>CM034148.1:20996522-22196522 GCA_019776745.2 Taxus chinensis
GTATGGCACCATATCTTCTTCTCACACTTCAGGCCCATGAAATGTAAGTCAGCTAAATTTAACTGTTGATTTCTTTACCTTTCATATTTTTTAGGTAAAACTTAAACACATTCATCTTTCTTGTTTTGCCATGAAAATAATTAGCAGACTTATTTGCCTTTGATATCATTAATATAGGGTTTGGTTTGGCTGAACTTTAAAGTAGGCTATGAAATCTGTATTCATTTTCACATTTTTCATTATTTTAACCATAAAATACTTGCAAATATTTGAAAAACTCCTCACATGCGACTTTCAAATTTAAAGTATAACCATCATTTTTTATAGATTTATTGGTGGACTATATATATATATATTATAATTCTTATTACCAATATAAAAAATAACACTATTTTACATTTTTGAAGGGAAAAATTTGAAATTTACCGCCACCTAATTTTTTTTTGACATGCATAGGTGGTCTTCAAATTTAAACCCTACTCGCCGATGATGAAATGGAAGCCGCACGTTATATGTATTTTTAATGTCAAATTTATTGCCACTAATTTCTTTATTTATTGATTTTGGTACTAAATATGGATCTTTACATTTAAACCATAGCATGTACAAATCAAAGTATAGTTCATTTCCTTGTAACATGTCCACTACAAAGTGTCACAATATGTTCAAGATTGCAGGCATGCCTGTATAAGTGATAGATGATCTAGGGTTAGATTTGTCCATACTAAATTTCCAGATATAGTTTTTGGACATTAAGAGAATCTGATCACTAAAAATTTGTGCATTGTCACTCCAATTTCCTTTATAATAATACAAAATATAGGAAAATGTGTCCATCAAACTACATGGGATGGTGAAATATGTGTGCATTTTTTATGTTCTATGTCTCATAATTGGAATGTTAGGTGTTAAAAGTTCACATAATAGAATATTCACATCTGAAGCACCAATTGCACACATGTAAGTAATACAAGAGAGATTGAAATAGTCGATGTCAAATCTCTACTATATGGTTGAGCTCATATTCCAGATATTTCTTGAGGAGGAATAATTTCATTCGTGGAAAAGGTGTGGCCCATGCAGGTGTTTAATCTCCCTTGTCCAATCAAAGTCCATAACAAGCCACACTTGTCCCTTTTTTCAGTGATTTTTGAATAAAGGTGCCATCAAAATCGTCGATGGGGAGATCTTCACATGATGTCGCCACCTGTGGATGCCACTTACACTCCACATCTCCATGTCTCTAAATAATACGAATAAAACTACAAACACACTTTCACTTCCACAATATTTTTCTACCACTCCTTACATTCACATATATACCTATAAATTGTTTCCGCAATGTCTTGAATAACACCCTTGGTCTCCTTCAAAGGATTTCTATATACGATGTCATGTTGTTCTAGGTTTGAGTTTTACATTGTTTCCACTTTCTATTTTCACTTCCCCTACAATTTTCCACTCTCTAACCCCTTCGTCTTCACTCCTATTCCTCTCTCGATGTTTCTCTCCTTCCAATATGAATCCTTCAAAAGATCCCCTTCAGTGTTTCCATTGTACATTTCACATACACTTTCTAGTTATAGTTTATATGACATTGTATCAACAACCTTTTAATGATGAAGTTTAGAATTTGTTAGCAAATTTTTTTTGGTGTGGGGGGTGGGGGGTAATGTTGTGTCAAGATATTTTGGCTCAATGTTTTGGGTCACTTTCCGTGAAAAATTATTAGGAGAAAAATCATATTATTATTTTTGTTGATGATAGTTTACAAGAAGTGACGCAAAACATTGAGCCAAAATTCATTGAGACAAATTTTACCAAAATATTCTCTATTGATATATGGATAATGAAATTGTTGAATATCTTATTAGAATTCATTGTTGATGAACGCTTAATTGGAATACATCAATATATAAGATCTTTGAGGGTTTTTGATCAATAGAGGTAAGTTGATGACTATTAGATGGGAAATAGTCGTGAATTGTAAACCAAAATGTGAAAAGAGTCAACTGGTCGTTGGTTTATTGGTGAAGTTGTTTGGCTCACAAAGATCCCACTAGGGATAAATCCTTGTTAAAATCAAAGGCACAAACATCTTAATAAGGGATGAGGTCAGGATCATGCCTCAGAAAAGCTTGGTGGAATGGAAATCCCTCAGTCCTTAGTAGCTAAGCCTAAGAATTCTGTGTAGTTAAAATCCCTATAATTTCAATTTCAATAAAAATAATCATGAAAAATAATAACAATGTCAACCAACAATGAGATATCATAGATTATGTGGGTGAATGAGGGGGAAGTACATAGATTGTGTGATTTCCTTTCTAGGCCCACAACTGTCAACATCTCCTAGAAATTTGTGCATTGGAATAATCATTGGCACAACATATTGATGGTTGTAGATCCACCATAATACATTGATAAGGTATGGCACATTGTGATATGTTGATGTCCATAAATGTTTGAACAACTTCTATGTGATGAAGTTTTATTTATTTACATTATAGGTGTAAAAATGGTTAAGTTTCCTATTGCTTGTGTGATAGCACAATGATGAATATTGAGTAATTTTTTCTACATGATGTAATGACCACACATTTCTCATTGCAGCCCCACTCAGTGAGTTTGTAGGCACGGTGTGAAGAATTTTATGGCCTTTAACTTGGGTTCAACTCTGAATGTTATCATATTGGATCTTGAGGTGGAAAGAGATTTGTTGAGATCCCCTCATTTTGCATCAAAAATATCAAGAATTTGGCTAAGCATCTCTATTATATGGGTACAATATATTAGTTATTTTACTTTACTTTTATACTTTTAATGTTCTTGATGAGGGTTTTATTCATGTTCCACTACTATAAGTAAACTCAATTATTCTTTTTGTGGAAAAAATGTGAATTATCAACACTAAATGGATAACTTCTATAAATACATTACATGTATTTCACAATTTCATAAAAGTCAAATTTAATGATATGGAACATATATATTCTTATAATTTCATAATGGGTAAATCATTTTTTCTCTTCACGTGGTTTAAAAAATAAATAGACTTTTCATACTAGAATCATGGATATTCTACACAACCAAACTATAATGTTGTTGTACCTAAGATTTTGAATTTTTTTAAGGTCCCTTGGTTTATTGGTGTAGATGTATAGCTTTCGAAGAGCCCATCAGGGATCAAGTCTTGCTGAGTGTAAGGCCTGGAGACACCCAACATGAAGAGTCAAATGGCTGAGGTTGGGATCATGTCCTGGGTTATTTTGATGGTGTGAATGCCCCTTACCCATAGCTGATCCGTAAACTGGTTAAAAAATTTCCTTGACCAACAGATCCTTATATGAAACTTATTTTAATTCAGATTTTATCTTAGGAATAAATCAACTTAAACAAATATAATACAATAAAAATAACCAAAATTGCACAAGAGTTAATAACAGAGTTCAGAAATTGCCTATGTCTCCAGGTTCGCTAAAAATTGAATCAATTCATTATAATGTTCCAATCATAAGTATAAATAAACTTACAATTCTATAATGATGTTCTGGCTCAACCTGAAACATGTTGCCAAATGGTCTTGTAGAACCCAAACTGGTCTTGGAAATATTCTTAGTGTTCCAGCAATGCTTTCTAGATTTACACCACTTGTTGACTTCTCCTCTGATGTACGGCCTCTAGCCTTTACACAGATCTGATTTGGATAGTGTCTGGTGTCGACTAGTTTCACCCTCCTTTTGACTTCCCCTACATTACACGCCCTCCATCCTCTACACAGAGCTAAGTCAAATCTTAGTGTTATTGGCGAGATCAACAATATAAATCTCCTCTATAGCCTCCAAACAATACAAACTTGGCGATAAACCTAAGGTATGAATAATCAGAGCTCCATAATGAGATTCTCCAATGTTTGATCAATGTTCTCTAGATCCAATCCTGAGATCTGGCTCGCATAAGAAGACTTAGGTGTCAAATGGATTTTACAAATGATAGTGAGTTAAAAATTAACTCCCATTATTACAATAATGTCTATTTAAAATAGGTATTTAATTCTTCGTGACTATTTAAAACTAGGTATTAACTTCAAAAATGCCTTAACACTCTCTTAAGGCTCTTCTCCAACTCTCATTCGCACTTAAGAAGTAATTGTGTTCTATGAGGGGGGATGTGGGGGTGATGGAGAGGGTGGGGGTTTATATACCGACCATAGCCACACAAATCATGTTAAAGGTCTTATTGGCCATATCACCACCAAATTGCCAAGTTAGGTGAGTTGGCTAGGGTGTTGGGCTTTTCCATGATGGGTGCAGGGTTCAAATCTTACCTCACATATTTTTCCATTGACTGACCTCGTCGACTTCACCCTCCAACTCACCAATCTCCACGATGTTTCCCGCTCTACCACATTCCTTGGTCATTACCACGTTGACACCCCAATCTATTGCCATGTCACAAAATATGCCCACATGTGTCCACCGCTTTATTTGTCAATTGTTTCCATGACCTCGCCTGCTCTACCACACATTCACTGCATTGATCATCATGTATCCTAGGATGTTTTGTTAGCAAGGTTTGAGTGTGGGGGTTTATCCCACATGTAGCAGGATAAGGGTTAGAGAGGGGTTTATTAAGCTCTAAGTCACCCACTGTGCATGCAGATATGGCCACATCCTACCGTTTTGTTGTTTGGCCCCTCTATTGGGCTCACAAAGATATATGCCACGTTGTGGTCGACTGATGTGGAGTTAGCTCACTTTGAGCTTGCCATGAACTCATCCTAACTTGGTGAGATCTCACCCATGTAGCTCGACACTTAGATCACCAACTTTCCAAGTATCTTGATCACGAGCTCGATTTAAACTTGGTTTGAACTCGCCGATCAACTCGACCTTAGCTCAATGAGATACTTTTTGGGCCCCTATTATAGCTTCCAAATCTTAAGGGCGCGTAGGTGCGCATGGCTAGAGGAAGTGTGCAAGTGAAGGCACGCAAGGCAATATTCAAAAGGCTTCTTGGAGAAGCCAGGGTGCGCGCCACGCAAAGAAAAATTTGGGACTTAGTGGTTTTTGGCCTTTTAGGTAGGACACATGAAGAATGTATTCTATTTGGATAAGGTTCCATCTTGACGACAGGGTGTCCTAGAAGGAATATACCTTGCAATAGGAAGATCCAAAAAGACAATCATGACATGGAGAGGCATGCGCCTAGGGCGACCCACACCTTGACACTTGGGGCCAGATCTGAGGCTGGAGAGGAGTTTGTTAGAGCTCAAATGCCTATTTATACGTGCGCCCTTGGCAAAGAGTAGAGGGAGAAGGAAGGTAGCAGATCTCTGTGGAATTACTGTGAGAACTATGGGATGAAAATGGGTAAAGGATTCTAGTAAGGATGTAATGGGAAAATGGGGAATGTAAATTTTATTTTGTGAGAATATATGTATGGATCCAAATATGGCGCATGACTATGGTATGCCTCTCTATGATACATTATAGCAAGACTATGAATGAATATGATAAGGTTACCATCATGTTTACATTAATATCTCTTTCTATACTATCTACATGTTTTTACTCTTCTTTTGATCTTGTATAATCATGGACCTTACTCAAATGGTTTAGTATATTTTTGGATTTACAACTTCTTGGTTCTATTATTTCTGCTACGTGCTTTGTTTCTATTATTACTGAAGGAGTGTAGAAGCTGTCCTGAGCTCTATAGCTTCTTCATGTTTGTTAAATCACTAAGTCATAATCCTGAATTATGCCTTCCACTAGATTCACATAAAAGAGAGACTCGGATCCCTCTCACACGCCTCAGGTGAGCACCTAGCGACCGCTGGGTGATAGGCCAGTGCACATGAGGTTCCCTTGTTCTTGGTGGGTGCAAAAATGACTACATTTTGGTTCCGTTACCGGGACCTCTTTTCGAAGCCATAGTGGAACATTGCATACATCATGATCTGTGTAAAAAGTGATGGCAGAGCACTTAACACTTGAAGGTGTTGAAGACTAGTTTAAAAGAACGGAGAATGAATTCACCCAGAGATTCAATACTGGTCCTAGGTTTAACACACGAAGATGGGTGGAAGACACTCTTTATCATGAGTTATACGAAACCTTCTTTTGTTGTTTCCCAGTAGAGTTATTCGAATGGCTCTCGGCTTATACATTTATATCGGGGTGGTATTATAAGTCACACCCTTGGACCCAAGAAACATATCAGAACTTACAAGATGTTGATCTAATGTGGACCCGTGCTATAGATCATTAGTGGAAGGGAGTATTGACTAGCTAAACTCTGGAATACGCCATTTCCACATATTCCTATCCAGAAATTGCTGAGTTTGAGTTCTTGCGAGAGCCCAGGGGATCATTTCTACGTGCCATTCCCCTTGCGATCAAAATATTGATGGTAACCATGGGTTTAGAGGAATTTCCTATGGCCGACTAAACTACCCTGAGCGCTAGGTGAGGAAGATAGGTTGGGGAAAGATGGTTGATCTGACGATTGAATAGGAAAGGGAGGAAAGAAAGCTCAAGTATAACGAAGCGCATGAAAAGGAGATCGATAGACAGTGTTGGATTACAAGTGGGTTATGGAGCCAAACATGGTGGAAAGGAGTTGAGGTTCACGTGGAGGATTTAGAACCCGAACAGTCTATGGTACCCCATCTTGGTAAGTGTGGGAGAGAAAACCTTGTGACTTCTAATGAGATTCCGTCACATAGAGAAAGAAGAGTCATTGGTGCACATCTAACCCCACTTAGCGACTGAACCTTGGTGCTTGGTTTATTTGAACAAGGTAGAAGTACAGTTGATCCATTTGATAGTAGTAGAAGCAATTGATCGTCACCTAGGAGGTACAACTTCACGTTTGGGACTTCTCTGGCTTCACACACTATTCTAGTCTTTGGTGGAATGTTTGGGCAAGGCACATACACAGCTGGTTTTGGAAGCACACTAGCAAGTGGTGGAGGAAATATGACTGGGAGTGGTACTAATTCACAAAATGTCAGCGTGTAATTCAGTGGGACAACGGGAGAGTTAGGCATGACAAACACATAACCTATACCTAACACATGAGGATCTGGAGGTGGAAGTGGTGGAGCTGGTGGCTCAGGATCTAGTGGATCTGGTGGAGGAGGAAACACCAGAGGAAATCAAGGGCCTTAGCCACCTCCACAAGTATTTTTCGAGATGTATCTACACTTACCAAATTATAGCTTCCAAATCTTAAGGGTGCGTAGGTGCGCATTGCTAGACGAAGCGCGCAAGTGAAGGCGCCCAAGGTAGTATTCAAAAGGCTTCTTAGAGAACCCATGGCACACGCCATGTGAAGAAAAATTTGGGACTTAGCTTTTTTTGGCCTTTTGGGTAGGACACATGAAGAACATGTTTCATTTGGATAAGGTTCTAGCCTGGTGATAGGGTATCCTGGAAGGAATATACCTTGCGATAGGAAGATCCAAAAAGACAATCATGACATGGAGAGGCATGTGCCTAGGGTAACCCACACCTTGACACTTGGGGCCAGCTCTGAGGCTGGAGAGGAGTTTGTTAGAGCTCATATGCCTATTTATACGTGCACCCTTGGCAAAGAGTAGAGGGAGAAGGAAGGTAGCAGAGCTCTGTAAAATTACTGTGAGAACTATGGGATGAAAATGGGTAAAGGATTTCAGTAAGGATGTAATGGGAAAATGGGCAATGTAAATTTTATTTTGTGAGAATACATGTATGGATCCAAATATGGCACATGACTATGGTTCACCTCTCTGTGATACATTGTAGAAAGACTATGAATGAATATGATAAGGTTACCATCATGTTTACATTATGATCTCTTTCTATACTATTTGCATGTTTTTACTCTGCTTTTGATCTTGTATAATCATGGACCTTACTTGAATGGTTAAGTATATTTGTGAATTTACAACTTCTTAGTTCTATTATTTCTGTTATGCACTTTGTTCTATTATGACTAAAGGACTGTAGAAGCCATCCTGAGCTCTATAGCTTCTTCATGTCTATTAAATTACTAAGTCAGAATCATGAACTATGCCTTCCACTAGACTCACATAAAAGAGAGACTCACCTCCCTCTTGCGCACCTCGGGTGAGCGCCTAGCGCCCGCTGGGTGATAGGCCGACGCGCATGAGGTTCCCTTGTTCTTGGTGGGTGCAAAAATGACTACAATACTTGAATTACTATGGTAGGTAGGTCCCCCTCTGAAACAAGAGTGGACCCCAGTTTTGTTAAAAAAATTATTGCCCATCGAATACCGGAGATTTGCAAACATTCATTTTTCTCTACATCACTTTTGACATCGTGACAACACAATTTTTTCCACAATGTGCACAACCTCTGTGTCATTGTGCCTTGCTTTGTCCTATAAACATCTTGTTCTTGTGTGGACTACATCTGGAGCATATGGTATATGTTTTGCATGTTCCAATAGATGTCAGAAATATCTCGAATCCATCTACCGTACTGTAATGATCCTAGGAGATTTAAGGAAATTCATCCCTCTAATTTTATCTCTAGATCAGTAGCTTCTTATCTGAAGGTGATCATTGGTTTAGTTTCTTGAATTACTTTGTATTTTTGAATCTATATATTCCCTCCAGAACTTAGATAGAGATGTCATTAAACTATGTAATCTAATGCAAGCAATTATATTACACCCCTAGAGGTACTCAATAAAAAAATGGTTTTTATCTACAAAATTGTGTGTGTGTGTGTGTGTGTAAAATAATGTAAAAATATACACACCACTAAAAATTTGATTGTGAATTATTTGCAAAGATATATATATATATATATGGATAATTTAGTTTACCATTTTTCATTTTCTTTTGGGTAGGCTGGATGCGATCAAGTTGTTGTTTTGTTGTTGATAGTATGTTGTTTTTATGTTGTTTAGCTATGTTTTATTCTTGTCTTGCTTTTTCTTAGTAGTTTCTCTTTTGACTACTATTTTTCTTATTGTAATATCTGGATTAAGATCCTTTTTTTGCCACTTTATCATGTTTATCTCGTTGTTGAGCCTCTTTTGTAACAGGGCATAGTCCCTTCAAAACTATTTGCCATTAATAAAAAAAATTAATAATTTAAATTAACAAAATATATGAAACTTTGATCTTGGATAATTTAAATGTGTGAAATTAATATTAATAATATTACAAAAAAGTATATGAAAATTATTTAAATAATGTATTATGGTACCACTCAAATTTTAAAAGTTATATTATTAGTAGCAAACATAATCAGGCCAAAAATAATTTGAGAAGAAGTTATACAAAAATAATAAATAATATTTATTATAAGCCACGACTGCAAACCATTCAAATTGTGGAAATTTTAAATTAATAAACATTGAAAAATACCATCCATAGAATTTTTTTGATGGAATATAAAATCATCTATAATTATTTTAACAAATCCATATCACTTTAAAAATATAATACTGTATTATAAAATATCTACATTATTAAATCAAATATATATATATATATATATATATATATATATATATATATATATATATATATATATATATAATATTTTTAAAAATGATGTATAAAATTTATTAATCTATATTTTGAAAATTCAGAATAAAATTTTCAAAAAATATTAATATATATCCCTTAATTTAAAAATAAAAACACTTTTTTCTGATGAAATAGTTTTTATATTAGCAATAAATAATTTATCGGAAGACACGAAAAATAAAAACAATAAAACCAGAGCACACTAACAAAAACCAACTATAATAGTAACTTTTTTATTTTAAGAAATTTACGTTACATAGATGGTAATATGTGAAAAACAACCATATGGAGGTTTTTTTTCCCTAAGAGAGTTTATCTGCAGTGGGAGATCTATTGCCATTAACGCATTTATTCGGCCTCTTTTCTAGAGCCTAGTCGCTTGGCTAGCTTTAAATATGACTTCGCTCAACTCTAGTCTAATTATTTCAACTACGACAGAGAGCGGCGATTCTACGAAAAATGGCTCCGAGGAAACGCCCACGTAAGTTCATGCCAAAAGTATTCCACGAGGTAATTATACTTCCCCTGATATTTTTTTACCGCTTTCAGAATTTGATTTCACCTGTAAATTGCTAGAACAATTATGCTTAATAGGTTATTTTATTGGAAGGACTCCCTCTGAAAGTATGCTTAAATCTTGGGTCCAAACTGCTTGGACGACGAATGGTATTAAAATGGAGTCTATCCAGAACCTAACCCGTGGTTTTTTTTCCTTCGTTTTATCAATCCTAGTCATGCTTCCCTTTTCTTACATAAGAAGAAAACCTAGTATGTAAGAAGCTCCCTTCTAGTTTTTTCTCTTTGGACCAGAGATTTTGTAGTCTCTGACTGGATGGTTCTTAAGTTCCCCGTTTGGGTTGAGTTCCAAGGGCTTCCTATGCCTTGCTAACATTTTTTAAGAGCGTATTGCTGCCAACCTCAGCCGTGTTATGTACACAAAGCCTAATAGGTTTTTTGCAGTTTGTCCATATAGATGGTTTGCATAGAACTAGATACTTCGAAGGACCTGACAAAGTCCATTGCCATTCAGGTTGGTGATGTGTATTTTTCTAAGAAGATGGTATACATCCATCTTTTGAATACTTGTTTCCATTGTCAATCTTTTGAGCATAAAATTTAGGACTGTCCCTTGTTGGCCGCTCGCCGAGCTGCTTCAAGTTTAAAAGGCAATCCTCACCCTCAACTTGAAGAGGAGGGCTAACACACAGTGGGTGGCCAAAGAGCCAATGAGAACAAATCCACTCCTGTCGGGCCTTTGTAACATGGTTTAGCTATTCAAGCCGGTAAGTCAATTCCAAATGGCTCCACTCAGTTACAGAACAACCTTTAGATACAAGGTTGCCTATGGTTCAAACGAAGGTTATGGCTAGCAGTATGGTTGGTTCCTCAAGTAAATTAGCTCCTTTGGCTTCAAACACTCATCCTACTCTTTTGCAGAACGAGAGTGGACTTCAACAGTTACTGGTTTCAAACAAAGTGGTTTCACCAAAAAAGCAGGCGGTTTGATGTTCTTACAGCCCTCCTTATGAGCTCGAGGAGGGGGAATATAGCCCTAACAGTCGATGGGCTACTCAACTATCTGATTTCTTTATAGTTAACTAACATCATCTTTTGCAGAACAGTTTTGGGGCCTTTGTTGGTTTGAGTGAGCTAGACTCAGAAATGCATCTGGACATTGTTTCCTCATGAATTGCTACTCATGGAATGTTTGGGGTCTCACAGACTCCAAATGAAAATACATAGTGCAAGATTTTAGGAAAATATTCCCGAATATGGATATTTTGTGTTTACAGGAAATCAAAGTTATAGGTTTTTTACTTGATTCTGTCACCAAGACTATTTGGCTAGACAGTTTAGCTATCCCTAGTAATCATGCAGCTGACAAAGGTGGAATGATCACATTTATTTCTCTGAAATGGTGGCCGCATTATGTCAATCATGGATGTGACCCTGACAACTACATTCTCTGGGTGCTATTCAATATTGAAAATATCTCCTTTAGGATTATTAAAGTTTATGCACCCAATGACGCATCAGAAAGGATGTCACTTTGGTGGTGGGTGGCTGACGACCTTCCAAGCACACAATAGTTAATCAATGGGGATTTAATATGGTTGAGCATCCCAAAGACAAAATGGGTCTCTTACCCATGAGATGGCCAGCTGGCGAAAGGGAAGCTTGGTTTTACATGTGTAATAAATTTGGGTTTTATGACCCTAATTATTCACGTCACACCAGTGTACTGCCATGGTACACTTGGTCTACTCTTAGAAATGGCCAAGATAGATTTTTAAAAGGATAGATCGTGCCATGATCTTGTCACAACCTTTCTTTAAATTTTCTAGTTGTTACCTTCTTCTGGTGGAAGCTTTACCGGTCATTTTTCTTTCCGACCACATTCCGATTTGGTTCTAGATTGAGTGGACTTTTCAACTGCCAAAAATTAAAAAGATGTGGTTTTATTTAAATACTACTTTACTCCATCATGAGACAACTTTGGCACACAACTTCCAAATTTGGAACCTTGCACCTTACCCTCTTAGTAGGGTGGGTTGGATAAGTTGGTGGAAAGACGTTATAATTCAGCTCACTAAATTCCTCCAGATGTATGGTGTTCATCTAGCTAAGTTTCGGCGGCGGGCCTATTCCACCACCTCCACCGAGATGAGCCGCTCGATGGTGGAACTCGAGCAAGTTCCGTTCATTTTTTCTTTGCAACTCCAAGTGGCAAAACTGTAACAAAAAATCCACATTTTTGATTACTACACAGCTCGGTGTGCTCAGATTAATGCTCGACTCCACTGGCTTAAAATTGGAGACCAAAACACCAAAGAGTTTTACCAATGGCTTAAGACCAAACACATGAACCAACAAATTTATACCATTATTGATGTTGGAGTTTGGATTACAGACACTCCTCAGATGGTCCAAGCCTTTTTTAGGCACTATGTTCAAGTTTTCAAAGTGCAGGATGAGTCTCTTGAGTGAAAAGCCACACCCTTTGGAATACCTCTCAGTAGTTCCTTGCAATATTTCACCTACTCACAGAGTTATCTTTGACAGATTTCTTACTTTAGAGGACTTATATAAAGTTGTTTCCCATATGGCCAATGATAAAGCTCTTAGAATTGATGACTTCCCTTGCAAATTTTACAAAGCCCTTTAGGACATAGTAGGTTGTGATCTGCTACAAGTCTACCTTGAGGATCTCCACTCAGGGTCCCTTGGTGCCCTTCTTAATAGGGGTCACATAAAGTTCATCCCTAAAGTAGGAGACCTAGAGCTCATCTATAATTGATGGTTGACTACCTTGCTCAATGTTTCATAAAAAATCATAGCTAAGGCTTTAGCTCCTTAGCTTCAGCCCATTTTCCCCATTTTTATCAGTCCTAAGCAGACTGGTTTCATAAAAAGTAGATACATTCTAGATAACATTTTGGTTGTCTAGGAAGGTATGGAGAGGGAAAGAAACTCTCAACAGTTAGCCATTTTTGTCAAAATTGACTTTGAAAAATCCTATGACATGATTGAATGGCATTGCATTCTTGCGATGCTAGAAGTGCTTGGATTTGGTTCGGTCTTTATCGCCCCTATAAAAATGCTTTTTTCAGATGCCACGACCTCTTTATCTATTAATGGACATGCTTTCGAGTAGTTTGGGATTTTTCACTCTATCAGAAAAGGTTGTCCTTTAACACCTAATCTTTATGTGCTAGCCGTTGAAGGTTTTTGTTTCCTTTTTTCCCATGCTCGTGATCAAGGGCTTGTGAAGGGTATTTAACTCCCTTATGTGATTCACCTTCATCTTGTCAATGGGAATTTTATAGATGACTCCTTCCTAACTCTCCTTAAGGGTAAAGTGAATATCAACAATGCCATGCAATGTTTGGATACATATTTTTTAGCTTCAAGTTCTAGTATCGAATGGAGAAAGACCCAGTGTTTTAGGAAATCTTTTCTCCCTAAACTTGGTTGGCTGAATCATTTTAACTGGAAGTATATCCAGCATGGAGAATTTTTTTAATTTTTGGGCATTCCCTTTGCTTTTGATGCTTCTCCCAGTCAACTATGGAAATATGTTATTGACAGGGTTTACCACAAATTGGAATACTGGATTACTAAACCCCTGTCGCTTGCAGGAAAATTTCAGATTTGCTCCAAGATATTGGCAACCACACATGTTTATTATTCTTATTGTTGGGTGCCAGCTAAAGCCTCTTATAAGAAACTGGAGAAACTTCTCAGATATTTTCTTTGGGCTAGCTTGGACCTTGGAAAATGCTTTCATAGAGTTTCCTGGGAGTATTTTTGTCTCCCTAAGGATTTTGGAGGTCTTGGGCTGACTGACATTGGCCGCCAGGGGTCTACTCTTGTAGCCAAGTGGATTATTTCAACTTGTGCTGGCAACAAAGCTTGTAAAGTGTTGATTCACAAATGTATTTTTCAAGGCTCCCCATAGGGGTGTAAAAGTTGGAAAGGATTGGATTTTTATAGCCTGCACATTATTAAAGCCCCAATTAAGATTGTGGGAACTTTTGTTGTCAAAAGCATATGGAAATCTTAAGACCTGTTCAAACCCTTTTTAATCTGGGAAGGGGATGGATTCATAAATGGGCTATTTATTAATGACCACAACATTTGGTGGTCTCCTATCATCAATTTTCATGATGTGTCACTTTCCCAAGTGCCCTGGGTTCATGCTCTTAAGTTGTTTCATTGAGGCTTGTGCACTCTCAAAGACATCTTTTGTAGGTGTTGTCTCCTGAAAAATGCTCTGTGTTTCCATGGCCAAATTCAATTTTTTTGAGCTCATGTCCTTTGTTGGTGTTTAAGACAAGCTAGAGATTTAAGAAATTAGCAAAAGTGGTGTGCTAGTGCTGTTTAAATCTTTGTTTTTCTCATTTTGAGAAATTCTTCATCTCTCGGTCTATGCACGAAGTATCCTCTTTACAATCCCCTTTATGATTGAAATTGTTTGCTTGTTCTTTGGCCCAAGTTGTCAAACCATTGTTTTGCCTCCATGCCTCTGGTTCGTGAAGGAAATTCAAAAATTGGACTCAAAATGATGAAGTTCTTCTTATATTTAGTACAACTTTGCACACAAATAAATAAATATTGATTACTAAATAAAATAACACCGAATATAAAAATGTATAATTTCAATTCATTCGGGATATATCATCCATGTATGAGATTACAATATATAGAGTTTGATATCCTTGATTCTATGAGTCAATAGTCATCCCTCATATCTCTCAACCCCTTCCTAGAATCTCTCAAATCTATCCCAAGTATATCTCTTTAATCCCTTTATTATCTCACACACCAAAATAGCTACGTGAGTTGTTCTCACAACTCACCCAAATACTTATACTAACTATTACAATTATATTATTATTCTGAGTTCTATAAACACATAATTAATAATATTACAATTTATTAATAATGTCACAATATATTTGTAACATTCACTCCCCTTTTGTTAACATTATTAATTCCTAATATACACTCCCCTAATGTTGACATGGTGGAAAAACATTCACACACTTATTTGCAATATGCTCACCCATGTGGCATGCCCAACTTAGCTCATGACCTTGATCAAAAGAAAGGATATCTTCTTCCATGGTTTTAACCAGGTTTATCACAAACCTTGATGTGACAGGAACCATCAACTGTCCACCTCATGTGGTTTTCTGGATCTTCCACAAACCATTTCAAGATCCACGAACTGACTTACATTGGTGCTTCTAATCTTCTGCAATGTTCTGACATCTAGGGAAAATATAGTAAATATTGCTCACACAGGAGCTCACTTATTACAATAGTTGAACAGGTATAAATCATTTGTTCTTATTTTCAGAAAGTAAACACACAACTGAAATAAAATGCCACAACACCATTGTGTGGCCCCTTCGCTTGCGGTTGATGAGAGGTCGTTGATTGACCTCCTTCCTCCATTGTCTCAATCCTCCATATAGTAGCTACTAACTCAGCCAAATTCAACCATGAGGCTTCATGGTTTCTACATTGTATTTATTCCAGCTCCCCCCCTAAATGTAAAACCCTTTTTTTTCAGGACGTCAGGTACAACCTATAATGCATCCACAAGATGGCCAAAATAGAGGGTAATTTTCAAAGTTAGTATTTTTTTCATGAAATTACAACCAATGTAACGGGAAAAAAAAGTACTTTTGAAAAATAAAGAACTCAATTTTGAGTTACTGAGCAAAAGTTATTGAGGTTTTAACTTGTCGTAAAAATGGCTTAATTTAATTAAAATTGTCTCCACGATTAAAAACTCGGTAAAACCATAAAGCAAAATTATCGTGTGACCACTCGTTGGAATCGGGAGAAATTGAGGATTCCAAAAATATCAATATTTCAGAGAATTGGCATCAAAAAAATATTAATTTGGCCAAAATATATATTAATTACACTCAAAATGCAATTATTAAGCAAAAACTATAGGAAAACATTTTTTTTTCAAACTATAGTTTTGCTAAAAAATTAAAAAATTCAGCCAATAGAAAAAGACATGTAGCTTGCTTGCATATATTCCCACCTACAAAAACCCCTCCAAGTCTATCAAGTCATTACAGATCCTGAGATATACCAATCCCGTCACTCAAAATTCATCTATTTTCCAATGCAAACTGCTCTCAACTTGTAAATCAATATCAAAAATATTTCTGGGTTTTTTTCTACATGATATTATCTTTCCATAACATTTTGAATCACCTAATTTCATTAAGAAATGTGAAAGATATCACAATTTTAATAACCTGCGTCAAGCTTCAAGTAACAAACTTGCTATATGTCTTTGTCTGAAAATTTCTCCATTTCTTCCTCAAATCTCTATCCACCTCTCTGGAATAGCCACGCTCTGATACCAAATCTTATATTTAGTACAAATTTGCACACAAATAAATAAATATTGATTACTAAATAAAATAACACCGAATATAAAAATGTATAATTTCAATTCATTCGGGATATATCATCCATGTATGAGATTACAATATATAGAGTTTGATCTCCTTGATTCTAGGATTCAATAGTCATCCCTCATATCTCTCAACCCCTTCCTAGAATCTCTCAAATCTATCCCAAGGATATGTCTTTAATCCCTTTATTATCTCACACACCAAAATAGCTACGTGAGTTGTTCTCATAACTCACCCAAATACTAATACTAACTATTACAAGTATATTATTAATATGAGTTCTATAAACTCATAATTAATAATATTACAATTTATTAATAATGTCACAATATATTTGTAACAGTTCTCTTCCTTTGTGTATTTTTCCCGTAGTCGGGAATGATGGTCGTTTCTTTCCCCATCAAATTTTGCCTCAACATCCCCAAGTGATACGTGGGTCTCTCTGATTAGATGTGGTTAGGTCATACTTCAAAACCAAAAAAATGGCTCCACATGTTGCAATGGCACAACTCTAGGGGCAGGGTCTAAGGGACAGTCTTCAATTAAGCGCGGGTTTTCCACATGTCCTAGGTACAAAATGAAGGTAAAATCAGCTAAGTATGGAAGGCTCAGCGGATGGCTCCACATGTGTCACAATGACGCAACTCCAGGGGAAGGGTCCAAGGGATAGTCTTCAATTAAGCATGGGCTTTCCACCTGTCCTAGGTAAAAAATGGAGGTAAAATTGGCTAAGTATGGAAGGATTAGTGGACGGCTCCACATGTCGCAACAACGCAACTCTAGGGTGGGGTAGAAAGGGCCAATTACCAGATCAATGCCAAATCCCCACGTGGTCAGAGTCATTGGAGAGGCAAAGCCCACCGTTGAAAAGTCAAAGCAAACGAGTGGGCCATCGGGGGGATCTAAGATTTTGAGCCTCTTTGTAAAAAAAGGTGAAAAATTAAAAAGTAACCCACAACCCCGATCAGGCTATCAGGGAAAAAGTCAAATATTGAGCCCACAAGGAAAAATTCAAAGGTGAAGCCCACCATTGAAAATTCATAGCGGACAAGTGGGCCATCGGGGTACTTTATGGAAATTTAACCAAATTTTCAAAAGTGAAGTAAAATTTCTAGAATGCTCCGTAGCTCCGCCAAGGTCTCGAGCACGCCATTGAAAAGTCAAAGCAGAAGAGCGGGCCGGTAAAGGAAATTGAGTTTTTGAACCTTCTTCCAAAAAAGGTTAAAATGTTGAGAAAAGAGCCGCAACCTCTATTTCCAACCAGAACATGCCACGTGTCCTAGTCAAATCAGAGCAGCGGGCCGTCAGAGGAAATTGAGTTTTAGAGCCTTTTTTCCAGAAAAGGTTAAAATGTTGAGAAAAGGGCCATGACCCCATTTCCAATCAGAGGGTGCCACGTGCCTAAGTTGAAAATTCAAAGCGGGTTTGTGGGCGAATTTGTTCCAAATTGCCAAATCTCACGAAAAATCACAAAATTCAATAGGCTTCCCCCGTAACCGTTCTAATCCCTTCCTGCCACATGGACATGGCCCAATTTCAGATTTAGAGGAGAAAATAAAATGGTCTATATTTAAATTAGCATAATTGAATGTAAGGGTTGCTTTGCAAGATCTAGTTTTTAACTCACCATGAGCATTTTCTTCACAACAGAGGAATTTGAAAAGGCGTTGAGGATTTATGAAGTTGTAACAATTTCTTGCAAAGAATATAATGGCTTCTCGAGCCATTCCAAAGGGTTGGCGATTGATTTCAAAAAGACCAGAGTGCTCTGTACCTGGAAAATACAAAATTCCATACTTTTTCTATTTTCTCTTCTTCCTTAAATTTCTTCCATTCTCAAGATATGTACAAACTCTGCTAGAGGTTCAATAATAAAAGAAGGAAGTTTTTCCTCTTTTATTGAGGAATTAATTGGTACTTTGCGACCAATGAGATTCATTCGGTCTTGTAATGAGATTCATTCTCAAGATATGTACAAACTCTGCCAGAGCTTCAATAATAAAAGAAGGAAGTTTTGCCTCTGTGATTGAGGAATTAATTGGTACTTTGTGACCAATGAGATTCATTTGGTCTTGTACTTTGCAAAAATTGAATGTAACGATTGTTTTGCAAGATCTAGTTTTTAACTCTCCATGAGCATTTTCTTCACAACAGAGGAATTTGAAAAGGCGTTGAGGATTTGTGAAGTTGTCAAGATTTCTTGCGAAGAACATAATGGCTTCTCGAGCCATTCCAAAGGGTTGGTGATTGATTTCAAAAATACCAGAGTGCTCTATACCTGGAAAAGACAATGCCATACTTCTTCTATTTTCTCTTCTTCCTCGAATTTATTTCACTCTCAAGATATGTACAAACTCTACTAGAGCTTTAATAATAAAAGAAGGAAGTTTTACCTCTTTGATTGAGGAATTAATTGGTACTTTGTGACCAATGAGATTCATTTGGTCTTGTAGCTTCTCCTGTGGATTTTTTTTCTTTTGACTATGAATGCATGTAAATGAAATTTCTAATTAATGTGTGTGGGCATATGATATTCTACTCACAACATTAGTTGTCTCCTACCTCCATTTTCACTCCCATTTCCCTTTCCAAGACAAAGTTTCTTCTCTAGTGAGACATTGCTAGCTTTACCACATGGTCAGTGGAGTGCCCCTGTTGGATCTCTGGTCAAAAGGCCACGATTGAAACCCATCTTTCATGCATACACCTATGGAAGCTACACCCATAGCGTTGGCCTGAAACCCACCAATTTTTCCACGAGACAAATTTTCTTGCCAACAATTTTTGGCACCCACTGTGGGGTAGATTTTGCAGCATCTACACCTAAAGATGACCTTAGGGTCATAAAATACAAAAAAAATATTCTAGAAGAAAAGTTTATGGAGATTTAATAGTCACACAAACTACATGGATGTAAATCATGGCTATTCTAGGAAATCCTCCTGTTGGGAGACCTGATTTACTCTTTCACATCCAAGAAGACATTGCTTCTGATTTGAGAGAAGATATTTCACATAATAGACAAAGTGTCAATCAATATTTTATTGCCATAAGGATTCTGGAACTGGAAGAGGAACGTGCTTTCGAATTGGAAAGGTAGAGACAAATTCCAGCACCCCATAGATAAGAGCATAAAATTTCAGGATGGATGATAGAAGATACACTCGACAACTGAGGCAAGGAGGAAAAATTGATCCCACATTCGAAGAGATTGAAATAGAGGTAGTTGCTGAAGAAGAGATAAGGGCTCAACTTGAAGAAATAGAAAGACTCCAAATTGAATCAGAAGAAAGAGCAACAACTGGAAAAACCTTAGCAAAATTGGAGGATAGAAATAGGAATAGAATGGGTGATCATGAGCATGAGGTACACAGACCTAATGTACCATGGGGAAGAAATACTGGTCCACTTGCTCTTCCACAACCACTTCATGACCTCCTAAGAGGCTCAAGAAATAACTTCCCAAAATTCAAAGGGGATGGTTCTCAGCTCCTCGAAGAACATGTAGCAACATTCATCACTACTTGTGGAGTGTTGGCAGTTGAAGATGAATATGTTTTAGTTAGGCTATTTGTGGAATCACTCCAAGAAAAATTTTCTGAATGGTTCTACATGTTGCCCCTAAGATTTTTCACATGTTGGGAAGATATAAGAAGTGCATTTGATTATAGGTTCAAGAGCATAGAAGATTGTCAGGATCTACTAGTCCAATTGGTTCAAATGAAGAAGGAGACCTTCGAATCAATGAGATATTTTTTAGCAAGGTATGATAGGTTGACAAGAAGGATACCAGAAGATGTGGTACCCTCTGAAAACAAATTGAAAAGGTTCTTCATCAGTACCTTTCGACCAGAAGTTGGTTTCTTTCTCAGAATAGCCCAACCAAAAACATTGAGGGAAGCTAAAGACTTTGCAATTGAGACTGATGATGATCTAATTCTTTCTGACAAAGTGAAAAGGACCAAATGGGAAACAAAAAGGTCAGAGTTCAAATTTAGTCGCAACTGATTTAATGTTCCAAAAAAATGGAAAATGACCTAGTTGCTTTGAAGAAACAACTGTCACAAATCACAATGAGGAATGCTCCAAGGAGACCAAATCTTCCTGATAGACCAAGAATTGCTCCACCCCCTTGTAGGCTTACTCTTGAAGCACAACCATTCAATTCCATCTGTGACACTAGAGAATCAGAAGAAGGAACATACATTGAGGAAACAGAAGAAGAAAGCATGGATGAATATGAAAACTATCTTGAAATTGAAGAGGTTAGCTCACACAATGGACTAATTGAATACGTTGATGATGAGGAGGAAGGTGATGAAGAAAATCCAAGTTTTTCATGTTTTGTTTTCACTCATGCACAATCTAAGAATGGTGTTTTAGCCTTAGCAATTGCAACTGAGAGTAGGAAGAACAAAGAAGATAGCTCTCCAAAGCCTCCACTAAACAAGATCATCAATAGGGGATCACCATTACCACCTTCCATGGAATCAGTCAAAGAGAAATTAGATTCATCAGTTGTCAAGGATCACACTGCTGTGCTAAGTAAGTTATCTTATTCTTCTCCCAACTCAAAATTTGTTAAGAGAAATTCTCTTCTAAATACTGGTTTTGCAAGAACATCTAAATTTCAATCAAAGGCTACACTCTCACCTCCTTCCAAGCCAATTGCTACATTTGAAAAGGAGAACCCATAGCACAAAAAGTAATAAAACCCCTGTCATTTAAATCCTCTCCCACTATTGGAACCTTTTCCTCATCTACCATAACTCCATTTGAATTTGTGGAGCATGCAAGCAAAACCAAAGTTCAACTCTCTGAGATTGAATACCTACAAACAAATCCTTCCCAATTTGATAGATCCATCAAGGTAGTTTTTGGTAGTAACCTTTCTTACTTTAAGCCGAATTTCTAAAGGCTTAATTCCCACACCATTCACACCATCTTCCCAAAACATGCTAGCCCTCAGTGTGTCCACCACCAACAAATTTGATCCTTTTTACCTATCACTTCTCATCAAAGGTTTCCAACTGAACAATTGCATTATAGATTCTGGAGCCTTAGATAATGTGATGCCAAAAAAATTACAAATGCTCTTGGCCTCACTTTGACCCAGGTAAATGGTACATGCTACTCAATGGAATCCAAACAAGTCCCATTGGTAGGAAGGATTAAGGATGCTCAAGTTGCACTAGCTAATTACCCTGACAAGAAGATACTCTTGACCATTTTGGTGGCAGACATCCCAGCATATTTTGGTATGTCGTTGAGTAGAAGTTTTTGTAGAGATCTAGGTGGAGAAATAAAAATGGATTGGTCATCTACAACTATCCTAGTGAAAGGATAAATGAAGAAGCTACTACCAGTCATAAAGATGAAGTTCACTGTAAGGAAGAATGATGATCCAAGAGCTGATATCCTTTTTCAAGATTGTGGGCTTGGAAACTACTTCCTCACATAAGAAAAAGAGGAGAAATCACCACTTCTCATGGAGGAAGAAGAAGACCAAATCTGGACAATGGAGTTTGATGGCAGTCATTCTAGAGCAAGTTTAGGAGCTGGTGTAGTATTATACTCTGCATCCAATGAGGTATATCCTTTTTCCTACAAGCTGCAATTTGACAATAAAAATAATACTACAGAGTATGAATCATTACTCTTAGGAATGAATGCAACAAAGGACATGCAAATCAAGAAGTTGAGATGTAAAGGTGATGCAGAGATTATGGTAAAGTAGGTCCACCAAAAATAATCAGGTAAAAAACCCCTAGACTCAGGTCACTATAGAAACAGAGTGTGGGACTACATTGAATCCTTTGATGCATTCTCCATTGAAGATCTTTCCCTAGGGGAGTAAGAATGAAAAGGCTGATTCTCTAGCAGTGTTCCACTTCCTTAGTAACACCTCATCCTTCTTTTGGCAAGGATAAAGTGAGCATTGAGATGGTGTTCAGACCAAGCATACCAGACAATGCAAATCACTGGCAGGTATTTCAATGATGACAATCAGATCCTAGCCTTCTTAGAACAAAGGGATAACTTCAATAATCCGTTATTTGAAGGAAGTGAAAACTCACACCGTGAATCAGTCCCCAAAGTAGATAAGGAAGGAATTGAGGGAATTGATGAAGAGGGAGTAATCAAAACTAAAAGGAAAAAAAATCTCCAAAGGCCTAGTTTCTTTGGAAAACCTCTTTGACAAGTATGACAGGTTCATCTAAGAGAAAGAAAAATAGTCTTCTCGGTGTCCATCTGATTCTGATCAAGAAAACATTGGCACTTCATAGAATCCAAGAATGGTTAACATTAGTAAATACTGCTCACCAGAAGAGAAGAGAAATTTTGTGGCTATGCTAAAAAATTACTTAGATGTCCTAACCTATTCCTATGATGAATTGAAATATTTTTAGCCAAAGGAAATGCATCATTCCATTCCTTTGAAGCAAGGAGCTAAGCCCTACAGGAAAAAAAAAAGGCCCAACAATCCAAAGATTTCTGATGTTGTCAAAGAAGAGGTGACAAAGATGCTTAATGCTAGAATCATCTTTCCCATCCACCTTTCAACATGGGTGGCTAACATTGTGCCAAGTAAGGAAGAAGAATGGGTAAATAAGGATTTTTGTAGACTTCTGAAATCTGAAATAGGCATCTCTTAAGGAAAACTACCCTCTTTCAATCATGGATCATATTTTCTAATCAGTCACTGGATCTAAAATGGTCTCATTTACTTGATGGATTCTCAGGGTACAACCAAATCAAGGTGGCAGAAGAGGATTACAACCAAAACATCCTTCACAACACCTTGGGACACTTTTGCCTACATCAGAATGCCTTTTAGCTTGATCAATGCTAGAGCCACTTTCCAGAGAGAAATGGACTTGGCCTTCAAAGATTTGAAACATTTGCATTTTCATTTACCTTGATGACCTCACAGTTTTTTCAAAGAGGAGGGGAGATCATATTTGTCATTTTGAGCAAGTCCTTGCAAGGTGTAGGAAACATGTCATTTCTCTAAGTCTAAATAAGTGAATTTTTGGAGTCACAGAAGGTAAGTTTCTAGGACATATTATGAACAAACATGAGAGCACACATTGATCTTGAGAGGATCAGAGCTATCCAAGCACTAGCCTTACCAACCAACAAGAAGGGATTTCATTCATTCTTTGGAAAGGTAAACTTCCTTTGCCACTTTTTTCTTGATTTTTCTGAACTAACTAAGCATATAACTTCCATGATGAAGCCGGAAGCAAGTTTCAAGTGGAAAAAGGAAGGAAAAACAACATTTGAGGAGATCAAGAAATCCATTACCAAAGCCCCAACCCTTGTATCTCCAGATTTCAACAAGGAGTTCATCATGTATTTCTATGCATTAGAACATACAATCTCTACTATTTTTGTTCAGAAAAATGATGAAGGTTTGGAAGCACCCATTGCTTTCATGAGGTGTCCTTTGAAAAATCATGAGCTAAAGTACAAACCAATTAGAGAAACATGCCTATGCATTTTTCAAAGTTGTTAACAGTTTCAGATTCTACATTCTTAATTCCCATACAGTGGTGATGGTCCTCTGGAAGTGCAATTAAGTCCATTTTGACTCAACAAGCTCGTGGGTCTAAGAGAGGAAGTTGGATTGCAAAGAACCAAGAGTATGAATTGGAGATTATACCCTTTAATCTGATAAGAGGAAATGGTTTTTGCAAGCTGATTATTGAAGATGTAGCTCTGAAGGCTCAACAGGGAGAAAAAGATGGTGTTTTCTCAACATGTTCAGGAGACAATCCACATGTTATCTTTATCACCACTACTGATGAGTGGTATGCTGACATTGCTTACTTTCTCACTTATTAATATTGCCCTCCTCATCTTGATCACAAAAAATAAGGAAACTCAAGCTAAAGGCAGCCAAGTTTGTGATCTAGAATCATGAACTTTACAAGAGATGCCTAGATGGTTGTTTCCTCAGGTGTGTAGAGAAGGAGCAACAAGAAAAGTTGCTCATGGCATATCATGATCAAGCTTGTGGTGGATATTTCTTAGCAATGGTCATTGCACATAAGATCCTCAGAGGGAGATATTATTGGCCCTCCATCTTTGCAGACACTCAGGATTGGGTTTCCCAATGCAAATCATGTTAACAATTTGTTGGAAAGCCACAACTAACTACATTGCCACTCAGGCCTGTGGTGATTGAAGAACCATTTTAGCAATGGGGGATAGATTTTATTGGTGTTCTGAATCCTCATTCTAGTGTAGGGCATACTTATGTACTCACTGTAACTAATTACTTCACTAAATGGGTGGAAGCCATCCCAACCAAGCAAGCCAGCTCTGAAACAGTCTGCAACTTCATCAAGGAGAATATCATTGTTCATTTTAGGATACCACAGAAAATTGTTGTAGACAATTCCACCTATTTCTCTTTCAAGGAGCTCGCAGAATTTTGTTATGGCTTTGGAATCTTCTTATCTCACTATTTTGACTACTACCCACAAGGAAATAGGAAAGATGAGTCAAGATGAGTTAAGGGTAACCGACGTCGGTTATGGTGGGATTTCCTAGGTTTAATAAACTAGGTAGATCCCCTTGATTTTCTGGGATCTCGTTTCATTTACCCCATGGACTAGCATGGAAATATCCTTCTAACGGATAGGAATGTGGTTAAAGGGAATGTAGGCATTGATTTTTAGGGTTTGGGTAGGTCTTAGTTAGTTATGGAAACTTACTAAGAATAGGCCTTAGGATGAGGTGGCTAGATGAGGTGTCTAGGTGAGAAGGATATGTGGGCATTATCCGAATTAGAATATTTAAATAATAAATATTGTGAGGATAATGAATTAATTTAATTAAATTAATATTATAGTATCAGGACCAGCTGATGGTGGTAGGGATAGATTATTTATCATATACCGAGTACAGGGCACAATAGGCCTCTAGCAAGAGGACCAGATCACGCACCCATAGCGTGGAGAGTACACGGGGCCATCAAGCCCCAAGACATGGTCAGGGTGAGGCCACAAAATTTTCGGAGGCCAATTCTAGTTGATACACCAGCAGGGACCCAACCACCACCTGTGATGGGTGGGGAGATGTTAGCAGGTCACCAAGATAGGGGCCAAGGAGGTAGAGGGGACAAATGATATAGATATAGAGGATGTCTCCGAGAGGATGCCTAATATATGGCTCCCGATTTAGACATAGGTTTGATTTTTTATATATGCCAGCATGTGTGCCGAGAAATTTTGTATTATTTTATTATTTTATTGTATATGATACCGGCCTGTGTGCTGATGATATTTCGTATTGAGTATCGACCTAGGTGTCGATGATTTTGAGAGATGTACATGATTGGATATCTGTGTATATTGTATAGAGATACACATATTTGTTTGTATGATGAGATGGATGAGATTCTGATGATTTGTTGGTTTTTTATGACAATTTTAATTTTTTGTTGTGATATGGATAGAAACTAGGTGAGGCATGATGGAGTCAGGTTGGTTTAGGCATGTATCGAGTAGGGGTGGTTTAGGCATGTATTGAGTCAGGTCATAGGCATGGATTGAGTCAGGTCATAGGCATGGATCGAGTCAATTCTTAGGCATGGATTGAGTCAGGTCATAGGCATGGCTGAATTAGGTAATAGGCATGGTTGAGTTAGGTCATAGGTATGGTTGAGTTTAAATTGGTTGAAGTTGTGATGCATTAATTTGTGCAATGAATGATGAGATGGGTCATGTTTAAGATGCTTTATAATACATGCATGATGATGGTAGAGGAATGGTAGTCATGGTAAATGTATGTTGTGATGATGATAAATGTTTTAAGAAACTTGTTGTTTGTTTGGTTAATTTCTAATTTTGGACCTAAAAAGGAAACTAAGTGGGGGAGAATGTAATTTAGGAAGATGAAAGATGAATTGGTTAGGGTAGAGAGTGGTCGAGCTAACCCCCAAGGGCCCCATGCCCTCAGAGTGGTGCCTACATAGTCTCGGCGAAAAGGGACCTTAGCCCAATGTAGTTCTCCCACAAGCTAGGGAAGAATATGAGGAGGTATGAAAATGAGTTGGTATGTTTTAGGCATGATTTGGATTTAGGTTTGTTAGGTGTGGGTGAGTTGTGGGCAACTTGGTATAGGTGATTTTAGTGTGGTAGAAGAATAAGATTACTACAAAGGTAAGTGTCAAGGACCAAGTCCTGTATAAGGTAATCAATATGTAATAGTATAAGAGGGGGAAAGAAATCCACCTGATTGGTTAGGATCATACCAAGTAGGCCATACCTTAGAGGAGGTGATGAACATGAGACCCTAAAGACATTGCATGATTGATTAATCTAAGGGTGAAAATTAGTCACATGATCACCAAATGGCATAGTTTCCAAGAGGTCCCTTGAGGTGGTATGAAATGGGAGTGTGAATGGTGAGAGGGGTGAAAGGTGGTTAATTTTTATATGGCACAAGGTAGCATGCTCTTCTAAGTAAGAGATCCAAGGTCACAATAGGCTAGTCCATGACTAAAAGTCTTTTTGTTTTGACTGATATTTGAGATAGAATGATTGATGTGGGAAGTCTATATGGGATGAGAAAATTAAATCCTTGAGGTCTTCGTGAAGCTAATCGATGTGGGAAGCTTCATATTCTCTCACTTTTTTTTTAAAGAGCTTTACATATATGACCTTTGAGGGAGCAGTCTATTTATAGCAGCAATTGCCGAGACGAAGATGTCCTTTTGAGGGAGTCATCTTTTTACTAGAAGTTTGACTCAAGGATTTGGATCCCATGTGAGGGATTTTGAAGTCATGGACAAGGCCAAGGTGAAGAACAAGATTCTTGTTTAGAAATCAGGGTGAAACAACAATGGGATGTCATCTAAAGGTAGATGAAAAGTATCCATGAGAATCATGCTATGTGCAACGTCGTGGTAAACATATTTAAGAGAAGATAACAAGTGATGGGTATGCACATGATTCTTTTTTAATCGTTGGTGAGGTATAAGTAGTGGATAGCGCTCAAGGGAAGAGCATGGAAAGAGGCAAAAAGTGATGTAGGACTAAAAGTTCATAGTAGAATGGTTGAAGATGCAAGGCATTAAGGGGATCAGGTTCGGGTTTACAATCAAGTGAAGATAAACGATAAGCACCTGATCCATAAGTATGGGTCACGATGTATGGTCCTAGCCAATTAGGAGAAATTTTTCACCGTTTAATTTTTTCTGATTTGATTATGTGTTGATTTTCTTTCAAGATGAGATCACCAACGTGAAAGGTTTGTTCATGGACACATTTTTCATAGGCATATTTGATACATTTTTGGTAAACTTGAAGGTGATCAAGAGTGTTAAGATGATGTTCATCTAATAACTCAAGTTGTGCTAAATGGTCTTGACAAAATTTGTCATCATTGAGCATGTCATGAAGAGAAATGCAGAGTGAGCAGATCTAGACTTCAAGAGGCATAACAGCCTCTGTACCGTAGACCATAGAAAAAGGTGTAGCAGCATTGGAAGTGCAAATAATAGTGTGGTATGCCCACAAGGAAAAAGGAATGTGTGTATGCCAGTCCTTCCTAGTATCGTTAACCACTTTCATGAGAATTTTGTTCAAGGTTTTATAAGTGGATTCAGCTTGGCCATTGGTCTATGGGTAATAAGGTGATGAGAAACTTAGTTGAATGTCAAAGACATCACAAATTTTTCACAAGGTTTTATTGTTAAATTGTTTTCCATTATTAGTGATATGGCGATGAGGAACACTAAAGTGAAAAGTGATGTGATGATTGATGAACTCACATATTTTCTCATCTTTTGTGGAGATGAGTCGTATGGCTTTAACCAATTTTTTGTAGTATTCAGTAGCATTTCTGATCCATTGATGTCGTTGGGAAGAATGGGGGTTGATCTCTCCAATAAGATCTAAACCCCATTGAGAGAAGGGCCAAAGGTCACGGGTGACCTATAAGGCATGACTAGGTGTATGATGAAGTTTGGCATGTTGTTGGAATTTTACACAATGTTTGACATAGTTGCAACAATCATGGTTGAGGGTCAGCCAATAATAGCCTAGGCAAAGAATACACTTAGCAATAGCAAGGCCACTGAAGTGACCTCCACATATGCCATCATGAACTTCCTTAATTGTATAAGGAATTTCAGAACTCGTGAGGCATCGTAAGAGAATAACATCAAAGCTACACTTATAGAGGAGGTCCCCCATGATGACGTAATGAGAGACCTTTTTAAGCAAGGTGCGTTGTCCATTATGGGTGAGATCAGGAGGTAAGATGGAGAGAGAAAGATAGTTGGAATATTGTTTATACCAAAGTTCACTCGGGTCCGGGGTGATGGTTCTGATGGAGTAAACTTCATGAGGTAAATAAGAGGTTGATAGGAGTCATTGTATGATGACAAATATTTTAGAATTGGTAGGTGAAGCAGGTATCTGAGAAGCCAAGCAGGCCATGGTATCTGTAAATTTGTTGGTTGAACAGGGGACTGTTTGAAGGGCGTAATGGTTGAAGGTTATCAAAAGTATATCTACATGATGTTTATAATTTTGAAGTATCTCATTATGGAATTGGTAAATACCATTGACTTGTTTTATAACCAATTGAGAATCACCAAAGATGTTAATTGATTTGACATCTAGCGCGTAGGCAGCTTGGAGACCTAATACGAGCACTTCGTATTTGTAAATATTGTTTGTACAATCAAAATTGAGTTTGAAAGACAAAGGCATGGGTGAACCATCAAGTGGAATGAGGATGCCACTAGCCTTACCCCCACGCTGACACTTAGAACCATCGAAGAAGAGTGCCATTTGGTAAGCGGGTTCGTCCAGGGAAGGGGTGGCAATTGACTCATATGGAAAGTCAAAATTTGAGGGTTGATCACCGGAAATAGGTGTGTTGGCCAATTGGTCGGTGATATCTTGGCCCTTGATGGACTTTTGATGAAATAATTTGAGGTTGAGGCCAGCTAAAAGCATATGCCAGCATGCAGAATGCTGATTTTGATAAGGTTTGGCATACATGAAGTGTAAGGGGTCGGTGTTGGTCACAACATAGGTTTTGTGGTTGAGTAGGTAATGGAAGAGTTTTGTGGCAATGAAAACTAAGGCTAAGAAAAGTTTTTCATGATGGGTGTATCGGGTTTCGTAGTCCAAAAGAGTATGGATTATGTAGTAAACCACTTGCTCCCTATGTTGTTTGTCACGATGAGCAAGCATGGCTCCCAAGGAGTGATCGGCAACTGAGATGTATAGGTAGAAAGGTTGATCTTCTTTAGGTGGAATGAGTACGGGTGGTTAGAGAAGGTATTTTTTTAAGGCCTCAAAAGCTTTGTGGTAGTCATCATCCCATTTAAAGGAGACATCCTTCTTAAGCAGTTGATGAAATGGTTGACACCAATCAGACAATTGCAAAATGAAGTGGCAAATAGACTACAATAAAACTTGCAGGTTATGGATTTGCTTAAGGTTAGTGGGCAGAGGCATTTCAAGAATGGCCTTAACTTTAGCAGGGTCAACTTCTGTACCACGTAGGGAAATGATAAATCCCAAGAGTTTTCCTAAGAGGACCACAAAGACACACTTCTTAGGCTGAAGGTGAACACAATATTTAATGAGACAGTCAAAGATGGTTTTTAGGATGGTGAGGTACTCAGAGCGGCATTTAGATTTGGCCAGGAGATCGTCCACGTAATCTTCCAATATACGATGCATGATGTCATGGAAGATGTAAGTCATAGCCCGTTGATATGTGGCACCAACATTTTTAAGGTCAAATGACATGACTCGGTAGCAGAAGGTCCCCCAAGGGGTGATGAATGTGTTTTTTTGTTGATCCTCTGGGGTAAGCAAGATTTGGTTATAACCTGAGAAGCCATCCATAAGTGATAGCATCTCATGACCAATAGTAAGGTCAATACTGCAATTTGTACCAGTAACTCTTATCAAAGGATGAACAGTGATAATTGCAGTACCAGTTGGTCAATACCAGGTAGAGGGAAGTCATCTTTTGGGTAGGATAGGTTGAGGTCACTGAAATCTATGCAAATACGGAGTCCCCCTATCACCTTAGTGACAGGGAAAATGTCAGAAATCTAATGAGGATAATCAATGGGTAATATGAAGGAAATGGAAAGAATGCGCTGAAGTTCCTCTTTGACGAGAAGGGGAATGCAAGGGTGCATTTTCCTCAATGTTTATTTGACGGGTTTGGCATCGGGAAAGGTTACGATATTATGGACCACTATGGTGGGGTCAATAGCGGGCATGTCTACATAAGACCAAGCGAAAGCATGGTTATGATCTTTCAGAAAAGAATTGATGGCTTCCTATTCGGCATCATCTAAAGATTGACCAATCTTTAGGATGTGCGAGTCATCCTGAGTATGAATGTTGATCTTGATAGTCGATTTATTCAACATGGTTTGCATCTCAGAGGGTAACTTCTGATGAATATAGGATTCTTTTGCACCAAGGTAGGTAAGTATAAATTCATCGTCCTAACATTGAACGACATTAATTGAAGGTGTATCATCATCGATCATTTAAGGGTACAGGAAGGGAAGAGAAGGAGCCTCACCCTTGCGTTGATAAGTCAGAGGCCCCAATGAAATGGTAATTATTAAAAGAAAAAGTTAGGAGGGATAGATTTTGGATCCATCGACTCCGTCGGTGAAGGCGGTGATGAAGGTGGAGTAGGTGAAGAGGACGGAGAAGGGTTGATGTCCTCGATAAGTTCAATGTGGGCCTTCTTAGTAGGTGGTTCAGGAAAATCAATACCACTACATTCGTTATGTTTTCAGGTAGTACATGGAATAATAGTATGGTGGCCTTGCTCATAAAATCCAAAACCAAAACCTTTCCATACACATCGGTGTAGGAAGGTGGGGGTGAAATGGTGATTAGTGAGTGACTGGAAGTCAATGGAAAATGGGTGGGTTTATGACGGTGGTTCGGGTGTGTAAGTGGTACTATCAAGTTCCCCATAGGTGAGACTAGTACAGAGGTGAGGAGGACCATAAAGGAGTCATTCTCCTATGTGGTGATATAACGAGGGTGTTGGTGAAGACTTCCATACTCTTATAGAGTAAGAAATGTGTTGAAACTATATAGGCGATACTCCCCCAGAGTGAGGCGTTGAAAAATTCCTTCCAAGGGATCAGTGGTCAGTATGTGGGTAGTTAGAATAGATGATGCGTTAGAGGTTGACATAGAGGTGGAGCTAATGAATTGGGAGGCTGATGGGTCAGCCGTGGAGATTGTGGAAGCGATAGGAATGGAGGAGATATGTGCGGTTAAGGTAGCAACTATGCTGGTAAGCGGAGGTATAGGTGAAGCGATAGCGGTCATGGAGGTAGACACCTTAATGGGTATAAACATGTTATTGGGTCGGTAAAGCATGTTGCATGTTTTAAAAGGTGAAGGATCAGCTGGAATAGTATAGGTGTGTCCTTCATGTTAAAACTTTACACAGCGATGTAAAGTGGAAGGAACATGTAGTCATTTTTGCACCCCACTAAGAACAAGGGAACCTCATGCATGCTAGCCTATCACCCAGTGGGCACTGGGTGCTCACCCGAGGTGCACGAGAGGGAGACGAGTCTCTCTTTTATGCAAGTTTAGTGTAAGGCATGCTCATGATCTTGACTTAGTGATTTAAAAGACATGAAAAAGCTATAGAGCCTAGAATGACTTCTATACCCTTTCAGTCATAATAAAAGAAAAGCGCACAACAGAAGTAATAAAACTAGGAAGTTGTAAATCCACCATTATACATAGCATTCAAGTAAGATTCATGATTATAGAAGAATAAAAGTACAATATAAATATGCAGGTAATACAGCGAAAGAGTCTTAATACATTTGTCATGGAAACCTTATCACATTCATTCATAGTATTACTTATAAAAGATTACGAAGGTAGACCATAGTCATGCACCATGTGTGGACCTATACATGTATTCTCACAAAACAAAAATTACATTCCCTATTTCCCCATTACATCCTTACTGGAATCCTTTACCCATTTTCATCCCATAGTTCTCGCAGTAATTCTACAGAGCTCCACTACCTCTCTTCTGTCTCTTTTTTCTTTTCCAAGGCCGTGCATATAAATAGGCCTCTGAGCTCTAAAAAAATTCTCTGCAGCCTCAGATATGGCCCCAAGTGTCAAGGTGTGGATCACCCTAGGTGCATGCCTCTCCATGTCATGATTAACTTTTTGGATCTTTCTATCACAAGGTATATTCCTTTCAGGACACCCTGTCACCAGGTTGGAACCTTATCCAAACAGAACACGTTCTTCATGTGTCCTACCCAAAAGGCCAAAAATGGCTAAGTCCTGAATTGTTCTTCACGTGGCGCATGCCCTTAGTTCTCTAAGAACCCTTTTTTAATCCTACCTTGTGCACCATCACTTCCACGCTTCATTGGTTCTGCGCGCATTTATGCACCCTTAAGATTTGGCAGTTATATCAGGGGCACAACATTACCCCACAGTTCACCTATTCTCTACCCTTGGGAACCTTCTCAAAGAATGTAGTACAAAAAGAATGCAAGGCCTTACCTTGGAAAAGAATGGGGGGGAAGAATAAATAATGGGGAAGAGAAATAATAAGGGGAAATTTTCCTAAAGAAGAAGAAGGGGAAAATTTTGCTGGAGGTCGGCCTCTAGTGTACTCCAAGCGTTGACTTCCTCCTATGCTTTAGAGTAGATGTCACCAACCAAGGTGCTCACCTCGTCAAAGGTTAGCCATTCCCCTTGTGTGGTAATGGTTTCCACCATAGTCTCCAATTCTTTAGTGTGATCTTCCAGGGCATCCATCTTTCTTGTGATGACCTTGTGGAGCTCTTTTAGCTGGGTTTTGATTAAGACTTGCCAGTTCTCAATGGCTTCAGATTTCTTTTATACTTCAGCTATGATCCTTTCCCGCTTGACTATATTTCCCTTATTCTTTTCTCTGAATTCCTTCATCTCAACTTCATCGCTGGCAAGCAGTATGCTTGTCACTTTGCCTTGATCTACGTAAAGGTTGTAAGCAACCCCCGCGGTTTGTGCAGTTGTTCTTATGTCAGTGAGCATCTTGTTGTATTCGGCCATGAGCGTGATGACCTTCAACTTGTCTTCATTCTCCAAGTGCACTGATACCTCTTATGCCAACTCTAATGCCAAGGGCTACCTCTCCATGGTGAGGATCCAAGTCAAGTCCTCTAGACATTCCAGGGAGGATCTATACTTTTACACGAGAGGGTTAAGGTAAGGGTGCTTCATGATAATCGATTAGAAGATGAGCTCCACCTTCTTGGAAGCTTCACGTACCCTGGCCTTTTCCTCCTAAAGCTCCCTCTGTAGTTGAGTGTTGATTAATTTCTCAAGGCTGAGATCCTTTGTTAGCTTCACCACTTCTTCCTTCCTCTTCTCCAACATGTCCTCCAAGACTCTAACCCTGTCATTCCTGCCGAAGATCCTAGCCTTGATTTCCATGGAAAATTTGTTGAGCACATTACACACTTACTCATCCGATAGTTTCTGCGTGTTTACAATGGGGTTATCCCCCTTTCCTTCAGACAACTTCAATACTGCTCCTTGGTTAATCTTGAACTCAGGCTCACCAAGGTGGGAGTCGAATGCCCATGATAGCATCTTCCTCGTTCATGGGTATCCACCCTCAGGGTCAAAGGACTCCATGGAAGTGAACTCCTTAGTGGGAACAGTACTCTAGAAATGCGTGCACAAAAATTTGTTGGGGTCATCAATGTAACCCATCATTGTTCTTCCTCCTTTTATGCATTTACTTCCCATGTGCATGCCCTTGGGAAGAGTTACCAAAGAGTTGGGCCTTTTGTGCTACCCACACTCTTGTGTACTTGGAGAAAAAGTGCAAAAACACGAGGTAGGTGAAAGTAAGAATCATGAGGATGGAAGAGGTGCCTTTGGTGCTGGTAACATGTGTGCAAGAGTCTTTTATCAAGATAGATTGTCTGCGCACCAGAAGGTTGAAAAAAATTTCATGCAAGGTTTGGGTGCGTGTGAAAAAATTTCAGGCAAGGATTGGGTGTGCAAGGAAAAGCACTGAAGTTAGGTTTGTTTGAAAAATGCCGCATTAAATATTGTCGTACGGTGGTAGGTAGCCTATCCTTTAATGCGTAAAATTAGGAAAAGCTATAAATAAAAGGATGGGCAGTTCATTGTTTTACTTTGTGAAAACAAGGAGAATGATTTTCTTTCAAGAGCTAGGGTTTCGAGAGTTAACTCGTGCGAAGGAAAATATCAAAAACTCACACACAATTGGTCTGCTATATCTACAAACCAGAGCATAAGTGATTCACGGGTGTGGGGAACATTGTGAAAGAACGCTGTGATCGAGGGAGGAAAATCAGAAATTAGGTTTTATACTCTAGGGCACGGGGTGCATGAGGAAAACTCTCAAATAACTCAAAAGTAACCAGGGAATGAAAGTAAAGGGTAAAATGATGGCCACAAAACCAATTGATAAGCCTGTAGTACAATCCAAGAAGGGAAAGGGTAAGGGAAAAGGAAAGAAGAAAGAAGGAGAAATCCCTTTGGATACCAATGAGGAATGGTACTCAGAGATGTAATACCCAGATGGGGTTTTGCTAGGGCAAGAGTGGGAGTCCCATATCAAACAGATGACTGTAATCGATTACAATCACTGGTCGAGTATAATTGTGAAGGAAATGGCGCTGGAGCTGGTGTGCCCCACAAACAAATGAACACTTGACGGGATGTTAATCTATAGCGATATAGTCAAGGTGAAAATGGATAAGGTAAGACTTCTTTAGCTTTACAAATTTCCATACTTCAGGAAGCCCAAGCACCTGTACTAATGGTTAATGACACGCATGCATGAAGATTTCTTCTGCTTCATAGGGTGCAGAATGCACATAACTCCCTAGTTAATCTCACACTTTACATGCCTAAGCTGTAAAGGGGACGTGATCATAGATGACCTCCAGGATGAGGAGGTAATTAAAGAAACCATTGCATCCTAGCATTATAAGAAGGGATCAAGGTACTACAACGTTGTGGATATCAGTGATCTAGTGATGAAAATGGTTGTGTACCTTGTTTCCAAGCTAAATGGGAAAGAGAGGTGGACCTAAGTAAGCAAGCCCTAGTTGAATGTCTATAGAAAGGTTGCGGAGGGAACCGTTTACAACATCTCCCAGTACATAGTAGATGAGATCATAAACAGCACTGAGAACGGAGGGAAGATATTATTTGGGAAAATTCTATTAACCATTGTGTTCTTAGAGATCGGGGTGCCAGATGCATCTGATAAGTTCATATGGGAGTACCCCAATGAAGACCCTTCACCTGCGGAAAGGTTCCAGAAGTATACTTGTGAATCAATGATGGGGGTGCACAAGGTGTGCTTGGATAAATGGTATATGTGCCTTAGGAACACATTTGGGGTGAAATGGCAGATCCCAGAACAACTCCCCACGGTGACTGAACATAAAGCATAGTTTGTGGTATACCAACACTTCTGCATTGGCTGATTCATCTTGGTGGACGGTAGTTGGAGTCCTTGGTACAAACCCCCCTTCTCATTTACTACCCAATTCTTCCAAGCAGGGGTAAACATGTACAAGGAGTTGAAGAAATTAAGACGTGACCTATCCACCCTTGATAGTGAACACATGGAAATGAGAAAGAAGTTGGTCTGCCTAGGGAAGCATGTATATGTTGAAAGGTACGTGTCATAGGATGTACACATTGTAAGGCCCATGACCCTACCCATTTCTGAGAGCACTACTGCTAGGATCTACCTACACATAGGGCCAAAGTTTGAAAAGGGTGCATACTTGAAGAATGAGATATCCATTCCAGGAAATTCCATGGGAAGAAAGAAGCTCGCACCAAAGAACAAGGAGAAAGAAGAAGAAGAAGAAGAAGAAGAAGAACAAAGGATGGTGGAGAGGCATAATGTAGGTACCATAGGGCTGAGTACCTATCTTAGAAAGAAGAGAAGAACGGTGGTTAGGGAGAAGACCTTGAAGCCTGTGAAGCCACCATCCCCTGAAGGACCTTCAGATGAAGACAGGATAGCATCCTTGACTCCAATGTTTTCTACAGGGGAAGAAGAACAAGGAACAGAGGAACAAGGGTCTGAAGATGCCGACGACCTGAATGCCTATCTAGGTGAAAAGGATGATGTTGAAGAGGAAGATTTGGAGGTGGATCAAGAGCCAATTGATGTCCATGACTTGAAGGGAGAGGAAGCAGAGGATACAAATGATGCCTTCATCTTTGTAAGGAGGAAGGGTACCCAAAGGGAGGAAGGCGTGCGTAGTGAAGAGAGGAGTGAAGGAGCTAGTACCAAGGATTCAGGTATGCCTAAGCTCACTTAGGAGGAGGTGAATGAGAAGGTGACAAGGGCAGTAGAGAAAATAATCAATACCCTGGTCGAAGAGGAGTTGGAGCACAGTGCGGACCTAGTGCTCAATGAAATCAAAGAAGAGCAGAGGGAGAAGAGTGTGGGTAGCACAAAAGGCCCAACTTTTTCGGTAACTATTCCAAAGGGCATGCGCATGGGAAGTAAACATGTGGAAGGAGGAAGAACAACGATGGGTTACATTGATGACCCCAAAAAAATTTTGTGCACGTGTTTCTAGAGTACAATGCCCACTAAGGAGCTCAATGCCATGGAGTCCTTTGACCCTGAGGGTAGATACCCGTGAATGAGGAAGATGTTATCATTGGCATTTGACTCCCACCTCGATGAGCTTGAGTTCGAGATTAACCAAGGAGCGGTATTGAAGCTTTCTGAAGGAAAGGGGGATAACCCCATTGTAAACATGCAACAACTATCAGATGAGAAATTGTGTAATGTGCTTAACAATGTATCCATGGAAATCGAGGCTAGGATCTTTGGTAGGAATGACAAGGTTAGAGTCTTAGAGGACCTATTGGAGAAGAGGAAGGAAGAATTGGTGAAGCTAACGAAGGATCTTAGCCTTGAGAAATTAATCAGTGCTCAACTTCAAACAAACCTGACTTCAACACTTTTCCTTGAGTGCCCAATCCTTGCGCAAATTTTTTTTCACCCGCGCCCAATCCTTGCACGAAAATGTTTCTAACCTTTTAGCACGTAGACAATCCATCTTGATAGAAAACTCTTGCACATATGTTACCAGTGCCAAAGGCACCTCTTCCATCCTCATGATTCTTGCTTTCACCTACCTCATGTTTTTGAGCTTTTTCTCCTTGTACATGGATTTCCCATGTAACCTTATTTGTCCACCCATCTGCATTATTTACTCTTAATGCATCTTTTCAACAGGGCCAGTTCGAACGGTCTACCAACCCAATCCTCCTACAGAATAACTTCATGCTTCTCTTTTTATCACCTCACCCCACACTAAAATGATGCACGGTCCTATGTGTATTCATAAGTCAAAAAGTAATAAGGTTACCAGTGCCCAAGGCATAAAACAAGATAGCAACGTGAAAGGGAAAAACAAGAAAGGAAAATCATTAAAGGAAAATACTAAACTAATTATTAGAACTACCTTATTTATAATTACCAAGAAGCATTATTTATAGTAGGGCTTCAGCCTACTCCCATTGAAGTGTCTAGGTAATTTTGTTCCATCCAATACTTGTAACTGGCATGTGCCCAAATCAAGGATGTATGAAATTATATAAGGACCCAACCAATGCACCTTCAAATTTCTAGGATGGCATAGAAATTTTCAATCATATAGCAATACCATTTGGCCAACCTTAAACTATTTGTTCTTAATGTGGTGGTCACACCATGCCTTTTTCTTAGCTTTTTTAGTTGTTTGGCTCCATCTTGCTAGCGAGCTCCTTTCATCCAACTTCATCAACTCATCTATTCTCTCTTCTATTGCTTTTTCATCATCTAATCCTCTTGCGCCCGCTATACGTAGTGATGGTAGCATAAATTCAATTGGTAAAATAGCCTCCGTGTTAAACACCAGTTGAAATGGTGTGGCCTTGTTCAACCTTTTATACGTTGTTCTACATGCCCAAAGGACTGCTGATACCTTGTCATCCCAATCTTTCCTACCCACATCACATATCTTAGTCAATGTGTGACTAAGGATTTTGTTAAAAGCCTCTACAGTCCCGTTTACCTGAGGGTGATAAGGGGTAGTCTTGTGATGGGCTACCATGAATTCAGCCAATAGAATCCTGATTGTTTAATTTAAGAAGTGAGTGCCCCTATCACTTGTTAAACTTAATGGGTGCCCATACCTGTTGATAATGTTCTCCCATAAAAATCTAGCAGACGTGGCTATGGTGCAATTCTTAGTGGGCACGGTCTCTGCCCACCTTGTCAGATAATCAGTACAGGTAATGATATACCATGAGTTAGTCCTTCGCGTAACTAGTGAGATTGGTCTGACAAAATCTATTGCCCATTTCTCAAAAGGTTTTACGCTAGATATGGGGCACAAGGGCATCTCATCCCTTCTTGGTGAATCATTTCCCACCAGAGTCTAGTGATTAGGATCTTGTGCACAGTTACATTCCCGGCATAGTGTCCTCCAATAATCCCACCATGGGCTTATTCAGTTATAGCTATGTGTTCATGTTCTAATACACACTGGCCCAAAACCTCATCGTGGCCCATTTTATACAAATCCCCATTAATCAACATGAAGGGTGTGGCGCATATGGATAACCTTTTTATTTCCAGAGCATTCATCCCTTCGGGCGCCACACCTTCCTTGAGAAAAATGGAAATGTCTTCTAATTCTGAGGGCACGCGCTATAACTTGAATAGTTGCACGTCTGGCATGGTTTCCTTAATACTCTACGCATCCTCTCCCGAATCAATCCTGGATAAATGATCCAGCCCACAATTGTTCTTTCCCGGTTTTACTACCACTTTGAATTCAAATTCCTAAAATAGAAGTACCCAATGACATATGCTCCCTTACAACACTGCTTTGTTTACTAGATACTTCAAGGCCATATAGTCAGTGTAGAATATGAAGGGAGTTTCCAGTAGATATTGTCTAAATTTTTGGAGCATGTAGATCATTGACAATGCCTCATGTTCAGCTGTTGTATAATTCTGCTTTGCTGGTGTCAAATTTCTACTTGCAAAACACAAGGGATGATCAATAGTCCCCTCTCTTGGTTGAGTAAGGACGACTCCCATTGTTGTACCAGAGGCATCCACGTGGACATGGAAAGGTTTATCCCATGATAGGAATCATAGGATAGGTGCAGTTATAAGCCTTTCTTTTAGAGTGTCAAATGCCCTCTACTGCGCCTCTCCCCACTGAAAGGCACTCTTATGTCTGAGCAATATTTCCAAAGGCATGGTGATCTTAGCGTATTTCTTAATGAATTTTTGGTAGTACCTAGTGTGTCCAAGAAATCCACACACTGCGCTTTGGCTAGTAGGCTCCCCTAACCCTATAATAACTACAACTTTTGTGGGATCCACTAGTAAGCCCTCTTTGCATATGATATGTCCCAAAAACGTTCCAAAAGGAGTTGTAAAGATACATTTCTTGATGTTGAGTGAGATCCTCAACTACCGACATCTTTCAAACATCAAACTCAAGTTATCACACTGGTCCCTTACCAATCCATACACTGTCCAATCATCCAAATATACCTGAAGGAACTTGTGGATGAAGTCCTTAAATGCTTGTACCACTATGCGTGAAAATACAACAGGTGCATTCTTTAGCCCAAAGGGCATGACCGTGTATACAAAGCTTCCCCACTCAGTGGCGAAAGTTGTATTTTCTTAGTCTTCCTTGGCAATCCTTACTTGGTGATATCCCAAGAATCCATCCGTAGAGGAATAGACCTCACACCCAATAACTCCTTCCAAAATATCTTCAGTAAAGGGGGTGGGAAAAGGATCTATGATACAAACAACATTTAATTCCTTGTAGTCCACACATATTCTAATCCACCCATCCTTCTTTATGATGATAACCATTGGACTTATCCACTCTAATTCCTTCATAGCCTCAATGATACCAGATGCTATCATCTTGTCTAGCTCTTCTTTAACCCTCACATGCATGTTGGGATTCATCTTGTAAGGCCTCTTCCTCACCGGGTGCGCACCATCTTTCAAATTTATCCTCATTTCCCCCAATGAATGGTGGAAACCTTTCAACTCATGGTATCTGCGCGGGAATGAATCCTCAAATTCACGCAAGAGATCAATGATCTTTGATACTTCCTTGTCCGACCAGTAGTCCCTAATGATAGCTTCCTTGGTCTCCTCTTCCAAGTCGATGTTAACTTTCTTGGTTTTGAGTGGTTCGTGATACACGTGCACACATGCATCCGCACTATCAACTACTTCACGTGCCTCAACCAAATGGTTGACATTCAGGTTTTCCATCTCCTCTCCATCAACAACATATACCATATTTACTTTCTCCTTTTCAGCACATGCATGCTCAAATTATATGTCTTCTGGTTCCTCCTCTTCAAACCGTGCTTCTAAGTTAGGCCCACTGAGTAAGTTTACTAACCTATCTTCTGCCATGGTGTAATCCCCTAGAGTGAGGAACTTGATAGTCTGCAACACCTCATCAACTGGTTGCTTGGTACTTCGGTACTCGAATGTGTGAACCAAGTCAACCACTAATTCCTACCAACTTCCCATTTGGCGGTGTGTTTCAGAATGGATATACCAAGCGTACACAAAAACTTGTAGTGTCGAATACAACCTGTGCACCCAAAGTGAGGGTGGTAAACCTTCTGCGCATTCTCCCCAAACCCTCTCACATGCCTGGATGTGGGAAGAGGTAGGTCCATTACCATTGTAATCCTTGATAGCGGTGGGTATGTTACTTTTTGAGAATCCGATAGTGAGCACAATTCTAACTTCACACCATTCCAACAAGTTTTCACTATGCGCGGCCCACCACCTTGTTGTTGTGCCTATCAAAACATAACCTAGCATACTTCGACACTTGTCCTCCCTCCAGTGAGCTTCCATCTCTTTCAAAAATACCTCAAGGTATGCATCCCCAGAATACTTGGTTATTGCCTTTCGTCCCAGGCACTGAACTGTACCTATCATGGTTACCTTGGTTACTGGTCCTTTCAGATGTCTCCCAATCAATTCTTAAGTCCCATGTACCCAATTATCGCATGCTATACTGGTAGTATCACTGAAATATTGAGCATCATCAAACTAGATGACTCCTTCTGTAGGGTGGATGGTTTGCAGATCTTTTATGGAGCACACATATATTTTGTCCAGGACTTCCTTCCTAAGGGGTTCAGTATAGGGGGTGGACTTCCCATCAACCAGTAGTATAAGTACCCACTCTTCCTTGTTTTCAAAACTTATGTACCCCTTGTTAAACCAGAGATCTACATTATTCTTATAGCACCACGGGCACCCAAGTAACGCTGGGAAGTTATCTGCCTTGGCAAGCACCAATACTTCAAAATCTCTGGTGAACTTAGTCCCCTGAATGGTAATGGTCACATCCTTTAATACACCTATGGGCATTGCATTTGTCTTATTTGCCAAATACGTCAGGCATCCAAAGTGAGAACATTAACCTCCATACCTATGTCAATGAGGATGTTGCTAAGCAACCATCCATCCGCTACTTTTTTTAGAGTAATCTCTTTGTCATAATCAAGGCTATGAGGTGGGAGGTTTGCATGCAGGATCTGCCTTTCGTGTTCTTCCTCGGTGCATGGTACCTTTTCCCTTAACCATGCTCCTAGAAGGGGAATAATATTCTCCTTCCTCAGTAATTTACACACCTCCTTAACCTCATCCAAGTCACCCTTTGGTGCTTCTATGGTTCTTCTTTGCTCATCCTTTCTAGTTTTCTCTTTTAAGCATTGTATCTCCCCTTGTAAACTTTGAATTATGTGCATGGTTTCCTAGTAGACTTCTTTTTGGTGAGCCGGGTTTGGATACTTCCCATGTACTACTTCTTCCCTCAAAAATAGAGGTATCTGCCTAGGTGCTTCCTTTGCGCACAAGTAATGCACCTTTGTTGTTACCATAACAGGCTCTAATTCTGATTCACGTATTACTTGTAGAAGCCATTGCGCATCATCCTTCTTAATACTCACCATGGTAGCACCCTTATCCTTCCGATACTGCTGACTTATATGTTCGTATAACTCTAGGAACTCTTCATACTTATGTTTTTTTCCACACTAGGATCATTGTAGAAGATCTGGACATTCACACTTATAATGGTCTGTGGCTCCACAATTAAAACACATCCCACATGGGAATTCACTTCTTCCTCTGTGGTTACCTCGACCACAAAATCCTCTACAAAACCATCTTCCATGCACACCTCCATCCCCATGCTCTCCATACCCACGGTCATCTCCCTTGGAACTGCTGGCAATGCTAGTCTGGCACACACCAAGATCAATTGCCTCATGAATTTGGTCAATCAATCTACAATCCTTGGTGTCATGTGTGGGTGAGGTACATATCTTACAATAACAAGATACATTTTTGTGGATCATGCGCTGCAGTAAGGAGCATCTACCCGCATCATGGTCCTTGTGACATATTTCCCAATTTACCACTATGGCACAAACCACCTTCTGAGTACATATCCCACCATTATCCTTTGTGTGCCCTTCTACATTATAATCCGTGCACTACATCCCTCTGCGAATATTTGGAACTATGGTGACAAATAATTTCTCCAATTGCTTAGCCATGGCAGCAATATGAGCCTCCAGAAACGAGCTAACATCAGTGTCAACATTACCAACTGCCTCAGCATGTAAAGCAACTTCCAACACTTTGCGTGGGTCCATGAATGTTTTATGAGATAAAGCCCTCCTAAAGGGTGTGATCAACCCTCCGACAAACCACGGAGCATGTTGTGAAGGGTGGATATCATAAGACAGTTTAGACAATAGAGTTTTAAAACATGCATCATATTCCTGCACACTCTTTTTCATTCCCTGTTGGATTTATTTACGAGAGATAATGCTCTTCTGTTCAAACTTAGGTATGTGGAATTCTGCTAAGAATGCATTTCTCAACGTGGTATAATCCATAATAGTTTAATGAGGGTCATAATTTCTATACCAACTATGTGCACATCCTTGTAAGGTCGTCGCAAATTGACTGGCCTTTCAATCCTGGGTCATGATTCCCTTCGCACGCCATAGCATCTCGCACTTATGCACATGCTCCATGACATCTTCTATCCCACTGTAATATGGTAAGTGTAGAGACATCTTGAAAAATCCTTAAGGAGGTGGTTGAGGCCCGTGCCCTCCTAATCCAGTCCCTTGGTTTGCTTCGGTGTTTTCTCCTCCACTGGATCCACTAGATCTTTAGCCACCAGCTCTACCACTTCCACCTCCAGATCCTCCTGTGTTAGGTACAGGGCCTATGTATGTCATGTTGAATGCTCCTGTCATCCCACTGAATTACACGCCTATAGTTTGTTAACTAGTACCACTCCCAGTCATAATTCCCCCACCACTTCCTAACGCGCTTCCAAAACTAGGTGTATACGTGCCTTCTCCAAACATTCCACTAAATACCGGAATAGTGTGTGAAGCCATAGAAGTCCCAAACAAGAAGTTGTATCTTCTAGGTGCCAATCAGTTTCTTTCACTGAAATCAAATGGATCAATTTTATTTTTTCCTCATTCGAACAAACCAAGCACCAAGGTTTGGTTGCTAGGTAGGATCAGATGAGTTCCAATAACTCTTCTTTCTCTACGTGATGGAATCTCATTAGAAGCTGCAAGGTTTTCTCTCTCATGCTTACCAAGATGGGGTACCACAGACTGTTCGGGTTCCACATCCTCCAAATGAACCTCAACTCCTTTCCACCAAGTCTAGCTCCATAACCCACTTGTAAGCCTACGTTGTCTATCGATCTCCTTTTCACACACTTCGTTATACTTGAGCTGTCTCTCCTCCCTTTCCTATTCAGTCATCAAATCAGCCATCCTTCCCTAACCTGGCTTCCTCGCCAAGTGCTTAGGATGGTTTAGCCAACCATACGAAATGCCTCTAAACCCATGGTTACCATCAAGATTTTGATCACAAGGGGAATAACATGCAGAAATGATCCCCTCGGCTCTCGCAAGAACTCAAACTCAACAACTTCTGGACAGGAATACGTGGAGATGGCATATTCCAGAGTGTAGCTAGTCAATACTCCCTTCCACCAATGATCTATAACATGGGTCTCCATGTTAGATCAACATCTTGCAAGTTCTAATATGTTTCTTAGGTCTAAGGGTGTGATTTATAACTCCACCCCGATCTAGATGTATAAGCCGAGAGCCATTCGAATAACTCTACTAGGAAACAACAGAAGAAAATTTCATACAACTCATGATAAAGAGTGTCTGCCACCCATCTTCACATATCAAACCCAGATCCAGTAATGAATCTCTGAGTGAATTCATCCTCTGTGCTTTTAAACTACTCTTCAACACCTTCAAGTTTTAAGCGCTCCACCATCACTTTTTACATAGATCATGATTCATGCCATGTTCCACTACAACTTCAAAAAGAGGTTCCAGCAACGGAACCAAGATGTAGTCATTTTTACACCCCTCTAAGAACAAGGGAACCTCATGTGTGCCAGCCTATCACCCAGTGGGCACTGAGTGCTCACTCGAGGCACACGAGAGGGAGATGAGTCTCTCTTTTATGTGACTTCAGTGGAAGGCATGCTCATGATCTTGACTTAGTGATTTAAAAGACATGAAAAAACTATAGAGCTCAGAACGACTTCTATACCCTTTCAGTCATAATAAAAGAAAAGTGCACAATAGAAGTAATAGAACTAGGAAGTTGTAAATCCACCATCATACATAACATTAAAGTAAGATTCATGATTATAAAATAACAGAAGTACAATAGAAATATGTAGGTAATACAAAGAAAGAGTCTTAAAACATTTGTCATGGCAACCTTATGACACTCATTCATAGCATTACTTATAAAATATTACAGAAGGAAGACCGTAGTCATGCGCCATGTGTGGATCCATACATGTATTCTCACAAAACAAAAATTACATTCCCCATTTCCCCATTACATCCTTACTGGAATCCTTTACCCATTTTCATTCCATATTTCTCGCAGTAATTCTACAGAGCTCGACTACCTCTCTTCTGTCTCTTTTTTCTTTGCCAAGGGTGCACATATAAATAGGCCTCTGAGCTCTAACAAACTTCTCTGCAGCCTCAGATCTAGCCCCAAGTGTCAAGGTGTGGGTCACCCTAGGCACATGCCTCTCCATGTCATGATTAAATTTTTGGATATTTCTATTGCAAGGTATATTCCTTCCAGGACACCCTGTTGCTAGGCTGGAACCTTATCCAAATGGAACATGTTCTTCATGTGTCCTACCCAAAAGGTCAAAAATGGCCTAGTCCCGAATTGTTCTTCATGCGGCACATGCCCTTGGTTCTCTAAGAACCCTTTTTTGAATCCTTCCTTACATGCCTTCACTTCTACGTGTGTTTACACACCCTTAATATTTGGAAGCTATATCAGGGGCCCAACAGAACACAACCCATGACATGAATCCAGGGTCTACCAAGCAACAGGTTATATTAAAATCTCCCCTCCAAGATGTAAAACATCTATGGAACTATGCGGGAGCCCATGCGAATGTGGAGGATGATGGTTCCTAGTGTAGAGGTAATAACATCATTGAATGAATGCAACATGACAGGATGTTTATGCATGTAATTGTCAGGTATGTGCATTTGAGTGAATATATGGGATGAAATGATGTTAATGTTATCTCCCCCATATATCATTACATGTCATACACATATATCATCGATGTGGACAGAGATAAAGAGAGTTGGGTTAGGGTAATTAGTTTGGTGCGGTGCGATCTCTTCCTCTAAGAAGCTAAGGGAGGCTACTTGGTGAGTAGGGTGAAGTGTGGATAAAGGTGGCAATTTGGTGAGAGCGGCTAAATGATTAGGTGTGATAATGGAGGCTATGGGTGTAGGGTCATTGGGTAAAACCTTAATAGATTACATGACCTCCATGAGAGCTTGATGATGGGATTCTGAGGTTTGGATGAGGTCATATAAGGAAATTTTGAGGGGGGATTGGTGTAGTTATTTGAACATGGTGCGATGTGTGACCCCATTAGAAATAGGATATGTGGGGCTGCGGATAGTAATTTTAGGTGTGGGTGTAGATTGTATGTTGGGTATATGATTGGTTAGTGAGTCAGTTACCTTTTGCTTACCTTTGACTCTCTGAGCATGGGTCGTAATGTGGATCATGTTGATCTGAGGGGAGTTAGAAAATGGAGAAGGTGTAGGATGAGTGGTTTAATGACATGATGGGAAAAAACCTATCGAGGGAGAAAAGCCTTGTGAAGTGATCTAGGTGCAACAACATTTAGGTGATGGTGTGGCAAGTTCTCTGATGCGAACCATGTTAATTTTGAATCTTGGGGGTGGCTCTAAGAGTTACGGGGATGGAGGTCGTGGGTGTTGAGTAGGTAGTGAGGGAAGGACTGTGGAAAGGGGTGTTGGTGAAACGAGGTCCTCATCAAGAAGGTCGTCATCATCAAAGGTTGCTTCAAGAGGACACAACTGGATAAGGTTAGTTTTTAAAGCCTTGTAGTTCTCCACATCGTGCCCTAGCACATGATGGTAGGCATAAATTTTAGTGTCATCAAACCCCTTTGGCTTGGGTTTGAGGGGGTCATAAGGTTTGAGTGGTGGTAATGTGATGACAGAAGTCTCAAGGGGATTGGTTAAGATTTTGACATATGACCTTGCTAGTAGGTCGCAATGGGAAGTGAAAGTGGGTCTAGGTGTAGGTACGGCTGATTGTTGAGGAATGGTCTTTGCAGAAGAGGGAGTGGGTCAAGCTATGGTTTTGGGTGCTAGAGTAGTCTTGGGTGTCAGTCATGTTTTCTTGGGTAGGGGTATGGTAGATGAATGGGAAGGAGGGTGTATAGTTGTTTTGACTACCTTATTGGAGGGTAGCAGATTTTTATCTTTGGGTTATACCTTCTCGGGTAAAGGTGATATGGGTGTACACAATCTAGAGGGAAAAGTGGATAGGGGAAGAGGGTGAGTTACCAAGGGGGATAATGGAGGTGCTGTGAAGGTAGATGATGTGGATTGTGTAGGGGGTGTGAGGGAAAGAGACTGAAGTGTAGTGGGTAGTGAATACTTTGCTGGGGGTATTAAAGGTATGGGTGGTAAAGATGCTGCAGGTGCAGGTGTAAGTTATGTCAGGCATCTGGGTATGTTAGAGGTTTGTGAATAAGGAATGGGTTGTTGTGTTTTTGGTTCATTGATGGGTGGAGGTTTCTTGACCGTGTTGGGAGGTTGAGGTCCGAAGATGGATGGAAAGGGTGTAGGTGATGAAGGTATGATTGGCATAGTTGGGGTGTGAGTTCTATGGGTTTGGTTCTTCTGTTTTGGTGCCAGAGTAAGTTTGGTCTTGACTATGGAGGATGTAGCTAAATCTAGTTTTATTGGTGGATGAGTAAGGCCGGTGGTTGGGGTGACCCCTAAGGTAGTAAAAGGTTTAGTCGAGGAAGATGGTGTAGGTGTAGGCTTAGATTTATATGTATGTTGGGTTATGGGTAAGGGTCTATGTTGAGCTATGATGGGTGCCATGGAAGAATTTTTGATATAGGTGGTTGTTCTCAGTTCGATTGGTTGAAATATCTTTGGGTAGATAATGGAAGTGTTAGCAAGTGACATATGCATTTGTGTTGAGACATGAAGAAGGAGACACCCCCAAAGTAAGGCTCTATCCACATAATCTAAGTAATTGGCTAAGCATGAGAATTACATGTTTGTAGGTGAGGTTAATGAGAACCTAATGTTAATCCCCATAAAATGTGTCTTAGAGACGGGGAATTTGTTATCCTTAGCTTCCTTGGGTAAGAGAGTCAAAAGTAGGTCTACAAGATCTTAGGTAGCTGATGGAGAATGGTCACCTAGAGGAAAAGGTATCTCTACTGGATCCTTAATAGATAGAGGAGAAAATGGGTGCTCCTCTATAGGTGGGGGAGATGATGGGTGCTCCTCTGTGGGTAGAGGAGATAAAAAACTATCCTCCATGGATTGAAGAAGTATTGTGGGTGACGGTTCTCTAGGTGGAGAAGCCAAAGGTGAAATGGTCTCGATGTTAACGAAAGGATCCTCCACGGGTGAGGAAAGAGGTGAAAGGTGTGCCTCTGTGGGTGGAGGAATATGTGAGGTGGGTTCCAACTAAGAAGGAGGACTTAGGGATAGAATTTCTTCTATGGAAGGAATATGAGGGAATTGGGAAGCAATGGGTGTGTCGCTGAAAATAGCGTGGACCTCGCAGGTATGGTTATCATGAGTTGAGGTCTCTCTGGTTTGATCAGAGGAAGGGGCATGATTAGAAAATGGTTTCTTAAAGATGTGTAGGTTTTTATTAGTAGGTGCATTAGGATTATCCAAAGTTAACTCACCTTTTTCGAGCATTTCTTGGACAATATTTTTGAAAGTGATGCAATTGTCGTCATTATGACCCTTTACTCGATGATAGTTACAGAAGTCATGTTCTTTATACCATGCAAGTGTAGGGAGATCAGGGTCAAAACCAGTGTGTGGTTTTATAGGAGGAAGGGTGATGGCCCTGGATTTAATGAGATTTTCTGAAATAGAAGAATAGGCTCCCCAATTGGGGTACATTTCTATTGTTCTTGTCTGAAATAAAAAGTCTGAATAGGTGAGAGATTAGATGAGGGACTAGTCTGATTTGATGGATGAGATGGGGCAGCTTTGAGTACCATAGCATTAGCGGTCCCCTTGGCCTTTGAATAATTGTTCTGTGGTTTAGAAGAAGAAAAGGTATCATTTGACTTGAATGTCGAATTCTTATTACGTAGTTGGATTTTCTTCTCTTTGATGGCCTGAATCTCAAGCTTTTGGGCCATGGTTAATGCTTCGTCGAAGGTTTGGAAGGTTTGGACCTATAGGGTCAGTGAGATATGCCTAGCACAAGCCTACATGAAGAGTTTGATAAGTTTGGTTTGCGGTAGTTAGAATGTGAGTTGATTAATCAGGCTACGCCAACGAGTAACAAAATCTACAATAAATTCATTATCATACTGATGCATGGAGTATAGGTCAATCATGGTAACCTTCTTAACAATGTTAATGGAGAAGTGATCATCAAGAATGCTTGGGCTACTAGATTAAATGAACATATAGAGTGTCTAGGTAACCCACTATACCAATCTAATGGTAGGCTCATTCAGAGACATGGGAAAGGTCCTCAAGAGAAAAGCATCATTGTGGGTGATTAGGTAGCACCCATGTTTGAAAGACCACAAATGTTGTTACGAGTCTTCTTTTCTATTGAAATGGTTGAATTTAGGAATTTCCCAATGCATGGCATATGGACGAATAGGAATGGATGGGTGGATAGGATCATTACAAATCTCATTGTAGGTGAGAAAGTTACGTGAGCCAAAAATTGATAATTCCAATGTCTACATCTTGTCCATCATTGACTTGATTAGGTCGTTGAGAGGTTGTGATGGATGGGTGCCTCTTGTAGCATAAGAGGGTGGGTGTTGGGTATGTAACAATGGTGGCATTCCAGTAAATGGTGCTTCCTACATAGGTAGATTGAGAAGAAGGCAGTGAAATAGGGGGTAAGTACCCAGAGTGAATAATAGATGAAACAGGAGGCTGCTGATAGTATGTATATGGAGGTGGAAGGGTCATGGTGACCCTAGTGGTAATGGCTAAGGGATAGAAAGGATGGCATTTTTAGGGGTCACTGACACCGGAAGTGTAGCTATAATCATGAGAACTAATAGGTACATTCTGGGTGGTTAGCAAATGTATAGTGGATGTGGTAGGTACAATGGATGTAGTAGACGTGGAAGTCATAGCGGGTACAAGGCCTAGCTACAAAACGACTGGGGGTAAGGTAGATGCAAGAAGTACAGAGCCAGATGGGGCTGACATAAGAGTGGGGACGAGAGTTGGGGGGATAGATACAGGCATGCCGTATATCAACTGACCCGAGGCATCTCAAGTGGACAAGTGGGAAAGGTAAAACTATAAGGTGATAGGATTTTGGTCAAGGATTTGTGTGAATTGCTCATCTCTGGTAGTGATAGTGATAGGTTGGGTAGGATCTATGGTGGGTGATTAAATGGAAGGTGGTGAAGGGCTAGGTGGGAGTGGTTGACAACTGGCATGGAATATGAGAGCATTCGATTGGCTTCAGGTCAGCACCATGTGAATAGGTATTGACCAGGTTGGACTGTTTTCAGAGTAAATGACACAGAAATAAAGTAGAAAATAGGAGAGACAGGTGGTAGTAGGTGGATTAGGAATCAAATGTCAGCTGGAAAATGACACAGATTGATCGATGCCGGTTAGGTTAAACTGACCCTATTCATAGGTAACTGATTCTGGCTGTGGAAAGTGGACAGTTGGTCAGAAACAAGGTATAAGGCCAAATTTACCAGGTATGCAAAATGCTGATGAAATTTACCATGTCAATGGATATGATAAGAGTTACAGGGACTCTAAATATTTGAAGAAGGTGAATATGTGTCCTTTTGGGTAGGTCAACCAAAAGAATAGTGAACTCGACGTCGGTTGGGTATAACCGATGATGGTCAGAGGGTAACCGATGACGGTTGTTGGACCGACACCGATCACTATGAAAATGAAACAGTGATGAAAAAAATGTGGTTGTGAGTTAAAATTTGATGTGGAATCAAACCTAGAATTCTAGGAATGATGAGAATATGGTCCAGGAACACTTAGATAAAGTTGGAATACACCAACTGTGATGAGGAGTGTGCAAGGAGAAATAAGAAAAATGAAGAGTGTGACCTCTCACCTCAAAATGAAAACCAAGCAAAAACACTAAGAAAAATATGATCCTAATAGTGTTCTTTCTATTATGTTTTTTTAGCTTATGTTATTTAAGGACTGACTCATGAATTGTAGAATAGAGTTTTTTGGTGAGGATGGCTTCCTATGACGAAAGATCTACAAAGAGGTTTCAGGTATGTTATGGTGGGGGCGGGCCTCACTCTAAAGTATGAATCGATAGAGTAGTGAGCTGGGTGTAAACTATGTCGTGATCGTGTGATTACCTACATCTTCTTCCAGGAAAGATGTTGCTTAAGAATGTGTATATTTTCATTTTTTATGAGGTTTGGTAAGATTCACAAATAATTGAGAAAGATAATAGAAGTGCTTTTCTATGATTCATGTCCTTCAACCATCAGCTGGTCATGTGTTCCAGCGAATAGGTGTCACAAATTTAATGTAAACTAATGTAGACAAAGTAGGATGAACCTGAAGTTAACCATTTTTAACACTATTGAAGTATACATTGAGAAGATGCCATTAGATGACACACATTTAGGGAGTGAACATGAGAGCAATAAAACATCCTGTGCACCAATGCAATGCAACTTGCTCATACAAGAAGAGTAACTGTTAAGTCACAAAATTACACCCCCTGTAATTCTTTGAGACAATTCATCAAAGATGAGACTCATCCATTTTTGCACAGGAAAGACGTGCAAGATTTTAATGTTAGTACCTTTCACGGAATGCAGTCACACAATGTTTTATGGGTTCTCCTAGAGCTGAATGGAACAAAAGTGAACCCCATTAGTTGGTCCCGCCGGGCATGCCATATTTTTATGGAACTTAGTTTTATGTGGGTTCGCCGAACCCATAGAATGACGTATCGATCTTAGGCCTAATGGGCATAGATTCCTATGGTTGTTGGAGACTTTGTGGGTACTTAATCAGTCTTGTGTGGGTCGAGGTAAGTAAGATCAGTACTGGGTATTCATGCCACAGCTAAAAATCGTGAGAGATTCATTTTGGCTAAGGACAAGATCGACACATCAAATGGAACATGTGAGGACCACTTAATGCTTCGGGGCTTAGAATACCCATATGTGTACGTGGGCTACAAAATATATGGTAGATCCACGGAAGTTGGTAAATTATTTGGAACTAAGGATGAAGTCTGACATGAAGAATTCACAATTGAGTGATGCCAGGAACTACATGCTAGTAATGAAAGTAAAATTCAAATACGACTAAGTTCAAAATCCGATTTAGAACATTATCTTCGTGTTATGTGGGTTTCTCACAAGATTATTGTCACAAGAGACTCTCCTAGTCGGCATTGAATCAAAGGAAAATAGCCACTGGGTGAGGATGTCACACATAAAGTCAAGGTCAATATCTCCATGGAATAACGACGACATTGAAAGGAATTTGGTGGTGGTTTTAGGCTCTGCATCTAGGTTTCTGGTAAAAGATACAAAGACCGACATCAGTTTAGGTTAACCAGCGATGGTTATTGGTGACCGACGTCGGTATAGTTGGGGTACAAGAAATTAAATAAAACTTGGTTGGGTGATAGATCCAGGATTAAATGAAGGTGGAAGGGCAATGGCAAGATTTGTATGGATCCTGGATATGCACAGGAATGATGAAAGTCCAGATATGGATAGTTCAATGGTGTGGGAAAAAGGATGGTCAAGTTTGCATGGAGGTAAAATGGTGGGGAATGTAAATGTAAGTAGAAACTAATAACAAATGTAAAAGGATATGCTCAAATGACAAGGAATCAATGCAGGTTAACAACCTTATTGTTTGTACAAGCTTGATGCCTAGTTCATAATGGTGGGTGATCAAATGAACTTGGCGTAGTACTAGCACTTCCCTGGATGCTCCCATGAAGATAGGTGGTTGTGTGATTGCTTCAGGTACTGGCTATGGTTGTTCTGATGCTTGTATGGATGTTGGTTCTGCTTGCATGCAGCTTTAGTTTTGTCACTTGTTCTCAGAAGATTTCTCTCTCTCAAAAATGTGTCAACCTCGAATATAAGGTTGTTTTGGGATTTAAATGGTAACTGACTTTCCTGACAGGTTCTGACTTAACTCCCCTTGTGGTTAAGGGTTATCTGACATCGGTTAGGCTGGTGATTTCCTCCCCTTTACTAAAATAGGCAGATCCCCTTGATTTTCCTTGGATCTCTTTTCATTTACCTCATGGATTAGCATGGAAATATCATTCTAACGTAGGTTGCATGAATGTGGTTAGAGGGAATGTAGGCATTGATTTCTAGCTGTTTCAGAGGTAGGTCTTACTTTAGTTATGACAACTTAGATAATAATAGGCCTTATGGATGAGGTGGCTAGATGAGTATGTCTAGGTGAGGTGGATATGTGGGACATTATCCCAATTAGAATATTTAAATAATAAATATTGTGAGGATAATTAATTAATTTAATTTAATTAATTAAATTAATATTATAGTAGGGTAAAGGGGGCCATGGCTAGGTGGATGTGTTCAAGGTATTTATTTAACGGGGGACTAAGGGGAGTGTGACCTAATTTTAGTGTCTACACATTGTTCACAAGCTGGTAGATGAGAATCAATGGAACTGGCACAAGAAGTTATATGATGCATTGTGGGCTGATAGGATTACTTCTAAGAAATCAATATGTATGTCACCTTTCCAAAGGTTTTATGGAGTTGAGGTAGATATTCTCCTCACAATTGAGATTTCATCTCTCAAGTTGCTGTAAAGAATAGAAGATGGTCAATACAAAGACTCTATTGATAAGAGGATCCTCTTCCTAGAGAAGCTGTAAGAAAGTAGATGCCAAGTGGTGGATAGAATTAAGGAACACTAATTGAAAGTGAAGAATATATTTGACAAGAAGGAAAAGGAAAGAGAATTCAAGGTTGGAGAGGTATTTGTCCTGCTATAGGACAAGAGAAGAGAACCAAAGGGCATTCCCTCATGGAAAGTTTGATTCTTTATGGCTCGACCCATTCCAAATTCATGGAACTTGTGGTGAGAATGTTTTTTATCCTCTCATAATTGGATGGAATTCCATTGGAATTTACTCATAAGTGGGAAATATTTCCACCTTAAAACTTTATCATCCGTGAAAGCGGGTCGTCCCCCACCTTATACCATAGATTATCCTTCTATTTTTCCTGGCATGTTTCCCTTATCTTTTGTGTGGTTTTGGTTTTTGTTTTATTGTAATTTTTGTTATGTGTGGTTTGGCTTGCCCACGTTTCCTCCTTCCATTATTTCTCAGGAAATTGTACATGACTCTGGAAGGCCCAATGAAGAACCTAAGGCAAACTGGTCAATGTAATATGTTTTGAAATTTGAGATTCTAAATCCTCAGGTCATGCCCTAGCCATGCCCAGTTCACACCATGTCCTCAAGTTAGAGCCAGTTGTTGTCTCTAGAAAATTGCACTACGTTTCCATGGCCAAATTAAAAAATTTTGAGGTCATGTCCTTCATTGGTGTTTAATCCACGTTAGAGATTTAAGAAATTAGCAAAAGTCATGCCCTAGTGCTATTTAAATCTCTATTTTTCTTGTTTTGAGAAATTCTCCATCTCCCGGTCTATGCACAAAATATCCTCTTTATAATCCCCTTTGTGATTGAAATTATTCACTTGTTCTTTGGCCTGAGGTTGTCAAATCATTGTTTTGCCTCCATACTCTCTTGTTCATGAAGGAAATTCAAAATTGGACTCAAAATGATGAAGTTATCTTTGAAAGCTCTCTGTATTTTTCCCACAATTGGGAACAATGGGTTTTTCTTTCCCCGTAAAATTTTAGCCTCAGCATCCCCGAGTGATACATGGGTCTCTCTGATTGGATGCGGTTTGATCATACTTCAAAATGTAGCAGAGAGCTCCATGTGTCGTAACAACGTAACTCCATGGGCAGGGTCCAAGAGAAAGTCTTGAATTAAGTGTGGGCTTTCCACGTGTCCCAGGTACAAAATGGAGGTAAAATCAGCTAAGTATGGAAGGCTCAACATACGGCTCCATGTGTCGCAATGGCGTAACTCTAGGGGTAGGGTCCAAGGGACAATCTTCAATTAAACGTGAGATTTCCACATGTCCTAGGTATAAAATGGAGGTAAAATCAGCTAAGTATGGAAGGCTCAGCAGATGTCTCCACATGTCGCAATGGCGCAACTCCAGGGTGGTCTAGAAAGGGCTAATTACCAATTTAACACTAGATCAAAATGTCATTGGAGTCATTGGAGAGGTAAAGCTCACCATTAAAAATTCAAATCGGATGAGCGGGCCATTAGGGGATTTGATATTTTGAGCCTCTTTGTAAAAAAGGTGAAAAATTAAAAAGTAACCCGTAACCCTGATCAGGTTATCAGGGAAAAAATCAAATCTTGAGCCCATAGGGAAAAAGTCAAAGGTGAAGCCCACCATTAAAAATTCAAAGCAGACGAGTGGGCCATAGGTGCACTTTTGGAAATTTAACCAAATTTCCAAAAGTGAAGTAAAAGTTTTAGAATGCTCCGCAGCTCTGCCAAGGTCTCAGGCCTACCATTAAAAAGTCAAAGTGGAAGAGCAGGCTGATAGAGGAAATTGAGTTTTTGAACCTTTTTCCAAAAAAGGTTAAAATGTTGAGAAAAGAGCCACGACCCCATTTCCAACTAGAACTTGCCATGTGTCCTAGTCAAATCAGAGCAACAGGCCGGCGGAGGAAATTGAGTTTTTGAGCCTTTTTTCCAAAAAGGGTTAAAATGTTGAGAAAAGGGCCGTGACCCCATTTCCAATTAGAGGATGCCACGTGCCCAAGTTAAAAATTCAAAGCGGGTTTGCGGGCCAATTTGTTCTAAATTGCCAAATCTCATGAAAAATCACATAATGTGAAAGGTTTCCCCCGTAACCACTCCAATCCCTTCCTGCCACGTGGATGACTCAATTTCAGAGTTTGAGGAGTATTGGTGAGAAAATTTGTCTTTTGGAAAAATTTGTGGATTTCAGGCCAATGCTATGGGAATCTAAGTCCCTCTACATTTGAATGGTGCAGCTCCCATTGTTTAGCATGTAAAACCGAAGTGGATTTGTGGTGGTTTTTCAACCAGAGATCCATAGGAACACTCCACTGTCCCTATGGAAATAATAACAACTCCTTGCTATAGAAGAAATCAATCTGAGAAAGGGGAGGGAGTGAGAATGAAGGAGGGGTGGTTCAATGTTGTGGGTAGAGTGTCATATTCCAACACACATCAACTGGAAGTTTCATTGTATGCATTCATTAACAGAAGAAAGACAAATTTGTAATTTTTGAGCACAAGACAGAATAAAACACACTGGTTACAAAGCACCAATCGATCTTTCCATCCAATGGACATAAAATTCCTTCCTTTTTTATTGATCTCAGAGTTCAAACTTGTACAATGAGTGGGAATAGAAGAAATAATATAGAGAAGGAGAATAGAAGAAGACTGACTATCATTTTTGTCCTCTGTTCACAAAAATTGTGCTTCCCATTTTCCAAATTCGATTGCCAACCTGAATAATGACTCTCAGAGGACAAGAAATATCATGTAAGGGGCGGTTACAACTTCCCCAAATAGCCAAGAAGTGGTTACAAACATATTTGATCATTTTTCCTTCTTCCAGATTCCTCTGCAGCAAAGAAAACACTTCTAACGAGCTCAAGAAGAGATTATGCATGTAAAAATGTGTTTTATATTTCAATTTTCCAGTTTGCATATGAATTGTTCACTCCTTTGCATTAATTGCTTTGAAATTAGGCCATCCACTTGGCAAGATAACATTGGAGCAAAGTAGGGAGGAACTTTTTTGTTTTTTGCATGCCAAAGATGTTTTCTCAATTTCCTCCCACAAAACTCCATCAAAATTTAAAATTGAAGTGTCCATCACATAGATAATTTCAACAGCTTTCCATTGATACCAAAAATGCAAAACATTGAGCTCTGGTTCAAAAGATATGGCCTCTTGAAGATTTAGGGCAAAACTGGTCAAAACTAGGTTTGGCAGGGTCAAATTTTAAATTTTTCCCTTTAGAAAAAATTTCCCAAAAAACTCCATGGGTCCACCATTCTGAGACACATGGCACCTTTTGGTTCACTCGCAGGACAAATACCTATTCTTTTCCTTCATGTTTTCATATTGAGAAAATTTTTCGTAAACTCCCCGTGCCCTACCACTCTGAGACACGTGGCACTTTCTGGTTTCTTAGGGGGATGCGCCTCCATTTTTTCCTTTGAAATTCACATTGGGAAAAAATCCCAATTTACCTCCACACCCTGCCACTCCACCATGCACTTCTCCCTTCTCCTCTACAAGCCTGTGGGTCACTTTTTACCTTTGCAATTTTTAGACAAAAAAAGTTAAGTGACAAATTTCTCCCTGTGCTTCCACTTCACCTTGACACGTGGCACTTTTCTATTGGATGTGGACCTGCCTAGGGAAAATTTCCCCATTTACCTATGCCAAGCCATAACTCAAAAACTACAAGGAGTTAGGAGGACTTCCATACCTTTCTGGAAAGGGGAAAGAATTCTCTATCTGATGGAGGTGTTTCTAAGAATCCTTGATCCCTTGGGAAGTGCCAGATTTCAAAAAACTCAGACTGGACCATTTTCAAAGGGTGACAACTCAAAAATTTCTAAGTCCAAACTTGGGAAAAAGAAGGCAAATTTTGAGGGGACAATAATGGCTCTAGCTTGGGGACATGGCATGGATTGAACAAGGAGAAAACATGGCATGAGGATCTAGAATCTCAAGTTTTAAAACATATAACGTTGACCAGTGCCTTATCCATTAGGCCTTGCAGAGTCATGTACAATTTTGAGGAAAGGAAGAAGGAAGGGAGGAAGCACACCAACGAAAACCACACCAAGACAGAAAATAAACCAAAACACACACAATAGAAAAGGGGAAAAAACAAAAACTATGGCACATGGTGAGGGACACCTCACTTTCACTGATGGTACAGCTTCAAATATTGCCAACTTCTAGGCAATCCTAGTGGAGTTCCATCCAAGTATGATAAGAGAAAGGCATTCTCACCACAAGCTTCCTAAATTTGAAATGGACCCAACCACAAAGAGTCAAACTTACCATGATTTCCCTTTGGCTCTCTCCTCTTATCCCAAAGTAGGACCAAATCTCCAGCTCTGAACTCCTTGCTTTGGCTCTTCTATCAAAGATCTTCTTCACTTTTAGCTGATTTTCTTTGATTTTTTCCACTACCTGGGATCTTCTCTGTTCTAGCTTCTAAAGAAAAATGATCCTCTTGTCAATTGAATCTTTGTATTGGTCTATCTTCCACTATTTGATAGTAGCTTGAGAGCTATGGCATTTCAATTGTAATAGGAATCTTTGCTTCAACTCGATATAGCAGCTGAAAAGGTGACATGCCTATTGGCCTTCTTAGGAGTGATCCTATCATCCCACAATGCATCATATAATTTTTTATGCCAATTCTTCTGATTCTCATCAAAATAGCTTGCAGATAATGGTTATAATATTTTTGTTTACTTGACATCAACTTGAGCACTCCGCTTGAGGATAGTATTCAAAAGAATGTGCTAGAGAGATGCCAAAACCATAACAAAATTCTGTCATTTCCTTCGAAGAAAAATAAGTAGCGTTGTCCACCACAATCTTCTGAGGAACTCCAAAATGAACAATGATATTCTTTTTTATGAAATTACAGACCACTTCAGAGCTAGCATGTTTGGCTGGAATGGATTCCACCCATTTGGTGAAGTAGTCTGTGGCAGTGAGCACATAAGTATGCCTAGCACTTGAATGGGGATTCAAAATGCCAATGAAGTCCAACCCCCATCGTTGAAATGGCTCTTCAATAATCACAGGCCTAAGAGGCAATGATACTAACTGTGGTTTTCTATTAAATGGTTAGCATGCTTTGCATTTAGAAACCCAGCTCTAAGTATATGCAAAAAGAGAAGGCCAATAATATCTACCTCTGAGAATTTTTTTGGGCAGTCACCATGGATGAAAAGTTTCCACCACAAGCTTGATCATGATCGGATTTGAGGATTTTTTCTTGTTGTTCCTTCTCATAAAAACTTGAGAAAACCAGCCATCTATCACCTTTCTTGTAGAGTGCATGATTCCAAATCACATATTTGGCTGCTCTTCAGCCTGAGAGTTCTTTGCATTGCTTGTAATCTAGATGAGGACGGAAGTCCCCATAGGTAAGAAAGAAAGCGATGTTTGCATACCATTCCTTCTGTAGTGTTCATAAAGAGAACTTGTGGGAAATCTTCTAAGTAGGTTGGGCAAGTGTCATATCTTTCTCCAATCTGAACTTTGAGAGATTCATCTTCAGTAATCAACTTGCATAAGCCATTTCCTCTAACTAGATTAGAGGGCTTAATCTCCAGGTCATACTCTTGGATCCTTGCAATCCAATTTCCTATTTTGGCTTTGGGATCTTGTTGTGTCAAAATGGACTTGATTGTGCTTCTAGGGACCATCACCATGGTGTGAGAGTTGAGTATGTAAAATATGAAATTATTCATGGCCTTGACCACTGTGTATGCATGCTTCTCCAATTGACTGTAATTTAGTTCACGATTCTTCAAATGGAATCTCATGAAATCAATAGGTGCTTCCAATTATTCATCATTCTTTTGAACTGGGACAATAGAAAGAGTATGCTCCAAGGCATAACAGTACATGATGAATTCCTTGCTGAAATATGGAGATACCAGTGTTAGATCTTTGGCAATTTCCTTCTTAATTTCTTCAAACATGCTGATTTTCCTTGACTACTCCTTTTGAAATTTTTTTGAGGCTTCATCATAGAGGTGATATGATTTGTTAGTTCAGAAAACTTCAAGGATAAAGTGGTCAAAGAAAATTTACCTTCATAAAGAATGAGTGTACTCCTTTCTTGCTAGTGGGAAGAGATAGTGCTTGAATAGCACTTACCCTCTCATGGTCAATATGTGCTCCATGCTTATTCACAATGTGTCCCAACAACTTGCCTTCTATGACTCCAAAGATACACTTCTTGGGATTTAGAGAAACGCCATGTTTTCTACATCTTGCAAGAATCTACTCCAAGTGAAAGATATGCTCTCTTCTCTTCTTTGAAAACATGGTTAAGTAATCAAGGTAAATGATAATGCAATGCTTGAGATATTTGAAAGACTAGGTCCATGGTTCTTTGGAAGGTGGCTCCCGCATTGATCAGGCCAAAAGGCATCCTGCTGTAAGAAAAAGTGCCCAAAGGATTTGTGAAGGCCGTCTTGTTACAATCTTCTTTGGCCACTTTAATTTGATTATACCCTGAGAAGCCATCAAGAAAAGATAGTATCTCAGATCTAGTAACTGCTTGTAGGATATGATCCATGATCGGAAGAGGGTAATTTTCACTTGAGAGATGCTTGATTCCCAAGATTTTTGAAATCTACACATATTCTGATCTCCCCATTTTTCTTTCTGACTGGTACAATTTTGGCAACCCATGTTGAATGGTGAATGGAGAAAATGATTTTGGCATTCAACATCTTGTTCACTTCTTTGTTGATAACATTAGAAATATTTGGATTATAGGATCTTTGCTTCTACCTGAAGGGCTTAGCATCCTACTTCAGAGGAATGGAATGATGCATTTCCTTCTGTTGAAAAGATTTGAGCTCGTCCATAAGAGTAGGCCAGCACATTAGAGTAAATTTTAAGCAAAGCATCGAACTTCCTTTTCTCTTCAGGTGAGAAAATTTTTCTAATTTTAACCATCCTTGGATATTTAGATGTCCTAATTTTTTCCTTTTCAAAATCAGATGGACAGTGAGGAAGATAGCTTTTCTTTTTCATGAATAAATTTGTCAATGCTTGTCAAACAGGTCCTCCACAGAGACTAGACCTCTTGGGGATCTTATTACCTTTCAATCTGATTATGCCTTCATCATCCACTCTTTCAATTTCATCTAATGCATCTTCACCCATAGCTTCTTTATGTGGATTAACACTTCCCTCAAAGAAGAGATTCATCTGAAGTTGTCTCTTTGCTCCAAGAAGGCTAAAATCTTATTGTCGTCATTGAAAACTTGACAGTGATCTACGTTATTGTACACTTAGTCTAAACACCATCTCAATGGTTATTTTTTTCTTGGTACAAAGAAGGATGAGGAGTATGCTCAAGAATATGCCAAAATATTTTAGAATGTCTGCCACTAAGATGGTTAGGAGTACTTTATTATCAAGGTATTTAGCCAAAACCACTTGTGTATCTTTTATCCTTCCTACTAGTGGTACTTACTTAGATTCCATTGAGTAACAAGCTCTGTTAACTTTGGTTAGTGTCAGGCCAAGAGCATTGGAAACTTTGAGTGGCATTACGTTATCAGAAGCTCTAGAGTCAATGATGTAATTGTTGAGCTCAAAACCATTCATGAGAAGAGACAAGTAGAAGGGTTCCACCTTATCTATTTTGGAAGCAATTAGGGCCAACATGTTTTAGAGTAGGTGTTGTAGATGGTGTCAGGAGCACACCTTTCTAATTTGAACTTGAAGGTATATAACTGTTGCTTCGAACAAAATTGATTAGTCTATCAAACTGAGTAGGGTGTGTTTGTAAGTATTCAATCTCTGAGAGCTGCACTTTGGTCTTACTTACATGTTTCAAAAAATCAAATGGGAGAACATTGGATGAGGGGGAAGTTCCTATAGTGAGGGAAGGTTTACATAGTAAGGGTCTTTGAGGAACTTTGGCTGACTTAGGATAGAATTCATTGGAGTGAGGAGTGTTTTTAATAACTTGTGAGCTAGAAGAAGGAAAAGGTGATTTACTAGATATAACAACCTGATCTCAAGCAACCATTTGGCCTAGTTTCATTTTGGCTGAATCCATTGAGGGTGGTAATGGTGAGCCTCTACTGATGATCTTATTTTATCTAGCTACTGGAATGGGATCTTCTTTAGTTTTCTTTTCCTCTTGATCCACAAAGGGTAGAGCATCCTTCTTGGATTGAGCTCGAGTAAAGAAAACACATGAGAAGCTTGGGGCTTCCTCTTCTTCTTCCCCATCATCCAAAAACTCAAACAATCCATTGTGAATATCAAATTCTTCAATTTCGAGGTAGCCTTTGTAATCTTCTACTATTTCTCCTTCGAGTTCATCAATTTCAGCATCATCTCTTGATTTTTTGGTGTCATAGATAGCATTGATAGGAGGTGCTTCAAGAGTAAGTTAGGGAGGAGGTGGTGCAATTATTTGTTCAATCAGGGAAGTTTGGCCTCCTTGGAGCATTTCTCAATGTCATTTGGGACAGTTGTTTCTTCAAGGAAACCTGATCATTTTCTATTTTTTGGAACATAGGATCTATAGTTACTGAAGCCAAACTTTGAACCTTCTACTTCCCATTTGGGCCTTTCACCTTTCCAGAGAGGATTAAGTCATCATCAGTTTCAATGGAAAAGTTTTGAGCTTCCCTCAGTGTGTTTCATTGGGCTCTTATGAGGAAGAAACCAACTTTTGATGGAAAGGCACTAATGAAGAATCTTCTCAGGTGGTTCTTAGGATGTAGAAAACCTTCAGGGACTCTTCCTTTCAGTCTATCAAACCTTGCTACAAAGTCCCTCATGGATTCAGATCTTTCTTTCTTTATTTGGACTAATTGCACTAGCAGCTCTTGACCATCTTCAGTGCTCCTAAATCTTGTTTTCAAATGCTTTTCTTATATCTTCCTAACTAGTAATAGATCTTATAGGAAAGCATGTAAAACCATTCAGCATCCTTTTTCTGAAGTGATTCCACAAATAGTCTAACCAACACATCTTCATCTTCAACACATAACACACCACAAGTAGTGATGAAGGTTGTTACATGTTCTTCAGGGATTTGGGAGCCATCTCCTTTGAATTTGGGAAAATTCTTTCTCAAACCTCTTGGAAGATCATGGAGTATTCATGTTGGAGAGCAAGTGGAACTAGTATTTCTTCCCCATGGTACATTGGGTGCACGTGCTTCATGTTCATTATCAGCCATTATGTTTCTGTTTCTGGCTTCTTCAGCAGTTAGGCCTACTTCTCTTTCCTTTGTTGTAGCTTGGAGTCTTGTAATTTTTTCAAGTTGAGCTCTAATCTCTTCCTCTCTATTAAACCGAGCTATAACCTTTGCTTCTTCTCTATCCAAATCCTCAAAAGTAGGGTCAATCACTCCTCCTTGCCTCAACTGGTGAGTATACCTTCTATGAGCTAGCTTGAAGGCTTATTGTCTTCTCTGAGGTGCTAGAATCTATCTTTTGCTCTTCCAACTCAAACGCAGTGTTCTTCTTTTCAATCCAAAATCTTCGTAGCAACAAATTAATGTTTTACACTCTGCCTACTATGCCGAATAGCCTCCTTCAGGTCTGAAATGATATCTTATTTGATATGAAAGAATGAAGAAGGCCTCTAGGGGGATTTGCAAGAATAAACGTACTCGTATTCATGTGGATCACAAGGAACTTCATAATTTCGGGCGGTTCGGAAGAATTTTTCCTAGACATTCTGGGACAAGTGGAACAAATGTACACGAAGGACGCGAACCGGCTAGTTCAGCCGAAACGGGGAACTTCAGCACTGGGACAAGTGCGACAAAGGGACGCGTGGGATGCGGATAGCCGAAGGATCCGAAAGCCAATCAGATCACGCCACGTGTCACCAGTAGAAAAGGGACATGGAAGCCAATTTCGGGTGGATCAGAAGTTTTTGTCCCGCGAAGCACTGGGACATCCGGGACAAAAAGATGTAAAGGGCACAAAAATCCAGCAGACCAGTGGACCAATCAAATCGTGACACGTGTCATAAGGGAGAAAGTCCAAAAGTCAAAGGGCGAGGTTTCAAGCATTGACCCAAGCCAATAAAAAGAGGACACGTGTCCAATGAAGCAGAGAAGGAGAGAGAATCACGTGACCAATCAATGCATGCCAAGTGTCATCCAGGTGGCAGAGCATGGGAAAGATTTTCAAAACACTGTTTCACCTGTTTTGTGCCCTAAATCTTCAGATCGACATATCTTTCGATCCAGAGCTCAGATTGGCACGTTCTTTATATCAATGGAAATCTTGTGAAATTATCTACATGGTTCTAGGGTTAATCTTGAGTTTTGGTGTAATCTAGAGGAATAAAATTGAGAAATGGCTCTGACGCGTGTTCATGGCCAGAAGTGACGGTCCAGCGACCAGATTTAATGCAGAATGGGTCGCCTTCTCCTGTATTTTGGTCAAAATGATAGGGTATGGGTTTGTAAGGTCCCCCCATGCCATTTTAATGCATCTACAGTCAAGGAGGGATGGGATCCCATGTTTTGTACGTTTTGTGTCCCCTGGGCTCGACCCATGCAATGTAAAAGCCAGATTTGGCTCATTTCTGAAACGGGGGAACAATCTTTGACATAGCAACTTCTTCTTTCAGCTCCAGCAAGTGATTGAAGCAAGGATCAGACCTCTCCAAATATTGTAAAAGTTTTCTTTTACCTCTCTGAGGGTGTAATGTGTGTTTTTTACATTGAAAATATAATGCAAGCTCTGTGAATGGGTTTCAGTCCTCTGTTTGTATTATTTGCTTCATTTCAAGATCTTAAATTATACCTTATCAGTCTGTGTATGTTTTATGTTGTGAGCTTTGGTCTGTGTTTATTTGCATGACAAATATGTTTCACCACTCCTTTTGGTGCATCACCATCTTTAGTTAGTTTCAATTTTTTGCACTTCTATCCCTGTCTCCTCGCAAGTTAGAGTAGGATTAGGACCTGAACCTCTATAGTTGTGCAAGCATTAGATCTAAATCAGAGGAGTTTGAGGAACTAGCATCTAATCTGGATATTCCTCTCTCAGTTTCACAAGTCCCCACACTTGGAGAGAGGTTTCCATGTTTTGCAATCACACTGGATGCTAGAGTGATCAACCTAGAAGCCTGATCTGCATCGATTGGTGTTGTGAGTCTACAACAACAATTTTGGCACGCCTGATGGGACACCTTCCTGCACCGATGTGCGTGGAATTGTTTTGGTTTTGGATTTTACGAGAAAGGATTCCATACTGTTATTCCATGTACTACCCACAAACATAATGACCGTAGTGGTATCGGTTTTCCTGAACCACCTACCAAACAAGCCCACATTGAACTCATTAAGGACATCAAATCTTCTTCACCCTCTTCACCTGCTCCACCTTCATCACCACTTTCACTGATGGAGTCGATGGATCTAGAATCCATCCCTCCTAAAAAAAATTCATAAACACCATTTCCTCAGGGTCTCTGACTTATCAACGTGAGGGTGAGGCTCCTTCCTCTCTTCCCTTCCTGTATCCTAAAATGATCGATGACGATACATCTTCAATTAACGTCGTCCAATGTCAGGATGATGAATCTATACTCACCTACCTTGTTCTAGAAGACTCATATATTCATCGGTCATTACCCTATGGGATGCAAACCATGTTGAATGAATCAACCATTGAAATCAACATTCATACTTAGGATGACCCGCACATCCTAAAGATCAGCCAATCTTTAGATGTTGTTGAATAGGAAGCCATCACTTCTTTTCTAAAAGATCATAGCCATGCATTTTTGGGTCTTACACAAACATGCCTAGTATTGACCCCAACATAGTGGTCCACAATATTGTAATTGTTCCTGATGTCAAACCTGTCAAAAAAAAACTGAGGAAAATGCACTCTCGCATTTCCCATCTCGTCAAAGAATAACTTTAGTGCCTTCTTTTCGTTTCCTTCATCTTACCCATTGATTATCATCATTAGATTTCTAACATTTTCCCTGTCACTAAGGTGATAGAGGGACTCCACATTTGCACATATTTCCATGTCCCTCAACCTAGCGTACCCAAAAGATGACTTCCCTCTACCCAGTATTGACCAACTGGTGGACCTTACCATTGGTCATGAGATGCTATCACTCATGGATGGTTTCTCGGGTTATAACCAAATATTTCTTGCCCCAAAGGATCAACATAAAACCACATTCATCACCCATTGGGGGACCTTTTGCTATCAAGTCATGCTATTTGGCCTTAAAAATGTTGGTGCCACACATCAGCAGGATATGACTTACATCTTCCATGAAATCATGCATCGTATATTGGAATATTACGTGGATGATCTCCTATCCAAATCTAAACACTGCTCTAAGCACCTTACCATCCTAAAAACCATTTTTTACCGTCTCATTAAATATTGTGTTTACCTTCAGCCTAAGAAGTGTGTCTTCACAGTCCTCTCAGGAAAACTCTTAGGATTTATCATTTCCCTATGTGGTATAGAAGTTGACCCTACTAAAGTCAAGGCAATTCTCGAAATACCTCCACCCACTAACCTTAGGCAGATCCGTAGCCTGCAAGGTAATTTGTAGTCTATTTGCCATTTCATTTCACAATTATTTGATCAGTGTCAACCATTTCATCATCTACTCAAGAAGGATGTCTCTTTTAAATGGGGTGATGATTGCCACAAAGCTTTTGAGGCCTTAAAAAAATACCTTCTCCAACCACCCATACTTATCCCACCTAAATACGATGAACCCTTCTACCTATACATCTCATCTACCAATCCCTTCTTGGGAGCCATGCTTGCTCAACGCGATGAACAACAAAGGGAGAAGGCGGTTTACTACATAATTCGTACTCTTTTGGACTATGAAACCCGATACACCCATCCCAAAAAAATTTGCTTAGCCTTAGTTTTCGTTGCCACAAAACTCCGCCATTACCTACTCAAACAACAAACCTATGTTGTGACCAACACCGACCCTTTACACTTCATGAATGCCAAACCCTACCAAAATCAACGTACCACATGTTGGCTTATGCTTCTGGCCAACCTCAACCTTGAATTCATTCACCAATAATCCATCAAGGGCCAAGCTATCACTAACCAATTGGCTGACCCACTTATTTCTGGGGATCAACCCTCTAATTTTGACTTTCCAGATGAGTGAATTACTACCCTTTCCCTGGACAAACCCACTTACCAAATGACGCTCTTCTTCGATGGTTCTAAATGTCAATGTGGGGGTGGGGCTGGTGTTATCCTCATTCCACTTGATGGTGAACCCATACCTTTGTCTTTCAAACTAGATTTTGATTGTACAAACAATATTACCAAATACAAAGCACTCGTATTAGGTCTCCAAGCCTCCTACGCCCTAGATGTCAAATCAATCAACATCTTTAGTGATTCTCAATTGGTCATAAACCAAGTCAATGGTATATACCAATGTCGTAATGAGATACTTAAAAATTATAAGCATCATGTACACATACTCTTGACCACCTTTGACCATTATGCCCTTCAAACTGTCTCCCGTTCAACCAACAAATTTGCAGATACCATGGCCTGATTGGCTTCTCAAATACCCACTTCGCCTACCGATTATAAAATCTTTGTCACCATACAATGACTCCAATCACCCTCTTATTTAGCTCACGATAGCAAACTTTAGTATAAATAATATTCTGACTATCTTTCTCTCTCCATATTACCTCATGATCTCACCCATAATGGACAATGCACCTTCCTTAAATAGTTCTATCATTATGTCATCATGGGGGGCCTTCTCTATAAATGCAGATTTGATGGTATTCTCTTGTGATGCCTCACGAGTTTTGAAATTCCTTATACCTTTAAGGAAGTTCATGATAGTATATGTGGAGGTCACTTCAGTGGCCTTGCTATTGTTAAGCGTATTCTTTGCCTAGGCTATTAGTGGATGACCCTTAACCATGATTGTTGTGACTACATCAAGCATTGTGTAAAATGCCAACAAAGTGCAAACCTTCATCATACACCCAGTCATGCCTTACAGGTCACCCGTGACCTTTGGCCCTTCTCTCAATAGGGTTTGGATATTGTCAGAGAGATCAATCCCCATTCTTCCCAACACCATCAATGGATCATCACCGCTATCGAATACTACAAAAAATGGGTTAAAGCCTTACCACTTATATCCATGAAAGCTGAGAAAATATGTGAGTTCATCCATCATCACATCATTTTTCACTTTGGTGTTCCTCATTGCCTCATCACTGACAATGGAAAACAATTCAAAAATAAAACATTGTGAAAAAATTGTGATGCCTTCGGAATTCAACTAAGTTTCGCGTCACCTTATTACCCACAAACAAATGGCCGAGCCGAATCCACTAATAAAACCTTGAACAAAATTCTCATGAAAGTGGTTAATGATACTGGGAAGGACTAGCATACACATATTCCTTTTTCCCTGTGGGCATACTACACTAGTATTCACACTTCCACTACCGCTACACCTTTTTCTCCGGTCTATGGTACAAAGGTTTTTCTGCCTCTCGAAGTCCAAATCCCCTCACTCCACATTTCTCTTCATGAAATTCTCAATGATGATGACTTTCGTCAGGACCGTTTAGCACAACTTGAGTTATTAGATGAACGTCATCTTAACGCTCTTGCTCACCTTTAAGTTTACCAAAAATGTATCAAACGTGCCTATGACAAATGTGTCCATGAACAAACCTTTCACAATGGTGATCTCATCCTGAAAGAAAATCAACACGTAACCGAAGCAGAAAAAAGTAAACGGGGAAAATTTTCTCCTAATTGGCTTAGACCATACGTCATGACCCATACTTATGGATCAGGTTCTTATCATTTATCTTCACTCAATGGTAAACCCAAACCTGAGCCCCTTAATGCCTTGCATCTTCGACCATTATATTGTTTAATTTTAGTCCTACCTCACCTTTTTCCTTTTTCCATGCTCATCCCTTGAGTGTTATCCACTTCTTACACCTCACCAATGATTAAACAAGAATCATGTGCATACATATCACTTGTTGTCTTATCTTGAATATGTGTACCATGGCACTACACATAGCATGATTCTCATGGATACTTTTCATCTACCTCTAGATGAGATCCCATGGTCATTTCACCCTGCTTTCTAAATAAGAATCCTATTCTTCACCTTGGTCTTGTCCATGACTTTCACATGGGATCCAACTCCTTGAGTTAAAATTCCAATAAAAATATGACTCCCTCAAAAGGACATCTTCCTCTCCGCAATCACTACTATAAATAGACTACTCCCTCAAAGGATAGTTATGTAAATCTCTTTCAAAAAAAAATAAGTGAGATAATCTGAAGCTTCCTGCATTAATCAGCTTCACGAAGACCTCAAGGAGTTAATTTCCTCATCCTATATATAATTCCCACATCGATCAGTCTATCTCAAATACAAGTCAACACAGAAAGCCTTTTAGTCATGGAATTTCCCATTATGACCTTGGATCTCTTGACCAAAGAGCATGCTACCTCATACCATATAAAAATTAATCACCTTTCACCCCTCTCACCATTCACACTCCCATTTTCCTACCACCTCAAGGGACCTCTTGGAAACTATGACATTTGGTGATCATGTGGCTATTATTCACCTTTAGAACAATCAATCATGCAATGTCTTTAGGGTCTTACGTTCATCATCTCCTCCAAGGTATGACCTACTTGGTATGATCCTAACCAATCAAGTGGCTTTCTTACCCCTTCTTATCTTTTAACCTTCTTTATTACATATTTATTACCTTATACAAGACTTAGTCCTCGATGCTTACCTTTGGGGTAATCTTATTCTTCCACCACAATCAAAAACACCTATACCAAGTTGCTCACAACTTACCCACACCTAACAAACCTAAACCCAAATCATGTTGAAAACCTACCAACTCATTTTCATACCTCCTCATATTCTTCCCTAGCTTATGGGAGAACTACATTGGCCTGAGGTCCCTTTTCTTTGGGACTATGTAGGTAGCACTCCGAGGGCATGGGGCCCTTGGAGGTTAGCTTGTCCACTCTCTACCCTAACCAATTCATCTTTCATCTTCCTAAATTACATTCTACCCCACTTAGTTTCCTTTTTATGTCAAAAATTGGAAATTAAACCAAACAAACAACAAGTTGCTTAACATTTTTATCATCATCACAACATACATTTATAATGACTACCATTTCTCTACCATCATCATCCATGTATTATAAATCATCTTACACATGACCCATATCATCATTCATTGCACAAATTAATGAATCACAACTTCAACCAATTTAAATTCAACCCTTCCTATGACCTAACTCAACCCTTCCTATGACCTGACTCAATCCATGCCTATGACCTAACTCAACCATGCCTATGACCTAATTCAACCATGCCTAGCCTACTCTATCCAACTAACCTGACTCGATCCATGCCTAAACCAACCTGACTCCATCATGCCTCACTCACCTAGTTTCCGTCCATATCATGACAAAAATTAAAATTCTCATAAAACACCAACAAATCATCAGAATCTCATCCATCTCATCATATAAACAAATATGTGTGTCTCTATACAATATACATAGATATCCAATCATGTACATCTCTCAAAATCATCTGCACGTAGGATGATACTCTATAAAATATCATTGGCACACAGGCCGGTATGTGATAAAAAATATAACAACTCTCAGCACGTAGGCCATTATATATCAAAAATCAAAACTATGTCAAAATCGGGAGGCATATATCAGGCATCATCTTAGCATATATACTCCATATCTGTATCGCCTGTCCCCTCTTCCTCCTCGGCCCCTTTCTAGTGACCTTCTAACATCTCCCCACCCATCATAGGTGGTGGTTGGGTCCCTACTGGTGCATCAACTGGAACTAGCCTCCGAGAACTGGTGGCCTCACCCTGACCATGTCTTGGGGCTCGATGGCCCCCTTGTGCTCTCCACACTATGGGTGCATGATCTGGTCCTCTCGCTAGAGGCCTGTTGTGCCTTGTACTCGGCATATGATAAAAAATCTATCCCTACTACCGTCAGCTGGTCCTAATAGTACCTGGCCTCCTCTCTCGCCTCCCACAACCTGGATACAGGCACTGTCTGTGGTGGCCCCATCGGCCTCTAACCCTGTACCTGTCCTGTGGGACCCTGTCCCACCCTTTCCTGTGAACTGGGACCCTGTCTCAGTGCCTGTGGTGGTGCCATTGGCCCCTGCCCCTGTGCCTATATCTGGGCCTGTAAAGCCCCAATCTGTGCCTGTGTCATGGCCAACTGGCCCTGCAACCCTGTCACCTGTGCCTGTAGGGCAGCCACCTGACCATCATCCCCATCTCCATCTCCATCCCCACCCTAGGCCATCTGGGCCTGAAGACTAGCCACCTGTATATGTAACTCAGCCACCTCCACCTCTGAGCTGGCTAGCTGTCCCTGCACCATACCCAACTGGGTAATCAGGGTCACCACCTGCCCCTGTAGGGCATCCCTCTACACTGTGATGGTGGCTAAATCTGGCTACCCCAGCCTAGGTGGTAGTACTCATAAATGAGCCACACACTACTATCTGTATATATCTATAACCCCAACATCATCAATCCACCGGTCTACCACCTACTCCTCCTACCCTATGGGCACTGTTGGTTGTGGTAGAGGCAATGGAATCTCCATGTCATCTGGCCTGTACTGCGGGAAGGGTGGAGGTATGTCCTGTGGCAGTCCAAACTGCCATCTAACCCTATCCACTAGGATCATCTCATGCTCCCTGGCACAGTGCCCCTCTATCCATCTCAATAGCTGAAGCCCATCTAACTCATCATGCATATGCCGGTATGAGGGATAACCCACATACGGTCTCCATATGATGTCCACTTCGAAAAACCCCTCCAATAAACACCTGTAATAGGAAACATCATGTGTAGCTTTGTTTGATTGCCACTCTCCAATCATAAGTACCCATTGCCTATACCCCACCCATGCTAATCTCTATAGAAATGCATCTACTCAGGGCATACCTACTAGCCACACACAAACTATGTGCTCATAGGCCCAACAGTGTAGTAAAAATGTGCAACACAGGCTGAACCTGTGCAGATGCCCATACACCCACAGCTCTCTGTATAGCTACACCAGGAATGCTGGCGCCCAGGCAAAGTGGGTCTGATCCATCACCATGTCATGTAGTACCCCCATCAATGAGGAGGAAAATCTCCCTCCCTCTGCATCCGGCAGTGTGAAACAACACACTGCCTCCATTAATAAAACAACGAGCCTCGTCTCCTCTGGATGGGTTGTGTACATCCCTCTGTAACTCAGACTGACACTATGGAATGTCATGTCTGCCAGTCCCTCTCCAAACACTATCAGCATCAACTCCTCTGAGGCCTTGGAGGATATCGAGTACACCTGCATCCCCAGTATTGGTAGCTGTAGGATCCTAAACAAGTCCTCCAGGGTGACTATCATCTCACCCGTCGGTAGCTGGAACGTGTTGGTCACTGAATCCCATCTATCGATGAGAGTGACCATTAGACTCAGCTTCTTGACTACATGCCAATAGCGCCGGACCCCACTCAGGCCCACCTCCTCCATGTGCTGCCACTCCTCAGTTGTCACCGTTGCACCTCACACTCTCAAGAGTAGGGGTGGAACCCTATCCCTCATCCGTAGCTGATCTCTCCCCTACATCCAATACAAACATCAAATTAATCCACCTTCATCATACCCATACTCACCCACTATCATTTCCCCATACCCATTTTCCCCGCGCCTACACTAGGTTTTTCACCAACACACCCTATTCTACCCTTCCCTATCTCACCCACTCCACCTAGGGCCCTTTTGGCCCCTTGTTCTCCAAAACCTGACTGGACCGGTTATCTCTAAGACCTCGGTCACCCTCTAAACTAGCATAGGTCACCTTTTTCATGACCAATACCAGTTTGACCCTACCGATGCTAGCTAAACCTGACCGACGCCGGTCACTGTCACGGTGAAAACCGTGACCCCAAACCCTCCCCTCTCAACAAAACTACTTCTCCTGACCCTTCTACCCTCCCATTCTCACCTACACTTCCCCTTAACCACATCCCACCCCCTCTTCTCCCACTTACCTTTTTCCATGCTCCTATTCTACCCAATTTACCCTCCCACATTTCAAATTTCATTTTTCGCCGCCGCAACAAACCAAATTTTCTCCACCCAACCTCTCACCTAATCTACCTCACAAAACACAACATGGGTTTGATCCTTATCTCATCATGCTACCATCGCCATGGTGGTACATCTGGCCACTGCACCGGTGGCCCGCTCGATCCCTCTCCGGCCTCTGTGATCACCAATCACTAACCACACCTCTAACCAATCAAATCACTCAATCTGATCCCATGGACCTACCTCTCAACTCCAAATCACCCACCACTTGGCTCGCCAACTCAGCTCTTTGTTTCGTCTAGACACTTTCCACCTTTCTCTCTCTCTCGTGTCGTTTTCCCAATGCACAAGAAGACAAATGATTTTCAAAAAAATGTGGATTTTTCATTTTTATAACATCCCTGACCTAATCGACACTAGTTTTACCTTCACCAGCATCATTCATGTGCCCTACCTTACCATGATTGGTTACCCTATACCGGCATCAGTTAGCCTTGACCGTCATCGGTCACTATCTCTTCCACATTGCCTAAAATTCACCCTATTAATCTACCCGTCACTCTTTTTTTCCCTCACCCCACACTTACCCTGACCATTCACCTCACCTTCCTGACCTCATCATTTACTACCTAACCTCATCCTCATTTGGGGACTCATTATTTTACCCATATCTCGGCCCTACCCATGTCGTGACCTAGATAATTTGGACCTAGAACATCACTAGTGACCTTTGACCTCATGTGTTTGCTATACCTTGTGGCACTGTTACCTGTGTTGATTGACATCTTGACTTTACCTTGCCTCTTGCCATGACTGTTTATCCTGACCCAACCCTCAGTGTACCGGAACATACCTAAACGTTCTTGCACCTAACCTGTGTCATGTTTCCTGACCATATCCTATACCTTGGATACCAAAATCACCTCAACCTTGTTTGGATAAACCTATCGACCTTAGACAATGTAGAGTTTTCCTGCTCTTCAACCTGGTACCGTGCTACAATTTATACGTGTGCGTGCATTTGACTGTTACTACCTTTGACCCTGACCCATTACCTAGATTACCCGAGTAGACCTTTTTCCTTTTTCACCCATTACCTACCTTCCTTTTCATCACATTCACCTTTTATCAAACCACTCACCGCTTCTGCCTTTTGCCTCATTAGTTCCTGGTTTGAGGGGGATCACCTTCACCCACACATGGGGCAACCACATCTTATTTTTGTCAATGTCACTTACCAATACAAGCTACGCAACAAAAAGGGGAAAAATGTAGACACTAAAATTAGGTCACACTCCCCCTGGTCCCTCGATAAATAAATACCTTGAACACATCCACCTAACCATGGGCCCCTTCACCCCACTATAATATAAATTTAATTAACTTAAATAAATTAATTCATCACCTCACAATATCTATTATTTAAATATCCTAATTTAGATAATGCCCACACTTATCCACCTCACCTAGACACCTCATCTAGCCACCTCACCCTAAGACTTATTCTTAGTAAGTTGCCATAACTAACTAAGACCTACCCAAACCCTAAAAATCAAAGCCTACATTCCCTCTAACCACATTCCCACATGTTAGAGGGAAGCTTCCATTCGAATCCGCAGAGGAAATGAGTGAGATCCCAAAAAATCAAGGGGATCTGCCTAGTTTAGTAAACCTAGGAAATCCCACCCTAACCGACACCGGTTACCCTTGACCACCTCCGGTTAAGCCAAAACTACCATTGGTTACCATTTAACTCCCAAAATAACCTTATTTTGAGGTTGGCACATTTCTGAGAGGGAGAGACATCTTATGAGAACAAGTGACAAAACTAGAGCTGCATGCAAGCAGAACCAGCATCCGTACAAGCATCAAAACACCCATAGCCAGTACCTGAAGCAATCACACAGCCACCTACCTTCATGGGAGCATCTAGGGAAGTGCCATCACTACACCAAGTTCATTTGATCACCCACCATTACCAACCAGGCATCAAGCTCGTATAAATAGTAAGTTTGTTAACCTGCATTGGTTCCTTGTCATTTGAGCAGATCCTTTTACATTTGTTATTAGTTTCTGCTTTCATTTCCATTCCCCACCATTTTATCTCCATGCAAACTTGACCATCTCTTTACCCACACCATTGAACTATCCATATCTAGACTTTCATCATTCATGTGCATATCCAGGATCCATACGAATCTTAACATTTCCCTTCCATCTTCATCCAACCTCAGATCTATCACCTAGCCAATTTTTATTGAGTTTCTTGTACCTGACCATACTGACGTCAGTCACCCATAACCATTGCCAGTTAACCTAAACTGATGTTGGTCTCTGTGTCTTATATCAGAAACCCAGATCAGAGCCTAAAACCACCACCAAATACCCTAAACTACCCAGAATCTGACCCTGACCAATAACAGTATCCTGACAGTGACCTTGACCTTCAGATTCAATCATAGCCTAGCCTGTTGTGAATGAATTTGCTTATTGTAGACGAATGAGATACCTAAATCATTTTAACTACAGTAGGATTTCCTTCATTTCTTGCATTGATTTTCTTTAAATAGTTGATTGACAAAAATCTAGGAAGTATCACACTTCCTAGATCTAGCACTCACTAGGCAATCCACTGCATATATTGTTTAACTTTTATTTGGTGGTCTTGTGTTCCATTTCAGGTAGTTCCTCCAAGAAAAAAGGAAGCTCTCACGATCGGATGTGGATTCAGAAGTCATACACATGCAACAACCCATGACCAGTATCTCAATAGGTAGTCCTCCTAGCCCATTACCCTTTTTTTTTGTCATTTTCCAGGAAACGTCTAAGAATCAGGTGAAATAGTTAGGTGGGTAAAAATGGTTTTTTCTTTTTAGGGGGAAAATAAATTTTGAATTATGGGAGGGAAATCCATTAAAATAGGAGTGGGGAGGGAGGGGATTAAGTGAATAAGGGCTAGGAAAGGGTGTATGAGGGATTTGGGTAGGATTGGGTGGGTAGAAGGGAAGAAAAGGGAATTTAAAGGAAAAATGGGGGTTAGGCATCGTGGTTTTTTGACGTGACAGTGACCAATGTCGGTTAGAGGGTAGCCAGCATCGGTGCTAGTGTGCCGCTATCAGTCATGAAGCAGGTGACTGATGCCAATTGAAGGGGGGCCGGGGTCAATTAGGGGTAACTGGTACCGCTCAGATTTATAGAAAAAGGGGGCCAAAAGGTGCCCAAGGTTGGGTGGGTGAGGTAGATAGGGGTGAGGAAAGTGGTTTAGGTGACAATCATAATATAGGTAAGGGGTAAAAATAGGTAAGGGTGGAGTTATTAGGAAAAAATGTATAGATATGTAGGAAAAAGGTAAGGTCGGGGAGTGGGTCAAAATGGGAGTAGGTGAGGGGTCGGGGTGTGTAGTTTAATATGTGAGGTGATATTAGGTCGGGTAGGGTTAGGGTAGGTAGGTCAGGTAATATTTTCTATCCTATGGAGAGTACAGGGCACAACAGGCCTCTAGTGAGAGGATGAGATCCTATACTCACAACGTGGAGAGCACAGTCAACCATCAAGCCCTGAGACATGATCAGGGTGAGGCCACTAGCTCATGGAGGCTAGCTCCAGGTGATGTACCAACAGGGGGCTGACCACGACCTATGGCGGGTGGTGAAATGATACCAATCCATTGGACAGGAGCTGAGGAGGAGACCGGAGAGACTGACATGGAGGATGTCCAACAATATGAGGCTTGATTGCCCATCCCTATATTTTGATGTATTTTAGTAATTTTTTGATATATACCAGCCTACATGCCAAAGACAGTGAGGATGTATGAGATTTTTGTATATTTTTGAGTATATACTAGCTAACGCACCGAAGATGGTGAGGCTATATATGAGAGTTTTGAGAGACTGGATTATATACACCATCCTGCATGCTGAAGACATTTGACAGTTATGTATATGGATACACATGTTTGGATATTGTATTTATATAGATGATGATGATTATGGGCATTATGTGTTTTTGTTGATAACATTTTATTATTATGCATAGATGGATGTATGGTAGGTGTGTTAGGCATGGATTGAGACAAGTCATGGATTTAGGCATGATGGAGTCAGGTCGTGGTTTTAGGCATGGATTGAGTCAAATTGTATGCATGGATTGACTCAGGTTATAGGCATGGATTGAGTCGGGTTGTAGGCATGATTGAGTTAGGTTGTGGTCTAGGCATGGATTGAGTTAGGTTTTAGGCATGGAGGATTCTAAATTGGTTGAGGTTGTAATTCATTAATTTGTGCAATGAATGATGATATGGGTTATTTTTAATATGTTTTATAATACATGCATGATGTTGGTAAAGAAATGGTAATCAAAATAAATGCATGTGATGATAAAAATGTGAAGTAATTTGTCATTTGTTTGGTTTAATTTTCATTTTTTTATATTAAAAAGAAACTAAGTAGGGTAGAATGTGATTTAGGAAAATGAAAGATGAATTAGTTAGGGTAGAGAGTAGCCAATCTAACCTCCAAGGGACCCATGCCCTTGGAGTTTTTCCTACATAGTCCTAGTGAAAAGGGACCTTGGGCCGATGTAGTTCTCCCATAAGCTAGGGAAGAATATGAGGAGGTATGAGAATGAATTGGTAGGTTTTAGGCATGATTTGAGTTTAGTTCTGGTAGGTATGGGTAAGTTGTGGGTAAATTGGTATAGGTTTGATTGTGGTAGAAGAAGAAGATTACCCAACACTAAGCATTAAGGACCAAGTCCTATATAAGGTAATCAATACGTAATAAGGAAGGTTAAAAGATAAGAGGAGGTAAGAAAGCCGCCTGATTGGTTAGGATCATAATGAGTAGGTCATACCTTGGAGGAGCTAATGAATGTAAGACCCTAAAGACATTGCATGATTGATTGTTCTAAGGGTGAAAAGTAGTCACATGATCACCAAATGTCATGGTTCCAAGAGGTCCCTTGAGGCGGTAGGAAATGAAAATGTGAATGGTGAGAGGGTGAAAATTGGTAGTGTACATGGTAGTAGGTATCATGCCTTTTGGCAAGAGATCCAAGGTCACAATGGGCAAGTCCATGATGAAAAAGTTTTTATTTGACTTGGATTCAAGATAGACTGATCGATGTAGGAAGTCTATATGGGATGAGGAAATTAACTCCTTAAGGTCTTCGTGAAGTTGATCGATGCGAAAATCTTGAGATTCTCTTCTTTTTTTTCTTTTCTTTTTTTTGAAAGAGCTTTACATAGTTGTCCTTCGAGGGAGCAGTCTATTTATAACAGCGATTGTAGAGAGAAAGATGTCCTTTTGAGGGAGTCATCTTTTTATTAGAAGTTTGACTCAAGGAGTTGGATCCCATGTGAGGGATTTTAAGTCATGGACAAGACTAATGGTGAAGAATATGATTCTTGTTTAGAAAGTAGGGTGAAACGACCATGGGATCTCATCTAAAAAATAGATGAAAAGTATCCATGAGAATCATGTTATGTGCAGCATTGTGGTACACATATTCAAGAGAAGATAAAAAGTGACGGGTACGCACATGATTCTTGTTTAATCATTGGTGATGGCATAGGAAGTGGATAGCACTCAAGGGATGAGCATGGAAAGAGGAAAAAAGTGAGGTAGGACTAAAGGTCAACAATAGAATGGTCTAAGATGCAAGCCATTAAGGGGCTCATGTTCAGGTTTACCATCAAGTGATGATAAATGATAAGCACCTGATCCATAAGTATGAGTCATGATGTATGGTCCAAGCCAATTAGGAGCAAATTTTCCCCGTTTACTATTTTCTGCTTTAGTTACATGTTGATTTTCTTTCAGGACAAGGTCACTGACTTGGAAGGTTCGTTCATGGACACGTTTGTCATAGGCATGTTTGATATATTTTTTGGTAAACTTGAAGGTGGTCAAGAGCGTTAAGATGACGTTCATCTAATAACTCAAGTTGTGCTAAACGGTTCTGACGAAATTCATCATCATTGAGCATGTCATGGAGAGAAATGTGGAGTGAGGGAATCTGGACTTCGAGAGGTAGAATAACCTCTATACCGTAGACCAGAGAAAAATGGTGTGGCGGTAGTGGAAGTGCGAATACTAGTGTGGTATGCCCACAGGGTGAAAGGAATGTGGGTATGCCAGTCCTTCCCAGTATCGTTAACCACTTTCATGAGAATTTTGTTCAAGGTTTTGTTAGTGGATTCGGCTTGGCCATTGGTTTGTGGGTAATAAGGTGACAAGAAACTTAACTGAATGCCGAAGGTGTCACAAAGTTTTTGCAGGGTTTTATTTTTGAATTGTTTTCATTATCAGTGATGAGGCGATGTGGGACACCAAAGTGACAAATGATGTGATGATTGATGAACTCACATATTTTCTCAGCTTTCATGGAAATGAGAGGTATGGCTTCAACCCATTTTGTGTAGTATTCAGTAGCGGTGATGATCCATTGATGTCACTGGGAAGAATGGGGATTGATTTCTCTGACAAGATCTAAACCCCATTGAGAGAAGGGCCAAAGGTCACGAGTGACCTATAAGGCATGACTGGGTGTATGATGAAGGTTGGCATGTTGTTGGCATTTTACACAATGCTTAATGTAGTCACAACAATCATGGTTAAGGGTCAGCCAGTAATAGCCTAGGTGAAGAATACACTTAGCAACAACGAGGCCACTGAAGTGACCTCCACATATGCCATCATGAACTTCCTTAATGGTATAAGGAATTTCATAACTCGTGAGGCATCGTAAGAGAATACCATCAAAGTGTGCTTATAGAGGAGGCCACCCATGATGACATAATGAGAGACCTTTTTAAGAAAGGCATGTTGTCCATTACGGGTGAGGTCAGGAGGTAAGATGGAGAGAGAAAGATAGTCAGAGTATTGTTTATACCAAAGGTCACTCAGGTCTGGGGTGATAGTTCTGATAGAGTAAACCTCACAAGGTAAATAAGAGGGTGATTGGAGTCTTTGTACAGTGACAAAGATTTTAGAATCATTGGGTGAAGTGGGTATTTGAGAGGCCAAGCAGGCCATGGTATCTACAAATTTGTTGGTTGAATGGGGATGGTTTGAAGGTCATAACAGTCAAAGGTAGTCAAAATTATGTCCACATGATGTTTATACTTTTTAAGTGTCTCATTATGACATTGGTATATACCATTGACTTGGTTTACGACTAATTGAGAATCACCAAAGATGTTGATGGATTTGACATCCAAGGCATAGGCAACATGGAGACCTAATACGATCATTTCGTATTTGGCAATATTGTTTGTACAGTCAAAATTGAGTTTGAAAGAAAAAGGCATGGGTTCACCATCAAGTGGAATGAGGATAACACCAACCCCACCCCCACGCTGACACTTGGAACCATCGAAGAAGAGTGTCATTTGGTAAGCGGGTTCGTTCAGGGAAAGGGTAGCAATTGACTCATCTGGGAAGTCAAAGTTAGAGGTTTGTTCCCTGGAAATAGGTGTGTCAGCCAATTGGTTGGTGATAGATTGGCCCTTGATGGACTTTTGATGGATGAATTTGAGGTCAAGGTCAGCCAGAAGCATAAGCCAGCATGCGGCACGTTGATTTTGGTAAGGTTTGGCATACATGAAGTGTAAGGGGTCAGTGTTGGTCACAACATAGGTTTTTTGGTTAAGTAGGTAATGGCAGAGTTTGGTGGCAATGAAAACTAAGGCTAAGGAAAGTTTTTTGGCATGGGTATATCAGGTTTCTAGAGTATGGCTTATGTAATAAACCACCTACTCCCTATGTTGTTCATCGTGATGAGCGAGCATGGCTCCTAAGGAGTGATTGGTAGCTGAGATGTATAGGTAGAAGGGTTGATCGTCTTTAGGTGGAATGAGTATGGGTGGTTGAAGAAGGTATTGTTTTAAGGCCTCAAAAATTTGTGGCAGTCATCATCCAATTTAAAGGAGACATCCTTCTTGAGAAGGTGATGAAATGGTTGACATTAATAAGACAATTGTGAAATGAAATGGTGAATAGACTGCAACTTACCTTGCAGGCTATGGAGTTGCCTAAGATTAGTGGGTGGAGGCATCTCAAGAATGGCCTTGACTTTAGCAGGGTCAACTTCTATACCATGTAGGGAAATGATAAATCCCAGGAGCTTTCCTGAGAGAACCGTGAAGACACATTTCTTGGGCTGAAGGTGAACGCAATATTTAATGAGACGGTCAAAGATGGTTTTTAGGATGGTGAGGTGCTCGGAGTGGCATTTGGATTTGGCAAGGAGGTCATCCACATAATCTTCCAATATATGATGCATGATGTCATGGAAGATGTAAGTCATAGCCCATTGATATGTGGCACCAACATTTTTAAGGCCAAAAGGCATGACTCGATAGCAGAAGGTCCCCCAAGGGGTGATGAATGTGGTTTTATGTTGATCCTCTGGGGTAAGTAAGATTTGGTTATAACCGGAGAAGCCATCCATGAGTGATAGCATCTCATGACCAGTGGTAAGGTCAACCAGTTGGTCAATACCAGGTAGGGGAAAGTCATCTTTTGGGAAAGCTAGGTTAAGGTCACGGAAATCCATGCAAATGTGAAGTCCCCCTGTCACCTTAGTGACAAGGACAATGTTAGAAATCCAATGAGGATAATCAATGGGTAAGATGAAGGAAACAGAAAGTAGGAACTGAAGTTCTTCTTTGATGAGAAGGGCAATGCGAGGGTGCATTTTCCTTAGCTTTTGTTTTACAGGCTTAGCATCAGGAATGGTTACGATATTGTGGACCACTATGGTGGGGTCAATACCAGGCATATCTGTGTAAGACCAAGTGAAAATGTGGTTATGGTTTCTAAGAAGAGAAGTGATGGCTTCCTGTTCAGCAGCATCCAAAGATTGACCGATCTTTAGAATGTGAGGGTCATCCTGAGTATGAATGTTGATTTCGATAGTCGATTCATTCAACATGGTTTGGGTCTCAGATGGTAGCAACCGATGAATATATGAGTCTTCTGCACCAAGGTAGGTGAGTATAGATTCATCATCCTGGCATTGAACGATGTTAATCAAGGGTGTATCATCATCGATCATTTCAGGGTATAGGAAGGGAAGAGAAGAGGGAGCCTCACCCTTGTGTTGATAAGTCAGAGGCCCCAAGGAAATGGTGTTTATGAAAAAAAAAGTTAGGAGGAATGGATTCTAGATCCATTGACTCTGTCGGTGAAGGTGGTGATGGTGGTGAAGAAGGTGGAGAAGGGCTGATGTCTTCAATGAGTTCAATGCGGGCCTTCTTAGTAGGTGGTTCAGCAAAGCTGATACCACTACGGTCGTTATGCTTGTGAGTAGTACATGGAATAATAGTATGGCGGCCTTGCTCATAAAATCCAAAACCAAAACCTTCCATGCACATTGGTGTAGGAAGGTGTGGGTGAAATGGTGATTGGTGAGTGACTGGAGGTCAGTGGAAAATGGGTGGGTTTGTGATGGTGGTTCAGGTGTGTAAGTTGTAGTATCAAGTCCCCCATAGGTGAGATTGGTATGAAGGTGGGGAGGACCATAAAGGAGGTGCTCTCCTATATGGTGATCATAGCGAGGGTGTTGGTGAAGACTTCCATACTCTTGCGGAGTAAGGAATGTGTTGACACTATATAGGTGATACTCCCCTAGAGTGAGGCATTGAAAAATTCCCTCCAAGGGATCGGTGGTTGGTATGTGGGTAGCTAGAATAGACGATGTGTCAGAGGTTAGATCAGGAGGTGGAGCTAACAAATTGGGAGGCTGATGGTTTGACTGTGGAGGTTGTGGCAGCAGTAGGAATGGAGGATGTAGGTGTGGTTAAGGTAGCAGCTGCACTGGTGAGGGGAGGTGTAAGTGACGTGGCAGTGGTTGTGGAGGTAGATGCTTTGATGGGTATGAGCACGTCATTGGGTTGGTAAAGCATGTTGCAAGTTTTGAAAGGTGATGGGTCAGCTGGAATGGTATAGGTGTGTCCTTCATGCTTGAATTTCACACAATGATGCAAAGTGGAAGGGACACAACCCATGACACGAATCCAGGGTCTACCAAGCAACATGTTATATTGAAATTCCCCCTCCAAGACATAAAATAACTCTAGAATAGTACGGGGGCCCACGCGAACATGGAGGATGATGGTGCCAAGTGTAGAGGTGATAGCATCATTGAATGAACACAACATGATGGGATGTTTATGCATGTAATTGTCAGGTATGCGCATTTGATCGAATGCATGGGAGGAAATGATATTAATGCTAGTGCCCCCATCGATCATAACACGACGTACATGTATATCATCGATGTGGATAGAGATGAAGAGAGTTGGGTCTGGGTCATCAGTTTGGTGTGGTGCGATCTCTTCCTCTGAGAAGCTAAGGGAGGCTACTTGGTGAGTAGGTGGAGGTGTGGATAAAGGTGGTAATTTGGTGAGAGAGGCTACATGATGGGGTGTGATAATGGAGGCTATGGGTGTAGGGTCATTGGGTAAAACCTCAATAGATTGTAGGACCTCCATGAGAGCTTGATGATGGGATTTTGAGGTTTGGATGAGGTCATATAAGGACATTTTGAGGGGGGATTGGTGTAGTTGTTTGAGCATCGTGCGGTGTGTGACCCCATTAGAAATAGGATATGTGGGGCCGCAGATAGTGATTTTAGGTGTGGGTGTAGATGGTATGTTGGGTATAGGATTGGTTGGTGAGTCAGTTGCCTTTTCCTTGCTTTTTCCTTCTGAGCATGGGTAGCAACATGGATCATGTTGATCTGAGGTGGGGAGGTAGGTGAGGTAGGTGAGCCATGAAAGGTATAGTGACATGAAGGGAAAAATCCCAGTGGCGGGAAGGAACCTTGTGGGATGAGTTGAGCACACTGACATTTGGGTGGAGGTTTGATGAGTTCTTTGATGTGAACCATGTTAATTTCAAATCTCGGAGGTGGTTCTAGGAGTTGTGGGGGTAAAGGTCTGGGTCATTGAGTAGGTAGTGAGGGAAGAGCTGTGGGAATGGGTGTTGGTGAAATGGGGTCCTCATCAAGAAGGTCATCATCATCAAATTTTTCTTCAGGAGGACACAACTAGATAAGAACGGTTTTTAAAGCTTTGCAGTTCTCTACATCATGCCCTGGCACATGATGGTAGGCACAAATTTTGGTGTCATCGAACCCCTTTGGTTTGGGTTTGAGTGGGTCATAAGGTCTGAGAGGTGGTAATGTGATGACAAAATTTTCAAGGAGGTTGGTTAAGATTTTGGCATAGGACCCCGCTAGTGGATCACAATGGGAAGTGAAGGTGGGTTTGGGTGTAGGCACGGTGGACTATAGAGGAATGGTCTTTGCATGAGGGGGAGTAGGTCGAGCTATGGTTTTAGGTGTTGGTGTGATCTTAGGTGTTGGTCGTGTTTGTTTGGGTAGGGGTATGGTAGATGAACTGGCAAGAGAGTGTGTGGTTGTTTTGACTACCTTATTGGAGGGTAGAAGTATTTTTGTCCTTAGGTTGTACCTTCTTGGGTAAAGGTGATATGGGCACATGAGATCTAGAGGGAAAGGTAGATGGTGGAAGAGGGTGTGTTACCCATGGGGATAACGGAGGTGCTGTGAAGGTAGATGGTGTAGGTCATGCCGGAGGTGTGAGGGAAAGAGACTGAAGTGTCATGGGTAGTGAAGGAGTGATCGATGGTATTAGAGGTATGGGTGGTAAAGATGTTGCAGATGTGGGTAGAAGTCATGGCAGGTGCTTGGGTATGTTTGAGGTTTGTGATGGAGGAATGGGTTGTTGTTTTTAGTTTACCAGTGGGTGGAGGTTTCTTAACCGTGTTAGAAGGGCAAGGTCCTAAGACGGATGAAAAGGGTGAAGGTGATGAAGGTGTGATCGGTGAGGTTGGAGTATGAGATTTATGGGGTTGGTTCTTCTGTTTGGGTGTCGGAGTAGGTTTGGTATTGGCCTTGGAGGATGTAGCTAAATCTAATTTGATGGGTGGATGAGTAAGGCTGGCAGTTGGGATGACCCCTAAGGTAGTGCTAGGTTTAGGTGAGGAAGATGATGTAAGTGTAGGCTTGGGTGTAGATGCACGTTGGGTTATGGGTAGGGGTGTGGTTTGAGCCATGAGTGGTATCGTGGTGGAATTTTTGATAGTTGTAGTTGTATTTGGTTTGATTGGCTGAAATATTTTTGGGTAGATATTGGAAGTGTCAGTAAGTGACATCTGCATTTGTGTGGAGACAGGAAGTAGAAGACGCCCCCAAAGTAAGGCTCTATCCACATAATCTAGGTGATTGGCTAGGCATGAAAATGACACTGTTGTAGGTGAGGTTGATGAGGATCCAATGGAAATTCCCATAAAATGTGTCTTAGAGATGGGGAATTTGCTAGCTTCAGCTTATGTGGGTAAGAGAGCTGAAAGTAAGTCCATATGATCTTGGGTAACTGATGGAGAATGGTCACCTAGAGGTAAAGGTATTTCTACTGGGATCTTTGATAGGTGGAGGAGAAAATGAGTGCTCCTCAGTGGGTGGAGGAGATGATGGGTGCTCCTCGATGGGTGGAGGAGATGATGGACAAGTATCTTCCATGGACTAGAGAAGTACTATGGGGGATAAACAAGCTCTCTAGGTGGAGAAGTCAAAGGTGAAGTAGTTTTGATGGCAACATGAGTCTCCTTCATGGGTGAGAGAGGAGATGAAGGATGTCCCTTTATGGGTGGAGGAGTAGGTGAAGTGGGTTCAAGTGTAGGTGGAGGACTTCGGGCTAAGATTTCCTCTATGGAAGGAATATGAGGTAATTGGGTAGCAATGGATGTATCACTGAAAATAGCATGGACCTCGCGGGTATGGCTATCATGAGTTGAGGACTCTCTAGTTTGATTGGAAGAAGGGGCATGATTAGGAAAGGGTTTCTTGAAGATGTGTAGGTTTTGATTAGCAGGTGCGTTAGGATTATCCAAGGTTAACTCACCTTTCTCGAGCATTTCTTGGACAATATTTTTGAAAGTGATGCAATTACCGTCACTATGACCCTTCACTCGATGATAGTTGTAGAAGTCATGTGCTCTTTATACCATGCAGGTGTGGGGTGAGTAGGGTCAAAACCAGTGTGTGGTTTTATGGGAGGAAGGGTGATGGCCCCAGATTTAATGAGATTTTCTAAGATAGAAGAATAAGGTTCCCCAATTGGGGTATATTTCCATTGTTCCCATCTGAATTGAAAATTCTGGACAGGAGAAAGATTAGATAAGGGACTAGCCTAATTTGATGGATGATCTGGGCCAGCCTTGAGTACCACCACGTTAGCGGTTCCTTAGCTTTTGAATAATTGTTATGTGGTTTCGGAGTAGAAGAGGTATCATTTGATGTAAAGGCTGAATTCTTATTGCGTAGTTATATTTTCTTCTCTTTGATGGCCTAAATCTCTAACTTTCATGCCATGGTGAATGCCTCATCAAAGGTTTGGAAAGTCTAGACCTATAGTGTCAGCGAAATATGTCTAGCACAAGCCCAAGTGAAGAGATCTATGAGTTTGGTTTGTGGTAGTTGGAATGTGAGTTGATTGATTAGGCTACGCCAACGAGCAACAAAATATGCGATAAATTCACCGTCATACTGACACATAGAATAGAGGTCAGTCATGGTAACCTTCTTAACAATGTTAATGGAGAAGTGATCCAAGAAGGCTTGGGCTACCTAGTTAAATGAGAAGATAGAGTGTCTAGGTAACCCACTATACCAATCTAATGCAGGCCCAGTCAGAGACATGGGAAAGGTCCTCAGAAGCAAAGTGTCATCATGGGCGATCAGATAACACCCATGTTTGAAAGACCACAAATGTTGTTGTGGGTCTTCTTTGTTGTTGAAGCGGTTAAATTTAGGCATTTCCCAATGCATGGGATATGGACGGATAGGAATGGATGGGTGTATAGGCTCATTACAAATCTCATCATAGGTGAGAGTGTTATGGGAGCCAGAAACTGATGCTTCCAATGTCTGCATCTTATCCATCATTAACTTGATTAGGTCATTGGTAGGTTGTGATGGTTGGGTGACTCCTGTAGTGTAAGAGGGTTGGTGTTGGGCATATGACGAGGGTGGCATTCCAGTATATGGTGTTGTCATATAGGTAGATGAAGGAGGGAATGAAATAGGGGGTACATACCCAGATTGAATGATAGATGAAATGGGAGGATGCTGATAGTACGTATATGGAGGTGGAAGGGTCGTGGTGACCCTGATGGCAATGGGGGCTAAGGAATGTGGGATAGAAAGGAAAATGTTTTGGAAAGGGGTAGGGGTCACTGACACTGGGGGTGGTTGTGTAGCTACGGGTATATATGAAATAATAGGTGTAGATGAGGTTATGTTCTGGGTGGTTGGTGAAGGTATAGTGGATGTGGCGGGTATAATAGATGTGGCAGACGTGGTGGTTATAGCAGGTATGGGGCCCAACTACAAAATGACTGGGGGCAAGGTAGATATAGGTAGTGCAGAGCTAGCAGAGGCCAGGGTAGAAGTAGGAGTGAGTGTCAGGGGGATAAATATGGGCATGTCATATATCAACTGACCCGAGGCATCTCGAGTGGATGAGTGGGAAAGATAAAACTACAAGGCGGTAGGGTTCTGGTCAAGGAGTTGTGTGAACTCCTCATCTCCTGTGGTGATAGTGATAGGTTGGGTAGGATCCATGGGTGATAAAATAGAAGGTGGTGAAGGACTAGGTGGGAGTGGTTGATGACTGGCATGGAATATGAGGGCGTTCGCTTGGCTTCGAGTCAACACCATGTGACCAAGCACTGCTGAGGCAAGACTACTTTCTATAAATGACACAGAAATATAGCAGAGATGGGATAAATAGGTGGTGGTGGGTGAATTGGGGTTAAAATGTCAGCTGGAAAATTACACAAGCTAACCAATGCTGGTTAGGGTAAAACCGTCGGTCATAGGTAACCACTGTCAGTCACTGTAAAGAATGGATAGTTTTCTAAAATAAGGAAAAAGGCCAATACTTTTCCAAGTATGCAAGAAGCTGATGGAATTACTAGGTCAGTGAATATGATAAGAGTGACAGAGACTCTGAATAGTCAAAGAAGGTGAATAGGTGTCCTTTTAGGTAGGTTAACCAAAAGAACATCTAACCAATGTCAGTTGAGTGAAACTGATGGTCAAAAGGTAACTGACAACGGTCGTTGGACCGACATCGGTCACGGTGAAATTGAAACAGAGATGAAGAAAATGTGGTTGTGAGTTAAAATTAAATGTGGAATCAAACCCAAAATTCTGAGAATGATGAGAATAAGGTCCAGGCACACTCAGATGAAGCTGGAATACACCAACTGTGATGAGGAGCGTGCAAGGGGAAATAAGAAAAATGAAGAACATGACCTCTCACCTCAAAATGCAAGCCAAGCAGAAACACTAAGAAAAATATGATCCTAAGAGTGCTTTTTCTATTATGTTTGTTTAGCTTATGCTATTTAAGGACTGACTCATGAACTTTAGAATAGAATTTTTGGTGAGGATGGCTTCCTATGAAGAAGGAGATCTACAAGGAGAGGTTTCAAGTATGTTATGGTAGGGGTGGGCCATCCTCTGATGGGGTACTGGACAGAGATAACCAGCGGGGTGCCCACTATGTTGTGATCATGTGATCACCTACAACTTCTTCCGGGTGAGATGTTGTTTAAGAATGTGTATATATTTTAAATTTGTGATGTTTGGGTAAGACTCAGAGAGATAAAAATAAAGGAAGTTATTTTCTATGATTCTTTTTTCAACCATCAGCTGGGAATGACTTCCAGCATATAGGTTTCCCTCAATTAATGTGAGCTAATGCAGAAAAGTAGAATGAAATGAAATGATTTTTAAACCCAAATCAAAATGTAGAATTCGATGCCAAAAATAGATGAACAAGAAGAAGGGATGCTCTTTCACTAATGCGATACTAATGAAAGGGAAGAAATGTTCATTTTAAGCACTAAAATACGATGGCTTTTAGACAATAGAAGAGAAGAAGGTTCCAAGGGAGAAAGTTTAATGTAAGAAATTTTTAGAAAAGAAACAAACATACAACATTTTCACCTAGAAATGAAAGAATGCAAAGAACCCTGAATGGGTCCCACCAGGCATGCCAAAATGTTTCACCTGATTCTAGATACATTTCTTCGAATGTTGACAAAACAAATAAGGGTAAAGGGCTAGGAGGAATACATGTTGAAGTGTTGGTTGTAGGTTATTGCGTGCACGTATGAGTTCTGGATCCACAACTGATCGTGAGAGCTCCTTTTTTCTTGGAGGAACTACCTGAAATGGAATACAAGACCACCAAATAAAAGTTAAACAATATATGCAGTGGATTGCCTAGCATGTGCTAGATCTAGGAAGTGTGATACTTCCTAGATGGTTGTCAACCCACTATTTAAAACAACTTAATGCTTACAATAAAGGAAATCCTACTATAGTTAAAATGATTTAGGTATCTCATTCATCTACAATAAGAAAATTCATTCACAACAGGCTAAGCTATGATTGAATCTGAAGGTCAAAGTCTTGGGTCAGGGTACTGGTATGGGTCAGGGTGAGATTCTGAGTGGTTTTGGGTATTTGGTGGAGGTTTAGAAGCTCTATTCTAGGTTTTTGGTTAAAATACATAGAGACTGACGTTAGTCTAGTATGACCAGTGTCAATTTAGGTTAACCGGATGACGGTTGTGGGTAACCGGCGATGATATGGTTGGGGTATAGGAAACTCAATAAAACTTGGCAAGGTGATAGATCTGAGGCTAGATGAAAATGGAAGGGAAATGGCAAGGTTTGTGTGGGTCTTAGGTATGCACATGGAATGATGAAAGTCTAGATATGGGAAATTCAAGGGTGTGGGTAAAGGGATGGTCAAGTTTTCATGGAGGTAAAATGGTGGGGAATGAAATGAGAACAGAAACTAACAACAAAAGTAAAAGGATCTTCTAAAATGATAATGAACCTATGCATTGTTAACAAAACTTACTATTTCTTACGAGCTTGATGTCTGGTTGGAAATGGTGGGTGATCAAATGGAAGGAACTTGGTGTGGTGTTGGTGCACTTCCCCGGATGTTCCCGTGAAGGCAAATGGCTCTGTGGTTGCTTCAAGTGCTGGCTATGGATGCTCTGACGCATGTATGGGTGTTGGTTCTACTTGCATGTAGCTCTGGTTTCATCACTTGTTCTCAAAAGATGTCTCTAACCTCTCAAGAAATGTGTCCAACCTCGAAATAAGGTTGTTTCAGGGGTTAAATGGTAACCGACGATGGTTTCGGCTTAAGCAGCAGTGGTTTAGGGTGACCGGCATCAGTTAGGGTGGGATTTCCTAGGTTTACTAAACTAGGGAGATCCCATTGATTTTCTAGGATCTCATCTCATTTTACTCCACAAATTAGCATGGAAGCTTCCTTCTAATAGGAAGGAATGTGGTTAGAGGGAATTTAGGCATTGATTTTTAGGGTTTGGGTAGGTCTTAGTTAGTTATGGCAACTTACTAAGAATAGGCCTTAGGGTGAGGTGGCTAGATGAGGTGTCTGGGTGAGGTGAGGTGGATATGTGGGCATTATCCCAATTAGGATATTTAAATAATAAATATGGTGAGGATAATGAATTAATTAGTTTAATTAATTAAATTAATAATATAGTGGGATGAAAGGGGCCATGCCTAGGTGAGATGTGTTCAAGGTGTTTTCTAATGGACTCAATGGGAATGAAACTTGGGTTTATTATTGCAAACTACTTATGGTGGATGAGTACTAAATCTCAAAGTGGGACATGGGTGTAAACTTACGTTCTTAATGTTTGTTGAGAAATTTTCATTTAGAGCTCCTCGTTATGTTCCACTAGGTTCACATGGAGAAGTTTGACCCCTACCTCAAGGTGTCCCCATGACCACTTATTAAAAGTGTCTATTGGATTCAATGGGAATGAAACTTCAATTGATTATTAGAAACTAATTATAACTCACTAATAGCCCAAGACCTTGAGTCCTTAACTAATAAGTTATTATTAATTTTATTGATTAAGCTAAAATGTAAAATCCAAGCCTAATTTGAAGCTATAGTAGCAGTAAATAAATGTAATAATGAAATACATAAATATACCAGAACAAACTAAATAATTAATAGTGAAACCTATTATCCAAAATAAGCCCATGCTTATTTTTGGCTAAATCCTCCTCCTTTTTCTTTTCTGGCACTTAAATTAATTTTTTGGCACGCTTTAAGGACTCAAAACTTTATGGGTATGATTTTATCAGATAGAGAATTTTTCCACCTTTCCAGAAAAGTCAAGAAGTCCTCCTAACTCCTTGTATTTTTTAAGTTATAGCTCAGCAAAGTTTTTTGGGGAAATTTTCCCTACATAGGCCCATAGCCAATTAGAAAGTGCCACATGTCTTGGAGCAGTGGGGGTTAAGAGAAAATTGTGACACTTACCTTTTGGAAAAAAACTCAAAGATAAGAATCAACCTGCAGGCCCGCGAGAAGAAAGGTAAAAACTTGAACCTCATCCCCAGGGGCTAATTGGATAGTGCCACGTGGCCACACCGGTGGTGAAAATCGACCGAGAGGGTATTTTTGAAAATTTTCCCAAAGTGGCCAAAAGTGCAAAGGTGAAAAGTTGAGGCGCATCCCCACCTAGCAACAAGGAGGTGCCACGTGTCTCGGAGTAGCGGGGCCGCAGAGAATTTTGAGAAAATTTCCCAATTTTGGGAAAAGAGGCAAAATGCTATTTTGAAGGCCACATCTCCTCAATGAACCATAAAATGCCACATGTCTCAAAGTAGTGGAGATGTGGAGATTTTTGGGAATTTTTCCAAAAGGGAAAATTTTAAGGTTTGACCCCGCCGACCCCAAATTTGACCTGTTTTTTTACCAGTTTTACCCTAAATCTTCAGAGGGCCATATCTTTTGAACTAGAGTTGTTCATGATTTTGGTGTCATTGGAAAGGTATTGAAATTCTCTACACGATGGACCCTTCAATTTTTATTTTTGATGGAGATTTGTGGGAGAAAAATCAGAAAACATCTCTAGCATGCAAAAAACACAGAAAATGACCCCAACCACCAAAATTAATGAAGTATGGGCCTCTGTTTTGCTCTGCAAAGAAATGTACAATGAAGTATGGGATTTTTCATGGAAACCCATCACTTTGTAGGCTAATTAAATAGATCTTCTGGTGGTTGGAGTTTCAAATCGATTTGCCCACATTTTTTACCTTTCCTTCATTCTGTTTGATGGTTCAAAGCCAGATTTGGCTCATTTTGTAGAGGTTGGATGTTCTTGCTTTTGAAAGCTCTTCTTTTCTCCTTAGCAGGTGGATTTGAAGGATTTTCATACCTTCCATAGATATTGTAACTCATTTTTTCCTCTTTGTTATTGCAATGTATTGTATTAAATCTGGAAATGATAATTTGTGCCTTGTGATCGATTTTCAATCCTCTCATGCATTTATCACTGTCTTCTTATCCTTCATTGCATTTTTGAAATTTGGGCATGTTTTGTTGCTGCAATCTTCATGATCTGTGTCTAATTTTTAAAGCAAGGAGTTCAACACTCCTTTTGTGTATCTGTGATGCCCGTTAAAACAACCCACTTGAGACTCAAGAAACAACCTAGGGTTAGTCAGGAAAATTATGGAATATTTTTTTTATTAGAAGTGTCCACAACCAGGTTGCAAGAAAATAGTTGACACTATCAGGTTTTGGAACAAGTCTAAAATTACTAGAACATACTTTTCAGTTATTAACAATTTCTAGAGGTCACATAGTCCAAATTTTAGGGTTAGAAGTTTCAGTTAGGTTCAGGGGGTAAAATATCACCATACCCACTCTCTAATAGGCTCATAGTTTCAACTTTATTTTTCTCACACATAACACATTAAAAATTTCCCTAAATCATTCCCATTGGATAGGAAATTTTCTCACCTTTCCAACGATATAAAGAAGTCCTCCTAACTCGTTGTAAAACTCTAGTTATGGACCAACGGACTTTAGAGGTCAAATTTTCCCCCAAGGGGACACATGTCGAGCAAGGGAGAAAAATAATTTTTAGGTTGGCGAGTCACAGGGAAGTGTTTGGAATTTTTCCTTGCATGGGGGAAAATGTCAATTTTCACCCACATCTCCACTATGCCACCAAGGACACGTGTCAAGCTTCGAGCCATCGCCGGGAAAAATGAGGGAAGTGTGTGGCAGTGGAAGTTTGGAGGGAAATTCACCCAAGAGGAAGAGAAATAAAAATAACACCCACATGCCCACGGGTCCATCAGGGACATGTGGCACTCAACAAGCCATCGCGGGGATAAAGGAGAGGGCAGGGTAGGGTGGCGGGAGAGTTTAGGAGATTTCACCGCGGGGAAAACAAAGGGAAGAATGCACACGCAAGTCCACACGTCTACGCGGAATAACACCAAGGTGAAGGCAAGAGTGCGACGGCCGCAAAAAAAAAAATTTAAAAATGATTAACATATCGTAATAAATTTAACAAATAATAAAATCTAAGCATGATAATACTAAAATTACAAATAAATAACAAATAATAAAATCTTCAAATTAAAATCTATAAAATAACATAACATATCATAATAAATAACAAATATATTTTTCCACACTTCAAATTACAAAGCCTGGATATGATGTATGTGATGATGTTATATGTGATGGATGATAGATGATAGATGTGATATCAAAATATGTGAGGTAAATAAACACACAAGTGAAAGTTAATCAAAACTAAACAAACCTATACATACAAAACAATACAACAATATGCAATTAATAATGAGTTCATGCAAATTTTAACAACAGATTAAATTTACATTCAATCTAAGTAAAATGAAACCTAAAAGACGCACACAACAGATGATAAAAAAAGATAAGAATTTTTTACAAGTGAACTCAATGCAATACATAATTAAATCAAACAAGATGCAATCTAAGGAAAGCAAATGGACCATCCTTTAAATCACACAACACAAAAAAACACCCACAATCAAACTGACAACAAAAAGCAATTAACCACTACTTTTTTTTGCGGGACAACATTAATATATTTTCTAATGTTTTTGGGTTATCTTAAAAGATATGTTTTCAAGGCTATTGCTCACATCATTTTCAAGGTTTCCCTAAGACAACGTTCTAAAGTTGATGTAGCTTCATCCCTGGAAGGGAGATTTTCTAAATGTATAGGTTTTTCGTGTATCCTTTTTTTAAATGTTTTTGCATTTTTGAAGGTCATGTTCTGAAAGCAATGTATAAGAACAAATAAGTGTGGATGCCCCCATCACGATGTCAGAATATAAAAAGGGCATAATACCACGAGTAGATGTATGAGAAAATTGAATGTGAAGGTTCCCCCAAAGTTGGATGGGAATATATAAAGGCACACCCTTCATGTAGATATAAGAGTAAATAAGGAAAATCACAGCTCGACGAAGATGGATTCGGTAGGGTTCCTAGACCTAGAAAATGAAGCTAACCCTAGAAAGTGGTTCAGAGTTACCCATATTATCGGAAGAGTAACTTGTGACCAACGAGTCCTCCTTGGGTTCCAAAAACCAGTTTTCACCCAAAGACCTGCCAACTACGTCACAATTTCATGGTTTTCACATGTGAACAACCTGTTTTTTCTTTACTGTTTTCTCAAATTTTTCATGTTTTACTTGTTTTTTCTTTATTTTTCTACTTTTTAGTTTTTATATGACATTCTCATCATGCTTAGGCATAGAAGAACATGAGATGCATGGCATTCATCATTTTGAGAATCTCTTCACCATCTTAGTATGTAAGTTTATAAGCTTTTGATCCATACTTAACAACCACCACATAGGGCCTTAGCTAGTTGGCTTCAAACTTATCTTTATTTTCTCTATCCTTAACAGTGTTCCTCTAATTTTATTTCAAAACTAGTTCACCTATATCAAATTCCTAATGAATGATATATTTTCTATATCCTTTGGATACTCTGTTCTGATAAACCTTTAAGTGATTAAGCACTCTGATACACTTTTCATCTAACAGTTCCATCTTGGCTAGCTGAGAAACTCTATAGTCTTCATCTTTATCAAGATAATCCTAGAGAGATATTCTCATGGAGGGAAGCTCCACTTCTAAGGGTATGATGGCATCAGTGCCATAGACGAGTGAATATGGGGTCACACCAGTAGGGGTGTGGATGGAGGTTCTATAGAACCAGAGGGCAGGATGCATCTGTAGGTTCCAATTACAACCAGTCTTACTTACCATTTTCTCCATGATCCATATAATGGTTTTATTGGTAGCTTCTATTTTTCCATTACCTTGGGGGTAATAGGGGTTAGACCATTTGAGATGGATATGGAAGCGTTAGCACAATGTTTTAACTATTTTATTCTTGAAGGATTTACCATTATCAGTGATAATGGTGGAAGGGATACCATAACAGCATATGAGATGAGTCATGATGAATTTGGAGATTTGTGCACCAGTGACATAAGTAAGAGGGAAAGTCTCTACCCATTTAGTAAAATACTCGGTGGTGGTGATAATGTGGGTATGGTCATCTAAAGAAGAAGGATGGAGCTTCCCTATGAGATCCAAGCCCCATTTAGAAAATGACCAAGGTGTTGCAATGGGTTACAAATCTTATGCTAGCACATGTATCAAGTTTCCGTACTATTGGCATAGCTCACAATTCTTGACAAAATTACAACAATCCGCTTCCATGGTGGGCCAATAATAACCTACTCTTAAGAGCTTCTTAGGCAAAACCATACCGCTAGTATGTTCTCCACAAATACCACCGTGTACTTATTTAATAGCATGGACCAAGTCAGTAACATCCAAACACTGAAGCATATTCCCATTTTAGCCACGATGATAAAGGGTGCCTCCTAGGAGGGTATAACAGGCTATACAGTGGATAATGGATTTCTTCTCGAAGTGGGTAATGTCTTGGGAAAATATGCCATCTTATAGGTATTTAAATATATGGTCATACCAAGGGGAGGATGGACCAACAATCTCACATGCCAAACAAGATCCTGATATGTCATATACGGATATTTGTAAATTCTCTACAAAGAGAGAAATTTTTCTTTCCTGAGCTGGAATGCATAAGAGATACCCAATTATAGCCACAACATCTGTTGATCTATTATGTGGCCTAAGTTTTTGTTTGAAGACAATCTGTGTAAATTACTCCTTCAAGGTTTTAACCAATATCTTGTGTGGAACAATTTTTTCATCTTTGACTTTATGCTCATAATTAACTTGTTTAATTATAGGTTGGGAGTCCCCAATGATGCGTAGCTATCTGATATTCCAAGTTATAGCTAGCTTGAGGCCAGCAATGAGTGCCTCATACTCTGTAATGTTATTAGTGCAAGGGAATCCCAAATGGAATGCCCTTAGTATAACCTCCCCTATGGGAGTAATGAGAACCACTCCTGCTCTCGACTCGTGGAAACTGAATGATCCATCAAAATGAAATTTTCATGTGGAGGAATCTTCAATATACATCATGGATGCATCAGGTAGATCCAGACATAGAGGTTCCATTCCTAGTAGAGGGGATTTTTCCAACTAATTGGCCAACACCTATCCCTTCAAGGATTTCTAATTTACAAACTCAATATCAAATTCTCTTAGGAGAATGATCCAATTAGCCATTCATCATGTAAGGGATGGTTTGGATAAGAGGTATTTGAGAGGTTTAACTCTGGATAATAGTTTGGTTTTATTGTTAATGAGATAGTGGCTAATTTTCTGAAAGGTAAATATAATTGACAGGTAGGCCTTTTCAATTTGTGAGTAATTTGAATCATAGGAAATTAGAGTGCGACTAAGGTAATAAATTACCCTTTCTTTATGGCCTAGATCATATTGGGCAAGTAGTGCACCAATAGAAAACTAGGTAGCAGAGATGTATAAGAGGAGAGGTTTTCCTGAGGTACGTGGCATGATTACAGGTGGGTTGACAAGGTACTCTTTAAGCAGTGTAAATTCCTTTTGACAATCTAGTCCCCAATTAAATGCAACATCCTTCTTGAGGAGATGTGTAAATGGGTGGCATTTATCTGCAAACATTGAAATAAAGCTATGAATTTCCTAAATATTTCCTTGTAAACTCCTCATTTGTTTAAGAGTGGTAAGTGGATGCATTTTTGTGATAGTCATAACCTTTGCAGGGTTCACTTCTACCCCTCTCTTTGAGATGATGAAACCCAGGATTTTTCCTGATAAAACACTAAAGACACACTTCTTGGGGTTTAAGAGTACATTGTAATCCCGGAGACACTTAAAGATATGTCTCAACACTTCAGAGTGATCTCCTCTGCTTTTGGATTTAGCTAGTATATTATCAGCATAATCCTCCATGATGTCTCTCATCATGTCATGGAAGATGGCATTCATTGCACATTGATAGGAGGCCCTGGAATTCTTGAGTCCAAAAGGCATGACTTTGTAGCAAAATTTTCCCCAAGGGGTGATGAAATTTATTTTATGTTAATCCTCCTCTGTAATCCTGATTTGGTTATAACCTACAAAACCATCCATTAAGGACAACATTTCATAACCAATGGTGGAATCAATGATCATGTCAAAATTAGGAAAGGGGAACTCATCTTTAGGATAGGCCTTATTGATGTCACACAATTTGGTGCAAATCCTTATGCCAAAAAGTTTATTTTGAATAAGGACTATGTTAGATATCCAATCTAAATAGTCAATGGGCTTAGTAAAATTAGTAGCTAATAACTTTTCAAGTTCTTCTTTGACAAGGAGTGCAATTGTAGGGTGCATCTCACTCAACTTCTTTTTGATGGGTTTGGTGTTTGGGTGCATAATGAGATTGTGCATGACCAAGTCTGGGTCTAACCCATGCGTATTTTTGTATGTCCACGTAAATATGTCCATGTATTCTCTTAATAGCTCTACCAAAACTTTATGTTCTTGATCTGAGAGTGAAGCTCCCAATTTTATCATCCTAGGTTGGTCCTATGAGTCGATGTTGACACTGATTATTTCCTCAACAAATATCTTAGAATCATATTCCATCCACGTATGATTAAGGGGAAGAGTAAGGTCAACCTCTTTAGGTAGCTCCCCATCATCTTTGAACGGATACATCATTTTTTCAATAGTTTCTTTGTTTTGTTTATCTATGAGTGCTTCGAAGATTTTATCACTATGAGACTTGTGTTTATTCCTTGCACAAGGATTCTTTGGAGTATTCTTACTCTTGTTTATGATGTCCCTGTTCAAGCATCCACACATCTCTGCCTCTTCTCCAAAGTATGAACAAGTTTCTAGTTGAATTTTGAAGTCTTTCTTTTGATCCCCAACTGGAATATAAACCTTACGTCCCATGAATTATGCTAATTCCTTATCATTCTCAAAGAAGTTGATTTGCACATGAAATTTTTGATCCCAATCTATAATTTTGGGATATAAAAGGGCTACTTGTTAATTGGTTTGAGGATCAGATCCAAAAAAGGTAAGGATAGCTGAATCAAGGAATAGGTTAATGGAAGCAAGATCCTCATAGAGGCTACATTGGGAATCTGCGTCAATATCAGAATGAGATGATTCGTCCTTGTTATCAAAAGAGGTGGCATGAATTTCAAAGGGTGGATCGTCATGAGGTATTATTCCCTAGCCATGCTTGTTTAATTTTAAGTGAAGGATAGGAATGGGTTCTAATCAACCTTGTGCATTGATACTACATACAAGCTCATTGTAACCCATGATAAACATCATGCGATTTCTTTTGGCATATTGGAGTTCTTGATGGCATGAAGCCATGGTACCTTCTGGCACTCTGTTAGTAGGATCCCCTAACATATTTTCCTCAGATAAGAAACCACTAGGAATGAGCTTCTCAAATAGTTTAGGGCATTGTTCCTGAGTGTTTTTAAACTAAAAATAAGGTTTACCATGTGTCCTAGGTGACACAGATAAATCTAATATTAATAATGCATGTTCAAGAGTGAACAGCTTACCTGGGCCATATTTTGTCGATGTTGCCTCCCATGATGCAAAAGGGTTGACCAACAAAGGAAAGACTTGATTACAAGGAGTGAGTGAATCTAGATCCAAACATTCCTTGATAGCCTCTATTTGCAAAGGAACAACAATGTCTATTGTGTGAATAGTTTTCTCAACTAAGTTAATGAAACTAAAAAACTAACACCTAGTAGTTTTTAATCAACAAAGTTAAAGAAAAGTCTAAAGCACCATCAAGCTAATAACTAAACAAGGTTAGACACTAACATTTATTATATTAGAACTTTGAAAATAGTATGCTAATTGTCTAAAAACCTCTATTCTCTTAACAACAAAATTAAATTGACCTATGTAAGCTCCATGGTAGTCAAATTGGTTGCTCTTGATATTCCAAGAACCTAGGAATATGAGCTTATCAAAATTGGCCTACAAGACCCTTTTGAGTTTTCCCATATGACCTAAGCACTTTGGCTAGAAAAGAGGCTTTAGCTCTCCCAAAATGGTGAATTCTCAAGAAAACAAAGGAAAGCTTTTTGTCTATTTTCCTATATGCTTTGCTTTTGTCTTCTCAAGAAGTTTAGGTGTAAGTGTAAAGGTAGAAGGAGGGCTCTTTATATAGCCCAATGGATAAAGGAACCACTACATTCCTTTGCATGTGGGATAATAGGGATGTTGAGTTAGTTATGGACAAGGGGGGTTTAGATAGGGTTGAGTTAACTTTAGGAGGGTTTGTTTGTCCTTTAGTGACTCATGTGGATAAAGGGAGCCTTTTAATTAATCAAGGTGATTTAATTAATACATGTGCAAGCTTATAAAATATTTTAAAGGAATATTAGCATGATTTAGACTATAGAAGGGGATTAAATCAATTAAATATTGATTTATTGATTAAATGAAAGGGGGAGCTAATTAATTAATAATAATTAATTAGTCTATATAGATGGGGGCATTTATTAATGGAAGGTCGTTAATTAGGGTATTCATTGGATATGTAACTTAATTAATTAGCATAGTGTAATTAATTAACAACGATAAGAGTGAAAATGAGCGCTTTTGACGATATGTTGCCAATTGTAAGAAGGGAGATAATTAGCACAATTTAAGTATTTAAATTACTCGGGAGTAATTATGGGTGTCTACATTTTTCCCTCTTTGCGGTGGTGTAAGTGACGCCACTTCAAAGATAGAAGACGGATGAAATTTTGAAGGGATAGAAGAAAAATTAGTAGGAGGGAGAGATGCCCACTCGAGCATTGATGGGGTGAGGAAGGAAGGCCATTGACGATTGAAAACGGTGAGAAATATATAGAAGAATGGAAGGGGGAGGATGCCCTGGTGAGACGGGAGATTAGGGGTGAGATAAAAGTGATGCAGAAGAAATATGGAGAAGTGGAGAGAAGATCTTAGCCTCTAGCCTTTGTATTGGAACAATTTCGATGTCATCATATTGCCACAAGATCTATGTCATCGGTCCTTATGAAAAATGTAAGCATACGAAAAAATTAGGATGACATGAAAAGCCATACTATGAACAATTGTCCATTGCTGAAAACACCATCTCCATGCAACATACAACAATGCAATGCAATATGAGAAGGAAACAAGCTCATTTAAGAGAGAAAAAAAGTACGAATGCACATATCCAACCCAAAAATGGTCAAGATAGTTGTACAAATGTTTTGTTATCAAGCTGAAGAGATCCACATGTTCATGATTAATGAAAAGGGTTTTAAAATGATGCCCCGAGTAAGGATATATGTAAGGGGAAACGATAGTGGAAACTGGGTCCGAGTAAAAAGAGTTGTGCACAACTAAATAGCACCAGGCAATAAACGTGCCCCAGAGTACAGACGAAGCAAACAACTAGCTTTGTGAATGGTTGTGAATTCGTTGATCCGTGAGTCGTATTAATCAGGGAAGATGTGAAACAAACTAGTAGGATATGGAGAGAATAACATGTGGAAGACACAAGTTGTAGCCGTAATAAGCAGGTTACCTATTTTTGTAGGTTTTTTACTTTTTAGGATTTTGTACAAACAAATTCCCTATTTTTTTAATTTTGAAGTGATACATGTGTGTGTGTGTGTGTGTGTGTGTGTGTGTGTGTGTGTGTGTGTGTGTGTGTGTGTGTGTGTCTGTTTGTATGTGTTTTGTGTGTGTGTGTGTGTTTGTGCTCTATTTTCTGAATTGTGGTGGACAATAGAAGAAAATAGAAGAAATAGAATGAAGGGCATAGGGGCAAAAAAACATGCTCTAGGTGGAAGGAAGAAGAAACAAACGACAAATAATGTCCTTGTGTAGTGGAAAAAATAATAAAATAATTATTTTTGAAAAATAATTATTTACGAGATTGTGGATAAGAAGAAAAATCACCTAGGAGAAATAAAAGTGTCCTAGTGGGAAGAAATGGGGATTGGACAACAAAAAATGCCCCAACATGGTGAAAAATGAAAGAAAAATAATTATTTAATTAAAATAATTATTCAACAGTGAACAGAGGAGAAAATGGTGGTCAAAACGGACCTCCCGACACTCACAACGGTGAATAACAGCTTGATATACCCCACCTAGGGGGTAAATCACCGCGACCAATTCATTTTTACCGACCACTATTGAGTTTTTTACCGTGAGGCTCTGACAGCAATGAGAATGATGGTGATCGCACAGTACCAATTGAGATAGGCAGACACAGTTCGAGGGTACCAGCGGCATGTCGACGATGGCACCTTTGTGAGTATCTGAACCTTCTTTGTCAATTTTTTCATTAATGCCCTAGAATTAGGAATAAGGGTTAGGATCCATGTTGGGTACGTGTACATAGGCACCAGTGCACTAACAATGGCGCAGGTGCCTCATTGGGGGTGCAGGGACCGTAGGGTTCTTACATGCACATGCAGGTAAACTTAAACACACACATGCACACATACATGCACCACATATGTGTGTGCATGCGCATGCATTAAAATGGTATTACACACACTAAAGGGGTATGCACATGTGTATGCGTAGGGATACAAGTGATGGCGTAAACACCGAAAGAGTGGTGTACATGCCCAAAAGGGCACGCAGGCACATGAGTGATGGCGCAAGCACCTCGAGACAGTTACGTGCACATCCATGCGCCAAAAGGAGGGCACACACACCCAAAAGGCTATGCAGGTGCACTAGTATGATGGAAGATAGACAAGAAACTACCAAAAAGATGACACTTAGAAGAAAATTTAGGATTTTTGGGTTAACCCTAAAAAAAGATAGATTTTTAGAAGAAATGTTAGTGACTGACGAGCAGATTGAATTTTGCAGAGACGATTACCAGTGATGTAGATGTGGGAGCGTCATTCCCATATTTTTGAGCTAGAGGGGAGCATGCATCATTGAGACCAGCATGCTATGGCCATACTTCTTGAGGTAGTGGGACTAGGCCCCATAGCCCGTATGTCATCCATCATTTTAGACCATGGTTTACTTACTACACTGGTCGAGCAATGGCATACCGAGAGCCAGTGTTTTAGAATTCCTATGGGGGAGATAACTGTGACCCTAAAGGTTATATGACAGATTCTTTGTGTGCCGATCATGGGTTCTTTGATTACGTACACCTCTGATATACGGCATATTAGGGTAGCATGTAGCGACTTGTTTGACAAAGATGACATACCGCATGATGGTATGACTATCACATTACATGAGTGTATTTCTGACCTGACACTGCATCAGGGGCCCCTATATATTATCTCACTTATCAGTGGTTTTTACTCACTGATAAGATGGTGACATCTTTCCCGAGACGGCTACTGCCACTAGTGCATGGGATTTTTAGTGGTGAGCACTATTACTGGGGGCAGTGCATATTGGTACACTTGTACTGGGATTTACATTTGATCACCTACAAGTGTCAAAAGACAATGGGGCCAACCTCATCACTATAAATTTGGTCATGGGACCACATTGCTATCGGGCTCCCTATGGGCACTCTACACATCTGAGACCCAGAGGAGCCATATTACATGGTGTAGGTATCAGAAGGTGGTGATGTACAAGGCCACCAAGGTGGCCTATAAAAGTATCAGTGAGAGTTCGATGAGTTTTCAGATAGAGACATCATATGGATATTCTACAGGCACATTTAGTTGCCAAAGGATTCCGTAGAGCTCAGTGTGTGCATGGTAGAGCAATTTGTCCTTGGTAGTTGTAACTATATCATTGAGTTGTACAGGGTTGACAGATGTCAGTGACAACTCAGTATGGTACAGGGGGTTCCATAGCCAGACATGTGTATGCCCATTGAGATTCAGAGAGGTATACTATGGGGCCATGCATACAGGTGACCCAAGCCAGGGTGAGTTTCTTTCAGGTGGTCCCACAAGAATGGGACCCAGCATGACAGGTTAGGGATCCAGGCACCAAAGTGGATTACTATACTTGGTATGGCACTATCTTACCCCAGCGTCTGACTATCCCGGAGGAATCCTGGGCACTAGGCACCTGACCACCTAGAGAGATCTGGCATGGTGGTGACCAAAGAGCAGATGCAGTAGTTCATGACCCAAAGGACCCATTTTATGGGATACCACATGATGAGCAGGGTACCGCCCATGTACAGGGACCAAGGCCACAGGGTCTAGGACAAACACCAACATAGTTTCCTAGAGCTAGAGTCCTAGAGTAGGGAAATTTATCTAGAGCACCATAGGGACTAGTCTTGGTGGCATAGCCAGTGGTACAGATAGCCACCTTACAGCAGTAGTTACAGTAGGCTCTAGTAGAGAGAGATCAGGCTAGAGCAAAGAGAGATGAGGCTTGAGCCCTGAGTGTGACAGTGACAGCCAAGTGAGATCAGGCTTAGACTCATATTTTGATAGTATCAGCAGAGCAAGATCAGGCTCAGGCCTAGGTTGGCCTAAGAGGTGATAGTGTTGTGCATTTTTAGCATATCCAATAGATGGCCTTACAGATGGCTCAGATGATGAGCCTACATTAGTATACGTAGGCCCAGCTGTAACCGATGATATTAGAGCGAGATAGGCTTAGAGAAGAGTGTGTAGTGGTCCAGGCCAAGCTTTCCCAAGCTTCAGTAGAGATAGCATCTTACCGACACACAGATGGTATAGTGGTGAGTTCCCAGACACAGAGATCTGGCTATAGCAAAGGGCAGAGCCTCTTATTACAAGTCCTTATATTTTTAGGCAGTTCCTGCTGAGCGGTGAGCACCTTCCTATAGCTAGCAGTCAAGCAGAGGCACTAGATCTGAGAGGCCATAGGCCTTAGTGGAGTAGCCATGATTAGGGAGATCTAGCGATGCTCATGTCATGCCACCTCCATGAGACATATCGGCTACCCCGTCAGAGGGTTCAAGTCATCCCTTTTGTTTTGTATTTTCACATATGCCTCTTGATGAAGGCTATGAGTAGATTTTTCTCTATGTATTCCATTTTATACTTGTACAACAATTTTGACACATGCCTCTAATGAAGGATTTTTTATTCATTGATTTGATGTATCATCTTATTTTACACCTCAGATGAAGGCATTTTTGATGTACTTTAGCTATGTATATCCATTTTTTATGTACATATATACAACACATGTATTATATGGACACTTTTGACATGACATATGTGTTTATGAGATGGACATTTTTTGTTATTTTTGATGGTGCACATGGATAGATAGTTATGTTTATGATGTTACATGATTTGATTTCACATGTATATATATCATGATTTATTGATGTATCGCATGTGGTTTGATTACTAGATGATATATCTTGTAGATTATATCAAATGTTTTTGCTTATGTGATTTTCCATACTTAGTGGATGGGATGATATGATGATATGGGTGTGGGGGGATAGATTTTGATATTTTTGATCCATCTTGCCCCAATTTGGTGATACGATATGTGATGACTAGATTAACATTCATGTATGATGTATACATAGATTTTTATTTATATATGATGTATAGATGATGTTATATGTGATGATATTGATGGTAATTTGATGATGTGATAACAAAACAATGCACATGTAACAAGAAAAAACAATCAAATGCTCACAAAGAACATAATGAACAAATACAAAAATGTACCATGATTCACTAGCATGTAAAAACATACCTTAATATGCACAAGGAAGAATAAATCTAATCTAACCAAGAAAAGATGAATCCCAATAAAGTATGCCCAAACAATAAACAACACAAATGTACAAACATGAAGTAACTATACAAGCAAAAAAGCAAAGCAAGAAATAAGAAAATGCAAGTAAATTAAAGTAAATGTTTTTGCAAGATTTGTTTTATGAAACAATTTTCTATTGTTTAGGGTTTTGTGAAGCAATTTTCTATTGTTTTTGTGTTTTTCACATTTTGAATGTTTTTGCAATTTGTGAAATAATTTTCTTTTGTTTTTGTGTCTTGTGAAACAACTTTCTATTGTTTTTGCATCATTTTCTAACGGTTTCCTAGAGCTATGCACAGGTAACCAAGAAAGCATGGATGCCCCCAACGTTAGATGGGGAATATACAAGGGAAGGTGCCACGTACTTATACACAGGAAGGTGAAGTCATAGAAATTCCCCTAACATAAGATGGCGAATAGGCCAAAACCATGCCCCTCATAGATGAATAAAAGGAGACAAAGCCAGATCAAGGCTTAACAGGACTGGACCCACAAGGAATCTCAGAAGTAGACATGGAACTAACCCTAGGGTAAGTAGAAATACCCTTAAGATGTAAGATGCTTGTGAATAACAAATCCTCCCAAGGTGTTGAAAACCAGTTTTCACCCAAGGACCTATCCAAAGGGCCACAAATACGTGGTTTTCACTTATGGATGATCTATTTTTCTCTTTTTCTTTTTCACTTTTTTGATCTTTTTGTATTTTGATTATTTTACGTTCTTTTTTATTTTTTTGCTTTTCTGATTTTGCACCATGTTTAAGCATAGAACTGCTTAAGATGCATGGAATTCATGAGCTCACGAATCTCATCACCATTGGGGTGAGAAAGTTTGTATGCTCATGTGTCATACTTGAGCACTATAACATAGGGTCCTAACCAATGTGGTTCAAACTTTCCTTTCTTTTCTCGTTATGCCTTTGTGTTGAATTGATTCTCCTTCTTGACCAAATCACCAACCTCAAACTAGTGAGGTATGATTCTCCTTCATGACCAAATCACCAAGCTCAAACTGGCGAGGTATAATTCTACTGTTGTAATTTCTGGAGACTCTATTTTTATACACTTTGAGGTGATTAAGGGCATAGATGTGCTTCTTGTCTAGGAGCTCTAACTCAACTAGTCTAGCCACCTGGTAATCTTCACCTTTATCTAGATAATCCCTAAGAGAGATTTTTAGGGAAGGAAGCTCAATTTCTAGTGGGATGATAGATTCCATCCCAAATACTAGAGAATATGGTGTTGCACCCATAGGAGCACGAATAGAGGTCTTGTAAGCCCACAGAGCTATGTGGATTTGTAAATGCCAATTACGACCTATTTTACTTACCATTTTCTCCATTATTTGCACCAAAGTCTTATTTGTAGCCTCAGCCTATCCATTACCTTGGGAACAATATGGTGTAGACCATTTTAACCTGATTTGGAACTACTAATAGAGACCCTTTACAGTTTTATTCTTGAATGAATTTCCAATATCAGTAAAAATGGCTGTAGGAATGCCATACTGGAAAATGATATGATTCATGATGAATTTTGAAATCTAAGATCATGTTACATAGGTTAAGGGGACAGCTTCCACCCACTTGGTAAATTATCTAGTAGCTGTGATGATGTGGGTATGACCATCAAACAAGGTAGGGGTAAGCTTCCCTATCAAGTCAAGTCCCCATTTAGAAAATGGCCATGGGGTAGTGATGGGTTGCAATGGTTATGATGGAGCATGGATGAAATTTCCATACTTCTAAAAAAGTACACATTTTTTGACATAGTTGCAACAGTTGGTTTCCATGGTAGGCCAAAAGTATCCTACTATTAACAATTTTTTGGCCAAAACCATTCCATTAGCATGTGCTCCGCATACCCCTTCATGTACTTCTTTGATCACTTGGATCGAAACTGTCATATCGAGACAGCTTAACAAATTTCCATCATAGCCATGATGATAAAGCCTACCTCCTAAAAGGGTATAGCTAGCTATTTGGTGAATCAGGATTTGTTTCTTGGAATGGGATATGTTAGGAGGGAACGTGTTGTCTTTGAGATAGGTAAAGATGGCCTCATACCATGGGGAATTGGGACCAACAACATCGCAAGCCAAACAGGATTCTGGCATGTCATACACAAGCTGACGTAAATTTTCCACAAAGAACGGAATGTCATTATTCCCTGGTGGAATACGAAACATAGAACCCACTATCACCATAACATCTATTGATCTATTTTTCACTATTGAGATTTGTTCAAATGTGATGCGCACAAAGGACTCTTTTAGAGTTTCTACCAGCTTCTTATAAGGTATGAGCTTTTCATCCTTAACCTTATATTCATCATTAACGTTCTTGATAGTTAATTAAGAATCACCCATAATCTTGACATGATGGATGTACCATTTGATAGTGAGCTACATCCCTATAATAAGTGCCTCATACTCTGTGATATTTTTTGTGCAAGGAAAACCCAGACGAAAAGCCTACAGCATAGGGTCACCGGAAGGAGTAATGAGGACCACACCTGCTCCTGAACCATGAAAAGAAAAGGACCCATCAAAGTGAATGTACCATACAACAAATTCTTTAATGTATAGTAATGAGGCATCTAGAATATCCAGATTCAAATTTTCAGTTCCTTGCAAAGGTGCTTCTGCTAATTGATCTGCGAGTACTCGTCCCTTAACTGAATTTTGATGCATAAATTCTATGTCAAATTCACTTAGTAGGATGATCCAATTAGCCATTCTACATGTGAGGGAAAGTTTTGATAGCAACTACTTGAGTGGGATAGTTGAGCTCATAAGCAATGAGAATGGGACTGAGGTAGTACACCACTTTTTCTTTGTGACCAAGGTCATATTGGGCAAGCAACACACCAATAGAAAATTGAGTAGTAGAGATATAAAGCAGGAGCGGCTCACCAGGAGTTGGAGGCATGAGGAAAGGTGGATTGGCCTATTATTGTTTAAGCAAGGTGAAGGCTTGCTGCTACTTTGGTCCCCAAATGAAGGTGGCATCCTTTTTGAGTAGGTGGGTGAATGAATGACACTTATCTGCAAGATAGGAGATGAAGCAGTGAATAGCCTGTATTTTTCCTTACAAGTTGCATAGTTGGTTAATGCTCTTATAGGGAGGAATCTTAGTAATAACAGATACTTTAGTAGGGTCTACATCAATTCCCCTTTTTGGTACAATGAAACCCAACAATTTTCTTGATAGCACGCCAAAAAAACATTTATTTGGGTTCAGCCTAACTTTGTACTCTCGTAGGCACTCAAAGATACACCGCAAGATAAAAGGTTGATCCTCTCTTGTCTTAAATTTTCCGAGGATGTTATCCACATAGTCTTCCATGATATCATGAATCATATCATGGAAAATTACCGTCATTTCCCTTTGAGAAGTAGCTCCTATGTTTTTAAGCCCAAATGAAATTACCTGATAATAGAAGGTACCCCAAGAAGTTGTAAAAGCCATCTTGTGTTGATCTTCATCAGCTATCTTGATTTGGTTGTATCCTGAAAAGCCATCCATAAGAGATAGCATCTCATATATTGTTATTGAATCCACAATAATATTAATATTTGGTAGTGGAAAATCGTCTTTAGGGCAAGCCTTATTAATGTCTCTAAAATCCATGCAGATTCTGATCCCGACGGGTTTCTTCTGGATAGGGATGATGTTGGATATCTATCCAGAATAATCGATAGGCTGAATGAATCCTGCTACAAGAAATATTTCTAATTCTTCTTTAACCAGTAGGGCCACCCTCAAGTGCATCTTTCTGAGCTTCTGTTTAATAGGCTTAGCATCTGTATATACAACTAAGTTGTGCACGACCAAAGTTGGATCTAAGCCTGACATATCTTTATAGGACCATGCAAATACATCTATAAACTCCCATAATAGCATAGTGAATTTATTTTGTTCCCATGCCAAGAGTGATGCTCCCAATTTGACTATATTTTGGTCCTCTTCTATACCAGTGTTTACATCGATAATTTCCTCCACTAGTAACTTTGACAAGTCCTCCATACGCATAGGATTGGGAGGGAGGTTGAGATATTTGTCCAAGGATGTCTTCATGAGATTTTCATCCTTGGTGTGGTTACTTTTATTGTCCTTTGATTTTTGCACCTATTTGTCAGCTAGTGCCTCAAAGAGGTTTTCACTATGCGACTTTGACTTTGATTTTTGTCAAGGCTTTACATTGGAACTTTTTCCCTCACTTTTTCTTAAGTTTTGCTGACCACAAAGCTTAGCCTCCTCACTGAAGTAGGCACAGGTATCCAAGTTAATATAGAATCCCTTTTTGTGGTCTCTAATGGGAATTGTATCCTGAATTCCCATGAACTCTGTGATAGCTTCATCATTCTCAAATAGATTCAGTGACATATGACATTGTTGGTCCCATTCAACAAGGGAGGGGTAAACAAGGTCAAGGGTTGGTTCCGTGGGGGTTATGGTTAGGACAACGGTATTCATGAATAGGTTTGTGGAGGAAATATCCTCATATTGGCTACAATGGGAATCTGTATCACTATCTAGATAGTCATAGCTATCCTCACATTTAGAGCAAGTAGCATCTTGATCATTGGGGTGTGCCCCGTAAGTGAAAATTCCAATACCGTATCTTTCTGTTTTAAAATGCGGGAGAGGTACTGGTTCTCATTGTCCTTGATAATTTCTTCTGCATCCTAGGACCTTGTAGCCCATGGAGTACATCATTTTACTAGATTTCTCATATGCAGGGGTTTGGTAATACGTTGGTTAAGTATCCTCTAGGACCTAAGTTATAGGTGGGTCCAACAATTTCTCTTTAGCCAGCAAGCCTCCAGGTAAGAATGACCCAATAGTGCGTTCATTTTTAGGTCTTCTTAAGTGATAGTTGGTTCAACCTCTAGTCTTGGGTGACAATGAGATGTCTGACACCAAGAGAGCTTGTTGCACATTATATTCTAGAACATTCATCTCCCATGAATCAAAAGGAGAGGTTGATGTAGACACACCATGGGAAAAATAATTGAGAGAATCTAAATCTATCTGAGATCCCATGGCCTTATATTGGAGAGGGACAGATATATCGGCGGAGTGACAGGCATATGTGCCTATACGTACCAAAAATTGTAAGGGTGCCACTCCATCATAACAAAGTTACACGTGCCCCATTGATGATACAAGTCTCCTTGCAAGGTGTTCGAGATTTGGAAAATCTCTTCAAGTATGCGTTAACATCCCGCATATCCCGCTTAGCCCCAGTGTGCTTTGTATTTCTCTTTTCCCCTCTTTTTCCTTGCATTTTGGTCTTCAGTTACAAAACCGCCGCCCTGCTTAGGGTGGCGGTCCTTCACATATTTTTCCAGAACGTTCATTTTAACATGACTTGCATAAATTTCAATGTTTACCAGATTTTTTCACCATCTTTTCTCGTATTTATGATTCTCGTTCCCTAGAATAGTGTTTTTGCATTATTTATGGTTAAAGAATTCAAATTGGTTTTCACCTTTGGGTAAATGGGGATTATATAAATAGCTGGTTGATCTTAAAGTAAATGGCCCCTCCAAAATTGCCTCTCATCTTCTCATTTCATAGTTTTAGTCTTTCAGTTCTTAGGAATTCATAGTTTTTAGTTGTTACATGCATAGCTAGTGTTGTTTTGTTGTTTAGAAGCCACATAATATTTTTGTGCTAGTGTTGTTATTGTTTCATACAATGAGTTGAGATAGGATAGTTTCATTTTCAGTCTAAAGCCATTAGAGTTGTAGGTTTTGTCTGTCAAAAAGAATAGTTTCATGTTCTAGACATTTTAAGTTGAATGACTTGCAATAAATCCCACTAGGAATTGCATAAGCCAAGCTCTGTTCTCTTGTGCTATCCCTCTCCTACTCACATTATATTCAATCTACATCCAAAACTGCCATTATTCCAGTACCTACTGCTGTTGATGCTAGCATTACACACTTTTCTGGATTCACGTGAGCATGAAGGAATGAGGAGACTACATTGAGGGGACAAAGCCACACACAATCGTATTCACCACTATTCTGTAAAATCCAGGTTAAAGCTTTCAAAGATCTAGTTAAAGTATATCAAATAGAATAGTAAAAGCATTTCATTTTAGTTAATCTCACTTTCGATATTGCTGAGGAAGCCATGGGGATTAATAGTTTTTGAGAAACTATGATTCATTCCTCACTTCTGAGGTAGGATCGAGAGTCTTTCAAATATATTAGATCAATTATTTCGTTATTTAGAATAGACTTACAATTGCACATGCAAGTAGCTATACTCATCTGCCTTGTTTGTTTTAATTTTGTTATTAGTTTAGTTGTCAATTGCTAGATATTTTAAATAATTTATCTTTCAATTGCATTCAAATAGTTCATCAAAAACACAAAAATAAAGAAGTTATATATGTTGTAGATATACTTTACATAGTTAGTTTTACTTTGCTTCAGTTAGATTTACATTATTTCATTTGTATGACAATCACGGGACCTAGAGAGCCCAGAGAATACATATTCAAGCCAATAGTGCCTCAACCTAATCTTGTTACAGCAATAACTGATATAGACCAGAACTTCAGAATTCAGGTCTTCCAAGTAACAATAGACCTGCAAGAAATTAGCGCACACCTGAGAGGACTAAACATAGAAGACAACCAAGCATACATGTTTTGGTCAAACCAACCAAACTATAGACAACCCTAGATAAATATCCACATGACTGTAGAAGGGCTTGAAAAAGAGCAAATGTTCGGTTGTGATCCTTTGGTCCCACAGCCAGATGTAGGAGACATCCTAACCGACATAGAAACTGGCTTAAGAATTCAAGTTGTCAGGATGCCTATATAATACTCTGAGAAGATTACGCAATTGTTAGTTCTCAATATAGAGGCCGAAAAGCCATACAAATACTGGATACTAGGGGTTAGGGATTGATTCTGTACATGACCATAGGAGGTCCACGACAACCAAAAATCTACGGTTATGACCCACAGGTCCCGCAACCCAATGAGTCCACAGGTCAATCAGACATAGATGCTAGTTTACACACATTAGCATTTAGATCCACTCCGCGTCCACCAATCATAATCACACAACTATCCTCACTAGACATAGCAGCTAATCAAGCTAAGGATTTCTAGAATAGACTAGAGAATCACCCATAGAATCCACCATCAGTTTGTTATTCATTTTCATGACCCTGTCAAGAGACATATATGAAGCACCCACAGGTTATCTTCCACGTATTTCACAACCTATAGATCGAATCATGCCAGGGCTCGATATTGATTAGAGCCTTCGAGTGGTCATCCTCGCCGACTGATCTATCACACCAGTTTAGGTTAGGAGGGCCTTCGTTGCCTTAGATTCACAAATTCCATTAGTGCATGTCGAAGACATAAGATTTCCCAATTAGTTTTTCCATACCCCACGTATATTCCATCCCCACCGGCTATCTCAGCACGACCTCAGGAGGTCAGGTGCAAGGAAGAGTTACTTGTAGATTCCAATGCTCACTTGCCACTTTTCCATCATACAAAATTGGTGAACCCAATGTGAATCAAACAGTTCTTCCTCTTTTATTTTTCACTTCTTCCATCCACCTTCACCATTTCCCATTATTCTATAGGTATTCATATACCCCCCGAATATGACAAGATTCGATGCATATGGCAGACCTCTCCTAGGTCTTGAAGCATACTATGATCAACTGAATAGACAGCCATCACCCTCACTCTCAGCATGGGGTGACAACTATTTAACTAACTGATTATCAACACAAAATATGCCCCCAAGGGCTAGATATAGTTATTCTTTCCAAATAGAGGAGTTGGTAAAGCTCACTCAAATGTAACAACCAAAGCCTTCGGGCTCGAACAACATGATGTTTACGGGAGAATCTGGTTCGTCTCCTCAGGTGTTTCTTAGACCATAAATTAGTATACAATTAGATCCATATCTATTTTTAGATGATGAACATTCAATGCGTTATGCTAGGAGTGAACAACACTCTCGGAGTATGTACCCACCTATAGGAAGTTTACAAACACGACTCGAGGTCTCATTTCAAGAAAACACCTCCATGCCGCTACCTATAGGAAATGCCCTCGATGAAACTTGGCAGGGCAACGATCAGTTCATAGTAGGGTACCACATGCCCATACAACCTTAGGATATACAATAAAACGCCACTAAGGTAAAATACTGTGACTTCACCAAATGAATTCATCTCCACTTTGGTAGAAAAAGTTAGAGGGTTAGAACTTTCTCAAGCAAGTAAAAATTCTCAATTCATGCAAGTAGGGAATTCCAATCCTCCGCATCATCCTGGCCAAGTAAACCTCCTCACAGGAATAGGCACGTTGGGCATGCCTCCTCAGTATTCACAACAAACGCCAACTAGAACCACGTTTTCTAACACTCGTGAAAAATATGATACCTCTCGGTCTAGTACAAAATAATCCATTCCTGGGCAATACTCCTCCATACTTAAAAATATATTCCAAGTCACCACAAGGAGATATGTTCTCTTCACCCTGCACATTCACTCAACCACAAGGATTTCCTTATGTCCCTACAAATGCATATGCTACACCATATCAACAACCCATTCCACCTCCACCCCCTCAATAGGAACCGTCGATGGTCGAAACCTATGCAATAGGAACTTATTCAGAATATTTGAAAGAGCCCTTAGACTTCACTATACGAAGCGTCATGCTTCCAAGACCTCTTCCTGATTTCCCCAAATACAAAGGGGAAGGAGACCCTAACACACATATCAAGGCCTATGCCACAACCATTCGAGAACTACTCCCTTGGGATGGGGTTGTTGCCAAAATATTCTCCAAAACTTTAGAGAGCATCATCCTCGATTGGTATTACAGAATACCTAAAGCTTCCATCCATCCGTTTAAACAACTCATTTCAAAGTTCATCAAAGCATTTGACATGAAAAAACTGTTGAGAATGGGAATCAGGGAATTCTTGCACATTAAGCAAGAACATAATGAATCTATTGCTCATTTCATCCAGAGATGGCGTACAGTCCTTTATTCTTTGGCAAGTGCTCCAAACATGGACCAAATGGAACTATGTGATTTGTTCCTTAATTCTCTCAATAAAGAGGTAAAGGAAGAAGTCCAGAAGTTCCCACTAAGAACTTACGATGAAGTACTCGAGAGCACCCTCTGAATAGATCAAGCTGTAATAGATAGCGGTCGCAAGATGTATGGAACAAACGGGAGGTTAATCACCCCCAGCTAGAATACTACGACTTATCCTACTACCACAAACGTCAATCAAGGACCTGAGATCCTTAACAAAAATCGTGGCATAACAACAGATGGAGTAACTGACCAAGCTAAAAATGCAAATGTTGTAAATACTTCACCACTGGTTAAAAGTCAACAAGACAACAATTTTACCCCGACAATCAACTCAGTGGATTTTAATCATCCACAACAACAACAACAACAAAGGAAGACCTAGACACAGGGTCCAAGTCAAAATTCAACTGAATATCAAAACCAAAACCAAAACCAAAGACAAAATACACAAAACTTTAATAATCAACAGTTTAATCAGAGTTTTGGACCATGATACGTGCCAAACCAAAAACCTAGGAATTACAATCCCGGCTCATATTGTGGTTTTCACAAAATTCGAGGCCATGACGCTAGGACTTTCCGTGATTACAATAAGTTCATGCAACATCTACTAGAAGAATAGAGATAACTTTTCATAGACATGTTCTTAGCAGATCCTACATCACCTGTGCCAAATACTTTCACGGGAGCAATCTCCCCTCGAAATTCTCCCCTCAAGATTTTCAATGACCCACTCCCAAATCACAATAAATTAAATCCAAAATGGATAAACAAGGGTACAATGACATGAAACAATTATCATGAAGCCTCGACTTCACTAAATCCACCTGTCGTACCACAATTAGGAAATTAGCTACTACCCAAGATAGTCAATTTAGTGGAGTTAGACACTGAGCTACCCATGGAAGCTATAACAAGGACACGAAAGTATTCCTCTAAGCCAAATCCAAGTTACCCACTAGAGACAGATAACATTCAACAACCATTAGTAAAACCCCTAGGTGCCTATGATTTAATTAATGACCTAACAAAGACCTTCTCTCACATCTCCTTTTTGGACTTGCTGAAGAACTATCCTACCCACAGGGCTAATCTTTTAGAAGCATTAGCTTTAGGTCATTTAATTAACATCACTTCACCTCCCAAAACATAGGTAAACCATATAGGCTTTGATATCCACCCTCCGGGGCAGCCGGATAGGGATACTGAGTTTATATTTGACATAAACAAAATACCAATAGATGCCAAGATTGCACGAAGAGGTGATCCGGCCTTACATTTACAAATTTGGGTTTATAACAATTACTTTAAATGCACAATGGTTGATGATGGGGCAGCAGTTAACATAGTCCCCTTCTCTTTCCTTCAAAAGCTAGGGTATGGAGAAATAAATTGTTCCACGACTCGGAATACACTCAGAGGCTATGATAGCCTTAAATCCACTTTGATTGGAACTCTAACACTACCAGTCACCTTAGGAACCAAAACAATCCTCAATGAGTTTTATATTATAGATCGGGAAACTAACTATAATATGATCCTCGGCCGACCGTAGATACACCGTATGAAGGCAATCCCTTCTATGTTATTTCAAGAAGTAAGATTCTTGCACTTAGGAAATATATTCGTAGAAAAAGGTGATCCGAAACCATTTGATATACACCTAGCAGACCTGAAGAAAAGTTCAGGTGTTCACTCTGAGTTTGAAATCCCAACAAACCAACTTAATAAACCAACCGATGCAAAACCGGAAGAAAAGTTGGTACCTGCAATGGAGTTAGAAGTTACGAACCTAATCAAGAATATCCCAACCCTCAAATATGAGGCTAACATTGTAGAAATAGTATCATTAGGAACTACTACAAAGATTTTCAAATTACTAGAACAGGATCTACCAATTTCCCTGCCATTTGATTCTGTAGGCATGGGATATACCCTAGGTGTTGGTTCTCTTCCAGCACAGGAACTCTGCATGGTAGAAGTAACCGAAACAAACGAAATAGACGTAGTGAATGTCCCAACATCCATCTTCGCAATTAAATATTGGACTCTCCATTTCAATGGAGCTAGTTATGGGGTTGGGGCAGGTGTGATCTTTACTTCACCCGAAGGAAAGATCCTACCATTCATCTTTAAATTAAATTTTGAATGTATAAACAATGGTGTTGAGTACGAATCCCTCCTCCTTGGTCTCATCATAGCTAATAGGCTTGGCGTTAATGACATCAAAGTATTAGGATACTCACAATTAATAGAAAACCAAGTCTCTGAGGTGTATGAGACTAGAGCTGAACATCTACAGTTCTACAAAACAACAGTACTAGATTTGAGCAAAGGGTTTAACTTCATATCAATTGAAGCAATCCCATGAGAAAAAAATCTTCTCACATATTTGATAGCAACCTTAGCTTCATGTTTCACTCCAAGCAATGAGTTAGAAGACACCTGTTTCATGGTATCCCTTCAGACTGAACTGTTAGTGAAGAAAATGACAAACCCTCTTTTAACGAACATAGCTGAGAATAAATCTGTTATCTTAGATCATGTTGATAGTTATAAATCCACTCTTGATTACTTAAATGCCTATGCAGCGTTACATCTCACCCATCATGTGGTAGATTTTTCTTTAATCCCACATTTGTTTTCTTACTTCAGAAATCCCATGATAGAGCTTCACCCACAAAAGGAACTTGACATACACATGGTAGAGAATGGAGAAGATCTAGAACTACCTCCAGCCCCCCCTGAGTTTGAAGAAGGTAACACTTCTTTAATTGAAGAAACGATTGATATTAACATCAGAATGGAGGATGAACCAAATATCTTAAAACTAGGATCTTCATTAACTCCAGAAGAGATAGAAATACACAATCTAATCCTCAGAGAACATCAAAAGGATTTTGCATTTAATTATAAAGAAATGACAAGAATTGTGCTGCACATTGTGGTACATAATCTCGTCACCAAATCAGATGCAAATCCAGTTAAACAAAAATCGAGGCCAATGAAACCCAAGGTAGCTCTCATGGTGAAGGAGGAAGTAATGAAACTCCTCAAAGTAGGATTCATCAAGCTAGTTGATTATTCTCAGTGGGTATCTAATATCATTCCCATTCTAAAAAAGAATGGGAAGATACGCATTTGCATAGATTTCTGAGACATTAACAAAGTGTGCCCCAAGGATGACTTCCCATTACCATCCATTGACGTCATCATTGATGCAACAACTAGGTTTGAGCTTTTGTCTCTCATAGATGGATTCTCAGGATACAATCAAATCAGAATATCCAAACAAGACCAAGCCAAAACCACATTTATAACACCCTAGAGAACCTATTGCTACGTTGTTATGCCATTCGGTCTCAAGAACACTGGCGCTACTTACCAACGGGAAATGACATATATATTTCATGATCGTATTCATAAAATCATGGAATCCTATGTAGATGACTTATTAGCTAAAGCCAGGAAGCGTTGTGATCACTTGGAAGTGCTCCGCATCATTCTTTCATGTTTGATAGAATATGGAGTCACACTAAACCCAGAAAAATGTGTATTTGGTGTGACAGGAGGGAAAATCCTGGGTTACATCATATCATCATGAGGGATTGATGTGGACCCAGCCAAAATCTGGGATTTCTCAAAATGATCCCACCTTCAGATGAATCTAGAATCAGGTCATTTCTTGGGAAACTCGGTGCAATCCGAAGATTCATCCCAGATTTAAGCTTTTCCATTCATCCAATCAATAATCTACTCAAGAACGATTATAGTATCAATTGGACAAAATACTACAATGAGGCTTTTGAAGCAGTTAAGCATTTCTTGTTGTCAACACCTATGCTAATGCCTCCTAATCCAGACTGCCCTTTAATCTTATATTTGTGAGCTACTAATGTCTCGCTAGCCTACATTTTGGCTTAAGAAGACGATGACAAACTAGAACGCACAATCTATTTCATTAGTTGAACATTGCTCAATTATGAAACATGCTATACACAAGCAGAATGATAATGCCTTACTATAGTCTTGGCAACCAAATGCTTAAGACATTACATGCTCAATCAAGAAACAAGGGTCATTGTAAAAATAGACCATTTGCGAACTTTCCTCATGCAAGGGTCCTTGTCTAAAAGGGTTGGATGCTTTATAACCTTAATGGGTGAATTCGAATTAACTTTTGTAAACCAGAAGTTTGTTAAGGGACAAATCATTACAGATTGGCTAGCTGATAACCTATTATATGGAGGCAATCTAGTAGACCTGGATTTTCCCGATGAATGCATATATTACATCGAAACCATACCTCCCATCTCTGAATGTCCTTGGTATGCTGATATTATTAATTATATCATGGGCCATGCATATCCAGAAGGTGCTACACCACAATAAAGAAGGAGTTTACGCATTATCGTAGCTAAATACGTTATTATAGAACAAGTTCTCTATTATAAGGCTTTCGATGGAATGCTCCTAAGGTGTGTTGACACAGAAGAATCCAAGAATATTCTCTACGAATCTCATAGTGGAATATGTGGCAGTCATTTTGGAGGTCATGCCACTTCCCGAAAAATACATCAGATGGGCTATTTCTGGCCCACTCTAGAGCACGATGCAATAGAGTTTATATGCAAGTGCCATAAATGTCAAGAATTTTCCCACGAGATTCACATGCTGGCACAATCTCTATAACCAATCACTACTCCATGGCCCTTTTCTACATGGGGCCTAGATTTGATAGGAAAATTCTCTCCCTCATCAATAGATGGCCATAACTTCATAATCACGGCCACTGAATATTTTACCAAATGGGTAGAGGCTATGCCTCTTATCACCATACCAGGTTCCGTGATCACCAAGTTCATTTTAAACCAGATAATTTACAGGTATGGTGTCCCACAAATCATTATCTCAGATAATGGTACTTCCTTTAAGAATGACGAAGTCCGTGAGCTATGCGGTAAATTTAAAATAAACCATCATACGGCCTCCCTCTATTACCCTCAAGCCAACGAGCAGGCTGAAGCAACAAACAAAACATTGAAATCTATTCTCCTTAAAATGGTAAAAGAAAACAAATGAGATTGGCATTTAAAGTTATATCCATCCTTGTTGGCCCACCGAGCCTCAATAAGAACACCAATAGGAGTAACTCCTTTCTCATTGGTATTTGGAGTAGAAGTTTTTCTCCCACTTGAGGTTGAAATACCCAGTCTCCACATCTCACTACAAGGGATTCTAGATGAAGAGGCTTATAGAGAAGCACATCTCTCCCAACTAGAAAGCCTAGATGAGGCCAAATTAGACGTTGAATAGCAACATAGATTCTATGCTGACCGGATGTGCCAACAGTATAACATAATTGTCTATGAACGAGAAATAAATGAAGGAGATCTAGTTCTAAGACTAGACAGCAATATCGATAAGAAGACCAATGAAGGAAGGAAATTCCATCCCAAATGGTTGGGCCCATATCGAGTCACGAAATACTATGGAAATGGTGCATATCTCTTATGTACACTGGAAGGTGAGGAATTCAACAAAACAGTCAATTCCTTGCATCTTAAATGATTCTATGCATAAGCAACCAGCGCTACTTGTATAATTATATCTACATTGCATCTTCATGTAGTTAGGTTCATTTTGTCTACTCGTTTCATAAAATTTTGTGATCAACGAACTTATTCTCAAATCAATGCATTACAAACTTCTAATGGTATTGGAATAATCCTTCCAATCATACTTCTTCATTTTCATAATATCATCACCTGTTTCTGAATCATTTCATCCATATAAACCTAGATATGACAAAGTCTTAACGGTAGCCATACTAAGGTCTTCATGCTTGTTCTCACTTTTGGTTTCTTCCTAGGATAGGTATCTTGCCTATGGTCTGTTCTAGAAGCTTCATGGTGTCACATTTGTCCCGTGTGCATATCTCTTTGGAAATAAGAACATACTGAAATTTTGCTCAAATAAATAAGTCAAACATAAATCAAACAGAAAATTTTATTTTTACACATTTCCTTGCCCTACCAACCTTCGGTGATGAACTTGTGTCTCTTACTAGTGATGTAGGTTCGGGAAAGGATGGGAATGCCCTTACTCACCTATGCCTTGTCCATGGTGATAAACCCATGCTTCTTACTAGTAGTATGGGGCAAGGTGTGGGGGGTCCTCTTGACAAGAAACATTGAAGGTCATAAGCAAATAGTTCAAATAAACCTTCGAAATCTTGAGTCAAAAACAAATGAATCAGATGTCCAAAATTCCAAGAGAGCTCAAAACCCTGAAAGCCAAATTTTTTCTACCATGTGGCCATCTATGGATCTAAGTCTAGATAAACCGTAAAGTAAGTTGCATTCTAAACTATGGAGTCACTTGAGTAGAGTAGGTTTATAGCATCCTAATTTGGTTCCATCAAATCTCTGTCTATCTCTCATCACTGTCATTCAACAAATTTCATAGCTTGTGCCCTTTCTAGCTCTTGGTGGTGAGCCCTTGCATCTTACTAGTTGCATGGAGTTAGGAGTGGGGCAAGTTCATCTACTCATCATACCAATTTGTCATCACTTTCTGTCAAAACTATACAAAGTACCAGAAAATTGCTTATAGAAACTAAAGTTCAAGATCATATTGTGTCTGCATTATCATATATCAACATCATGAAATACAAAAAGAAAGAAAGCATTTGTATCATTTGTCCTCCATTGTATACATTCTGAAAAGCATATAAAAACAACATTATAGTTTACATGCAGAAATGAATTACAAAATAATAGACACCAAGAATCTGATCCAATAAGAATATATATATAATCAAGTTTCTTGTATAATGCCATCATGCGCTAGGCATGGTTAAAAAGCTCAATGAGCCCGGGAAATACAAAATGAATCATATAAACAATCTAAGAGAGCCAAGTGGCCTCTCAACCCCTATGAGATCCCTCTGAAGGTACACGACCACGTCCAGGACTCCGACTGCGCTGGTGCTCTGAGTGCACAGAGGGCTTACGATCCCAAATAGTAGTTGTGGCCTTGCTATGAGAGTGCCTCCTCATCAGACGCTTTGTTGTCCTATACCCGGGCAACTCAGTGCGGAGGGTTGTCACCATCTTGGCCACATGCCAAACAAGGGAAAAAATTTCGGTATGCCTACCAGCTACTGAGGGCTTTCTTGCATCCACAGATAGCTAGGTGCGAGTCTTCTCCATGGGGATCATCAGGGTATTAATACATACCTGACAAATCAGGTCTCGCCACTCATTAGCAGTCTCTGCAAGAAAAGGAGGAAACAAGTTAGAAATAGTCAAAAGATAAAAACAAAAATGAACTTGCCACTGACTGATGTGCTCCTCCTGTGTCCAGAACAACATAGCATCCTACTATGGACTCATCCTCCCCGCCTAGGTCCTGAGAGGGCAGCTCCTCTGACACTAGAGTCACCCTCTCCCCACTCTGCTCCACCCTCTCCACCTATAAGATATCCTGAGTGTCATGCCACTCGGGATTGTTTTCCTCCTCTCCACCCGACTCACTAACCTTAGCCTCGGTCTCCTCCTCTGTCTCTCCCCCTATGAACTCCTCGGACTCAGAGTCTACATCAATAGGGTTGTCGCTTCTATGGGTGGGACCGGAAGCAATATGAAGTAAGGGTGCCTGAGGAACACTAGCTCTCCCTCAATCACATACTACTCACCTAGCTGCAATAGGGACACTAGGAGTAACAACGGTCCAACCCCAACCTCTAGGACCTCCCCTAGCCTCTTGAACTGATCTGAATACTAGCACCATTAGGGGGAGCATAACGACATAAGGAAGGCCAAACTACTGAGGCACTCGATCAAAGGGGTGTGTCTCCACCTTCCCCATCCTATCCACAAGCTACCCTGTGGTAGAGCAAGAGATCAAAGTGAGGGTCTTCTCACCCCACAACCTTGCCATGGCCTAATAAGGTGTGGCCTCCATATCATCAGTGGTCAGGGAGGCAACTGGCTAGTGGGGTTCTCTAAGCACCGACATATCTGTCCATCTGGCTGCCCTCACGGCTCCAAGATCCACCACCTCTACACCTCTCCCATAAGGGATGAAATGCTCATAGACCCATCTCATAACTAGGGTTGGATGGCTCAAATACTATCCCTATAAATGAACCACCCGGTACAAATCATGATAGGTGGTCCTAAGTATATCAGCTCCCCAAGCATAAATCCAGCCATGTCCCTCAATTTGTGTAATAATGGGGGACCAGCAATAAAGTAAAGTGTCTCCTCCCTTATCCCCGATCAATCTCGAGACAAGGATCCCCATAATGGCCTAATGAATCAAGGGAATAGGCAAGCTAGGAATAGAATGGACCCTCACCCCCTTCTTCAAACCAGTGGAGATAATTACGTCTCCCATGTATGTAGCCCACTGTGCTATCTGAGCCCGGGATCCTGTTATCTCAAGCGTAAGTCGTCTCTTGATACTCGGGACCCCGAAGATATGGTAGAAATCCTCCAACGTGATATTCCACTCACCCCTGACTCCTAGAAATTGGAAAGTGTTCTGATTAACATCCCAATATGAAAACAAGTCACAAAGTATGTGACTAGAAGGTGCAACATGTGGGACCCGTGATATACGCAATATGTCGGCCCTCTAAAGCGTATCCTGCTCAACCTAAGAAATTGCATCGAACACTACTAGAAGCCAATCACACTCTCTTTCTCGGCTCCATCTGATATATTCCTCCTTCACCTGCATACACCCAAAAACACACAAAAAGGAGTAAGTTAATATTCAAATGACATTGGAAAAATCAAGAAAGTAGGTAAGAATGCTAGAAATGTAAAAATGATTTCAAACAAGTATGATTTTGGAATTCTATAAAGGACCGCCACCCTGAGCAGGGCGGCGGTTCCATAACCACCACCTTAATGGTAGCAGTCCTATAACCGCCGCCTTGCTCAGGGTGGCGTTCGTGTCCCAAATTTCTGCACGGGTCACGTGCCCTAAATATGCCTAAAAACATGAAAAATGACTATTTTGACCAAACAAATCCTACCCATTAGGTGCCCCCCCTAAGTGACCCCATTAAAACTAACATTTTCAAAAATAATCCCCCCGTGACAAAGATTTCATCATTTTAATATTTTGGGGATAAAAATGTTAAATCAAGAAAAACTAACCTGTGATCTCATGGGTCAATGTTCCACTCGTGGAGGCATGATCACTATCTCGTCACAAATGTTTTGACTAGACTCTCGTCAAAAACCGTCACTGTGGGTCCCAGAGCTCAAAATCAATCAAATAAACACTCGCAAATGAATAGGCAAATGGGCCCATTTTTACATATATAGCATTTTGACTCATTTTGAATGCCCCTTTTCACAGGTTTTCAGTGCCAATGGAGGTAATTGCTTATCCCCACACAAATGGTAAATCCTCATTTCATATCAATTTTGTTTTATTTCTCAGTTCATTTAATCTATCTGCACTTGATTCCTCTTTTCATTTTACAGGTAGCGGGAATTTTAGATGGCATCATTTCGACACACGAACGTGTCAGGTATAATTTCTAACCTCCCATTTCAGGACCGCCATACTCGGACCCACTATTTTATGCCTCTTCATGGCTAAAACACTTCTCTGAGGGAGCAATATGTACATACCCAAAATTCTAAGGGTACTGCTCCATCGGAATAATGTTACACGTGCCCCAATGATGATACAAGTCTCCTCGCAAGGTGTTCAAGATTCAGAAAAGCTCTCCAAGTATGCGTTAACATCCTGCATATCCCACTTAGCCCCTGTGTGCTTTTTTTTTCTCTTCTCCCCTCTTTTTCCTTACATTTTGGTCTTTAGTTATGAAACTGCCGCCCTGCCTGGGTGGCGGTCTCGTGACCGCCGCCCAGGTAGGGCGACAATCCTGTAACCGCTACCCTGCTCAGGGTGGCGGTCCTTCACACATTTTTCTAGAACATTCATTTTACCACGACTCGCGCAAATTTCAATGTTTACCAGCTATTTTCACTGCCTTTTCTCGTATTTATGATTCTAGTTCCCTGGAATAGTGTTTTTGCATTGTTTATGGTTAAAGAGTTCAAATTGGTTTTCACCTTTGGGTAAATGGGGATTCTATAAATAACCGGTTGATCTTAAAGCAAATGGCCCCTTAAAAATTTACTCTCATCTTCTCATTTCATAGTTTTAGCCTTTTAGTTCTTAGGAATTCATAGTTTTCAATTGTTACATGCATAGTTAGTGTTGTTTTGTTGTTTAGAAGCCACATAATCTTCTTGTGCTAGTGTTGTTATTGTTTCATACAATCAGTTGAGATAGGATAGTTTCATTTTACATATGAAGCCATTAGAGTTGTAGGTTTTTTCTGTCAAAAATAATAGTTTCAGGTTCTGGATGTTTTAAGTTGTATAACTCGCAATAAATCCCACTAGGAATTACATAAGCCAAGCTCTGTTCTCTTGCACTATCCCTCTCCTACTCACATTGTATTCAGTCTACATCCAAAACTTCCATTGTTCCAGTACGTACTTATGCTGATGCTAGCATTACATGCTTTTCTAGATTCATGTGAGCACAAAGGAATGAGGAGACTACACTGAGGGGACAAAGCCTCACACAATCAGATTCACCACTGTTCTGCAAAATCCAGGTTCAAGCTTTCAAAGTTCTAGTTAAAGTATATCAAATAGGATAGTAAAAGCATTTAATTTCAGTTAATCTCACTTTTGATATTTTCAAGGAAGCTATGGGGATTGATAGTTTCTGAGAAAATATGATTCATTCCTCACTTCTAAGGTAGGATCGAGAGTCTTTCAAATAGATTAGATCAGTTATTTCATTATTTAGAATAGACTTACAACTACATAGGCAAGTAGCTATACTCAGCTACCTTGTTTGTTTTAATTTCATTATTAGTTTAGTTGTCAATTGCTAGATATTTTAAATAATCTCTCTTTCAATTACATTCAAATAGTTCGTCCAAAACACAAAAATAGAGAAGTTATATATGTTGTAGATATACTTTACATAGTTAGTTTTACTTTTCTTCAGTTAGATTTACATTATTTCATTTGTATGACAATCACGGGACCTAGAGATCCCAGAGAAAACATATTTGAGCCAATAGTGCATCAACCTAATCTTGTTACAACAATAACTGATATAGACCAGAACCTTAGAATTCAGGTCTTCCAAGTAACAATAGACCTACAAGAAATTACCACACAGCTGAGAGGACTAAACATAGAAGACGACCAAGCGTACATGTTTTGGTCAAACCAGCGAAACTATAGACTATCCTAGATAAATATCCACATGACTGTAGAAGGGTTTGAAAAAGAGAAAATGTTCAGTTGTGATCTTTTGGTCCCACAGCCAGATGCAGGAGACATTCTAACCGACATAGACGCTGGCTTAAGAATTCAAGTTTCCAAGACGCCTATACAATACTCTAAGAAGATTGCACAATTGTTAGTTCTCAATATAGAGGCTGAAAAGGCATGCGACTACTGGATACTAGGGGTTAGGGATTGATTCTGCACATGACCATAAGAGGTCCAAAACAACCACGAATCTACAGTTGTGACCCACAGATCCCACAACTGAATGAGTCCACAGGTCAATCAGATGTAGATGCTGGTTTATGCACATTAGTTTTTAGATCCACTCCACATCCACCAATCATAATCGCACAACTATCCTCACTAGACATAGCAGCTAATCAAGCTAAGGATTTCTGGACTAGACTAGAGAATCACCCATAGAATCCACCATCAGTATGTCATTCATTTTCATGAACCTGTTGGGAGACATATACGAAGCACCCACAAGTTATCTTCCACGTATTCCACAACCTATAGATAGAATCATGCCAAAGATCGATATTGATTGGAGCCTTTGAGCAGTCATCCTCATTGACTGGTCTATCACACCAGTTCAGGTTAGGAGGGCCTTCATTGCCTTAGATTCACATATTCCATTAGTGTGTGTCAAAGACATAAAATTACCCAATTATTTTGTCCATACCCCACGTATATTCCATCCCCACCAGTTGTCTTGGCACGACCTCGGGAGATCAGGTGCAAGGAAGAGTTACTTGTACATTCCCATGCTCACTTATCACTTTTCCATTGTACAATTCCCTTACATGTAAAACTATTGAGATCTTTGTAGTGAGTGAAGGGGTCTGAATCTCCTTATATTGTAATGGTGTGTTCCTCATGCTACAATTTAATGCACTAATGGAACATCAATGGAACGACCTGCATGGCATGAATCCATGGTCGGCCTAGAAGCATATTATATGGAAGTTCTAGGTCCAGGACATGAAACTTTGTTTGATGGAAAGTGGGACCCACCTCTGTGGGTAATGTGATTGTGCCCGTTGATTCCCTTTCCGCATTGTTGTAAGCAGTGATAGTGATGATATTTGACTCAAGATCTGTGTTAGCATGCCCTAGCTGCTTAACGAATTTTAGAATGCATATGTTCAACCTTGATCCGTTGTCTACAAGCACCTGTTTGATCTTCTGGCGGGTAACAACTACCTCAATATAAAAAGGAAGATTATGTGTTGGATTTTCAGCAGGGATCACCCTATGATTGAAGGTAATGTGTTCATTTGGTATGATGTTTGCTATTGCAGCTTGAAGATGTGTAGGATCTACCTCTAATGGAACTCCTGACCCCAGAAGAGCTTGGCACAGAATGTCTTTGTGTAAATTTCATATTTTAAGAAGATCTAAGATTGAAATCTTAGCAGACATCTTCTCAAGTTGCTCTAAGAGGTTGTATTTACCATTTTGTGTTGTTGATGGAGAAGGTTCTAGAATCATGAGGTGGGCACACCTTGTTGCTATGGTGCAATCCTTTCCCTTGATTTGGATGGTGCTGACATGGTCAATAGGAGAGTGAAAACATCCAATAAGTAAATCATAATGATTGTTGTCTTTCTTGGTGTATATCCTTGGGATGACTCTCCCCGATCCGGCTTTGACTTTTATGATTTATCATGTTTAGGGAATGGCTCTTTATATATCCCTATCTTTTTGTTTGGTGTTTGAGTTTTCTTTGAGTTTTCCACCTCTTTCTCCCCATTGTCAATGAGGTCTTGGATATAGTGATGAAGTCACTGATATTTATCGGTCTTATGTCCCTTGACACGATGCATTTCACAATATTCATGCTCCTTATACCATGAAGGTTTTGGAGCATTGACATCAAATGGGTGTGTTGTAGGATATGTCACCATGTGGGCCGCATCCAATTGTTTTAATATAACCAAAAAAGGTTCATTAAGAGGGGTGAATATTCTTTGTTTTGGTGGTTGTTGAATTGGTCCTTTGGTCAGTTTAAAAGGTTGACTGGTTTGGACTGTTTGTACACTTTTGGAATCTGTGATCCTGTCTCCTAAAACATTTTTTTTGTTAAATATATTTGGTTTCTTCATGGGTTTAAAATTTTGATTATCCCTAGATTGGGACTTGAGAGTTCCTTTGGCAATGAGAACTTTCTCTATTTGAACCCCTTTTTCAATGACCTCCTCAAAAGTGTGAACACAATGCATTTAGAGGTGGAAGGTGATGTCTAGGTTTAGGTTGGGATCAAAAATACTTACCAGCTGTTTTTCTGAGAAAGCGCAAGGGAAGCAACTGGCTATCCCTCTCCACTGTTGTAGGAAGCTAGCAAAGGTCTCAGTAGATTGCTTTTTAGCACCCAATAAATCTGCCATGGTGACATCACTCTCTATATTGTATGAGAAGTGACACACAAACCTTTCTGCCAATTCTGGCCAAGTGAAAATTGATCCTCGAGGTAAATGTGTAAACCACTCCAAGGCTTGACCTCCTAGACTCTTGGGAAAAAGTATTATGAGATAATTATCACTATAGGATGCCTCGTGACACACCATATAGAAATCTTTGACATGATCTCATGGATCTCCCTTCCCTTTATATTTTTCAAATTTTGGCATGTCAAATTTCTTAGGAAAAGGTTGAAGGGTCATAGTCTTTTCAAAAGGATAGGGACATAATTATTCATATTGATACTTTCTAATGCTCCCCATATTACTCTCTTGAAGGATTTCAAGTGTTTCTTTCATATATTGTACCTCTTGTGCAAGAAATTATTCTTTAGTGGGAAAAGTGGGAATATATACTCGATGATACCCCGTATCATCTTCTCCTTGATTTTCTCTATGGAGTTCACTGATCTTGACTTTTGAATGTTTTTACTTGCTTCCTTTTGTACATGAGAGGTTAGCAAAACTAATTGTCAACATAGGTTACTAATTTGTTGTTGAATGGTTGTTTCTTCATCTAAATGTTCCTCCTCTTCCTTGTATTATGGAGGTTCTTCAACATTCTCATGTCCTATTCTATTTTTACGTTGCACTTTGATAAAGGGTATTCTATGTCCCACTACTTTATCATTTCCTGCATTGGAGGTAGAAGCATGTCCATGCATCAAAATATCCTCCATGTTGATAAGGGGTTACTCTTCTTCATTAGCGTTGTTCACAAGTAGGATTGTCTCATTTTCAGTGGGCATTTTGGCCCCTAATTCCACAACCTACACTAGCACCCTATCCTTATTTATAAAAAGAAACTTGTCTAATAAAGTAGGGTCAAATTCAAACTCTGCATGTGGGGATTCTAATTCATCACCACTATGATCGACCATCTCTTCTATCTCTTTTTCTGTAGAAAATAGAGGTCCTAGATCATGTCCAATGAAAGAGTTTGACCCTTGTCTTTTTGAGGCTTCCCAATCTTGCGCTTGTTGTTCCTCGTATGTTTGTTTCTTGAGTCATAATCATGTTTTGGGAGCCATGATCTGTGATAGTTTCACTAAGGTAATTTGTAATTGTGTTCAAAACTTTGTGACCCAACCTAAGTGAAATGCAAGATAATTTGTTAAGAATATGAATGGATAGCAATGTGAGAATACAAAGGTGATAGAGTGATAAATCAATGGTGACACGAATGTTTGGTATCTAATCCTATCAAATGAATGAATTACTTCCTAGATTGTGTTTCAAAAAATCATTTTGGTATCACAAGATAATAAACAAGATGTTCGTACTTATGCCAAGTTCAAAAGAATGAACAAAACGTAAGTAACTACAAGAAGTTAATGTGACCTCCTACCTAGGTATACTAGAAGCAAGCTCAAATTCAATTAAGACCTATATCCCAAAAAGTGCCAATTACAATTTGTGAGTGACACAACAATGTCACTAAGATATGTTAACCAAACTTTGCGAGAAAGTAAGGTATCTATATCAAGATGATATTGAAACAACACGCACAAATGGTAACACGTAGCACTCTTCAAAATCAAGGTAACAATAGAGTCACACTAAAAGCTTAGAGTATAACTAGGAATTGTTAAAATGTGTGTAGCATAACCTTACAATATATATATATTTAGGTCAAGTTCACAAGAAACAAGACATAAATACCAAAATTGTAGTGATATGATACAAATAAGGTAACCTTTCTAAGGAAGTTCAAGACGAATAACCAAGCCTAACTACAATGATGATCTTAACATGGGTATCAAGATCACAAAGGCCACCAATGATATGAATACGCCTCCACACACTTTAGATGTTTAACTTACCCAACCACAAACATGGATGGGTGTAAACGGACCAAAAAGTGGCAGAAACAATCGATTGGTAACACTAAGGTAATCACCTTTCTTTTGATCAACAAAGTGTCAAAAGAATGTAAAGGAAGTAGATCAAAAATGGGGATGAAAAATTTTGGCTTCACTTCAGCAAAGTTTCACCTCACCTTAAGGCAAGTGAAAAACTAAGCGAAAGTAATGCATCATACATTTCATGATGAAAAGATGGTTCACAACTCAACATTGTTTTAGAATGGTCAAAGTGGGCTCCTGGTCAAAGTATATCTTCCTACGTTGTTCTCTCATCCTAGGTGTTACAAATTTGTCTTAAAAGAACGTGATTTACCCAAAAAATCACACTAACTAGTTTAGGAGTATCTCAGATTTACTTTACCCCCTTCAAGAATAGTAGGCAACTAGTATGTCTATGTGTACTATCATTGGGGTCACCATACGGACAATCGGTAATGTTATCTTACAAAGGAAATCACTAGTCAAGTAGGTAGTGTGGAGCACTTTTGATTTCATCCACAAGGTTCCCTCTTGTGTGGACTACTTTTGAGTTCCTGGAACCACCCCCATTTTTGTAGCTTAAGGCATTATGCCAAAGGGGTTATGTTCTAGTTGAGCGGATAGGGATGTACCCTTTTCCAAAACCTGCAATACAGTGTTTTGAATATGTTGTTCTTTTTATCTTGTTTAATTAGCTGTTGTTTGCTTGAACACCTTTTGGAAACCTGTATGACAACTATATTATTAATTTTTTGACTTCGTTTTGATTGCTTCTTTCTTTGACAAGTGTGGTGTTTTGGTCCTGCACAATGAGTTTAGTAGTTTTCCATCAAAAGAGTAAACATCATTTCTGAATCTCAAGATCATCTAAGGATGCAAGAGAAGAGCATACGTGATGTTTCCAAAATCTAAGAAGATATCAATTAGAAAAATACTTTAATTCAAACACACCAAGTTAACTCATTCCAATTCAAATATTCCTAACAATTTCAAAGCATCAAAAAGACCTCAGAATAATTTCTTATTCCCAAGATCACCCCAAGGGACACGAGGGAAGATCATATGTGATCTTATTCTTGTAAGCAAGTATGCAAATTCTATCTAATCAAGTAAAATCATGTAAAAAAACCTGTGTAAAAATGATTATGTGATTAGATAGAACCTGTAAGAAAGTTAGCACCCTAACACATTAATCTCAAGAAAACAAAAAATACACATGCACCCCTATTTTGGCGTCTACGCGTGGGTTAGGGTGGATGCACCACTCTATGTTTTTCTGACATACAGTGTACCTACGCCATCCTAGAGATATGTGTACCACTAGAAAGACGTATGCGCTACCTCAGTTAAAAATAGGATTAGATTCGTACAGAGTGCCTGTGCTACCAGAAAAGCGTGTGCACCACTAGAAAAGCATATGCACCACCAAAAAAGTGTGTGTGCCACCGCTAATGAAAATAGTATCAGATTCTGATAGAATGCTTGCACCACTAAAAACATGTCTACACCACCAGAAAAGCATGTGTGTTTGGATTAGGGTGTATGCATTAGTCTAACAGGTTTTGCATTGTAGTGAAGGTACAATACGAAATGACGTCTGTGCTCGGGTTAACACGCTTGTACCCTAGTTAGGGTATGTGGGTCAGGGTTAGTGTGCTTGCGCTAAGGTCAATAGATAGAGATTCAGATTCCGACAGTGTGCCAACGCCACCATAAATGTGTTTGCGCTCTTGTTAGTGCACCTATGCCACTCCTGTAACCAAAACATGGCAAAAAAACACAAAAAATCTCACAATACTTCAAATTTTAGCAAGTTAGTTTTAAAATGGCAACAACCCATTAAAATGATGTCTATGAACAAGAACCTACACATATAATATTAGCAAAAATTCCAAGAAAATGGACATTAATTACTACATGTGCATATCAAAAGTTAGCTAAAAATACTAGAATTTAAACTAAAATACCAAAGGACTAGGTCCCACCGGGCATGCCAAATGAGTGCATAGTTTTCTTAACTTAGTTAATGAAAATAAAAACTAACACCTAATAGTTTTTAATCAACAAAGTTAAAGAAAATTCTAAATCACCATCAAGCTAATAACTAAACAAGGTTAGACACTAACATTTATTATATTAGAACTTTGAAACTAGCATGCTAATTGTCTAAAAACCTCTATTCTCTTAACAAAATTAAATGGACCTATGTAAGCTCCATGACAATCAAATTGGTTGCTCTTGATATTCTAAGAACCTAGGAATGAGAGCTTATCAAAATTGGGCTACAAGACCCTTTTCACTCTTCCCATATGACCTAAGCACTTTGGCTAAAAAAAGGCTTTAGCTCTCCCAAAATGGTGAATTCTCAAGAAAACAAAGGAAATCTTTTAGTCTCTTTTGCTATATTCTTTGCTTTTGTCTTCTCAAGAAGTTTAGGTGTAAGTGTAAAGGTAGGAGGAGGGCTCTTTATATATCCCAATGGATAAAGGAACCACTACATCCATTTGCATGTGTGATAATAAGGATGTTGAGTTAGTTATGGATAAGTGGGGTTTAGATAGGGTTGAGTTAACTTTAGGATGGTTTGTTTGTCCTTTAGTGACTCATGTGGATAAAGGGGGCCTTTTAATTAATCAAGGTGATTTAATTAATACATGTACAAGCTTATAAAATCTTTTAAGGAATATTAGCATGATGTAGACTATAGAAGGGGATTAAATCAATTAAATATTGATTTATTGGTTAAATGAAAGGGGAATCTAATTAATTAGTCTATATAGAAGGGGGGATTTATTAACAGAAGGTTGTTAATTAGGGTATTTATTAGATAGGTGGCTTAATTAATTAGAATAGTGTAATTAATTAACGATGATAAGAGTGAAGATGAGCGCTTTTGACGATATGTCACCAATTTGCAAGAAGGGAGATAATTAGCGCAATTTAAGTATTTGAATTGCTCGGGCATAATTATGGGTGTCTACAGCTACAAAAGGGCATTCATAAATTACATGAGGAAAAATGTGCAAGGCTCTACAATGTATAAATCATTTTGGATCACCCTAAATGGTGATTATCTATCCTTTTTGGCACATCTTGATAAACTAATGGAAATTTGATGGGATGGACAACATGCCATGGATCCATGGGCTTCCTATGAGCATGTTGTATGGTATATCCAAGTCAAGGACATGGAACATTATATCATGACAAGTCAGCCCTACTTCCATTGGAACTACTATAGTGTCTATAGACTGTTGCTCCTTATTATCATAAGTCGTGATTGTAATAGTTTTGACACCTAGATCCATTTCTAAGCGACCAATTTGCTTAACCAAATTCAAATTACAAATGTTTAGACCGGATCCACCGTCAACCAGTACTCTCTTGATCTTGTGATGGGCAACAACTACTTCTAGATATAAGGGTCAGTTGTGCTATGGGTCGTTACGCGGGATTACAGCGTAATCAAAAGTGATGTGATCATTGGATTCAAGGTGTCTAATCATACCTTGGAGGTGCGCAGGATCTACATCGGTGGAGACTCCTAAACTCTATAACGTTTTATATAATATGTTTTTATGGGAAGTATATATTTAAGGATATCTAAAATGGATATCCTAGCAGGTGTTTTCTCGAACTATTCTATCAAATTTTACTGACCTTCTTGAGGGATAGGTAGGGGATCTGGTATGATTAAATGAACATGTTTCATCCCTACTGCACAACTCTTTTCTAAGATCCTAATAGTATTGACATGTTCATCAGATGAATGAATACATCCTATTACATAATTGAAGGGACTATCATTAGTAGGATAAATATAAATGGCAGTCCTATAGTCATTGGAATCTTTTCCATGATCTAGATTTCTTTTCTTTTTATCCATGTGGTTAGGGAAGGGCTCTTTAAAGATAACCATTTTCTCATTTGGCCCTTTTCCTAAGTCAGGGGGAGAATCTACTGTGATCTTTCCCTCTTCAATGAGGTATTTTATGTAATGATGTAGTCTTAAACACCTATCTGTCTTATGTCCCTTAACACAGTGGAAGTCACAATACTCATGCTCTTTGAACCAAACGGGTTTTGGAGCATCTTCCGGGTAGGGGAATGTTGTTGTTGGGTACTCTACCATGTTTACATTATCCAATTGTTTTAGTATGGCAGATAGGGATTTTGTTAATGGTGTAAACGTACATTTAGTGGGTACCTTGGGATGAGGTCCTTGTGAGACCTTTAAGAGCAGACCTGTCTGCACAGTTTTGACTCTTTTGGATTCCATAATACTTTTTCCAACAAAATGCTTTTTTTTTTTTTGAAAAACTTCAGTTTTTCTACAGATTTCGTTTTATGTTTGTCTTTAAATACTAGTTTAAGTGTTACTTTTGCAATGAGAGCCTTCTCGATTTGACAACCCTTCTCTATAAATTCTTCAAAGTTAGATCTGCGGTGAATTTGTAAATGGAAGGCTATCTCTGGGTTTAAGTTAGGAAAAAATGTGCTCACTAGATATTTTTCTAGTAATGCACAAGTGAATCTGCTTTCCAACCCTCACCATCATTGTAAAAAGTTTGCAAAGGTCTCATTGGGATTCTGCTTTGCATTGCAGAGGTCGATCATTGTGATATCATTTTCCATGTTATAGGAATAATTCTGTACAATTTTTTATGTTGATGCTGGCCACCTTGTAATGGAGCCCTTGGGTATGCTAAAGAATCATTCCAATCCCAGTGCCCCTAGGCTGCGAGGGAAGAGTCCTATCAATAAATTATCATTTTATACGACCTCTTGGTAAGCCATATAAAAGTATTTAATGTGATCATGAGGATCACCTTTTATTTTATATTTATCAAAAATTTTGATAGTAAAGTGCTTTGGAAAGGGTTTCTGCAACATTTCCTTATCGAACGGGTGAGGGAAGGGTTATTCATACAATTATTTCTTACTCTGTCCTATGTTTCCTTCTTGTAATGTAGTAAGTGTGTCTTTCATTGATTGTAATTCCCATTCAATGATTTGTTCTTTGGTAGGTGACATTGGTCTTTGTGCCTTAGCCACTTTAAAATTTGTGTCACTATATGGATCAAAGTGGAACTCATTAGATTTTGTTTTGTCTTTTTCTTTATATACGCTTTTTCTTGAAGAGACTAGGTTTACTAATTTTTGGCTCAGTTTCAGGATCTATTTTTGAAGGATCCTCTTCCTCATATAACTTGGGATGCATTGAGGCTTTGTGCTCAATCTTCACTTTACGTGAAGGTTTGTAATAAGGTCATCGTGGATCACCAATTGGCTTGGATGGGTCTCATTCAACGGTGTTGTGATGTTTCCTAGAACTAGAAGCATACCCTACATAAAAGGGGTCATCCATGTCTAAGAGGGACCTTTGTTCTTCTATTTTATGATTAATGGCCTTGGTTTCTACTTTGCGTTCCTATGGAATTTTAGCCCCTAATTCCAAGACCTTTGTCAGCACTTGATCTCTATTGTAATAAAGGAGTTTGTTAAAGTGACCTAGGTCTAATTGGTTGTGTTCTTCAGAAGATTCATACTCATCTCTACTATGATCAATCAATGGCTCTGTGTCTTTGACCTGTGAAAAGAGAGGTGCTAAGTTGTTTCCATTAAATGGGAAGGTTTTGAAATGGTTTTCTCATAAGTCGTGTTTGTTTGGCTTGAACACCATCTTTGTGATTTTAGGCATCACTTAGCTAAAGTGATACTAGATTTTATCTAAATTCCTTCGAAGTTTGCATGAAACCTAGGCATATGTTTGTACAAGTCACTCAATGTGATGTTGAAATAACCTAGTGTGCTCTAGAAGTAACATTATGCAATCATTTTTATGAAAGAACACTCAAATGCAACGATCACTCAAATTGTTGTTTTTCCAAGTTTTTACCCTAACTAAGATACCGGTGAAGATTCTAAAGCAAATAGTGACAATATTGTATCAATACGTAGGTCAAGTTAGAATTATAACAAGGCCTAAATATTAAACTGGTACTGAGACAATCACTCGACATGGTATACTAAAACTAGTTTTAATGTCAATGAAATCTAAGTTTTCTGAAGAATGGAAGTTGTGAGTATGTATATCATAACAATACTATCCTGATACATTAATCGAGCAAGCAAAGTGTTAGCATCAAGATGACATTATTTCACTATATATAAGGCAATATCAACACCCTAAAAAAGACTTAGATGACGTCAGAACTGAAATGAAGTATGATTATAGAAATAAGTTGTTAGCTACACGAGCAGCGTAACCGCACAATAAAGGGACTTATATCAAGTTCTCAAAAAACTAAATAACATGACATAAGTACCAAAACTTTGTGACTTGAATGTGAGAAAAAAACTATCAACCTAAGGAGAGATAAATGATGAACTAAAATCCCAATAGTGAAGACAATCTTGTAATCAAGATCAAAGAACTATCAAAGATATGAAAACGCATCTACACACTTTAGACATTTAACAACCCAACCACAAACATGGATGGGTGTAAACAGACAAAAAAGTGGTGAGTACTATATTTGATAAAATGTGTGAGGTATGTGTTGTTGCAAATCAGCAGCACCCCTGGATGTTGATCAGATTTCTAGTTTAATACTTTAAACATCCAGTATGATTGCACAACATTGAATCCTCTCCCCAAGTGTGGGACTTGTAAAATGGGAAAGGAATATCCAGATTAGAGGTTGGTTCCTCAACTCCTCTGATCAGATTTATCACTCACAAGTTGCAAAGGTTTATAATCCTAATTCCTACTCCAAATTCCAAAGGGACAAGGATAGAGAATACAAAAAAAATCAGAACTAACGCTAATAGGTGATGCACCAAAGGAGTGGTGAGCATTTTTTTTTACTTCTGCAGATTGAAATAGTTCATTAAAATGCAACAAGATTTCATGCACAAACTGATAATTGTAATGGAGGATTAGAAATTAGTCAAACAACACAAGCAGAGGATGGAAAGTTAATCACAGGGCCTGTATTGTTATTTTAATGTCAAAATCACTTGCATTACAACACCTGAGAGGCAAATATAGGTTGAAAATCTTAGAGAAGGTCTGATTTCTCCACAAAATCACTTCCAAGGTGAAGGAGGGAGCCTGCAATACACAAAAAATGTTCAACCCTTTGAAAATGAGCCAAATCTAGCTTTTACAGTGCAAGGGATGAGCCCAGGAGAGAGAAACGTGGGAAAACATGGAAGCAATTCAACCATTGACCAAAACACATTCAAAATAGCATGGGCATCCTTACAGACCCATTCCCTGACATTTTTAACCATGCTGGGGGAGAATGCAAGCCATTCTTCATTAAAAACGGTGGTTGAAACGTCACTTCTTTCCATGACCATGTGCCAGAGGAATTTTTTGATTTTATCTCTCCAAACTCCATTAAAATGAAAAAATTACCCTGGAATCTTGTATAGAATTTCACTAGCTTTCCATTGATATCAAGAATGTGAAAAACCGAGCTCTAGATCGAAAGATATGGCCATTTGAATTTTTAGGGCAAAACCGTGCCAAATCAGGTTGGCAGGCAAAATTTTTGAATTTTTCACCCTTTTTGCATTTGGGAAAATTTCCCAAAAAATCCCCACACTCCGCCATTCCAGATGCCACGTGGCACATTTTTATTGGGTGTGGGCCCTTAATGCTTCATTTTACTTCGTTTTCGCCTTTGGAAAATTTTCCAAAAATTTCCCGCCGAGCCGATGAGTTGAGGACATGTGGCACGTGCTGATTAGGTGCGGGCCTTTCCTTCCTGAATTTTTCCCTGGCCTCTTTGACCATTTTTTGACTTGGACACATGGCAGTGTCTCATTGGGTCACATTTTGGGGGTGAGCTTTTCCCTTTGAAAAATTCCTTCATTTTTCCTTTGGGAAAATTCCCAAATTCTCCCCGCCCTCCGCCATTCCAGGTTCCGATGACACATGGCCTGATCTGATTTGTCGATGGGGCAGCAAGCCAAAACTCATTCCTTGAAATTTGGAAAAACACTTTTACCAAAAATCCAACTTCTCCTCCGCCCTCCGAAACTCCCACGCCATAGGACACGTGGCGCAATATTACTGGATGCGGGCCTTTGGAAAATTTTCCAAAAATTTCCATACACCAATACTTAGCCAAATTTTGTAAATTCCTCCCCTAGACACGTGGCATCACCTGATTCACCGGCGGGCCTGCGGGGAGAAAATCTTCCTTTGAAATTTTTCCAAAACACTTAGTAAAAAACCAAGTTTTACTCCAACCCCCGCCACTTCTTGGACACGTGGCATCATCTCATTGGCTGCGGGCCTTCTACGGGAACATTTCCCACAAAAACTCCGCCGAGACATAACTTCAAAAATACAAGGAGTTAGGAGGAAACATTTACCTTTCTGGAAAGCTGAGAGAGAGCCCTATCCAATGGTGTCATTTCCAGAAAGTTTTGAGCAACTAAAAAGCAAAAAATTATGACTGAGGCACAAGAGAGGGAAGAATGAAAGGAGTTAGCCACAAAATGAGCAGGGGGCACATTTTGGATAATAGTATGTTTCCTTCTAACTCCAAATGGGTAGTAAGAATGCAAGGGTATAGATCAAAAGGATGAAAAATAAACTAAGCACCACTTGGGTAGAGTTTCACCTCATCCAAAAGTGAGAAAGAGAGCAAGCTAAGTGAGACGTCGTTTAATTTTGTGATGAAAGACACTTATTTCAAAGTTACGTGGGCTCTTTGCCTTGTTCGAGAAACAAGGTTCAGACCCCAAGTTAGTCGTCACTTCACGATGGCTTGATACGACAACGGACTAGCAAAGTGGGCTCCAAGATAGAATTTCTCCCTCATAAGATCTCTTAACTAGGTGTCACAAGTTGTCTAAGAGAGAGCTCTATTTACCCAAAGAGTCACACTGAATGATTTGTGAGTATCTTAGCTTTACTTTACCATCTTCTGATATAATGACCAACTAATGCGTTCACTTGTACCATCACTGGGGTCATAATATATACAAATTTGAATCTAACTTACAGTGTAAAACTAATCAAGTGGGTAAGTGGAGCGCTTCATGTTTCATCCATGAGGTTACTCAATAGTGGATTACTTTGGGGTTCCTGGAACCACCCCCATTATTGTATCTTAAGGTGTTAGGCCAAATGGGTTATGCTCCAGTTGAGTGGATAGGGACGTACCCTTTTCCAAAACCTATAATACAGTGTGAAGTGAAGTGGTGTGTTTTTTATCTTGCTTAAATTTAATGGTGTTTTAAGTAGCACACCGTTTGGTGACCTGTATGAAAACATGTGTATTAGAAGGTTTTGCTTTGTCTTGGCATCTTTATTTGATGATAAATAAGACCTATACGTATGGAGTTAGTAATTTTCTATTGAATATTGATATCAAGAAAGAGAATTAAAATGTTTCTTTTGATTCCTAAGATCACCAAAACAAATTATATGGAAATTATTTTACCTTCTAGAAGCATAAATTTTATGATCCTCATGTGGGGATTTCAATATGACTTGTGAACAAGATATTGATGCAGAAGAAGATATTATAGCTCCCAAGAAGGAAGATACCATATTTCAGTTTCATGGATGCATTCAAAGGAATAAGATAATTGTTTCCATAAACCTTAACAGCAAGTATAACTTCATCAACAAGGATATGGCTCAACATCTACATATTTAAGAAAGTAATATCAAAGAAGCTCAAGTGAATGGTAAGAAAATTCAAGTTTTTGAAGATTTAAAACTTACTATGGACAAATATACTTTACATTCAGATTTTTTTTCCTTATATATGGATGGTTTGGATATTTTTCTTGTGTATTCTTGGTTAGAGACATTGGGGACAATTAATATTGATATGAAAAATAAGTTTATGAAGATTTGGTACAAAAATAAGAAGGTCACTTTACAGGATATCAGGCTTAATGGAAATCAAAGAAAAGTCAATATAGACCATGAGGATGATTTAGAATATGGAGAAGAAAGGAATAAGGATGATTCAAAATAGGATTCATCTACTCAAGAGAAAAAGAAAATATCAAATTCAAATGTGGAAGAAGAAAAGAAAGTTCAGAAACAGGTTGATAAGGTTAAGGATACTACAATTGCAACATATGGAAATTCACGTCAACATGAGAGAAAAAAATCATGGAGATATCCCAGGGCACATCATATTTCCAACCAATATAGATAAATAGGTAATTGGAGGAATAATCACTTTATTTATATAGGGGATCAATGGAGCAACAATTATGAAGCATGGAATCCTTATTATGGTTATACATGGAATCCTTATTATGGTTATGCATTGAATCCTTATGTTGGTTATGCATGGAATCCAAGGATGATAAACTATGGTCATGAATGGAATCAGAGTAGTGCAACAGAAGCATGGTGGGATGTTATGATCCTCATGTGTGGATTTCACTAATGCCTCGAGGTTTTGGTGTAGTGGTTCGTTACATTTGGTATCAGAGTGACCACCTAGGTTCAAGTCCCGACACGGGTAGCTACATTGGCATTGCAGTGTTTGCCTGAGGCTCATATAGGGTAGGGTGGGGTCCCGCTATATGGGCATAAATCTAGCCTGGAGTCTAGGTTATGGAAGCATGGTGGGATGTTATGATCCTCATGTGTGGATTTCACTAACACCTCGAGGTTTTGGTGTAGTGGTTCGTTACAATAAAACAAGTGTTTTTAGACATGACAAAAGGTTGTAGAAGTGATTTTGATCTCCAAAAACACCTAGAAGGTGGGAGGAGAGAGAATAGACACTTTACAAACCTTGTTCTACCTATGAAACAAAAACACTTAACCTATGATCATTTAAACAACTAAAAAACACCCTGCACTTACTTTGTTAGACCTTGAAAACCTCACAAAAATTGAAGAAAATGATCTTACAGCTCAGAGAAAAAAGTTCAAATTTTAAGACAAACACCTGCGCATCTAGAATGACACCTACACGCCCTAGTCAATAGATATGCACCCCAACCAATGTGGATGCATGGCAGGGTTTTATAGCAGTGGGCTCTAACACCTACGTGGGCCTACCAGACAGGTGTGCTAGGGTTTCAATGCAAGACACTCTCAGCCGAACAGATACACCTACCAAGCAAAATAAATTTAGAAAATATATAGTGTGATAGAAGACACTAGCACGTCTCCAGAGACACAAGGACCACCCAACAGTCGACAGAAGACTACTTACGGTTTGATGGATACACCTATGCTTATCAAAATGATAAATTTTACACAATTATCCAATATACGTCAATGAGTCCAGAGTGATGGGTACTATCACAAGTCGATGGAGACACCGATGGTTTGACAAAGATGCGACCCATTCTAAATGAGTTTTCAAAAAGTAGTATGATTAGACGGGTGTGGGGCCAACTCGACACCTACGCTAGGGTTTCGACAGAGACGCCCCCTTCTAGGGACACCTGTGTGTACCCCCTAAAAACCTAAAAAACTCATAGAAATGAAATTTTTTTACAAGAAAACAAGTTAAAGGTTAGTTAAAGAAGCCTATTTCCATCTCAAACCCATAAAAATTATATGAGTAAGGATGATTTAGCTCACTCAAAAATGTAATTAAGTAGATAACAAGTTGTTTCTCCTAGTACACATCAAAGTGGAGTTTAAAATCTTGAAAAAGGCCCCTAGAGGAAAATGGTGAGTGTCCCACCAGGCGTTCCAAATGTGTTCAATTAAAATTTGCAAAATCCATGGACATGTGGTAAGAAATATCTAAAGAAACCCCAAAGGCTTTTAACAAACTAGTCAATAGACCATCAGATAAGAAATAAAACAAGGATTCATACCTTGTGCATTGCATTAAACTTGAAGGAAACAAGCAACCTAACATATTTGGTGATCCCCTATTCTTGAAATCTTTAACAAATGAACCTAGTAAGGAATTCTAAGCAATCAGTTTGTGATTATGAGAATGGGAGCTCACCATTAATTGCTTCAAGGAAAATGGTTCTTCCCATTTTACTTAATGCTTGGTGTGTAGTGCAATGGAAAAAGAAATAGCTCAATAAAAAGACATTAAATAAGCTCTAAACCCTAAGAAAAATGTTATAGTTTATGTTAGGAAGAAGGAGAGTTCTTAGAAATGGTCTAGGGGTAGTGGGCTATTTATAGTTTCTATTTGGGAAAGTGGGGTAACTTTGGTGCATGTGGTACTAAAAAGGAGTCAACAAGTTGATTAGGGATTCAAAGTAATATTTGACTAGGTTTAGAAGAGGTTAACCATGGTTAGGATTAGTTAAACTAGGTTAGGCTAGTTAATCATGTTTAGAGAGGAATTAGGGCTTTGAGAGAGTTTTGAGAGGTCTAATCAATCCAATGAAATGGATTGGATAGACTAGGAAGTAAGTAAAACTGGTACATAAGATGACGAGAAGATGCTTTAGCCAATAAGACACTATATTAGCCTGCTTAATTGATTTATAAGTGGAATACGACTAAAAGAGTGTCATAAGAGGGGAGTTAGATAGGTCTAAATGATGGTATGTCCTCAATTTGCAAGAAGGAGAATAGTTAGTGAAATATTATGAATAATAGTGCTTTGATCAAACTATAGGTTTCTACATTTTCCCCTCTTTGGGGTGACGTGTGTGACGTTACTCCAAAGAAGTAGACAAGCATAAACGAGTAGAAAATTTTTGAAGGGGTAGAATAAAAATTAGTTAGCCAAAGGGATACCCCCTCGAGTGTCAATGGGGTGATGGAAGAACTTGTTCGATGATCGAAAAGAGAATAAAAGAAAGGAAAGTGTCAAGAGAAGATGAGAAAACAACAAGAAAAGAGGTTATTTATAAATTCTAACTAACTTTCATTTTCCTATCATATTCAGTGTCAGCATCAATAGGGCTACTTGGCTACATATCAATGGTTCATGTTGTGGATAGGTGGCACCCCATTAAGTAGATGTACCCCATCTCAACCCCAAGTTCCAGAATCAACCAAAATTTATATTTCATCAAGTATGGGCAAGTCAGAAAAGGTCAGCGGGGTTATTTGGCACAATTCAAAAGCTAAAAAGTTTCTAAGTTCCCTAGACTTATAAACTTTGATGCAAGAAACCAAGTGGAACCATTGAATTTTCTCGCTTTTTTTAGCACTAAAAAATGTGAAGGTCCATCAAATCAGGAGTACATAAGTCTAACAGGTCCTGACATGGGGACAATGTGGAGCCATTTCATTGGCTCACATTTCACACTTGTTAGTGAAGATCAAAGAAAATACTAACAACGTGAAGTTCTTGAAGCTTTCTTATTGTCTCACATTTTGCAATTATTAGGACTATTCAAATCCTAAAAACACATCAAATTATGGTTATTTTTAATTGGTTCGCATTTTTAGGGAACTAGCAGGATCTGGAATACAAAGAAGCATGGAGGCCCCTCTTTGGTCCACCTGTCACAAGATCTGACAAGGCTAAAAAAATGTGGAACCCTCTCATTGGCTCATATTTTGAAAAAGGCAGAAAGGGAGCCAAGAATAGTCTGACATAGTGCAATGGCATGGAACATTTTCATTGGCTGGCCAAAGCTTCACAAGTGTCAGTCAGGGATTTCAAAGAGTTTGACATGTGAATCAATGTGAAGTGTCCTCATTGGTTGACATTTTTCAGTCTGATAAGGTCCTCTATATAAAGGGAAAAATTATGAGGAAAACATAGCAATAATTCTAATAACTCGTAATTCTAGAAAGACTGAAAAAAATTTAAAGGATAATCTGACAGTTGTAGGACATGTGGTTGTTTTTTATTAACCATGTTTCTTCAAAGAATAAATGTCGGTGAAAATTAAGGAAAAGAAAGGAAGAAGAGCCTAATACCATGAACTAATGGGTGGTTGACACTTATCAGTGGGAAAATAATTTCACACATGGGTATAGGTCAGTTTGTGAAATAGTCAGGGGATGCCACGTGTCATATTTATGTGCTTCCCGACAGACCAAAACTTCAAATGACCATATCTTTTGCTACAGAGCTCCAAATCTTACAAAATTGGTCTTGTTGGAAATATCTCCTTGAGACCTTCAATTTAGCATCATCAAAATCAAATTTTGGCAAGATTTGATAAGAAAAAGGGAGAGAAACATGCTCAATCCAATAATTAGTAATTGTAGGAAGTTCAACTACCAAAATTGATTAATTATGGGAACCACATTTTCATTTCAAACCTCTGATAATGTGTTTTAGGAGCATGTCAGCTACCCATTCATTCTCTAAAAATTTTCCCTTTTCTTTGGAGAGTAGTTGAAGCCATTTAAAAAGTATCTACGACCTCTTTCTCTCTCTCAACTCTCCAGATAGCTATAAATCTAAGTGTTAAAAACTTTATAAAAGGAGGTTTTTGTAGAAGTAAAAGGAACTCTGTAAAAATTGTTCCAAAGCTTTTGTGAGTTGTAGGCATCATATTTTATGTTTTACATGGAATTTCTTTCCTTATTTATTGCATTCAAGTATTAAAATTCATGTTTTATGGCTCATAGCTTCCCTAGCCTATGTTATATTGCATTTTTTCCTTTTATTACAATTGTGGAATATTGTGCATATTTATTTATTCTTACAAAGGTTAAGTCTATTGTGCTCCATGGAAATGGTCGATTAAATGTTGTTTTGGATTGTAGTTATTATGTCTTCCCTTCCTTCCTATATTTTCCCTTCATTTTCACTCACAAGAAAATATCCAACCCTATTTTGGTGCTATCACCTCCTTTCACTTAGGAATTTTTTAATTTTATGCATCATCCTTTCTCCCTAGTCCCTTGGATTTTTAGTTTAGGATTAGATAGCTTCATTTATAGCTTTAGGAGTATATTTAGGATTTGAATAGATTTAAGAATCCGGCCTTCTCTAAAGGTATGTCTTAGTTAGTAGTCCCACAACTAAGAGACATTCCTATGTTGCCTCATAATTATTGATCCTTCATGATCATATATAGGGTACAATTTTGAGCTTCGACACTTATCATTTTCATATCTTTTTCTCTCTAAAATCCCATCAAGAGATTCATTACTCTTGTATAACTTCTCATACATCCTTAACCTACTATATCTACTCTCCAAATCAAATTCTAGGGATTTCAATCTCTCTTCATACCTGGAAAAAAATTGCTCTTTATCCCTTAGGGCTTTAGTTACACTCTCCACTCGATATTCCAAAACTTTGATAGTTTTATAATGCTATATTTCCATCCACTTGATCTAATCTTACAAGCTATGAATCACTGAATGAGAAACCTCATTACTCATTCTTAATGTTGTCTCAACATCCAAATATTTACCCATGTTTTTGCTTAAAAGGATATCCTTCAAGTTGTTAAACTTGTTTCTCAAATACCTTCTTTGATACCAATTATTGGAAAAACAATGGACTTAGAGGGGGGGTGGATTAGTCCTACAATACTTTTACTTCATTTACCATTGTTATAACATCCATCAAACATTCATTCAACCATTTACATTCCAAATTAGTTTATTAGGTGTACATCATACATTCAAATGAACATGAAACATGAGAGAGAACACATAGAAACAATATGTAAGTGGGAAACCCTCAAGGGGAAGAAAACCCAAGTGAATATTATACATCACAAGAGATTTCTTTAGTGAGGCACCAACCCCACAAGGAGTACCAAGCCCTAACCCCTTGTTGATATTACTCACAACAAGAGACTTACATGAATATGACTTGTTACAGAATATTTTAATGAATTATGACCACTAAAAACATGTTGATACCACAACTGATTGTGATCCCAAAATTGAGCTCCAAATTCCTTCAAACCCTCATTCAAGCACACCTTCTTCAACTCACTCTCTCTAGGTATTTCATGGACAATTCTTGGTCTCAAACCCTTGCACACATTCCTTTTAAAATTCTTCAACCTGTAACACACTTTTTCATATCTCAAAACATGTCTTCATACATGTTACACTCACTCTCTCTTGGGGCATACTTTTCCCCCATGCGCAACTAATTCAAAAATGAACTCACAACTTTAATTTTATAAGCTTCTCTTCCTTAAGACTCAAGATAGTTCGGTCCTCCATAATAATTAAGATCAAGACCACTTAATAACATCTCAAAAAATTAATTACAACATTCACATATGACCTATATATGTTGGCCATGCCCAAAACCACTCAACTTGCACAAAACAAGCTCAAAACCCCATCATCTGGATGAGCTAAAACCAAAAATGTCAAACACATGATTATTCAAGCTCCCAAATTCATCATACATGTGTAATAAAAACATAAAAACATTTTCCATTGTCATTAATCATCTTGGACCAATCAAAAAATTCATAACACAACTTAAAATCCGCATATCCTTCTCAAAATAGTTTTTTCCAACACCATCTTTACCTTTGGGCCTCAATACCAACCAAGATCAACTCAACTATTGCATGTAGCCACTATATGTAATCCTCAAGACCTTTAGGACACATCCATATGTTCAAACCACAATAACTTTCCTCTTCGTCAAAATATCTTGCCCAGAACATTGTTTCACAAACTAAACTAGTTTGCACCCTTTATATCACTTTAAAGACCTCAAATATCCTTCAATAGGAAAAAAATTCATCCCAATTCATTATCCAACTAATATTTTTTGGTGTGTGGGATCCTATATGTCCTCCACTCATATATGGAGGGTCATCTCACATGGGTTAGGTTTAGGGTTTCTTGTGTGTCATGCACTAGGGTTACTCAACACCCTATATGTATCCCTTCATTTGACATTTATGAGTATGCCAAGACACTTTGCTATCTTTTCTCTATGTGCAATATTTGTTTTGTTATGTAAGCTCTTCCATTGGTTGATCGATTCTTTTTTTTGATTATGCTGGAGCTATTACATCTCCTTCAGAGTGCAACTTTATCTTGGTGCACAATTTTTGATACGATTCTTATCCAACTCTTTCATGGTATCAGAGCTGAGATTGGATAAACATGTATTCTTCATTTGAGTTTTGATTACTCTTGGTTTCATTTTTTTACTCCTCGTGCAAGTTTTTCAATCATCATATTTTAGAAATTTATTGCTAACATTCTTAACAAGCTGCTCTTGGAAATTTTTTTAGTTTTTTTGTGTTCTTCGTACATGTGAAGATCTCCTCGAGTTTTTAGGGGTTTTGTAGCTAAATTTAGTTAGCTGCAGCTACATTTGGAGATTAGTTAAAAACGAAGGTTATTTTTTTTGGTTTGATAATTTTTTACTAAAACTGGAATTTTTTTGTAAATCTCTGTTTTGCTTGGATCTCTGTGTTTTCATGGTGTTTTGCAGGCACAGTTTCACAAAATTATAGGTTTCAGTGTTTGGTGTTATTCAGCTTGCCATGAGATCCCTTCTCTCTACTAAGCTCTTCTCTGTAACGAGCTACAACCTTGCACGGTCGAGTTCCTTCATTGAGTTCACAAGCTCACATTTATGCCCTGAGCTCTCTCCACTGAGCTCCTGTAAAATCCTAGCAACTCATGTTTTTTTTAGAGTTGTGGTCTTCCCTGTGAGCTCACTCTAGGATATTATTTTTTGTCGGCCAGGTTTTTTACCCCTGTGTATTGTTTTGGCTCCGCCCCGAGCCTTCCAAACAAACCTCTCCCCTTCTTGTGCCCTTGGCACTGTCCCTAGTTCCCACTCCTTCCTGTTGGAGCCTTCAACCATTGGAGATGTCTTATTCCCATGCTAAGCCCATGGCACCTCAACCCCTACCCTGAGCTCTACTCCTTTTTGTGTTTAGCCATGGCTCTTTCTCATCTCTGGCGTGTACCCCGAGCCCATCCTTCCTGACACCCTGTAATCCCACGCTGACACCCACTCCTGAACCATCCAACTCGGGATCCTCCCACGGCATTCTCGGCACATCTTCTGAGCCCAACTTGGGATACACCACCGTATCCTCCAACGGTCTACCAAACAAATCGGGATCCTCCCAAGTTGGTAAGTTTTTTTTATATACCAACAATTTATTTTTGGTAAGTTTTTTTAAAATATCTTTTGGGTGGTTTTTTTAAAAGTGGGCAAATTAATTTATTTAAGGCAAGTTTGTAAAAACTAAAATTTGAGGTGTCTTTTTTTTTAAGGTGGATTTTTTTAAAAGGGGAGTATATTTAAAATTTTTAATTAGGATTTGAAATTTTTATTAGATCCTAATTAGTTGAAATTAATTATATTTTAATTTAATTTAATATAAGTTTTTTTTAATTTCAAATCTAACCTTTATTTACGATTAAGTATATTTGAAATCATTTTTTAATTAACGTCTTTTTTTATCATTTATTTATATTCCTAATTGCTTTAAAATTAGCCAAATCGGATGTTTCAAAACGATAATTTTTTAAAAAGTGTTATTGTCAATTTTTTACTAATCATGCACTCAAGTGTGCAGTAACACTCTGAGAACCTCTTTGTCTTCCACGTGCATTTCTGGCATTTTGAAGATCATCAGACTCATCTTGAGTTCAAAACATTGTATTTTGCCCTTATTATTGCTTGCGACTAGTGAGCTGCATCCGCCACAGTTTGCAAGAAGGGATCAACCTTTGTGACATGAGATTGCTTTTTCTCACACCTAGGATTTGATTTTTCCTCCTTCCTAGTTTTTTACGATTGTGCTTGTGTACGGTGTCACTTAAGTTATGCTCCACGAAAAGCATGAATGTGGTCTCCTCCTCTAGCATGTTATTACGTCTGATTGCAAGGTGAGTTAACACGTATTTTCAGATGCATGCTCGAACCTAGATTGTATTCAATCACACTAAATCTATCAAGTTCCTTGAGAAGGGGGGGTTATTATATTGTCTTGGGTGGTTTGTGATTCTTGTGTTTCTTTTCTCCATTCTTTCTCAGTCCTCACTAATGGATTCACTTTCAATTCCTTTTCTTGCTGCATGTTCAAGGTGCTTTGAATGGAGATCAAAAAGAATTATGAAACTAAGGGGTAAAGGGTTATTCCGCATCACCATGGGAAGTTGAGACTGAACTAGATGATGGACCTTGAAAGATATTGGTGCCTTAAACCGTAATGATGAAGCTTTAGGTCTTTTTTCAAATGTTGATTTTTCCTAACATCTAACCTTCCACATTGAGAATGTCTGAAATCACCTAATTTAGGTAATGGACACGACATGTTGGATGGAATTTTTTAGACAACAAGATTGACCTGAGATGCGCATGAGTTGGAACATTTAACCACTAGGGTTAAATCCTAGTGATTCCCAAAAACTACAACCATTATTCTCTAAGTTTGTTCATCAAATTACTCACCTGTTGTTAAAGGAATGTCGAGTGGAGATTTGTTCCTAACTCAGTGATTATTCAATTGAACTTAACAATCGACACTTCAGTGTCTGAGGGTTAGGTCCTGATCACCATTCTGTCGGTTGTGTTAGCTTCTCCCACTGTATAAAAGCTTCCTTGGGAAAGGATTGGACATATGCCACTGCCTTTGACTCATTTTTCTCATGAAACTCATGTGAGTAAGCTATGGACAAAAGTGTTCAAATTAGATCTCTTAATTCCAAGTCTCATACCCTTGTAGAAAGTACTGGTAAGGAAAAGAAGACTAAAAAGAAGAAAGAAAAAAACAGGAAAAACCTCGCGTCAAGGAAACCAAGACCAAAACTAAAATGTGAGGGTTGTAACCTTGGAACTTCTGAGCTTAGAGCACAGAACTTTGACAAAGGAAAATCTTAGAGAGCCACTAATCCTTTGGATCTTGTTCACAACAATGTTTTTGATCCATTTCCTGTCTCCTTCATTTACTAGAGCTCTTTATTTGCTGGCCTTCATTGATGATTTTTTGGGATATAGTTGGATATATTTTCTTAAGCTTGAGTCTGAAGTTTTTGAACATTTCCAAAACTTTAAGGATCTTACTGAGAAACAGGCGGAATGTTCTATCAATGTTCTTCGAACTGAAAATGGAGGTGAATATGTAAATAATAGGTTCATGGATTTCTATATTTTTGAAAGGGATCTATTTGTAGCATACAGTTGCATAAAGCCCTTCACATAATGGAGTAGTAGAAAGAAAGAACCGTACTCTTAAAGAGATGGCCACTTGTATGATTCACTTCAAAGTCTCTTCCTCTGCAGTATTGGGCCGAAGCAGTGAATTGTTTTAATTACATTCAGAACCGTGTTCCACACAAGGAAGTAAGAGGGATGACACCCTTTGAGCCTAGTTTGGATGCAAGCCTGATGTTGAGCACTTTTGAGTCTTTGGATCCAAGACTATGGCTCAGATTCCCAAGAAGAAATGCAAGGCATTGGAACCACAATCCAAACCTTGTATCTTTGTAGGGTATCCTGATGGCGTGAAGGGATATCGATTGTTGAATCCTACTTCTCATGAGCTTTATATTGAGAGAAGTGTTAAGTTTGATGAGTCTTCTTCGACTTCTACTTCTCTACCTATTGAGGTTCTTCAGCTTGCTGATTTAGATTCTGACTCATTAGATGATGATGTTATTGAGCGTGCTCCTCTTCCTAATCCTCCTGACCATCAGAGCCTTGAGTCTTTTGATTCTAACAATAGTGATGACGAGGACTATGTCCCTTCTCACTTGAGTGATGAATCTTCTAACTCAGAGCCTGATCCTCCTAGTCCTCTTTGGGCTAGGAAAACTTTACAAAGTGCTGGAGATTTAGTTGGAGATACTTCAGATATGAGATGTACTCGCTCAGATTTCGTTGGACCCCACTCTTTCTTCACCTCTTCCTCTAATCCAAAGTCTTTTTGAGAGGCTTCTGGTATTCCTGAGTGGGATTCTGCCATGGATGAGGAGTATTCCTCTCTCATGAAGAATGATACTTGGGATCTCACCCCTCTTCTAAAAGGAAGAAAAATCGTTCGGTGTAAGTGGGTGTTCCGAACAAAGTATGGAGTAGATGGAGACGTCAAAAATTTTAAAGCATGATTAGTAGCTAAGGGTTTCTCCCATATAGCTGGGGTTGATTATACTAAAACCTTTGCTCTGGTTGCGAAGATGACTTCTATTCGACTGACCCTAGCCATTTCCACAACAAACAGATGGAAAGTCCATCAAATGGACGTTAAAACTTCCTTCCTTCATGGTGACCTAGAGGAAGAGATCTACATGGAACAACCTCTCGAGTTATGTCCATGATCCCTCCCTCATTTGTAAGTTAAAGAAGTCTCTTTATGGCCTTAAATAAGCCCCTCGATCTTGGTATGCCAAGATGGACTCCTTTTTACTTACATCAGGGTTTACTAGGTGTCACTTTGATCCAAATGTTTATATTCTATGACAAGATGACTCCATACTCATTCTTGTTCTCTATGTTGATGACTTGTTGATCACATGAAACTCTTCCTCTATCATTGATTCTGTGAAGATCACCTTGGCCAACAGGTTTTCCATGACTGACTTAGGTCTGCTTCATTACTTTCTTGGGATTCAGATTTCACAATCTGACTCGGGAATTTTGATTTCACAACCTAAGTATGCTCTTGACTTGCTTGCTTGTTTTTAGATGTCTGATTGCAAGTCTTCTCCTACTCCTTTTCTTTTTGGAGGTTAAGTTGGTTTCTGATTTCTCTACTCCCTTGGTTGATGGTACCCTTTATTGACAGTTGGTGGGGAGCTTGATTTACTTGACTCACGCTCGACTGGATTTATCTTATGTTATTGGGATTTTGTCTAAATTCATATAGGAGCCACATGAGCTTCATTGGAAAGCAACTAAGATAGATCCTTCATTATGTTCGTGGCACCTATACTGATGAAATTCACTATTTTGGAGGGGTGGATATTGACTTGATTGGGTTCACAGATTCTGACTGGGCCGGTGACTTAGATCATCAGAAATCTACCTCTGGCTACAGTTTCTCTCTTGGTTCGGGTCCTATAAGTTGGTCTAGCAAGAAGCAGAATGTAATTGCAATATCTTCTACAGAGGTAGAATACAGAGGAGCAGTTAACACTACCACAGAGGCTATTTGGCTATAGGGTATTCTGACAGAGTTTGGCATCCACTTTTGGCGGCCTACCATTATCTATTGTGATAACACGAGCACTATCTCAATTTATAGAAATCAGTTCAACATCAGCGGATGAAGCACATTGAGATCCATATGCACTTCATACGAGAGCTTATTCATGATGGTATCATCGACATTTAGTACATTCAGACAGCTGATCAGATTATAGATATATTCACCAAGCCCTTCACTGAGGTGAAGTTTCTTCACTTGTGGTCTCTTCTTGGGGTGAGGTCTTATGCAGCTGCTCATCTTCTTTGGGCTATATAGTCCTTATTTTCTTCTTCTTCTTCTAAGAAGATTGTTGTTTGTATATGGGCACCTTATCAAGCCTTTAGTTATCGGGCCCCATTGACACATCTTTCTTAGTTGTTTAGGAGTGTCTTCTTTTTCTGTCTAACTCATCATAGCCACTACCCCAGCTTCGATGAAGGGGGGGTGTTGGTGTGTGGGATCCTATATGTCCTCCACTCATATATGGAGGGTCATCTCACATAGGTTAGGTTTAGGGTTTTTGTGTGTCATGTACTAGGGTTATTGCACCCTATATGTATCCCTTCATTTGACATTTATGAGTATGCCAAGACACTCCGCTGTCTTTTCTCTATGTGCAAGCTTTGTTCTGTTATGCAAGTTCTTCCATTGATTGATCGATTCCTCCTTGTGATTACGCTGGAGCTATCATGATATTGTTGGAGTGCAACTACTTCTTGGTGCATCGTTTTCGATTTGATTCTTGCAAACTCTTTTCACCTTAGTGCAATGCATTGACATAGTTCTAGCTTGTGCCTCAAATTTTGATCCTCAAACAAAGGAAACGAAAGATTCTCAAGGGAAAATCATTTCCAAACTAGATTCCTATTACATTTGTGTAGGTTTTGGAATCTCAACCTTTAAAAAATCTAAAATCTGGACTAAGGCTGAAGCTCAGAGTCTCTTTGATCAAAATCAAGATAACTATAAGACTATGATTGCTAAATCTTGGCTTAAGACTAAAAATAAAGGGCCTTCTAAGCTACCTAAGATTATTTACATAAGTGATTTCAAGGAAGAACTATCAAATATGATCACATTGCTTGCAATAATAATGGGCATGCCTTCCACCAATGAATTTCAATACTAGATGTGTAAGTACATCAATGTGATTTGTGAAGACAAACATTGTTAGAGTAGGTATTTACCTTAGCTCATGTTCACCTAGGTACTTTATTTACCTTTATTTTATTTATCCTCACCCACTTATGTGAGTGGATATTTCTTTTATCTTATTTAGATATTATGAGATATTATCTAGTTGTTAGGTATAGTTCTTTCCTTGATCTACAATATTGACTAGTTATTTCCTTGATCTATGGTATTGACCAAATATTTAATGTCTAGTTCTCTCCTAAATCTATGGTCTTGACTAGTTCTTTGATGACTAGTTATTTCCTTGATTTATGGCTTGATCTACGACCTTGACTGGTTCTTAGATTATTATTCCTTGCCTATATAAGCAAGGCCCATTCTCATTGTATATTCTAATCTATTGAAATCCTTAGGCCCTGGTCATATGGTATGGTCATACGAGGGCTTAAGCTTGTGATTCCTACTAGTGGGTGCTTAACTCCAGCCCCCTTTCATTTTATTTGTGTGGTGAAGGCAAGAGCATTTTATTTTGTTTTAGTGGCAACTAAAATAAATCGGTAACTCGGTTTTGAGTGTCATTTTTTTGTAAAAGTGTTTTTTTTTTGTGCTTTTTCCATTGGAAATATTTATTTTGAGAATTTCACTATAATTATAAAATGTCATATTGTAACACGCACTCATTATAAAATGTCAAATATGGAGGAGTGTTGTAATCAATTGTGGACGCAATTTTGGCTAAGCCCGATGTCATATCATGGATTCTTGTATTCTTGTATCTATCATGGATTTTGAAAATGATATGATTTTCTCTGAAGTGTGTGGAATTCAAGAAGATATTATAAAATTTGTGGAAGTACAAATAGGAATTGCTCAAGAAGTGAAATTCATCTTCTAGAATCACTCATTCATGATAAGGATACTTACTAATACACTCTCATGCAGCAACAAACATTTGCTAGCCTACAACATTTTCATGGGCATATTGTGGACAGCTCATATCCATGCTCCTAGAAGAAAACTAGAGGTAATATTATTTCTCTTGTACCCATTGACATTGATTCTGCACAGTCCTTTATAGCTTGATATCCTGCCCTTGATTAAGCTCCTAAGCTTCTATGAGCTAGAATTGTTACCACATGCATCTTCCACATTCTCATGCAAACTATTACAGTAATTTTTATCATGTGGTGAGTATCCTACTTCATTCTCATATGCATGGCTTGCCCATTCTCATTTTTAGAAAGAAATAAAAAAATACGGACTGTGATTCAGTTCTCACTATGGGCTCCTTTCTATGGGTTTCACTGGGAGAAGTATTGATAGACATTCACCATAGGTATTTGTTTCTCCTATTGCTTCTACATATTAAGTGGAATATCAATTACCATTTGACATTATGTTTAACGAGCAGATGGACTTCATTGGGATCAAACATTGACAGAGCTAGGAAATGTTTTGTTCACTCGAGATAAATGCAACATGAGGATCATGAGCAACACATGAATTATGAACCTTCACTCAGGCTACAAAAAGAAACCTGAGATATTTAGCAGTCAGACATGATCAGACCTAAAACACACTAATTATGATGTTCCTTTATCAATGCAACACCATTGTAACATTTTGCACTCAAGTCATATGCATGCATATTCGTTCATCCATCCATGTTGATTATGGGGTGGATATCTGAGTCACAATCGTGGTGGTGACATAGGAATTCATGGTAGGATAAATCCATAGGCATGGCTCCTCCACCATTTAGCCTCTATGCTCCACTTTCTATGAGACCTTCTGCATTGTGATGCTTCTTGATTTATCTAGATATTTTCTTTAGCATAATGTAGTCAAATCTCTCAATTATCTTAGTTGAGATATGATTTGTATCTGTATTTTTGACACTTTTGGCATGTTAACAATATCTCTGGTATGGGGGATCTATTCATGGTGAAATCCAATGTACATAAGTGTGTGAAAAGGGTTCTGAGTCAGAATGCATTTTGACAACTCATACAAATTTTTAGCGTCACTCCACCCATTCAGCAGTATGAGAGGGTGTGGTGTTGATTCTACTTCTTTAGGATTTGTGTCCTTGCCTTATGAACCTTGGCTTTTCTTGGATCATGACACTCTGGAGTTTGTGTCCTTTCCTTGTTGCTTTGGTTATTGTTCTTGGATCATGACACACCTATTTGCAACAGTTGATCAAATTATGTTTGGTGTTTTTTTTACACTTTCGACATCACTCTGTTGACATTCTCCTTGTATGGAGCTATTCTGGTGAAGCCTAGTGTCAGTTTTTTGGATGAAGTTTTGTGATCTCTTGAATGCAGTGGATGTCAATCCATAGTGCAACACCAAACTTCTTCATCATTGTTACGAGTTTTTGAGCCAAGCTTCTTGGGATGCCTTGCAGTGGGTTTTTACTCTCTTTAGCATGCATATGTAAATTACTGGTTGTATGGGTCACCTATGCTAAATTGTCCCTTTTTACTAGTTATTAAACATGAGTACCTCATCAATCCTAGTTACCGGGACTCATACTGTGGACATGTCACTTCTATTTTGGCCCCTAGCTTCACTTGAGGGGGGTGTTAGAGTAGGTATTTACCTTAGCTCATGTTCACCCAGGTACTTTATTTACCTTTATTGTATTTATCCTCACCCACTTATGTGTGTGGATATTTCTTTATCTTATTTAGATATTAGGAGATATTATCTAGTTGTTAGGTATATTTATTTCCTTGATCTATGGTATTGACTAGATCCTTGATGTCTAGTTCTCTCCTAAATCTATGGTCAACTGACTAGTTCTTTGATGACTAGTTATTTCCTTGATTTATGGCTTGATCTATGACCTTGATTGGTTCTTAGATTGTTATTCCTTGCCTATATAAGCAAGGCACATTTTCAATGTATTTCATTGAGTTCCATAATAATATATGATATTGCTTCTCATTTGTTTGCAAAGGTTTATGTAAAGTTATTCTAGCGAATCACTTTCATCTTATTGATCGTGCTGTTTGATTAGCATCTATGTTCTTGGCTTGGTATGATCTGGTTATCATTCCTTTCATGGTATCAGAGTAGGAGATTGCTATTGACATCCGTGTCTAAGTTTTATTTTGTAAATAAATTGTTTGTGTATTCATATATTTGGGATTTGGTCATATTTTTTTGCTCCGTGCATTTTTATGCAAAAAAAAGGTTTCTACTAGATCCGAAAGGTGTGAAAACCATGAGATTGACTGTAAACTTGGCCATTTCTAAAGGTAGTCAGTTTTTGTGGTTTTTTAATTTTTTGCAGAGAAGCACACATGTGTACCTCGGGATTTGAGCCAAAAAAACATGTTTTTATTTATTCAGGTTTGTTGGATTTCTTGAGATCTGCATAGAGGAATTTTCTATTGTGACGTATTTGTCTTGGCTTGCGCGCATGAAGGTTTTACTTGTGATTCCTACTAGTAGGTGTTTAACTTGAGCCCCCTCTAATTGAATTTGTGTGGTGAATGCAACAACAATTTGTTTTGTTTTAGTGGCAACTAAAATAAATAACAGAGCAAAATATTAAAAATCTTGTAACTTTTGATTGGTAACTCGGTTTTGAGTGTCATTTTTTGCAAAAGTGCTTGTTTTTTTGTGATCTTTCCATTGGAGCCCATATTTATGTTGAGACTTGTACTATAATTATAAAGTGCCAAATATGGAAGAGTGTTGTAATGAATTGTGGACATGTAATTTCGGCTGAGCCCGATGTCCTAAATTTTAGGGAGTTGTAGTTTGTACCTATCACGGATTTTGAGAATGATATGCTTTTCTCTGAAGTATGTGGACTTCAAGAGGATATTTTAAAATTCGTGGAAGAAAATAGATAGCTCAAGAAGTAAAATTATATTCTACAATCACTCATTTACGATAAGGATACAATAATACACTCCCTGCAGAACAAACTTGCCAGCCTACGACATCACCATCATATTGTGGACAACAATATCCATGCTTCTAGTCCACTTGCAGTTGTTTCTCTTGTATCCACTGACATTAATCTTCCAGTCTTTGAGCCTAAACCTACTTTTGATGCTTCTAAACCTATGAGGCTTGTTATTACATGCTCTTCCACATCTGTGCCTATTACAGTACCACATGTTGTGTATCCTTCTTCTACTCAGCTGTATGGATTTTTTAAGAAGCATACCACTGCATTCAGTTCTCGCATGCTCTATTCTATGGGTCTCACTAGAGGAGTCATTGACAAACATTCACAGGGTATTGTTTCCTCTATTCCACATGTTAAGTTGAATTCTCATGTCATGACATTGGTTTTCGAGTAGATACTTCATTGGGATCACACATTTACAAGAGCTCCTTTTTTTTTCACTCGGCTCTTTCTAAAAGGATCATGAGCAACACATGAGTTCTACACCTTCACTCAGGATTGAGAAACTTGAGATTTCAACTGTCAGACATGATCAACCTGACACACATTCTGATGTTCTTTTGCATAGACCCATTGTGCATTTTGCATCAAGTCATAAGCAAACATCTTCTTCATCAATTTGTGTTGATTTGGGGTGGATTTCTGATCACTCATGGCAGTGACATAGGCATTCATTGAGAGGACTGTATAGGTGTGGCTCCTCCACCATTCGACCTCTTGCTCCACTTTCTATACCTCCTGCATTGTGATGCTTATTGTTTTGAGCATTTTTCTTTAGCTGGTGTAGTGTATCTCTCTTGCTTGTTGAAAGATTTTGTATCTATATTTTTGACACTTTTGGCATCTTGACAGTACATGATCTACTGGTAAAGTCAGTGTTATTTTGTCAGTGACTCGATATTTGTGGATTTTGGGCCACTTCATATAGATTTGTAGCCACCTAGATTCAACTTGTAGGGAGGGTGTTAGAGTGGTGATCCTACTTCTTCAGGTTTCATGTTCACTTACCTTATTTACCTTTATTGTGAAATCTTAGATCCTCGACACTCTATTTGTGTCCTTGCATATGTTACTTTGGTTATTGTTCTTATCGTGGCAACCTATTTAGGAGATATCAAATTATTCTTGGTATAGTTTTTTACACTTTGATCATCACATGGTATTGACTAGATCCTTGATGTCTAGTTCTCTCCAAAATCTCTGGTCTGGAGGCCTAGTTCAGTTGATGTTTGATTTTTTGATTGAGTAGTGGATTTTATCTACGACACTTGAATTCTTCTTAGCATTGTTATGCTTACCTATTTGAGCAAGGAACATTCTGAAAATGGTATGCCTTGGAGTTCCATAATCTTTGATATTCTGCTTACTTTGTTTACAAAGGTTTATAGGTACCTTATGGAAAATTACTTTTTTCCTAATTGATACATGGTGTTTCATTAGAACTCGTATGTCGGTATTCATACTATGGTACGATGCCACTGGTCTATTTTGGCCCCTAGCTTCATTGTGGGAGAAGGTTTTAGATTCCAATATTTTGTTAGCTCGACGTTACCTAGGTAGTTCCAATTTACTTTATTGTATTGAATTCTCAATTTACTGTTGTAGGATTCAAATTTTTTATATTATTTGGATATTCAATGAGATATTATCATAGATTATTAGTTTCAGAAACTTCCTAAGATTTGTGGTATTCTAAGTATCATTGATGTCTAGTAAACGTCTAAGTTAAAAAGGTTAGTCTTGACTAGCTTACCTAAGGATAACAACATATAATCTTGATATATGGATGAGCTACGACCTTGACATTTTATTACTCAATTCCTTTCCATTTGAAATGATTTCAATAGAATTTACAAATGAGTTCCATAATAATTTTATATTGATGCTTATTTATTCAAATTTATGCTAAAGTTATTCTTGAATTCCAATTTCATCTAATTGATCATGGTCCACTAGTGATTAGCTATGTGTTCATAAGGCTTGGAACGATATGGTTAAATAAGGTAAAATCCTTTCACAATTCAGGGCCAAAGTAAGATTATGGTATCTAGCATTCAATATTTAAAATTCTAGTATGGTCAATCTTTATTCGGGAAAGTTTCCATTTTAAAATTCCAATCACTAATTCATTTTGACCCCAAGTATACCAATTTTAACTTAATACTCATTAATTTGAGATCATGAAAAACCAACCAATAATTGAACGTTTTTTCACTAAATTAATCATAGATTATATAATCTGATTTCATTGATAGATATACTTTCTTTAGCTGTATAATTATCAATATGTTTATATTTATTGAAATGGTAAACATATCAATAACCATACACTTACTACATGGATTTTAACCTATTTATCACATGGTTTGGATAGTATTATACATCATTAAATACTTTTTAAATGATATTGTAATAAAACATTTGTGATCCCTTTCATGTCTTACCCATCCATATTATCTTCATTAAAGTGTCATTTTTGTTCACAAAACCTGGAAAATAGGATAAAGAACTACAACAAATGTAGATAACCCTTGATATTCTATATATTCATGTTCAACTATTCAATTGAAAAAGGAGATATCATTATTTGGTGAGGTTGGAATACCAAAATGATCTGTTAACCTATACCATGGATAGTCTTAAACAAACAAGTCAGTACATTTAGAGCCACCTATTATTTTTAAATACTCTCAAAAACTTCCTAGAGACACCAATGAAAAATTATGATATGAACCCCTTGTATCCTTATCTAGTTAACTACAACCATAGTTTCACATTTGTATGGAAACTTTAGTGTCTTCCAGAATTGTTTCCAAATTTTTAATAAATATGTCTCCTTCTTTTTCACAATGCTTCGTACCCTAACAAAACAAAGGTTGCACATCCACTTTAGCTAAGAGTAACAATTTTGTTGCTAATTTTTATACATTTGTATCAGTATCCAACGTAGACAACCAGAATGTTATTCGATGAAACTCTTTAAACACAAAAGTTAGAAATTGGGTAATAGGATATTAATGGTAGGAGGTGCTCATTGTTCAATTAGAAATGTATTTACCTTTTTATAAGTACACTTTTGAAGGTGAATAATTATTATAATTCATGAATAAGAAAATGTTTCTTTCAATGTCATATGCTAAAAAAATTGAATATTAAATTCATTATTAACTTATATGTATTTCAAATACGATAATAATATTTCACAAAATATTTTTACTTATTTCTTTACATTTATTTGTTTGTTGTACATTGTTCTAATTTTGTCTAGTTGTACTCTTCAACATAAAAATTGAAATTATGATATAATTATCAAATTGATTCTAACGAATATTGGGACAAATAAAAAAGCTTAATATTTTTACCTATTTCTTCACGATATAAAAATTAATTCTCTCCGAGCTGCATCTTCACATAAAATATTAGCTAATTAGAATGGAGCTCATTTATCACGTTGACTCAAACTAATATCGACAAGTAAAAAATATTATTAAATTTTAAAAATACTTTATACTTGGTGAAAAACCAGTCATAATTGATGGTGAAGGTTTTGATGTAGCTTCAGTATCAATCACCATCATTTGTGTATTTTTCTCTTTTGTTGGGTAGATTTTTCTTGTCTAGCCAGCATCATGTTATTGACCTACATAAGCCATAGTATATTTGGCTAATGGTTGCCCGGCTATGATGCTATTCCCCATTAGGAATAGTATATTTTTCTTGGTTGGCTGGCATCATCCTATTGTTATAAATAGTATCTTCCTATAATGGATTAACCTCATGGATTGCGCTTTTTTCTTCACTCATGATCATTTCCAAGGGCTCAATAGTTGTTGCCAATGAACATAAATACTTAGAATATAAAGTAAAAATTTCAAACAATGAATTGTTGTCCATGTCTCACTTAATTACTATAATGTCATTTCTATCTTGGAAATATTCATCGGGTGTTGATACCTGTGGAGCCTGATAGCGATGACGTGTTCTAATAGGATATTCCCCCCTTGCGGGGTCCGAGAATGTCTGTTATGTAATTATGGAATTGTGAAGATATATATAGAATGTTAGGTCATAGATTAACGGGTTGTTTGATGCATGTGTTCCCTAAATCACTTACAATCTATCACCAAGGTTAGAATGACCCAAGACTTCAAAGAATACCTTTTACTTGGCCAACTAATTCTTTTCTTGAGATATACACTCTTCAAAATTTGTAATTTTTTCCTTATGATAACTATTCATGATTGTCTTATATTGGTTGGACTATCCCTGGCAGAGCCGAGTGTTGCACTACTTACTATCGACAAGAGGGATCAAGTCTTATGTATTTTTCCTTTTTTATAAGGTGGAGGTGCCATTCGCCATGATTTCTAATATACTTTATAGACGTATCAAAAATGATTAAGTTCAATCATTATATTGAATGTGTGGATGTTTTTTCTTCTATATGAATCATTGAGGAAGAATATCTTATTGATATATGACAAATGGACATATTTGCCCATTCAATACATGTAATATTGAACTTAATAAATTATAATAACCTCTATAAAGGAAATGGTTAAACACATCATAATTTATAACTTCAGTACAATTACGTTTAAAGGAATGATCTAGCTCAAGATGATTTAAATTATCATATTTTCACTTATCCCATTCATGCTAAGAAAATTACCTGGGTTGGTAAAAATATATATACTTTTACCTCGTCATTATTTCTCCTTTTTATAAGGTATACTGTAAAAGGAATGATAACTAGATCATGCCAAGCCAAGAACACAGATGCTAATCAAACATCACGATCAATAAGATGAAATTATTTCACCAGAATAACTTTACATAAACCTTTGCAAACAAATGAGTAGCAATATCATATATTATTATGGAACTCAATGAAATACAATGAGAATGGGCTTTTCTTATATATGCAAGGAATAACAATCTAAAAACAAATCAAGGTCGTAGATCAAGCCATAAATCATGGAAAGAACTAGTCATAAAAGAACTAGTCAAGTCTATAGATTTATGAGGGAACTAGACATCAAGGATCTAGTCAATACCATAGATCAAGGAAAGAACTATACCTAATAACTAGATAATATCTCCTAATATCTAAATCAAATAGATCCTAAATATCCACACACATAGGGGGGCTGATTTTGATAAATCCTATAATGTACCTAGGGGGATTGGATGGACATGAGCTTAAGGTGAGTACCTACTCTAACACCAGACTCAAGTGAAGGCATTTTGGGAAGCCAACAAGTAGACCTGGGGTGTCTCGGAAAGGAAAAAATTTGAAAGTTTTGACACAGCGGTTATTGTTGCCCTGCCTTTGGTACTCATGTACATTTTTTCCCTTGAAGAAATCTTGAACCAAATGAAACAGAGAATCCTACTCTAAGGAAACATAAAGAAGAAGATTCAAGATTTTCATCATTAATCCATCCATTTGCAGGCCACAATAAATAACTTTTTAGAAACCCCATAGCATTGGACGCAACTCAAGTTTTAGTGCATGTACTATGCTTAAGGCTTAGTCCAAAGTTTATGTATGTAACCTCACACTTGAGTAGAATTATGTATTCCAATTCAACAAAAAGGCTCCATCATCAATGTGTTTCACGACTCATCTAAATGCATGTATATCTTGAAAAATGTTTGGGTCCGCATGGTACATCATACTTAGTTGCTTCACATCTTAGTTTGTGAATTCTGGTAATGATCACACCAACATGTACACCCACTGTTTTAATCCTGTGGGAAACAACAACTTTGTTAGGTAATTGGCTAAAGCTCAAAAACATTCATCCATGACTTCAATAACTTTGGTAAAACTTGCTTCCCAATAATCTACATCTCACAGCATGAAAATGATACTGGCATGTTGCAATCATTGCATACTTTATCATACTCAGGAGTAGAACCAAGATACACATAGATAGCTCATGAAGTCTTTTCCAAATCATGTCATCAATAGAACCTGCCCAATCTGAAGCAATATACCCTAGTAGCCAACTCAGTACTGAACTCTTCAGTTTCCTTTTGGTCATGAATTTACATAGATTTCCTGTAAATAGCATAAATATTATTTTAGCAGGCTTAATCAGTGACTACTATGAGCACAATGTGCTTATCGACTATTCAATCTCCTTTACTGCAACCTCTCATTATCAAGGTGAGTATGGGTCCAGTACATGAGTCTCCCAACTGAATCTACATATACAATGTAGGATCACAAAGTGGTGTGGTATCATGTGGATGTCAAGAATCAACTTCAAACTTACAAGGATTTTTACTTGGTTTCACCACATTAGCCATGTTAAAACATATATATTACAAACTCATGGGTAAACATTGTTTCTGGATTGATAATGAATCCCTGAATCTATTTTATGAATTGATCTTATTAAATATTGCAATAGCTTAAGCCTCTATCATGGCAAAATGTGTACAAAGAGCTTTTCTGAATACTCTCCCTCCTGGGAATAATAGCTTACCACCACTAAGTAACAGATCTATTCGACATACAAGACAAGCTTTGTTTTTATGGTTATCTAGAGGTAGTGGATGTTTCTCCTGTATGACCAGAATACGTAACTAACTAACCCCATTTGAGTTTACATATAGTTAAGGTGGGGGTAAGGAGAGTGAGCAATCTCATACCAACCTTTATTATACTCATGTTTGAGGCCGTACACTAGACCTTTACAGGTCTAACATACTAACATCTAGAGATAGATTACATGAACAAATCCTATTTGAATGCTTCAAATGACTCATTTTCGAGGGTAGATCCCCATGTAATAAGGCACCTCTTCATTATAACATCTGGTATAGTGGTCCACCCTTGTGATGCAGCAACCACCTACTACAACACTCTATAGACATCCCATCTTGGAAACGGGGTGCAAAAGTCTCAGAGTATTCAATACCTTCAAATTGTGATTATGTACCCTGATGCTCCTACATCGAGCCTTATACTTTGTCAATGGATCCATCAACTACATATTTGGTTCGGTATAATAAATTACATCTAACCATATTTCTTCCTTTCAGGAATAGAAACCAAATCCCAAGTATTATTCTTCATCAAAGAATAATACTCAGATAACATTACATCATCCCACTCCTGTATCCCATGATTCTATGAAAAATACTGTGGATTCCTCAGAAAATTCCTAACACAAAAGTCCAGAACCTAGTAGAATGTGCATGATGATTCCTGAGTGGCTGAAACATCCTTGTATGAAACATGTTATGCCTCATAAACTATAGTACGAGCCCACTTAGGCATAGTGATAACAACAGTGGGAATATGATCCTCGTCAATGGCATCTATAACCTCCTTAGAAACCTCCTCAAAGAAGGGATCCTCGAGATGACATAAAGAAGAAGTAGGCATGAAAGAAGATGACGAATCATGAGGAGAGAAGCGCTCATAAAACTGAACATGTGTTCGAAAAATAACCTCATGAGTGTATCATGATCTAAAAGATCAATAAGATCACATGTCCTCACAATACCCTACATAGATCAAGGGGTTTACTTCTTCTTATCCAAAGGTGTTCCTTTTATTCTTTGGCACGAAGGACTAAGTGTGGCTTCTAAAAACTCAAAAAAATGAGACATCAGGCTTAGTTTTGGACCAAGCTTCCTCTGGAGCTCAAATGCTAAAGTGCTCTGTGTGGTGTGTAATTTTGAATGCAGTTAGCTCAATTAACTACCTCTACACATTATATAGGAGGTAAATCTCTCGAATGCATCATGCACTTAGTCATGTCCTTCAAATTTTTGGTTCTCGCCCGTTCTGCTAAGCCATTCTATTATGGATTATGAGGAACAAAATGCTGGTGAATAATTTCCATGAGTTTCCAAATAGATCAAGAAAAATCATTTGTTGCAGTATTCTCCCCCCATTATCAGTGTGAAGGTTCTTTATGCAACTAGAAGATTGTTTCTCGACCAAAGCCTTGAATACTTGGAAGTGTTGAAAAAACCATCACTTTTGTACTTGATAAAATTAACCCAAGCACGCCTCAAGAAATTATCAATAAAGGTAAGTGCATACTTAGCTCCATTGAAAGATGGGGCTAGGAAAAACCATTAAGTCCACTATGCACAAGCTCAAGTGGTGAAGAATCTCTCTTGGATAAATTATTAGGGAATATGATCTTGGTGTTGTTTCCCTAATTTATAGCCAAAAAAAATTCCTTCAAGGCATGAAACTCTAGGAAGAACCATCAACCATACAATGAGTGCCTCAACTCCTTAAAATTTATGTAATTGAGATGTCCAAATCTCTCATGCCAAAGCTTACTCTTTGAATATTACATGAGAAACCAATCTTGTCCCCATAGAGGAAGTGTCATAAAAACCCTTAAAGTGATATAGTATTGAACTATGATCAACTAATACGCTTGAGCAACAAGTGAATGAGACTCCAAAAAATTTCGTATTTCTTCCCCATGTGGTGTAAAATTCACTATGTTTTCCCTTAACCGGAATGAAAAATTTGATATACATAAAGAAAATTTATAGTGATGTTAGGAACATATCATTGCATCTTGAATACTACCACCATCAAGGTATATGTCACCTTTTCCTTTAATAGAAAGAAAAGAAGAATATTCAACCTCAATTTTGGAAGTCAGAACTCAAACCTAGAGATATAAAATACTCCTTAGAATAATTCATGTGATGAGAAGCACCAGAATCTATAACCCAACTATCTGTAAGTGGTGACTGAGATCTCCCAACAAAATTAAGTGTCTTTACACATGCTGATTAGAAGGAGGTGGAGCAGATATAGAAATTTTGTGTTTCTTGATTGCATCCTCTAAGGATTGCATTCATGCTTGTAACACCTATGTTCTTCATGACCAATACCCCCACAAAAAGAGCACAAAAAGATACACTTATTCTTGGATTTAGAAGACCCCTTGGGGTTTATATTTTTTTTCTTTGGGTTTAGGAGAATGTGTTAGATGGAGAAGGGGTGAACTTATATTTACCTTTTGGTTTTCCCTTGCCCTTAGGATTAGATGCTACTAATTCCTTTTGAGAAATGGAAGAGTCAATGTTAGACAATTTGGATTCTTCCCTAGTAAGTCTTTCACAAAATGCTTCTAAGTTAGGAATTTGGGAATGTGTCACCTAAGGCATCCATGCTAGAGAAAAAGGTAGAAGTAAAGATTTGGAATGGTACCTCTCAGATTTGGATAGAATTAAGTAAACACACTCTTCACCTTTCTTATCTCTTCCACTCCCCCTTCAATTATGTCAACAAATGCTTGAACTTAGTAAGATAGTATATAATTGTTGGAAAATCTTTAGGATTAAGAGAGGTGATCTCAATTTTAAGTTTCATGGCTCATCATGTGATCCACCTTACCAAATTTATCCTCTAATTTATCCCTTTGAAAGGAGAGTCACATTTTTCCAAATGAAACAAAATACTATCACTTACATAAGTTTTTATCAAACCCATACACTCATAAAATTTGCATTAGTACTGAAATTTATCATATTCTCTAGGTGAACACTGGTTGTTCTTTAGAAGTTAAAAGCCCATAATCCTTTTCGCTTAAGTATTGTTTCCATTCTTGGTTTCCATGTGTGGTAATTATGTGTTGTTAATGGCTCAACATAATCTAATGTAGAAGTAGATGTCATCCTCAAAAAAATCACCAAAAGAAATGAAAGAACTAAGCAATGCAACAAGAGCCCCCTAGATTTTGGCACTTTATAATGAGTGTGTGTTACAATATGGCACTTTATAATTATAGTGCAATTCTCAAAATAAATATTTCCAATGGAAAGATCATGGAAAAATAAGCACTTTTACAAAAAAGTCAATCAAAACCAAGTTACCAGTCAAAAGTTACAAGCTTTTCAATAGTATGCTCTACTATTTATTTTAGTTGCCACTAAAAATAGAATAAAATACTCTTGCCTTCACCACACAAATAAAATGAAAGGGGGCTAGAGTTAAGCACCTACTAGTAGGAATCACAAGCTTTAAGCCCTCATATGACCATACCATATGACCAGGGGCTAAGAATTTCAATGGGTGTATTTTTCCAAGAATGGGCATATACCCATTGTAAACATTCAACTACAAGCAATACTGAACTTAATCATTTTAATACCTCTAAATATTCTGAAACAATTTTAGTTTTCTTATAATTAAACTTCTAACTTTTGTTTACATATATTCTATAATATGAAAATAACTTAGGACAAAACTATATCTAGGATGTACATCTTACTATTAGAAAAAAGTAAACATTGTTAAGAATTAATGTATACAAAGGAATGAATATAATGAAAAGAACACAAAGATCGGAGAGGCTATTTACCTCGAGGCATAGTTAGACATTTATAATAGTGTTGGATCATGATCTCCTACTTGTGATTATCCACCATAAAGATAAGTGAGGGACCTCTTTTGTATTATGTGCTACCTTTAATGCATTTTGTCCCACCATATAATAGTTAATATAGGGGACACATTAGTGTTTACATCTCTCAATCATGTGCTCCCAAAAATGCACTGATCTCTCACATTTGAAAGGATGTTCAGGGATGGAAACTCCAATTTCATTTGGGTTAGTAATATCTGAGGGCTCTGAATGTTGCCAATCTAGGTCCTCTATAACATATTCCACCTACATAGTGGTGTGAATTATGAACACCATATATGGTAAAAATCACTGACATCCCATTGAAATGCATGTTCTGCATTCAAATTTCTGTAACATCCTTCTGAAATTATTGTTTTTTTTAACTTTTTTCACGTATATTTTTATAGTAGTATCAAATAAGCTAACTTGTACTACTGGAAGTATAAATACACAGACACAACTCATTTTACTACACCCAATGACACATAAAATCTCAACAATATCATTTGGTTAGATAGTACTCACAAGATTACAAAAATTAGCAATTACAACTTCTATAGTGAGTGGCGATAAATGGAATTTCAAACCTCTCAATTTTCTACTCAGCAAAAAAGGATAAGAACATTTAAAATTGAATTCATATGTATCTGGAATCCTTGGTTGAGAATTTTTATTAGCCGCAGTCACATACAATTCAAGTAGTTCAATAACAATTTTTGAATAATTTGGCAAATTTATTTCCCCTAATGGTGTTTTTTCCTTTTCAATTTTTTTGTTTCTTCTCTAATATATTGACATAGTTGAGAAAAATTTGACTCATGGATGGAAAAATTTTCAATCACATTTAATACATTACATCCTATAAGAGCAATGTATTCTATAACTCTTTCCAACATATAAGACATAACTTTGGTTCTTGTTGCTCTACCCTACTTTACTCTTTTGTAGTAATATTTTAGAAACACTTACATTAATACCATACTCATATCTCAACCAAACTTCACCACTAATTCATTTATCTATAAGGACATCTAATTCTTCATCTGTCATACCTTTCATGCATCTGAATAGTCCTATTGTAAGCAAATCTAATAAATTTGGATTGAAATATGGGTCTGTATCATGTTTTTGGACTACAAGGCAACCCACAATTGGTATACAAATCAAACACTAAAACCCACTTATCCCAAATTTCATCTAGGAGTACAAGAAATGAAAGTTTATCACTCAAACTTTCCAATTTTCCATTCTCAAAAAGAAAGAAAATTTTCCTTTCAAATGACTACATGTGAACATTAAAATAAATTTTATTAGTTTAGCATTCTATGAGAAATAATGTAAGTTAATTTATATGTGTAAAAAAACTTAATAAAATTTATAAATACCTTCCATCCCTCTGACTTTTGTGACCAAAATCAGGATGTTGTGGTCTCTTCTCTAAGATCCATCTTGACTTGGCTTTGTACAGCGAGTCAATAAATATCGTTTTCACCCATGTTTTGTTTGCCATATTCCTTTGTTTACAAATATTGATTATTTGTTATGTTGTTTCTTTGGAAGATAGAATATGAGAAACCTTTGTTTGATTCTATCATGAAAAAATGAGACCTCAAGATTTGCAAGGATTTAGTTTTGGGCTTCAATTGTATGTTTCCCATCAATAATATAGAAATGAGTTTCTATGTCATGAATTTCATGCTCAAACTCCATGTCAAAAATATCACTAGTAGATTTTTTGAAAGGAAGAAAAATTACATCCCACTGAAGAGGTACATGGTTACACAACATAGAGTCACACAAGGAGACTGACGATTGATGAAATCAAGTGATCTGTATTGGTATTTTGCAGGAGCTACATGGAACTGACCAATATCAATTTTTAATGAATTTTATTCAAATAAAAAAGATGAATCTCTTCAGATAATGTAGATTGATTTTTTTTAAATTCAGTTTGACCTTGTTTTAATATTTTTTTTCTCTTTTGTAGATCGCTTCACCTCTTGAAAGTGTGATTCTGAACTGTGTTTTTCCATCTTAGATAAGTTTTGTCTTCTGAGCATGGTAAACATTTTTTAATGTAATTTTCGTTGGCCCACTTCCTTACCCATATTCAAGCGGTGGGCAACAGATGGAGTGAATGCATACTGATATACAATTTTTAATATGGTGACAATTCTTGCACAAATAGCTTCACTATTATGCACACCACTCATGTCCCCTTCAGTGTATGACTCGATTTTCCAACCATAACTATAACATGAATATTTGTATTGTTTTCCCAACCTTTCCATGCCATATTTTTTGTAAAGAGAACCCTGTAATTCCATTTTGTGTAGTGAGCATGTTCTCGATGCATTGTTATACAGTATTTCCACTTAAAGAGATATAATTATATCTTTTATACACTTTATGCTCACAATAATGCCAACTGGTGTGCATTGTTCTCCCAAGGAATGAAAAAATCACATATCATTGTAATAATTATCAAGGGTGTGAACTTCAACAAACTATGCTTCATCCCTTATTCCCTAGTCATCTACACCATCAATAAATGGAATTTTGTTGTATGAGGTCATGGTAATAAGAGCCATTTTTTGTTGTTACAATTTTTTTAGTGTAATATATATAAAAAAAAATTCATACTTAACATTTTTTATAAAAGTAACAAGTTGCGATAATGTTCAACTTCCCATTTTAAACTCTATTCTTTTTCTATGATTGCATCTACCCATGATAGGTTTTTTTGTTTGCATTGAATGGGAAAATTACTATTCTCATGTGATATAATTGTTTATTTATATTAGTATAATACATATCAAAATCTTTGAAAACTTTACATTTTTTATAAAAGTAACAAGTTACGATAACGTTTAACTTCCCATTTTAAACTCTATTATTTTTTTATGATTGCATCTACCCATGATAAGTTTGTTGTTTTTTGCATTGATTGGGAAGATGCCCATTCTCAAGTGATATAATTATTTTTTTATATTGAATGGGTTTTTTTTATATTAATGGGAAGATTCCCATTCTTGTGTAACATAACTATTAGAAGAAGAATAGAGATAAATTTAAGTTATATTCGATTTGTAATTTTTTATAGTTATTAGAATGGGCAAGTGGAGTGAAAAAATTATACTTTGTTTTAGAATGGGAAGATACCTATTCCCATATAGGAATCATAGAAAAAGAAGAATAAATATTAGAGATATTAAAATGATCTACCCATTCCCATATAGGAATCATGGAAGAAGAAGAATATAGATTAGAGGTATTAAAATGAATGTAATTAATTTATCATAGAAGGAAAAATGGTCATTTATGTTACTTTTAATCTGTCTAATTTGCAAGTTTCGGAGTTTCAAAAAGATTTGAAGAAAATGTTTATGCTATGCTTTTACTCTCTCCACTTTATTTTTTCATCCTTTCTGCTTTAAAAATAATAATAGAGATAAATTTAAGTTATCTTTGATTGCCCATTCTCACATATAACTAATAGAAAAATTTAATAGAGATAAATGGGCAGATGCTCATTCTCATGTATAACTAATAGAAAATAGAGATATTATATATCTAATTTAATATAGGAAAGAATAGAGATAATTTTAAGCTCAAAATATTATATTTACATTTTTTAACATGGAAAGAAGTTTATGTTATTCTATCTAATAACAAAGTTTCAAAAATATTGTTTTGCTACTTTCATAATCATCATTTTCAATTTGAAGGGTCGATCTCTCACATATAACTAATAGAAAAATAATACAGATAAATATACTCATTCTTATGTATAACTAATAAAAATTTTATACGGTTAATATGAATCATAGTAAATTTTATCATATATAATTCTTACAAACATTGTTTGTTTTATAATAATTTTTGAATGATTCAAATTATTTGTATGTCTATTCTTCTTCTGTGATTCATAGTAAATTTTATCTAATTATTTTATCTCTACTTTATTTAAGTGTTTATAACTGTATCATATTGGCTAGACTATCCCTAGCCGAGCCAAGTGCTGCACTACATACCCTCTAGAGGGATCAAGCCTTATGTAGTTCTCATCATATTAAAGATCGTAGTAATAGAAGTGAAGCATTTCATTCTAAAGATGAAGTGAAGTGTCAAGATATTAATAAAAGTGATGCATTTTTTCCTGAAGATGTGATTCAAGCACATAATGGTCTTGCATTACCAAACATCAACATGAATCACATATTCAGGATTAAATGATAAACTTCAGTTGTGACTACTGGTTGAATATTCCTTGTTGAAGAAATGATTAGGTGTTCATGTTTTCCTACACCCCATCCTAAAACTTGCACAAAACAGGAAATCATTCAATGCATAGCTCAAGTTCTTGTTTATAATTATATCATTTTGGCTGGTGTAATAGATTCAGATATATTAGATGTTTAGGATGGGAAAATTATGCTCTACATACCTTCGAGAGGGAAAAAGCCTTATGTAGTTCTCATCTTACAATATATACATATATATATATCCATTCACATTTGGGAAGCATAGAATAAGAATAGATATTTTGAATGGGCGTATGCCCATTCTCATATAAGAATTATAGAATAGAATTGGAAGATGTGCCTTGTGACAGTTTCAACACAATTTGAAGAAAATGTTTATGCTACTTTTACTCTCTCTACTTTATTTGTTCATCTTTTTAGCTTTAAAAGGGTAGATGCCCGTTCTCATACATAAATAATAGAAGAAGAATAGACAATTTTTTCTCATTCTCATTTATAACTAATAGAAATATCTTATATATCTAATTGAAGAAGATTATAAATTTAAGTTCAACATATTATATTTACTTTCTTTTAACATGGGAAGGAATGGGAAGCAGTGCATTGTGACACCCTTTATAGAAGATATGCATGTTTATAATGGGCACAATCCCATTCTGATACAAACAAACATTTTTGTTTTGAAGTAATTAGTATTATTGTATTACACTAGTATGGACATCCCTGTGAGAGTGTTGATTACATACCTGCAAGAGGGATCAAGCCTTATAGTTCTATTATTTTTTTTATAATTGTATAATTTTGTATGGACTAACCTTGGTAGAGCCAACTATAGGCATTGCCAAGTGCTACACTACATACCCACGAGAGGGATCAAGCCTTATGTAGTTCTATTATTTTTTTTATAATTGTATCATTTTGGCTGGAATAACCTTGGTGGAGCCAAGTACATGCACTACCAAGTGTTGCACTACATACCCATGAGAGGGATCAATCCTTATGTAGTTATATTTTTATTTTTTATAATGGGTATCATTTTATTAGACTAACATTTTAGTGGATTACATCTATTTTTTTATAGTTTGAACCACCAAGTGCCATTATTACTACATACCTGTGAGAGGGATCAAGCCTTATGTAGTTCTATTATTTTTTTATAATTGTATCATTTTGGCTAGACTAACCTTGGTGGAGCCAAGTATAGGCACCGCCAAGTGCTGCACTACATACCCATGAGAGGGATCAAGCCTTATGTAGTTCTATTTTTTTTATAATTATATTATTTTGACTGGACTAATCTTGGTGGAGCCAAGACAGCACCGCCAAGTGCTGCACTACATACCCTCGAGAGGGATCAAGCCTTATGTAGTTCTATTAGTTCTCATATTACAATATATATGTATAATCCATTCACATTTAGCAAACATTAGAAGAATAATAAATATTGTGATTTGTTATATGACCATTCTCATATAAGAATTACAGAAGCCAAGAATGAGAAATTTTGCATTATACATAACAGGGATATATTATGTAGTTCTATTATTTTGTTTATAATTGTATCCCTAATAGAGCCAAGTGCTTGCACTACATACCCTTAAGAGGGATTGTTGTATATATCTACCCCCGGGTAATTGTTTAACACCAGGAACATCTGTCGGAGAGGTCTAAAATCCCACACTTATGTATTTCTATTTTTTTTTAGAATGAGACATGAAATGCAGATCACAAGGGATGTCTTCAAGTTTTACAAATGAAACACTACCTAGGAAAGGGATCAGGTCTTGGAATAATTAGGAAAATTGTTTTAAAATGGGGCATGAAACATTCGAGCCACCTTCTCGTTGCACATGGAATTATTTTCCACAATTTATTTATTGGAAAACTGGTAAGCGGGTTTTGGGAAAACATAAGCATCAAACACATGTTGAGGAATCCTCCACTCGATTGCAGAGGAGACCCCCGAACTCGACAGGAAGAAGACCCTAATTTTGAAATATTTAGAATCGCCATAAATTATTCACAGGGAGCTCAGATTCATCAAGGTTGGAATTTTGGAAAGCTTACAATTGTCCTTACCGAACTACGATTCCATAATTAGGTGAGAAAAATTTCTTTAAAAATGTAAAATACAGTTCGCCATTTTTTGGGTTTGTTAGAATGGTTCTCACCTACCGCCATAATGAGATGAATTAAGTGCAGTCTGGAGGTGGTTGGGGCATTTCAAATTCCTCTCTTCTCATATCTATTTTTCCTCGTTTATATAAAATTATAAGGTAGGGGATTCTTTTAAAGGTTGGACATTCTTGTTTCGACCATTCTCCTTGATGAAACCTCCCATTTACTTTACCATTGTTTATTATAAAATTGGCGGGGAATTTGTGGATTGTGAAGTAACATTTAAAATGATTCAACCCTTTGCATTTTGACAGTAATATTTATTGTTTTGTAATTATTAATAATTGTATTATACTAGCTGGACTATCCTCTGATAGAGCCAAGTGGTTGCACTACATACCCTCATTTTTAGAGGGATCAAGCCTTATGTGTTCTTCAGTTCTCATCTTTAATAGTTTAGGTGTTTATATATATGCAACTTTTACCCTATATCCTTGGCAAGTTAGATTAGGTTTTTGAGAATCCTCTACATATGTGTGCATCTGTATAATAATTCATATGGAGATTTTCTGATGGGAAGTATGTCCCACACTTGAAGAGCTCCATGTTAATCGCACTGAGAGTCTCAACCCATCAAGTTTACATTTGTAATGTGATTCACCATAATTTATCAAATATGTAGTTCTATCCATACTATATATATATATATATATATATATATATATAGTTTTGAGAATGGGTTCATGCTTATGTTTAAATTTATATTTATTCTAGATCATTATCCGTAGCAATATATACCATGCACATATGTATAATTATGGACCATGTCGTAGCAAGATACCATTCTGGATGATAATATTCTTACAACTAGGTTTTGAGAATGGATTAAATGTTTAAATTTATATTTTTTTTGACCATGACATAATGAGAACCACCATGCAAACATATCGTGTACCACCATTTACTTATAAATGAAAAAACCTAAAACATGGTTATGCTTAAATAGAGATGATGATTTTTTATACTTGTGATTGGAATACAATAAAAATAATAATTTAGCTAATTTAACAGAACATAGAAACTTAAATAAGTAATTGTAGGGCTAAAAAGTAAAGTTTGAAACACATAGAGAGAAAAATGCAAACAACAAAATGCATATTTAATTTATTGAAAAAAACAACTGAAGAACTAATAGTCCAGATTAGTGGCCATCATTAATCTTAATTGGCTCTTCTTTGACATTAGCCAACGAGAAGGAAGAAACCACGGAGTTACCCTGAGTAGTCATATGATGGTGACCACCAATAGCAATAATAATATTTAACAAGCATGTGTAGGTGGGACGCAACATCTCCCACAATGTAGAAACACCAGCATACTCTGGGTGAATTGGAACATGAATCTGTGTTAAATCAATAGTTCTAGGAAGATGGAGAGGTAGTCGATCTAGGTCCTCAGATGTACAATAGTCTAAGACAGCCTGCATGAATTGGGTGAGGCCTCAGGCCCTCTCCACCAAAGGTTCCACCAAAGAATGATGGATCCAACCAACTTCTGCATCAGGACCGATGAACATGGACAAAGTGTTGAGATTACAATGCTTGAGTTCTTCATCCAAACCAACCCTATGCGAGGGTGAGATAAAAAATGGGAAATAGTAGCAACATTTAATTTGTTACGGCTAACCAGAAGTAGATCTGAAACAAACACTGAGGAAATTTCTGAGTTGACCCAAGCTCTTTTGGAGTCACAGTGATAGGCATTACCCAGAATATGTTCAATGGCTTCATAGATAAATGGTGAATCAATTATGAAAACCCACTTGAGACGTGACCGAGAAATGGAATTGAAGAATGCCATTTCTTTTCTGTCACTTCACAGAAAAATGATAGGAAGAGAGGGAACCACCATGATGACAGAAACAACAGGGAGAGTCTAAACTTAAAAATCAAACCACATGAGCCAAGCCAAGTAATAACTCCTCACTGAAGTGGTGTAGTAAATAATTTGCATCCCTTCCCAATTCTCAAATATCGTAGATGAAGGATCTTCTAAAGTTGGCCTGTCCCTGCTCCAACTATTTTCCATCTACAATCCTAAAGACAATGCACATTAGCCAATGTCATTGAGAATTTAATATATGTCAACCCAAAGTCATTAAACAATTAATTAAAGCCAACACAGTCTTAGACATGATGGGGTATAATTGCTCCCATGTTTTCGCAAGTTAATATTAAATTTCCATGTATTTATGTTTACTAAAACATGGCTATGATAATGTTTGAAATTTAATTTTTCTTACAATGACTTAGTGAGATCATCATTCAATTATATTATTTAAAATTTTACTTTGTTTTAGAATGGATGAAGATGCCCATTTAACATATGGAAATCATTTATTTTTTGTATTGAATGGGTAGATGCCCATTGACATATAGGAATCATATATGAATAATTTAGATAAAATTTAATTGTTTTTATAATGTGCAGTTTCCCTTTATCAAATAGGTATCATATAAGAAAAAGATCAAATTTATTTTGTTTTTGAATGGGCAATTCCCCTTAATCACAACCTTCATAGGTATTAAAATGATTATGTTCAATCTTGTATCGAATGAAAACTTCCCAATCCTATAAAATAAGATAAAATCTAATTCATTTTAAAAATGCAAGTTGCTCATTCTCACAACCTTGCCCAATACTATAAAATAAGATAAAATATAATTTGTTTTAAAGATTACAAGTAATAATGGGCATTCTCACATTCCTTCAAATAGTTTTTAAATTGATAAAGTTAAATATTTCTTGTATTATATTGACCATTCCTTTTCACTCTTATATTCTCATGGCCTTCATATAGTTTTTAAATTGATTAAGTTAAATATTTCTTGTATTAGATTGACCATTCCTTTTCACTCTTATATCCTATTACTTTTCCCATAGTAATGATCAAGTTTAGTATTGCTTGTATTGCAATGATAATAATGGGCATATGCCCATTCTCATACAAATGAACATTTTTATCTTGAATGGGTAGATGCCCAGTCTCTTATAGGAATCATTGAAGAAGAATTTAGGTTGAATTTATAAGATGAGAAATAAATATATAGAGGTTAAATAGAAGTTAATTAGAAACTTGATTGTTAACAAGCTTCATCCAAATATCTTCATCATATTAACATAGCATATATTACTTTTCCAAGAATTCCTCATACTTCCCATATTTCCTGACTATTAGAATGAGCATCTGTCCATTTTAAACATTCTCATAAAAGGATGTAATTGCATATATTACTTTTACAATAATTTCTCATACTTCCCATATTCCCTGACTATGAGAATGGGCATCTGTCCATTTTAAACATTCTCATAAAAGGATGTTATTTTCATTCATTCTTTATGTTTCGCGTAGGAGAATTTTTCTTTCTTTCTATATTGAGTTTATGAGAATACATATAATGGTTAAATAGAAGTTAATTAGAAACTCGATTGCTATTCACTTCATCTAAATATATTCATCATAATAATATATCATATATTACTTTTATAGGAATTTCTCATATTTCCCATATTCCCTGACTATGAGAATGGGCATCTGTCCATTTTAAACATTCTCATAAAAGGATGTTGAGAATTTTTTTTTTTATATATATTGATTTTATGAGAATAAATGTAGATTTAAAAGAACTTAATTAGAAACTTATTAACGCTTCATCAAAATTTCTTTCATATAATATAGCATATATTACTTTTATAAGAATTTCTCATATTTCTCATATTCCTTGACTACGAGAATGGGCATATGTTCATTTTAAACATTCCATTCTCATATCATATTAAATTTCTTTCTATATGTATGCGATATGGGAAATTGAAGTCCATTATATTGAGTTTATGAGAATATATATATTAAATTGAAGTCTTTCTATATTGAGTTTATGAGAATATATATAGAGGTTAAATAGAAGTTAATTATATTTGATTTCTAACTGCTTCATCCAAATATCTTCATCATATTGATAGCATATATTAATTTTACAATAATTCCTCATACTTACCATAGTGCCTGATTATTAGAAGCGGCATTTGTCCATTTTAAGCATTCTCATAAAAGGATGTGATTACATATATTACTTTTGATAATTCCTCATACTTCCATATTCAGTGATATGAGAATGGAAACTATCCATTTTAAACAGTCTCATAAATGGATGTAATTGTCATTCATTCTTTATGTTTTTTATAGAAGAATGTTTCTTTTCTTTCTATATTGAGTATATGAGAATGGGCATATGTCCATTCTCATCACAATGATAAAAATATTTGTTTATATGAGAAATGACATATGCCCATTCTCATCACAATCATAAAACTCTTTGTTTGTATGAGAATGGGCATATGCCTATTCTAACCATTCTACCTCATTGAATCAATATTGAACTTAATCATTTTTATATCACTATAAAGGATGTGGGAAAGGGAAACTATCCATTCTAAAAATATATATTACCTCTATTTATCTTCTATGATTCTTATATGAGAATGGGCATATGCCCATTCAATACAAGTTAAAAATGTTTGTTTGTATGATAATGAACATATGCCCATTCTATCTATGTGTATTTTTCTTCTATGATTCTTATATGAGAATGGGCATATGCCCTTTCAATACAAGATAAAAAATGTTTGTTTGTATGAGAATGGACATATGCCCATTCTGTCTATGTGTATTGCCTCATTTTCATTGTTCTTGTTACTCACTTTTTCATTTTTCTTCTATGATTCTTATATGAGAATGGGCATATGCCCTTTCAATACAAGATAAAAAATGTTTGTTTGTATGAGAATGGACATATGCCCATTATTTCTGTGTATTTCATTTTCATTTTCTTGTTACTCACTTTTTCAGCCATTAATAATTTTTTTCTCAAAAAGGAATAAAAACTAATTTCTCTAAATGTTCTTCCAAGGTACCATCTCATTATTTAGAACATCTAATATAAACCTCTGATGTGAGTACTATAAGTTATATAATTTTTATCATTTTCACATCCATATTATATTATGAATAATTTTCTTGTCATTTTAGCGCATCTATATAATCATAGCTAACTCGGTCTTTGTTTAAGAATGGGTAGTTGCCCATTCTCTCATACAAACATACATTTTTTCATCTTATCTTGAATACAATGTAATTTTTTTCTCTCGGAATGAAGTTTACTTCATTCTCACAACAAACATAGTCATATGCCTATTATGATATAGGAATCATAGTCGAAGAATAGAGATAACACATTCTAACTTCCTTTATAGAGGTATTAAAATGGGTTCAAGCCCATTCACATACAACAATCATTTTATTTTTTGTAATGTAAAATATTATTTGAAATTTATAGTTATTATTAAATGATACAATATTATTTCTTGTATTTAATTATTAGTATTATTAATTATTGTTGTTAATTAATTAATTTTGATTAGTCCTAATATGATATGTTAAATACATATTCTTTGATTTTATTTTTTTGATGATTAAAGTTTAAATATTTTTATTAGCCCATTCTAAGCATTAAAATTAATGAAGCATTATGAATAATAATGGAGTTTATGTCGATAATTAGTTTTGTAAAGTTATACTATATTTTTTATAATTTTATAAAATTATTTTTAAAATGCACTATAATTAATTAAGCATTATAAATAATGGTGATTAAGTTGTTAATTACGTTTATAAAGTTTAATTATATTTTTATAATATTATTTAATTATTTTGAAATTATTTTTTAATTTGATAATATAATTAGATGTCATTTTTAATATAATAATTGAAGTTTATTAGTAATATTAATTCTTGTAGTTATATTAATTGATTATTTTTTTGAAATTAATTATAATATTATAATTAATTATTTAAATTTAATTAATTTAATTATTAATATTTTTAATTAATTAATTAATACTAATATTATATAATCATAGTGATTTCTACTACTAATCAATGTTAATGATGAACTATTAATTACTAATATCACATCTTGATTAGAAACACTTTGATTTCTATTGTTTCAAATTTCAAATTTTTGGTGCTTTATTATAGGGAGGCAATTCGTACCAGTCATTTATTATGGTAGGTTTGACTCAAATTTTGAATTTTCGGTGCTTATTTTTTACATTTTCTGCAAGATTGATTCAAATTTTAAATTATATAGTTTAATTTTTGGGAGGCAATTCATAATTGTCATTTATTATGTCAGGTTTGATTCAAAATTTGAATTTTCGGTGCTCTTTTTTTACGAGGCAATTTATTTTGGCCAAGTACATTATAAAAATATTGATTTTGAATGAATCGGGTTTTGGTTTTCACTCTATTGGGAAATATTTTTTCATTCAGAGATTTAGCTGGGGAAAGATGAAGAACATAGATGTGGTAGGAAAAATATGAAGATACAAAGATTTTGCAAAAGAAAGAAGAAGAAACAACTTCTGAAACAATGATTTTGCAAGGGAGACTATTGGAGATTTCTCAAACGGAATACAACAATGGCAGAGTAGGCTATTCAAGGTTTTTATATCTCATTTTTTCCAAGTTTACTTCTAAAGCGTAAAAAATGTATACTAACAAAGATATTTTAATTCACAATCAACTATTTGAACCGTTTTTCCATATATCTCGTTTATTTTAATGTCTGAAAAATGTATCGATTTGTTTCCTTGCATAAACGTAACAACAAACAAATACAGAAATCAATTTGTTTACATTCGTAAACGTAACAACTACCAAATATACAAATCAAAATTGTTTCATTCCTTTTTTAATGTCGTAAGGTCTAAAATGCGTACCTATTTATGGTGCGAAAAAAATGATTAGATGGACTCAATAATGTTTGTCTCTCTCTATGTCTTTTTTTATGACAACCACAAGAAGTTTTATTACCTCTGCAACAAGTTTCTTTTTTCAATAATCTTTGTATCCAATCAGCCCAAATCCTTTCGCATACCTTCGTCTTTCTCCTACAAAATATCTGAATGAAAAAACCTGGTTGTAAGAGAGAGAAAAAATAAAAACTCAGCCATTAGAGAACAAACAATCAAAACCCGAGCCATTCAAATTCAATATTTTTATAATGTATTTGACCAAGGAAAATCACCTCTAAAATAAAGTGCCCAAATTTGAAATTTGAATTTGTCATACCATAATAAATCACCACCTTTTAATGATTAAATTCCTTTAATATCCTAATATCCTAAGTCTCAAAATTTGAATCTATCCTACCATAATAAATCACCAAACTATAATGCTTAAATGCCTTTAATATACTAAGTCTATCGTAAATACTTAACCATGAAAGGGTACATATTTAAATGCTTTAATATGTTATTATCCCAATGTTTAGAAACATTTAAATGTTTTATAGATGCATTAGAATAATGAAAAATGCATTGTACCAGTTTTGTACATACATTTAAAAAATGAATGTATAATACAGTAACAAATCACCACCATGTAATGCTTAAATGCTTTAATACGCTTTAATATGCTTACATATTTGAATTGATTTTAAATAGAAATTTAAATAATGAAAAATATAAAGTAGAATTTATTGTCATACCATTTTAGACACATGTAATGTTTTAAAAATGTCCACATTTACCGAAAATATGTTTTAATAATGAAATCATGAAATTTTAAAGGTTTTTTTTAAAATACTGATAAAATACTTTGTCCTATTTACATATTTACTGTGTTTTAGAATGGTCACCCATTCTCATGACATGTATAAATTTATAAACAAATTGAATCTATCCTACAATAATAAATCAGTACCTTTTAATGCTAAAATGCTTAAATGCTTTAATATCCTAAGTCTATCGTAAATATTTTAAAAATATATTTGAATTGATTGGACCCATTTTATGTTTTAATTAGATATTTGAATAATGAAAAATATATAGTAGAATTTATTGTCAAACCTAATTAGACACTTGTAATAATTACTATTTTCATATTTACTATCTTTAGAATGGGCACCCATTCTCACAACTTGTATAAAGTTAAGAAATTGATTGAGGTTTTTTACATTTTCTTGTATTGATGGAAATATGCCCATTCTCATATAGGAACCATAAAATACTTACTTGGGTAGATAACAATCATAAAAGAAGAGTATGGATTAGATATGCTCACAACTTTTAAATAGCTATTCAAATGACTAAATATTGAGTAAGTATTGATGAAAGTGCACATGCCCACTCTCATAGAATCGAAATTGCTTTTATGAGAATGTTTAGAATGGGCACATGCCCATTCTCATATAAAAATATGTTTCATTCATGACTGTGCACATGCCCATTCTCAAAAAAATAAATATTACTTGTATTATAAAGTTTAGAATGGGCATATGCCCTTTACGATAGGAATAATCAAATTTACTTTGTTTTAGAATGGGCACCCATTCTCACATCTTGTTAAAGAGTTATGAAATTGATGGAGCTTTATGACATTGTCTTGTTTTGAATGGAAAGATGCCCCTTCTCATTTAGGAATCATAGAAGAAGAATAAGAAGAGTATGGATAAAACAGTCTCACAATTTTTAAATAGATATAAATAGGAATAATAGAGGAATACTCATAAAATCAATATTGCTTGTATTACAATGTTTAGAATGGGCATATGCCCATTCTCATGCAAAACAAAATTGTTTCATCTTGTTTTGAATGGGCATTGCATTTTTAATCTTCCTATTCTCATATAGGATTCATAAAATACTTTCTTGGGCAGATAGGAATCATAAAAGAAGAGTATATTTTATAAATGGTCACAAATTTTAAATAGGTAAAAAATTGATTGACCATGTTTACATTGTCTTGTATCAAATGGGCAGATGCCTACACTCATTCTATTCTCATATAGGAATCAAAAAAGAGTTCGTAGGGAAGATAATAATGATAAAAGAAAAGTATGGATTAGATATGCTCACAGCTTTTAAATATCTATTCAAATGAGTAAGTATTGATGAAAGTGCACATGCCCACTCTCATAGAATCAAAATTTCTTGTATGAGAATGTTTAGAATGGGCACATTCCCATTCTCATATAACAAATATGTTTCAATCACGATTGTGCACATGCCCATTCTCAAAAAAATAAATATTACTTGTATTATAAAGTTTAGAATGGGCATATGCCCTTTATGATAGGAATAATCAAATTTACTTTATTTTAGAATGGGCACCAATTCTCACATCTTGTTAAAGAGTTATGAAATTGATGGAGCTTTTTGGCATTGTCTTGTATTGAATGGAAAGATGCCCCTTCTCATTTAGGAATCATAGAAGAAGAATAAGAAGAGTATGGATGAAAAAAATCTCACAATTTTTAAATAGATATAAATAGGAATAATAGAGGCAATTTCATAAAATCAATATTATTTGTATCACAATGTTTAGAATGGGCATATGCCCATTCTCATGAAAACAAAATTGTTTTGTCTTGTTTTGAATGGGCATTGCATTTTTAATCTACCTATTCTCATATAGGATTCATAAAATAATTTATTGGGTAGATAGGAATCATAAAAGAAGAGTATGCTTTATAAATGGTCATGATTTTAAATAAGTAAAAAATTGATTGACCATGTTTACATTGTCTTGTATCAAATGGGAAGCTACCTTTTTTCATATAGGAATCTTCCTATTCTCATATAGGAATCAAAAAAGAGTTCTTAGGGAAGATAACAATCATAAAAGAAGAGTATGGATTAGATATGATCACAAATTTTAAATAGGAATTCAAATGACTAAGTATTGAGTAAGTATTGATGAGTGTGCACATGCCCATTCTCATAGAATCAAAATTGTTTATATGAGAATGTTTAGAATGGGAACATGCCCATTATCATAAAAAAATATGTTTCAGTCACATGATTGTGCACATGCCCATTCTCAAAAAAATAAATATTACTTGTATTATAAAGTTTAGAATGGGCATATGCCCTTTATGATAGGAATAATCAAATTTACTTTGTTATAGAATGGGCACCCATTCTCACATCTTGTTAAAGATTTATGAAATTAATGGATCTTTATGGAATTTTCTTGTATTGAATGGGCATATGCCCCTTCTCATTTAGGAATCATAGAATATTTTCTTGGGTAGATAGGAATAATAGAAAAAAAAGAGTATGGATTAAACAGTCTCACAGTTTTTAAATTTTTAAATAGGTTTAAATAGGAATAATAGAAGCAATATCATAACATCATTATTTCTTGTATTACATCATTTAGAATCGACATATGTTGATTCTAATGTAAATAAAATTCTTTTTTTTATTTTTTATTAAATGGACATATGCAAACATTGTCGCTAAGATTAAAATAAGTAAAATGGGCATATGCATATTCTCTTTAATATTTATTTTAGAATGGGAATTTTCCCTTAAGAATGGGAATTTTCCTATTCTCATAAGGGAAAAGTTTAAAAATGTCAATTATTGTTCATAATAGAGAAAAATGAAAAAATAATAAAAATAATTATAGAGATAACGTTAGTATATGAAGAATGGGCATATGCCTATTCTCTTTAATTTCAATCATAATAGAAAGTCCATTATTGTTCATGGAGATATGTGAATAAGTATAATAAAAAGAATACAGATAATGTTTACTTTGTTTAGAGTGGGAACTTACCCAATCTCACTGCCTTTGTAGGTGTATCAAATCCAACATGTCACTTGATAATGATTACTCTGATTCCTGCATACCAGACAAAAATAATAAATTGTATGCATGTCAGTTTAAAGAACTGGCATGAATTTTCAACTCATAATCATGTTAAATTATTATGAAATGAAGATTACAAAATGATTAACTATCATTTATATCTACATAGTACATATTATCAATTAACAAGGTAATAATGCAATCTCTGCTAGAAAACAACTTTTGCTAACTAATTTTATAATCATAAAGAAAACTACAAATCCTATAATCAAGAAACAAAATTCATTCATCATCACAATAATCAATATATAAAACAAGGTAATAGTAGCGCCTAATAATGATTCAAACGTCAACATTAAATAAGATCATTTCACGATAAATATTTTACATAATAAAAATACATACATCATCACAAGAATTAATAGAGATAAAATTTAATTTGTTTTGGAATGGACAATTCCCCATTATCGCAGCCTTTGTATAGATCTCAAAATGATTGACTTCAATAATATAGATGAAATTTAATTTTCTATTATTCTGCAATGATTCCTATGTGAGAATGGGCATGTGACCATTCTCATATAGGGATCAAATAAAATGATTGTTTCAATACACATAGACAGAATGGGCATATGTCCATTCTCATACAAACAACATTTTTTTATCTTGTATTGAAAGGGCATATGTCGATTCTCATATAAGAATCATACAAGAAAAATACATATAGACAAAATGGTCGTATGTTCATTCTCATATAAACAAACATTTTTATCTAGTATATACTGGGTATATGCCCATTCTCATATAAGAATCATATAGGAAGAGAAATAGAGGCAATATTTATTTATTTTTAGAATGGACAGTTGCCCATTCCCACATCCTCTATAGTGATATAAAAATGATTAAGTTCAATATTGCTTCAATGAGGTAGAATGGTTAGAATAGGCATATGCCCATTCTCATACAAACAAAGAGTTTTATGATTGTGATGAGAATGGGAATATGCCATTTATCATATGAAAATGGGCATCTGCCCCTTCTTTATCTCATAATAATTTAGTAAAGAAGAGTTAGAATAATTCATGCCTGAAATTTTCTTCAAATATTGTGCTTCACAAGCCGAAACGGTCTTACGAAATAGAGGGAGCCCAAAGCGGAAACTTAAAGGGTCAACAAAAATTTAGTGGAGAGAATAAACAATATCTCAAAAATATTCTTCAAATCTTCTGCTTCAAAGGATGAAACCATCTAACAAAATACAAGCAGCCCAAAGTGGAAGGAAAAACTAAAAGTGGAAATTGGATGAAAAAGAAAAAGGGAAGGATGAATAAGAAAGAGATAGCTTCACCGACAACTGGTTAACCTTACAATTCCCAAGATCTCTACCATCATCAAAAATAGTAACCACCTTCATTCTCTCTACCATGCCATGGAAGAAATAATTTTCATTAATATCACCAATTTCCCTCCAACAAGTGCTTGAAGAATGTGTTTCACAAACAAGTACCTTCAAATAATAAAAGGTGGTAAAAATTTATTTGTAAATTAATTGTCTCACTATGCCATGGATAAAAAGAAATGTAAATATTAAACAGTATCCTAGCCATGTTTTAGGTTTAATTATTGCACTTAAAATAAAATTTAAATTTTCAAAAGAATTCATAGCCATGTTTGAGGTTTTTTTCTCGATAAATGAATACTTTTCATCTAGATCTTTGAACATTTTGAACCGGGGGGTTATTGGGTCCCCTCCCTTACAAAACATTATATACAATATCCAGAAGGAGGGAGGTCCAAAAGCATAAAAGAATTTTAAGCATGGATGCCCTGAAAATGACAATAAAAACAAAACCAAAAAAGATATACTATATAACTAAGATACGTAGGAGCATTATTATTTTGATAATTTGGAAACTTCAGCATTCACTTTGACCTTTTGAGCTTTAGCTGGAGTAGGAACCTTCAGTCTAGAGCTACTACGAGGTTCTTGAGAGCTAGCATGTGTAGCCCTTAATAGAGAAGCAAATGAAGACATCCCATCCCTCTTTTGTTTAAGAATTCAAGCTGGAACATGGCCAATTGGGAAGGATAAAGATTCTAAGTCTACGGGGCTATGTCGGTAGGACCTTCCTCAAGTTTGTCAATTCGAGCTGGCTCATGGTGAATTACGACAGAGTCTAGGGAGGATAAGTAGGTGGGACCTTCCTCCTTTAGTCCATATTTCTAATGAACTGAAACAAAAAAATCCAAAATATTCTTATACCTCCTTTCTAATTATTCAACATAGCCCAAAGAAACCAAATCCCCATCAACTGCCATTGAAATTTTCAAAAGAGTTGTGGACAAACCAAAAATTTTCACCACTTTTGCAAGACCAACTGCGTTTCTAGGTTGAATAAAATGTCAAGCAATCTGCAGGGTCTCATCCTTGTATCCTCCAAGGAGCAGCAGGTGGGTTACGAAAAAGGAAGTGACCTCGGCATTGACGCTAGCTCGACCACATCCTTGCATGTAATCCTCCCCAAGAATAGTTTCTATGGATTTCTCCACTGAGTCAGAATCAATATGGAAGATTGTTCAAATATTGTTAGAGGAGATAGGGCCATAGAAGGCCATCTCCCTTGATTCCCCCTGAAGAAACAATCCCGGTAGCAGAGGGATCGCCATGGAAGAAATAAGAATCAGAAAAAAACCTAGCATAGAGAATCAAAAAAATTAATTGATACTAGAGAGAGGGAGATTTTCAATTATGGATAATTAGAAAACTTGTTTCAAATTTTAATAGTATTAGATTATTATTGACATGTCATATATGTTATGAATATTATTATTTACTTTACTATTACGATTATATATAAGGTTTGTGAATATATTTTAATGTTTATTACGTTCTGTACCTTCTCCATATATTTAAATTTTTATCTTGTATTGAATGGGCATATGCCCATTCTCATATAAGAATCATAGAAGAAAAATAGAGGTAATATTTAATACCTTTTTTTAGAATCGACAGTTGCCCATTCCCCCATCCTTTGTAGTGATATTAAAATGATTAAGTTAAATATTGCTTCAATGATGTAGAATGGTTAAAATATGTATATGCCCATTCTCATACAAACAAACACTTTTATTATATTGATGATAATGGGCATATGAAATTTCTCATATTATATTGATGATAATGGGCATATGCAACTTCTCATATAAACAAATATTTTTATCATTGTGATGAGAATGGGCATATTCCCATTCTCATAAACTCAATATAGAAAGAAAGAAAAATTATCCTACGTGAAACATAAAGAATGAATGACAATTTCATCCTTTTATGAGAATGTTTAAAATGGACAGATGCCCATTCTCATAGTCAGGGAATATCGGAAGTATGAGGAATTATTGTAAAATTAATATATGTTATGTTAATATGATGAAGATATTTGGATGACGCGGTTAGCAATCAAGTTTCTAATTAACTTCTATTTAACCTCTATTTATTAATTTCTCATCTTATAAATTCAACCTAAATTCTTTTTCTATAATTCCTACAAGAGACTGAGCATTTTCCCATTCAAGATAAAAATGTTTATATGTATGAGAAAGGACTTATGCCCATTCTTATCATTGTAATACAAACAATACTGAACTTGATAATTACTATGGGAAAATTAATAGGATATAAGAGTGAAAATGAATTTTCAATCTAATACAAGAAATATTTAACTTAATCAACTTAAAAACTATATGAAGGTTGTGAGATTAGACAACTTTCCTTTCTAAAACGAATTATATTTTATCTATTTTCTTATTTTATGATTCCTATATGGTATTGGGTAGTTGCCGTTCGATACAATATTGAACATAGTCATTTTAATACCTATGAAGGTTGAGATTATGGGGAATTTCCCATTCAAAAACAAAATAAATTTGATCTACTTTTCTTATATGATTCCTATTTCATAAATGGCAACTGCCCATTCTAAAACAAATTAAATTTTATCTATATTATTCATATATGATTCCTATATGTAAATGGGAATCTACCCATTCAATACAAGAAATAAATGCTTGTTTGTATGTAAATGGGAAAAGGCTCCTTCTAAACATTCTAATACAATGCAATATTGAACTTAAACATTTTAATACCTCTATAGGAATGGATACCTAACCATTCAATGGAAGATAAAATAGTTTGTTTGTATGAGAATGGGTGTATGCCAATTCTAATCATTGTAATGCAAGCAATATTGAACTTATTCTTTTCAAAAACTCTATGAAGGATGTAAGAATGGGAAACTATGAATTATAAAACAAGTTAGATTTTATCTTTGTTGTTCTTTTCATGATTCCAATTATGAGACTGGGCATTTGCTCATTAGATATAACATTGAACTTAATCATTTTAATTCATATATGAAAAAACTAAGTTCAATATTGCTTAGCTTGAATGGTGAGCTCATCCACCCAGCTTGGTAGGTAAAACTAGCCAGTCCCATCTCCGTAAGTCAACTCGCCTACCTTAACTCGGTAGGTCATCCACCCATCCCAGCCTCTTAGAAGTCATCTCACCCACCATATTCAGTCGGTCAACCTCACCCGCATAGCTTGGCAGTTCAGCTCACTCACCCATCTCATCCATGTCCAACTTTGACCCACTGAGTTTGGACTAGCTCATCTTTCAAACGGCCATCTTGACCTGTGAAACTATGCTTGATCTGGCGAGATTGATAGGCTAACTCTACCGATCAGGTAATTCCATAATGTACTCACCCACCCAACTCAGAATGTCAACTCGCCTGCCCATCTCAGAATGTCAGCTCGCCCAGTGAGATTAGTTAGCACAACTCCCCTGCCCATCTGGGCCTACGCATCTATGCCACCCATCTCAGAAAATAAGTAACGTTGCCTAGGTGTTAACCCTACATTGTACTTTGGTAATAGAAAAATATTTAACTCCAAGTCTTACAAGAAAGATTGGAAGTGGATTAAAACCCATATAAATCATCTAAAATACAATATTTTTTTACCCAAGTGAATGTTGGAATCATGTTAAGACTCTGAAACATGCATGAAATGATCATTTTTAGATGCATCCTTTTATAACTATGGAGGATAACAACTATGCAAGTCTTATAATGAAAAAATTGAAGTGATATTCTTAAAACCCATATCAAAAATACAAAAAAAATAAAATACAACATTATTTTATACCCATAAATTTGGAATACAACAGAGAAGAGTTAGAAGTATCTATGAAACTTATCTTCAATTTAGAAAAGAAGTAAAAATTTTCTTCACTATAAAAGAGTAAATTCTTCTTCTAATAATGAGTCATTCTCGTCCTGAAAAACTTGTCTGCACAACTCAAAATAAGCAATGTTTGCTATGTTTCCTTGGTGGTAAGACCGCTATATGCTTTGGTAAAATCATAATTGATAACTCCCCCTTGATGAGGCCAGAATATGTCTGATTAATGTATAATATATGATCTCATCTTACTCTCCTTTTGATTAAGTTCGATTGATTGTGATTCTAATGTTAAAAGCTCTAGAATTCCTGACGAAGTGTGTTTTTGAATTCAGTTTTGTAATAAAGCAAGTATAATCAGTTAAGGAAATGAAGTAGGAAGTGTTTAGTATGTTTTCAGTAACATTTGTTCCCACACAACTTAGTTTCAAAACTTCCAAGCTAGTTCTAAAACTCCATCACACAGTCATCATTTAGTTCCGGAACGTTTGGACTTAGTTCTAGAACTCTGGTATTTAGTTCTAGAATTTTTAGACTTAGTTCCGGAACTCCTGGGGATAGCTCTAAAACTCTCATATTTTTTATCCTTAACAATTTCCTATGGTTTTATAACTTCTCTAAAGTTCCAGAACCGATGGGAGTTATCTATTTTAAACCACATCCAGATATTTTTCATCTACAACCCTTTCAATTAGGAAAGTATGAGAAGATTTCTGAACACAGATCTAGGGAGAGTTATCCTACAGCTATATGATCAACTGCAATCCGACTCAGCATCTATTATGGGTATGATTTGATTTCATTATAATCATTGAGACAACTATGATTGTAAAATGTATATAAAATCAGACCTACAGTAGATAATAATATAGAAGAAATAGAAAATGATATGAGATAGATATAAAACAGAGAAGAGAAATAGACTAAGTACTCAAATCTAGTACATTTGAAATACCGAATGTTTTATCAATAAAATAGCCATTCTTATTTGAGATAATTCTAAGTTGTTAAATCTTGATTTGAGGAGGAGCAAGGGCCCACTCCCCCAAGGACCAGGATATTCGTTTATTTGGTATTTATATTTCTTCAGCAAATAGCTTAGATCTGTTAATTCTGTATTGTTTTAATTCTTTCAGTTAAAATATGTTGTGTACTTGTTCCTATAGGTGTTTAGATAGATTTTTATATTTATTGCAATCATTTGCAAGCATTCCAAATTGAGTGTGTTTATTTCTAAAAGCAAGTGTGTTTACTTTCAGAAGGAAGTGTGTTTATTTTCTAACAGCAAGTGTGTTTCCATTCTGCATAGTGTGTTTCCTTTCAGCAAATTTTTCATTGTGTTTACTTTCAGCAAGTTTTCATAGATTTTTTTTTAAATAAGGTTTTACCAAGAAGTCCTTAAGACATTGAAGATATCCCCTAGAAAATACAAAAATAACTACAGTCAACTACTAGATCGGTTAAATTACTCTTGTTGCATATAACTTTAGACACACCCTTGGTTTGATATGACATCAACAAGAAGTTGATTAAAGTAAGGGAATGATGACACCCATAATTTTTGGTGCCATTACCAGGGAACACTAGTTGGAACTTTCTAATTAAGTGTTAGCAAGAGCAACAAAACATACATCTAGTAGTTGAAGGATCTTCCCTGATATATCACAAAATATATGAGTATACCAAAAACTCACATGGTAGATTCCTCCCAAAAACATCTTCACAAGAATTCATAACATCCTCTAGTAAAATTAAGGAAATTGATCAAGAATGGAGGCACCATCATCCCCTGTCAGACAAGAAACAAAATTGTCATTTTTGGAATCCTTAGATCAGTTACCTGAAGGGAGTGGACCTTTTAGGAGAAGGATTATTACTCAAGATCTATTTAGGGATATTTTTGATTCTCAATTGATTATTTAACCTCCTACTCCTAATTTTTCACCTTCCCCAAGGCATACCGCTTACCACATTGATTGGGAGGAAAATTTAGAAAATATTTTTTTAAATGGCACGAGAAGCTGAGAGAGAACCTGATAGGACCTTTACCTATCTAATCCAATTGGGAGATGATGGTACATCAATTAAAAATATCTCACCTGCACATTTACCCACCTTTACAGGGATGTCATCTGAAGATCCTGACCAATTTCTATTTGAGTTCAAGGTACTATGTCAGACCTATGATTACAAGATAGATAATCAAAAACGTAAGTTGTTTCCATCCACTTTGAAGGATGCAGCAATGAGGTGGTTCATGGGATTACCATCCAAATATATTAGCACTTGGGCACAAATGGAGACTGAATTCCTATATAAATACCAAAATTATTGTAGAGGGAGCAATAGGAAGGAAGAATTCTTTAAAATCAAGCAGGAAGATGATGAAAACATAGAAGACTATTTAGACACATTCCTCTTTGTTAGCAAAAGATGTGGATTTGTGTTTATTGAGGAGTTAAGTAAAACCATTTTTCTTAAAGGCTTAGATGATGAATCTAGGGAAGACCTTAACTTGATAGGAGGTGGAGACATTGATAAGATAAGAATGAATGGAATTAAAGATATTTGTAGAAGCTATTCCATAATAAGAGGTGGACCTAGAAAAGGAAAATCATTGAAAATTTTGAATCAAGATATGAACAAACTAATGGATGAGTTAGAAAACTTTAAAATAGACATTTTAGTGCAATTAACCTCTACTATGGATGGATTACAAGCTAATGCAAATTCCAAAACTAAACCATTGGCTATGTATTGTCCTAGATGTAGGAAGAATCATGCAATAAGAGATTGTCCTTTTGATAAAATAGAAATGTGTCTTATCTGTGAATCTAAAGAACATGATACTGATGTTTGTTCTTTTCTTCTCGTTATTAAGAATCATCTTAAACAAACAAGTGCCTCATCTACAACAGAAGAATTGAATTTTGTTCAGAGACAACCTAACCAAGGGCATTTTATGCCAAGATCAACTCCTAATCCTTGGACGATGCCATGGGTTGCTCAGTCAGTACCAAAAAAATTGGGACAACCACCTTGGGTACCTCAACCAACTTGGAACCCTCAAGATTGGGTAAATCAAGCTTAGTATGCTCAAGGACATCAACAACCATGGGCTGGTCAAGGAAATCCTTATGCTTGGTCACAACCTAGATAGAACACTAGTAATAATTCTCAAGGAATAACATATCCAAATCAGAATCAACAGGCCATCATGGGATCTTCTGCACAAAATTCACAAACTGAGAACGTAGTCCAAATGCAAATTCCTACACAGCCAATAGCAAACCCCAAAAACAAACAAACAACTCTTGTTTATGGAACAGAACCAGAAAAATCAATTGATTTACATGCATATCTAGGAAAATCATTAACAGTCCACCCCTTATAATCACTGAAATCACAGAAGAAAATGAAATCCCTAGTACAAATGTTCCAAAAGAGGATATAGAAAGAAAATAAAAGAATCCAAATAGCAACACTACTGAGACTCCATTTCCAGAGAGATTAAAAGAAGCTATAGAAATCAAGGAGTCTGAATTGGTATAGGAACTAAGGAAATTAAATATTGAAATACCACTATTACAAGCAATTAAAGACATTTCAGAATTAAACAAATTAATCAAAATTTTATGTATGAAAAAGCCTGGAAGGAAGAAACAGTACCCCAAGACTATCAAAGTAGATGGGAAACTTGTTGATTTATTAGCAAGAAAACTTTTACTTCCCAAATACGGAGATCCTGGAAGTTCTGTTATTTCTGTCTCTATAGGAAATAAGGATGTACATAATGTTTTTCTAGATTTGGGAGTGGCTATCAATGTAATGATAGTGGATACTCTGAAAACATTACCATTAACAAGTATACAACCTATTAATACCATATTACAGATGGCAGACCAGTCTATAGCAAAACCAAAAGGAATTATTGAAGATGTGGCAGTTATGGTGGAGTCATGGGAATATCCAGTTGACTTCCTTATACTACATCCAAAAGGTAAAACATTGGGTTAAACCATTATCTTGGGTAGACCATGGTTAGCTACAGTTGTTGCTTTGATAGATTATAGGTTAGGTGATATGACAATCTCCAATGGTAAGAACTCTAAACAAATTTCCTTATATCTTACTACATGACCTTTTACTAACAAACATGAACAATTGTGGGTTGATTCTCCTGAAAATGATAAGCAAGATTTGTCTTCTTTAGCTATGATCACATTGCAGGATCATGTAAGAGAAGTAGAAGAGATAATTAATCCACCATTGGATGAGAACCTTTTATCCTCGAAGCAATCAAAAATAGTTCTGAAACCTGTGAACTTAGTTCTGGAACCCATGAACTTAGTTTTGGAACCCACGAACTTAGTTCTAGAACCTGTGAACTTAGTTCCAGAACCATCACATTTAGTTTCAGAACCACGAAAACAGCAGTTCTCTTTGATTGAAAATTATTTCACTCCAGAGGAATGATATTTCTCATGGGGAGATGATGAATTAGTAGCTTTAGTTTCAAATACATCATGAAGTGATGAAGAATTTCTAGAAAGTAGCAGTGACGAATAATTTGGCTTGCAAAAAGATAAGTATCATAATTCTTATTATTGTCCTTTTTCCAGTATTATGTCTCAAGGAACTTTTGGAGATGTTGCTACATACCATATGTTGTTACCACATGCATGTCCATTAAGTACTTTAATGAACCCCTTTCCACAAATCAGTTCATCACATATTGGAACCAAGCATGTTGAAATTCAACTAGGTAAAACTTTAAACATTAACAGTTGGTTGAAGGATGATGAAGAAGCTAAATTGTTTGATGTTCTAAAAAATCATACTAAATATTTTTCTTGGGATTACAAAGACATGAAGGGGATTCATCCAAGTACCTACACTCATCACATCTATACTGAAAACATTAAACCAGTTAGGCAGCATCAAAGAAGGATTAACCCATCTTTAAGGGATATAATCAAACAAGAAATTGAGAAATTATTACAAGTAGGTTTCATCTACCCTATCTCAGATAGCCAGTGGGTATCTCCTCTTGTAATTATTCCCAAAAAGAATAGAAAATGGAGAATATGTGTTGACTATAGGGAACTAAACAAAGCCACAATGAGAGATTATTTTCCCTTACCATTCATAGATCAAGTCCTAGATAACCTTTCAGATAAATGGTACTTTTCTTTGGATGGATTTAGTGGGTACAATCATATCAGAGTTGTTGCTGAAGATCAAGACAAAACTACATTTACATTTCCATGGGGAACCTTTTCCTATAAGGTGTTACCATTTGGTTTATATAATGCTCCTATAACTTTCCAGAGAGTTATACTTGTAATCTTTGCTAATCTAACAAATGATTGTGTTGAGGTATATATGGATGACTTCACTGTACACAGAGATACATATGAAGATGCTTTGATAATTGGATAGAGTGTTAACAAGATGTGAACAGTATAACCTATCTCTTAGTGATGAAAATTGTTTGATGATGTTGGATGAAGGGATTGTATTAGGACACCATATTTCAAAAAAATAAATTCATGTGGATCAAAACAAACTTAGGATTATTTCATATTTACCTATTCCTCAAATCCCCACAGATATCAAATCATTTCTAGGGCATGTTGTGTACTATAGGTGCTTTATAAAATATTTCAGTAAAAAAAATTCCCCCATATTTAATTTGCTAACCAAGGACTATGATTTTCTTTGGGATGAAAAGTGTCAGCATGCTTTTGAAGAAATTAAAGACAAATTAATCAGTGCCCAATATTGAGAAGTCCTAATTGGGAAAAGTCATTTCATATCCAAACATATGCCTCAAATTATTCCATTGGTGCACTATTGGGATAGAAAGATGAGGAAGGAAAGATCTATGCCATTCATTATCTTAGCAAGAATCTTACTCCCACTGAAAATAATTACACCATCACTAAAAAGGAATTTCTTGCTGTGATTTATGCAATCAATAAATTCAGACATTACATTACATGTTACAAGATATTTGTACACACAGATCATTCAGCAATTAAGTATTTAATGAACAAACTAGTGGTTGGAGGAAGAATAATTAGATGGTTATTACTTTTGCAAGAATTTTATATTACCATTGTGGACAATCCAGGTAAATCTAATGTGGTAGCTAATTTTTTGTCAAGACTAACCACCACAGGGGAGCAAGATACAGTCAAGGATAAATTTCCAGATAAACAATTGTTTTCAATCTCAACGAGTACACCATGGTTTGCTAATATGGAAAATTATCTTGCAATAGGGAAGTTCCCTCCTTCTTTCACTAAGAAACAAATAAAGAAGTTAATTAAAACCAATGCACAATTCAAATGGTTAAATGGAATGTTGTTTAAGTGTGGTCCTGATTTTTTCTTACGCAAGTGTGTAAGAGAGGATGAAATCTTTGACATCCTCAGAGCATGTCATGATGAACCAAGTGGAGGACACCATTCAGTGAAAAGAACAGCTCATAAGATCCTTAGCACTGGTTATTATTGGCCATCTCTGTATAAGGATGTGAAGAGATATATCAAGAGGTGTGATCCTTATTAAAGGATGGGATAACCAAATCTCACTAATGAAATTCCTCTTCAACCTCAAGTTGTGGTGGAACCATTTGAGAGATGGGGATTAGATTTTTTTGGTCCCTTTAATCCTCTTCACAAGGGAAGGAATATATTCTTGTATGTACTGACTATGTGACAAAATGGGCAAAAGTGTAGGCATTGACAAATGCCACTGAAGAAGTATTTGTTGATTTCCTATGGAACAAAATTATGATAAATTTTAGAGCACCAAGGAGCATAGTTTCATATCAGAGACCACAATTCATGTCTAATATGATCTAATCTTTCACAAGGTATTACCAAATCAATCATAGGAATTCATCTCCTTACCACCCACAATAAAATGGACAAGATAAAATAGCAAACAAAGAATTGGAGAACATCCTTACCAAAATAGTTGAAGCTGAGAGAAAAGATTGGGTAAAGAGACTACCTGAAGCTATATGGCCTTATAATACAACTTGGAAAACTACAACAGGGTTTTCACCATATGAATTAGTCTATGGGAAAAAACACTTGTTTCCTATAGAGTTTGAACTTCAGACATTGAGGACAGCAATGAAGGTGGGAATTGAGTTGAATGCAGCTCAAAAAGAAAGAATCCTTCAACTCAATGAGTTGGATGAATTAAGGTTGGAAGCACTTTAGCAAATAGAGATAATTCAAGAGCAAAGGAAACAATGGCATGACACACATATCAAGAAAAGGAAATTCAAAGTAGAAGACTGGGCAATGTTGTTTGATTCTAAGTACCAATAGTTTAAAGGAAAATTGAGGACCAGATGGTCAGGACCCTATCAGATTGAGTAGATATTTGACAATGGTTCTATTTAGTTACTTCCCATTGATGGTAGCAACAGAACACTCTTGTTCAATGGAAATAGGCTGAAACTCTATAGGAAGCCTCCCACTAAGGATGAATTCTTGAGGAAGATTGAAGTAGACAAAGAATTTGATCATATGGAAGAACCTAGTTCTTCCAGAATGATCAAATAACCAGATGATAGATCCAAAATAAAGGGAAGAAGATGAAAACCAACAAATGGCATTTTCTTCCCCCAATAAAATAATAAAATAAAAAATAAAATAAAATAATTCCCTTAAAGGTCAATTGAAAACCAGCAAATAGCGGTTGACCTCTTTTTTTGGCTAGTTCAAATAAAGGAATTATTTTGAATTCCATTTGTCTTATCTAATCATGTTTTGTTCCAATTGTAGGAATGATAAGTCATCATATAAAAAGGATTACATCATCAAGGACAGTAATTATGTCTTTTAACTCATTTAGGGTTGATTAAATGTTTGCATGTGTGATTTGACTTAATTTAAAAGTAGGTATGATGAGTCATCTATTTATACATTATGATTATAAGTGTGTAATCATGAAGATGATTTGGATGAAATAAGTGGTGGCATGGTTATCATTAGTAATCATTATTGCAAAACTCAAGTGAAATAAGTTACAGAGATATTTTGAGGAAGGAGCATTGAATTAAGTTTTTGTTCCGTAGCAAAGAACAGAGAAATAAAAAGTTCCGTAGCTAAGAATAGAACTTCCACAGTTAAGAACAAAGGTTCCGTAGCCAAAGTCATTAGTTTCATAGCTAAGAAAAAGGTCCTACAACCAATTTACACAAAATCAAAAGAGACAGAACTCAAGCTGATATGGGGGTTAAGAAGAAATTAGAACTAGAGGATGATTCCCAGTTGCTCACAGATGAAGAAGTGGCATCTATCTTTAAGCATGTAGGACGACTAGAGTTCCTGAAGAAATTTTCAAGGCATAATGAGGAATTGGTAAGAGAATTCTTCATAATCCTATAACAATCCAGAACAAAGGTGAGAAATATCTTTATTCTTTTTTCTGTAAATATTGTAAGTAATGTGTCTGGAGTCCCAATTGTGCATGTCCCGCAACCTGCCAAGGGGAATTTGAAAGAACTGGTTGAAGTCTTACTGCAAGAAGCAGAAACTAAACCACAATCCATCTATAATACAAATAAAATCATAAAAGGGTTCAGAAGGGCCAGTTTAACCAAACCCTTTGATAGGGTAGCATTTTGGATAGTAAATTATTTAACCTATGATGGTCAATTTGGGTCTGTGGGAAAACAAGTCTTAAAAATGCTTATATATCTAAATTATGGAGCCACTAAACCTAAGTACATAATAAACCTTCTAGGGTTTCTTTTTTATTCTATCCAGACCATGGCTCAAAGGTATTCTTGGGATTTCATGACAATTAGGCATCATGGTCTAATTCATTTAATATGTCAGCACCATTTTCTGTCAAAGAAGAATGAAGAAGAAATTTGGGACAAGTTTCTTGGAAAGTTCAAGAAAAACCATAATATTATCAGAAGGAAAATTCCATCCCCATTCTCTCCTTCAACTAATCTAGAAATTAATGCCCCTATAGAAGAACAGAGGGCAATGGAAAGAGAAAATATACTAAAAAGAAAAATTTTGGTTAGAAAGATCAAAACAGCAAATCCTTTTATACCTGTAAATGAAATTCCTTCTTCTGCAATAGCTTTAGGGGAGCCAATATCTATCTCTAATGGTGATAGATCACCCATGAAAGAGCAAGAAAGAATAGTAAGAAGAAGCTCTAGAAGGAAATCCACTGTTGGGCATGTTGAACTTCCCCAAAGAAGAAAAATTCATAAGAGGTCAAAGGAAACCCCAGAGGGAAGGAGTGAACAGAAAAGGATGGAAGAAGAAGCTGTTGATATTTTGGGTAGCATGGCCATGAATCCTCTTAAGCAAAGTCAAGCTGAAATGGACAGAGGAGAGGAGAGATTTGAAAAGTAAGATTTTTCAGGAATTGGATAAACCCTCAGCATTACCACATGAAGAAGAAGATTTGGCATCCAGGAGAAGAAAAGGAAAATTTCCTTTGATAGAGGAAGAATTCCCAACTCCTCAAATAATTTTAGAGGAAGAAGAAAGACAGTAAGTTAAATAGGCTTTGTTCTTGTCTAGAGTAGAGCTCATTATTAGAGAAAAATATGAGGAATTGGATTTCCTCCAGCTCAAATTGGAAAAAAGGGAAATTCTCATTGTAGAGCAAACAACCCAACTTTTAGCCAGGACTGAGGAATCATCAGCAACTAAGAAACAGCTGATAGAAAAAGAGGAAGAATTTCAGACTTCTAGAAAATAGAGTGTTGTATCCACATTCTCTGCACAGACTGAGTTAACCTATTTACCACTTAAACAGCTATGGAATGACACTTACAGGGAACTCAGAGAAACCAAAACATCAAATGAAGAATTGAAGACCAAGATGGAAGAAGAAATGAAGGCAAGAAAGGAATGGGAAGAAAATTTTTATAAGGAGGAAGGAAATAAATATAAATGCTTTATAAAAATTCATATGGTCTATATTATGAGTGATAAATTGATTGCCTGTAAGAGGCCTCTCCTACATATAGTGTGTTTTTGAAAGAGCAATTCATTCACTGGCAACTGTTTAGGATTGCATGTGGGCTTCCACATGAACTAAAAGATGAATCTGAATTCATGGCAACTCACTCTCTATCCATCCCTGAGCAAAAAAATATTGTGTGAATTTTATCTTTGAAATTTTATGCTAGAGAAAAACACAAGATTTGTGATCAATTTGTATGTAGGGGAGAGCCAACTCAATGCATTTATATCTGTTCTACAAAACCAAATTGCATAGAAGGAAAGAGAATCTAAATTTTTATTGAAAGTTGGCTCAACAAGTCTCTGTATGAGAGCTCATTATGGTAAACCCTCTGCCTTCCTCACACATTTTAGAACTCGTGCCTTTGATGAGAGATTCAAGACACACTATCTTTCCATTCTGTAAAATAGTATTGATGCCTTCACCTCCTATGAGGAGGAAAATTTTGAAGATATTTATGAAGGATGCTCAAAGAGGTGGGAACTCCTTACTATTTCCTTGAGAAGAAGGAGAGTAATTTCCCCAAAAAATCTGATCTGGAGTTTAGAAAGGGAAAAAGCTTTATGTACAATAATTTCCCAAGTCAATGAAACCTACGAGAAAATATGGATGGGAATGCAAACAAGGCCCCCTCTACTTCTCACCCCCATGTCTCCTTGGCAGAACAGATAACATCAAGACCCTAATAAATTTGAATAGTGGGAGAGGAAAATAGAAGCTGGAGCAGGGTACAGTACATCCAGGTTTAAACATTGGAAAATCTAGTTTCAGCCATTTGATATGAGCAATCAAATGGAATGCAAAACTTATAACCCCACTTTTGAAAAATGAAGTTTGTAAAGGGACTTACAAACAAGTAAGTTTGGGGTAAATGATGAGGCCAGAATATGTCCAATTAATGTATAATATATGATCTCATCTTACTCTCCTTTTGATTAAGTTTGATTGCATTGTGTAACTTTTATTTGATCTAATATGAGTTAGGATGTAATTGTCTATCTTTTGATTGATTGTGATTCTAATGTTAAAAGCTCTAGAATTTTTGATGAAGTGTGTGTTTGAATTCAGTTTTGTAATAAAGCAGGTCTAATCAGTTGAGGAAATGAAGTAGGAAGTGTTCAGTATGTTTTCAGCAACATTCATTCCCACATAACTTAGTTCTGGAGCTTCCAAGCTAGTTCTGGAACTCCATCACACAGTCATCATTTAGTTCTGGAACTTTCGGACTTAGTTCCCGAACTCTAGTATTTAGTTCCATAATTTTCAGACTTAGTTCTAGAACTCTTGGGGATAGCTCTGAAATTATTATGGTTTTGATCCTTAATAATTTCCTATGGTTCTGGAACTTCTCCAAAGTTTTGGAACTGATGGGAGTCATCTATTTTAAACCACATCTGAAGATTTTTCATGTACGACCCTTTCAATCAGGAAAGGATGTGAAGATTTCTAAACAAAAATCTAGGGAGAGTTATCCTACAGCTATCTGATCAACCACAATCCGACTCAGCATCTATTCTAGGCATGATTCAATTTCATCAGAATCATTGAGACAGATATGATTGTAAAATGTATATAAAATTAGACCTGTATTAGATAATAACATAGAAGAAATACAATATGATATGAGATAGATATAGAACAGAGAAGAGAAATAGACTAAGTACTCAGATCCAGTACATTTGTAATACCGAATGTTTTATCAATAAAATAGCCATTCTTATTTGAGAGAATTCTTAGTTGTTAAATCCTTATTTGAGGAGTAAGGGCCCACTCCCCCAAGGACCAGGATATTCATTTATTTGGTATTTATATTTCTTCAACAAATAGCTTAGATATGTTAATTCTATATTGTTTTAATTATTTCAGTTAAAATTTGTTGTGTACTTGTTCCTGCAGGTGTTTAGATAGATTCTTATATTTCTTGCAATCATTTTCAAGCATTCCAAATTGAGTGTGTTTACTTCCAAAAGCAAGTGTGTTTATTTTCCAACAGCAAGTGTGTTTCCATTATGTACAGTGTGTTTCCTTTCAGCAAATCTTTCAGTGTGTTTACTTTCAGCAAGTTTTCATAGTTTGATTTAAATAAGGTTTTACCAAGAAGTCCTTAAGACATTGAAGAGATCCCCCAGAAAATACAAAAATAATTATAGTCAACTACTAGATTGGTTAAATTACTCTTGTTGCATATAGCTTTAGACACACCCTTGGTTTGATATGACATCAACAAGAAGTTGATTAAATTAAGGGAATGACGACACCCATCACCCCTATTATCAACTACGATAAGGTTAACAACTACGCATGTCTTTCAAAACATTAAAGTGAAATTCTTAATACCCAGATTAAAAAATACAGAATATCAAAAATAGGGCATTATCATTAAACTCATAATAGAATATAAGGGAAACCAAACCAAGTGATATTCTTCGTCTATAATAATTCAGCAAAGAAGAGTTAGAATAATTCATACCTAAAAATTTCTTCAAATGTTGTGCTTCGCAATCTGAAATAGTCTTACGAAACAAACGGAGCCTAAAGTGGAAAGGGTAAACAAAAGTTTAACCAAGAGAACAAAAAATATCTCTAAAATATTATTCAAATCTTCTGCTTAACATGATGAAATGGTGTAACAAAATAAAAATATTATACTTCTTGGACAAAATGGTATAATGAAATATAGGCAGCGCAAAGCGGAAGGACAAACAAAAAATTTGAAACTAGATGAAAAGAAAGTGGAAAGAACGAATAAGAAAGAGATAACTTCACCGACTACGGTTAACCTTTCAATTCCCAAGATCTCTACCATCATTGAAAACATTAACCACCATCATTCACTCTACAATGCCACAGAAGAATTAATTTTGCCACTTTCCCTCCAACGGGTGCTTGAAGACGTGTTTCACAAACAAGTACCTTCAATTAATAAAATGTGGTAAAGAATTTATTTACAAACTAATGGTCTCGTTATGCCATGGACAAAAAAATGTAATTAATAGTAATAACATTAATTAATAATATTATAATTAATTAGTATTAGTGCTAATTTAAATAATTAATTAATAATATTATAATTAATTTCAAAAAAAAATCCTATCAATTAATATTAGCTACAAGAATTAATTTTACTAGTAAACTTCAATTATTGTATTAAAAATGACATCTAATTATATTATTAAATAAATAAAAAATAATTTTAAAATAATTAAATAATATTATAAAAATATAATTAAAATTTATAAACGTAATTAACAACTTAATCGTCATTATTTTAATGCTTAATTAATTATTGTGTATTCTTAAAAATAATTATAAAAATATAGTAAAACTTTATAAAACTAATTAACGACATAAACTCCATTAAAATTTTAAATGCTTCATTAATTATAATGTTTAGATTGTCCCAATTAAAATATTTAAACTTTAATCATCAAAAAAATAGAAATCAAAGAATTTGTATTTAACATATCATATTAGGACTAATCAAGATTAATTAATTAACAACATTAATTAATAATGCTAATAATTAAATACAAGAAATAATATTGTATCATTTAATAATACTTATAAATTTCAAATAATATTTTACATTACGAAAATTAAAATGATTGTTGCAATACACATGAACAGAATGGGCATACAAACAAACATTTTTTATCTTGTATTGAAAGGGCATATGCCCATTCTCATATAAGAATCATAGAAAAAAAATACACATAGATAGATTGGGCATATGTTCATTCTCATACAAACAAACATTTTTATCTTGTATTGAATAGGCATATTCTCATTCTCATATAAGAATCATAGAAGAGAAATAGATGTAATATTTATTTTTCTTTTAGAATGGATAGTTGTCACATTCCCATATCCTCTATAATGATATAAAAATTATTAAGTTCAATATTGCTTTAATGATGTTGAATGGTTTAGAATAGGCATATGCCCATTCTCATACAAACAAAGAGTTTTATGATTGTGCTGAGAATGGGCATATGACATTTCTCATATAAACAAAGATTTTTATCATTGTGATGAAAATGGGCATCTGTCCCATTCTCATTATCTCAATATAGAAATTCAGAAAAATTCTCCGATGTGAAACATAAAGAATGAATGACAATTGCATCTTTTTATGAGAACTTTCTTCAAATGGATTGATGCTCATTCACATAGTCCGGTGAAAATGGTCTTACGAAACATGAGGGATTCTTGCCAAAGTGGAATATATGTAAAGGGTAAATGATGAAGATAATTAGCGATGAAGAGAATAACAATCAAGTATCTCATAAATAACTTCTATTTGACCACTCTTCTACTTATTCATCATCGATGAAATTCGGTCTCAACGATTTAACCTCTATGGGCAGCCCATTTAGCAGAAGCTGGATGAAATGTAACCTCTATTTATTTCTCATCATTTAAGGATTGAACTGAGTCAAATTCAATCATATTTTCACCGAAACCGTGGTATAAACATTTCTAAATTATATCCCATAGATCTCTGACCAGTCATTTCCAAACCTTAGTGAATCATTGTCATTCTCTGCTAGCTCATGTGCCATGTGTATTCAATACAATTAATGATTGTATGTACATGATAATTTTCCAATTTATTCCCTCCAACGAGTGCTCGAAGACATGTTTCTCAAACAAGTACCTTCACAAACTTTGTAATAAAAGGTGGTATTGGCAACGAAGTTTATTTACAAATGTAGAGGATGATCATATGGACTTGTTTTCAAAGGGAACCAAAGTTATAGAGGGAAGGGTATATCCAACTATAAATACACTACATTGCAAAGATGTGGGAAGAGGATTTGTGGTTATCAATGTTAACATAGTATTGGATGGAAGAGTAAAATTGCCTTTCTCAATTGATGAATTTGAAACATAGCCATATGTTGAGGTTTTTTTATGGATACTACACTTTCACTGGGAAGAGAGTGAAGTGCCAAAGGGGGGTTATTGGGTCCATTCCTCTCAATTTGGGAAGTGAAAACATTTTAATTGGTACAGATGATTCCATAAGCAAGGAGTGGTCTAGATTGTAGTGATGACAAAGAAAGCGCCATTAATACATGGATGCCCTGAAAAATAGAAGAGAGTTATTCATATACATTGTCATTCTCAAACACAAATATATACTAGTATAGACTAAGACATTCAGCAATGCATTATATAACTCATGTGTGATAAGTTCATGAAACTTCATGCATTCAGAGGTTTTGACCTTCTGAGATTTATGCTGGATGGATAGACAACCTGGTCAGTTTGTGAGCTAATTTGCTTATAATTTCTTGAGAGCTAATAATCAATATGTAGCCCTTAGTAAAGACATTTGATTTATAGTGAAGCGATCCCATTTCCCTCCTGATTTTTTCCAATTCGAGCTGCTCAACTAGATGGTCTACTCCTTGTACATAGTGATAAAACTTCCATAGTCTACATTGGGCTATGTTTGTAAAAGGACCTAACCAAGAATTCAATCTATTGAAGGATGTGTTTTCAAGCAAAAAATTATACTCATACGACCAAGAAATGATACATGAAGATATATGGATGGAGGATAGCAGTATGGTGGATACCTTCCTACTTCAATCCATGATTTCAATGATGTAACTAAAAATTTGAGAGTTCAATATTAGAAATTTTTAGGGAGAGGAGAAGGTACAACATTGTATCGGGATTGTTTAAAGCTAAATAAAACATGGACCATCTCAAATGAACCTAAAGGATATATCGATATAAATAGCATCATCTGGGTATGGACACCAAGCAAAAAAGGAAAATTGGATACATAAAGATTCCTGATAAAGGACACATGGCCATTAAATCATACCTTGAACTACGTGAACTAGGTTGAATAAATGTTGACTTGGAAACAATCTACTGAAGGGTCTAAATTTTCTATGTGAAATCATCTTCAAGGAGCACATGATGTGGGTTTGACGAAAAAGGATAACAAACCTTCGACTTATAAAACGTCATAGCTTGTACCACAAGCCTTTGATAATTAAATGAAAGACTAAGTATTGTATTACTTTGGAAGATTTTTCCATAATATAATTCTATATAACATTGTGTTGCTTATGGAACTCTTGCATCTTATTAATGTAATATTAATAATATAAATTTCACCATGCAATTAATATATTTTGAAAAAAAAATCCTTAATTATGCTCTAATTTTACAAGGAATTGGATCTTGTGATTTAAAGGAACATGGATGCAATTTACAAGGAACTCATTTCAAAAATTCATGCTATGTAATGAATTGATTTATACATTCATTACAACCACAAAATTATATGATCTTTTCTTAACTCTATGTGCATGAGTCTAGATAAATTATTGTTTAATTGGTCTAAAACTTTATAAAATACAAACCTTTCTGAAGTGTAGATACTAAATTATATGCCTAGAATCCCCTAATTCTTGAATGTAAAACTATAGTATTTAGAGTGCCAAGATATATTATTCAATGATCTCAACAAGAGTTTCTAGTAATGCTCCATGACTTAACCTATTGTCTGCTAAGATATAAATTTTCAAAAGAGGTCAAAATCCCTCATATATGAATTATAGAAGAAGAATAAATATGAAGTTGATATACATAAAAATAATTAGGAACATACTTGTACCATGAGTGTGATGAGAATGGGCATATGTCCATTCTCGTAGACTCAATAGTTTCTTCTTTTTTCGTACAACATGTACCCATATCACATTGTTTTAATTTTCAAAAGGGATTAAAATGCCTCATATAAAAAGAATTGAGATAAAGCAGATACACATTAAAATAATTACTAACATAGTTGTACTATAAGTGTGTTGAGAATGGGCATATTCCCACTCTCATAAACTCAATATATAATTAGGAACATACTTGTATGGCATACTGTAAATATTAGAATCTTATATTACACTAATTAAATTCCAATAATAAACATATTGGCATCCGATATCACACTAGATAAAAACCAATAATGAATATTTAGGAATCTAATTTCAACAATTATAAAACCAGAAATGATAATACTATAAATATATATTCTTAGTAAAATGCCCATGTTTAACGAAATTATGGTTACATCGGGTCCACATGTAAATCACACAACTCACATCAAGCATCAGAAGGTCCATTTTTGCTTTAAAAACACTGTAAAACACCCAATTTTTCCAAAACTAAAGTATCTTACAATTCCTTCTACATAATGACCTCAAAATTTGTCATGAAGAATCATGACAGCATATTCTAACTATCCATACTTACCATCTGTCCCAAATAGATCTCAAAATCTCCTTCCATTAATACTTCCTATGCTTGCTTGTCTGTTCTCACCTTCTTTCTTCCCAAGGACCTCATGCATGCATCATACCTCTGAGTTATGACCTTAAAATCACCATACATATCTTGTATACCATCACCATTGTTATAACATGATTTGAAAATATTGATCATCTCAAAATATCATACCTTTGAATCGCATTCTACATGCACCATGGCTAGGAATGGGCCTGAAATGACCTGACTTAACCATGACATCTCATGAACTGACCATGCTGACATCTTACAGACTAACTAACACCTCTAACACACATCATGGACCAAGAATGACCTCATGAAAACCTTCACTCATCTTGAGAAACTTCAAACTATGACTCATCTCATTAGACCATGCACCAGGACCTCATAGAACATCACCAAACTTGGACACTACCAATCAACCTTCATACTTGACCTTGATTGACACCTCATGGAGACTCTCATGACCTCATGACACTCTTTTCCATGAATTTACTTGACATCAATGACAATACAAATACACAATGTCCAATAGTAAGTTGTTAGAATCATGGTATGTTTTATTAGGATCACCTTCTTACTTACGGTTATTTAAACTAATGTGGTAAAAAGGAAGGTATGATTATAAAAAAAAATTATTTTTTATTTTTATTTTTTTATTTATTAATGGCAAATAGTTTTTGGTTAACCTATTATTTTTCAATTAGTTATTAATACAAAAACATGATTGAGAGTTACTTAACCATGCCATTTTATTGAGCTAATTATGTATATATTAGTATTTTTCAACTTGTAGGTTTGAAAAGTATTACGAAATGGTTAAAGAACTGGATTACGATGCACTTTGATTGTTATTGAACTAATTCATATGGATGTTGTAAATGTACTTGTACTTGATTTTAATGTGAAAATATTACTTGAAATTGAGTAATGAAAATGTGCAGAATGTATGAAAATATTATTTTTTATAATCTCTTTTTTTTAAATGTATTGATGTAATCAATTATGATTATGAAAATAAATATGGTTGTTCTGATCATTTTATATGTGTCTTAAGACATTTTATACTGATTTTATAACAAAGTATTCAATTTTATATGATATTAAATGTGATAACATAACCATTATAAGATGTCATTATGATATATTGGATGTATAAAAAAATTAGTAAGATCAATAAGGAAACATGGAAGTGTACTCAAAAGAGATAAGTATGTAAGATATATCTGTTAATCATAGATAGAAAAAATGATAAATGACAGTATATATGTATGAAACATTAAGAAATGTGCAACTATATTTTAAAAAGTATTATCATTGTAAGTAACATACCTGATTTCATTATACTTCAGTGTGAAAATTGATACAACGATATCGAACAAAGTATGAAGGTACACATGAAATTGTATATTTATACACATTTGACATAAGTAAACTAAAAAGTGATTATTATTGAGCATAATTTATGTTATCTTATCATTATGAATTAACAGTGAAGGGTAGGAGTCATGGAGTGATAATCGTATTGTAGGATACTTGTTCCAACCAACTAGGGATGGCTATGGGGAAGGTATTGAATGCATAATGAATCAAGTCATTATGATTGAAACCTTTCTCGTAAGAATTCTAAGGTGGTATTGACAAGATTCATGAGACCTGAGTATCGAGACATGATGCATGTGGCTTCTGAATTTAATCTAATTAATTTTTGTAAACAATTAATTAAAATGGTTAATTGTAAAATACTTAATCAACGGAAAAGAATCTGGATAACTATGTTGAGATGGCTGTCCAGTGAAGGGGAGATGGGTTTCATAGGCTTGTGTGTAGTCTAAGAACCGGATTGCTAGTGTACTGCCAAAAACTTTTGGAAACAATAATGTAAAGGATTGATTCTATTGTGTGTTCACCATTTCTTCTTTTAGTTGTTTTTTTATCTAGAGTGAAGTAATTGCATTCTTTATTGGATGACACTAAGAAGATGCACAAGATATCTATACCTATAAAAAGGTAATAAGAAAATTTATACAATGTATCTCGTTTCATAAAGAGTGTTTGAGGGGGATTGGGTAGATCCAAATGACCCTTGCAATTGCACATTGTTATCATAGGTTGTCAAGAAGGATTCTGGAATATTAATTTTTTTTTATTACTTAATTTTGATCTAAGTAATAATGTTAAAACATTGCAACATAAAAAGAATTAAGGGATTTTATAAACTTAATTAGTGTGTTGGGTTTATCTGATGCGTGTTAGGAATCATTGAAGAAATAAAAAGGTAATTAAAGGTTTATAAAAAATAAAAATAAAAAATAAAATCCCTTAGATTTTTGAATCATAACATGGGTGTTATAGACTAGGTTAGGGGTGCATTTTGTTTTCTTTAGTTTTATTAGAGTAATTATTGAAAATATCTCTAAAAATATTTTGTTGTTATATTTAAATGTGTAGAGGTAAATTTTTATGAGAGTTAAATTAAAAATATTGCATAAATACTTATCGTATTTTGTTATCTTGTTACTTTGATCTATAAATTCCTACTATTGATAATCAATTATCATCTCATCCCTTTTGGATTTTCTCGGGGAAATATTGGAAGAAGGGAATAAGGATTTCATTTCTTATATTATACATTTTAGTACACAATCATTGCCTAAGAAATTTTATTCAAGTTAAGAGGAAAATATTTTGAGAAGCTTCCCTTTCAAATAAATTGATGGTAAGGATCTTGTTGTAGGAAGCTTTCTTTTAAAAATCAATCAATATTCTATAGTATATTTTTTCAAAAAAGTTTCGTCTACTTTAGATTAATAGTTTACAATAGAGAGATAATTACACTTATTTATCATCTATTTAGTGCTTCACAATATGAGAACGATCTGTACGATAATTCATCTTTTAAAAAGATATCTGAATCATTGCAATAAGTTAACAGTACCTGATTCCACTATACTTTAACTGTGAAGTTAATAGGTGTTATTTTTAATTAGTTGTCATTGAACTATGTGCTAAGGTTTCATCCCTATGTTTGTTGGAAGATTATGTGATGTGTGTATCTAGATATCTCCTGGCAGTAGTTACTAGTAAAAATTAGGAGCAATATGTTATTTCTATATATTGCTTAGTTATCTTATCATTCAATCCAATTAACAATGGACTAGGGTAGGAGTCATGGAGTGACAATCATGCATTGTAGCTCTCTCCGTTGTCTCAGCCAATCTTCATGGATTTGGCTATCGGGGAAGGTATCAAGCTCTTCCATAATCGAATCAATAATCATTGTGAGTGATCAACCTTTCATCGTAATAATTCTAGGGAGAGTGGTACTGAAGTTTCAGAGAATTTCAATGAGACCTGAGTATCGAGACATGATAGAGCTATGAGGAGCCTTATGACCCCCCATCCTGTAATCTAATTACCTTCCTAAATCCATACCCAATCAAGGTTGATTTATAGCATAAGAAGATTTACAAATTTTAAAGTTACATCAACAAAAAAAATGAAAGAAACGATAAGAAGATTGTTCCAAGCCGCGATCTCAGATGATAATAGCACACTACATTAGATTTGAAAAGCAGAAGAGATAAAATACCATATATGGAAATCCATCATAATCCATAATGCTCAATACATTACAATAGAATGACTTTAATTATTCAATAAGAAAGATGTACATATAAGAGGAGGGAAGTGCAACTACTACCTAAATCAGTGGTGAAGAAATCCCACTAACTGATACTGGTAGTTAAGTTAACTCCAAAAGACTAGTAAGCTAACTTCACATAACTGAGAAGCTAACTCAACACAACTAGTAAGCTAACTCCGCACAACTAGTACACCTAAGCAAGCTAACCCAACAAGTGTAGGGTTAACACAAGTGTAAGAATTATCCTAATAAAAGTCATAAAAGGATAAATAATAACCTACACTAACACCCTCCCGTAAGCATAGCTTAGATGGGTGGAAAAGAAGGTGGGTCCTGGCAACAAGGCTTGATGAGGTACCCACATACAAAAACTTGGAAAAATGGACACTACAAGGTACCCAAAACCAGTAATAACAAAGTAGAGAGAAAAATCCTGCTGCAAGATATCCTTAGAAGCTCGGCTCCAAAAACTTGTACAATGTTGAAGAAGTGTGGTGCACACTATGGTCTGAATCCACTGATCGATCATATAACTCAAAAACAACTGACACTGGGCTTCACCAGAATAGCTCCATGTAAGGAGACTGTCAATGGAGTGATGTCGAAAAAGTGAAAAAAAAAATCAAACATAATTTGATCAAAGCATACAAATAGGTGTGATTCAGAACAACTAGGTTACAAGGCAAGGACATGAGATCCAAATAAATGTGCCACGATCCAAGAAAAGCCAAGGTAACAAAGCAAGGACATGAAACCTGAAGAAGCAGTATCAACACCACACCCTCCCATACTGTTGAATGAGTAGAGTGATACCACAGATCTGTATGAGTTGCCAAAATCAACTACTCGAACACTGAACAAACTAACACTGGGCTCCACCAGAATAGCTCCCCCATAAGAGAGACTATCAACATGCCAAAAAAAAGTGTCGAAAATACAGATCCAAAATATCTCAACAAACAAGAGAGATATAAAATTATACACCCCTAGATACAATAATGCAACACCCAAAGGTTTAAGACGTTGGGCTTAACCGAAATTGCGTCCATAAGTGATCATAACACCCTCCTAAATTGGCACTTTATAATTGAGTGCATGTAAATATTACAATGAGTAAAAGTACCTTTTACATTTGAAATATGTGTATAAAAGTCTCACCAATGCGTAGATCTCGAAAAAATACACAATTTCAAAAATAAGATCACCTTAATCCGAGCTACGGATCAAAAGTTATGAGCTCTAGAAGGTTTTGTTATTAAAATAATATTTTAATGTTGATCTTCTTTTCAAAAGGTACACATGACACCCAAATGTCCAAAGGGTAAAAGAATGCATCCACACGATACATGCTATTTCTGCTCAAAGGATAAAAGCCTATGCCCAAATTTGAAATATCCATAGGGTAAAAGACTGGATCCGGAAGATAGAAGCTTTTGCTCCAATGGATCTAAAATATTGCACCCATAGGGTTCAGATCTATTTCCAGTGGATAAAAGACTGCATCCAAATTTGAAATATCTAGAGGGTAAAAGACTACATCTGGAAGGTACATGCTTTTATCCAATGGATAAAAGAATGCACCCTAGAGGGTACAGATCTGCGTTCAGTGGATAAAAGACTGCATCCAAAACCGAAATATCCATAGGGTAAAAGACTGCATCTGGAAGGTACACGCTTTTATCCAATGGATAAAATAATGCACCCAGAAGGTACAGATCTACATCCAGTGGATAAAAGATTGCATCCAAAACTAAAATATCCAGAGGGTAAAAGACTGCATCTAGAAGGTACATGTTTTTATCCAATGGATAAAAGAATGCACCCAAAGGGTACAAATCTGCATCCAGTGGATAAAAGACTACATCCAAAACCAAAATACCTAGAGGATAAAAGACTGCATCCAGAAGGTACACGCTTTTATCCAATGGATAAAAGAATGCACCTAGGGTACAGATCTTGCATCAGATTTGACTGTCTCAAAACATGGTAATAAGTTTACAGTCGATTCTATGGTTTTGGCACCTTCCAAATCCAATGTCGCAATTCGTTTTGCATAAAAATGCATGCTGCAGTAAAATATGCTAACAAAATCCAAATACATGACAAAATAAACTCTTGCTTGCAAAGAAAAACTTACATATGGATGTCTACATCATCTATAGCTCTGATATCATGAAAGGAACGATAAGAATATTTTTCCAAGCCACGATCTCAGATGATAATAGCACACCACATTAGATTTGAAAAGCAAAAGAGCTAAAATGCCATATACGAAAATCCATCATAATCCATAATGCTCAATACATTACAATAGAATGACTTGAATTATTCAATAAGAAAGATGTACATATAGGAGGAGGGAAGTGCAACTACTACCTAAATTAGTGGTATCAGAACTCCCACTAACTGATACTGGTAGTTAAGTTAACTTCAAAAGACTAGTAAGCTAACTTCAAATAACTGAGAAGCTAACTCAACACAACTAGTAAGCTAACTCCACACAACTATTACACCTTAAGCAAGCTAACCCAACAAGTGTAGGGTTAACACAAGTGTAAGAAGATCCTACATAGGGCAAATTCCGCCAAAGGATAACATAATAACCTACACTAACAAAAAATTAGTTTTAAGTTTAAAGAGCGCACTCATAAGCCCTTGCATACTTGGACACAACTCGATTAAATTAATAGGTGATATTGTTCATTGGTTTGAATCAATTCTTGCATTTAAAAAAATTAGGTGTTTTTCCTCTACTGTTAGAGGTCCCTTTAGCAGATTTTTATTATTATGATTTGTTATTTAAAATATATATAGGGGGCCTGAGATTTTCAAGCTCCCCACACATCTTATTTTTTCATCCAGTTCTGTGTTGAAAGATCCATATCTCTGCAACTTTTTTGGGCTAGATGATCATTGTATTGGGAAAAAAAGTAAGTTGTTAAGGGAAAAGGAGATGGAAAATATCCACATTAAATGATGTTTCCTTCACTCGACCTCTACCCTAAAACATCTATGATTTGGTCGTATTTCATTTAATCAAGGTTAATTTAAGCACACATGTGAGTTGTGTGTGAGGAGACTCATTTACAAGAGTGGTGTCTAAAGGTTGGTTGAGTTGATTTCCAACAACCCTGTCACATACCTCTTCTACAAAACAAATGATCTCAACACTTCAAACCTACAAAAAGAATGGTGGATCATTAAAAAAATAAAAAATTGAAGACTTCATAGCATCCAAGCCATCTTCACAAGTAGCTGCTAGCTCCAAGGTAGGGATAAGTGGGAAAGGAAATAATTACAAGAGAAGCATCCAGCTAAATAAATAGCATAGCCTAATCTTTTCCACATGAAAACTCATATAGGCATCCAGGTTGGAGGATTTATTTTTTAATTTAAAAAAATAATCTTAAAAACATCAATAAATATTCCTTCATGCTAATTATGGTCAAATAAAATTGCTTGGAACATTGGTTAGTGCATGGAATTTCAAATTAGTTGATCTCGGGTTCAATACACAACTTAACCATATGTTTTCTTTTTTAAAAAGAAAAAAGAAAAGATGTCAATGTTTTCTTTAAATTAAATATCCTCCATTCATATGTATATGCACTTAGGTGATTTTTCGGATAGAGGTTGCAACTTGGGAATAAGAAAGTGCTAATGTGGGAAAGTGGTTTGAGAAATTTGAAACATCTTGTGATGTTTGGGAGGTTCTTGTAATCATATTAGGTATTTTATAAATATTGCACCATGACAAAATTGGAGAGTATAAAAGGACAATAGGGGATTGAAAATTTATTATTGTTGACCTTATATGTATAAAAAATACTTGTTCAAATTTTTTAGAGGCCCTATTATTTTCTTGTTTGACCAGAAACTATTAAATCACAATAAAATAGTATTCTGCAGATTCTACCATTTGAAACATAGTGCTAAAATCAATTAGAATTCTTAATTATTTTCCAAGTAATTATAATTGCACCCAAAAGTATGCATGAGAAAATTATATTTCATAAATTATATTTGAACTCTATACTTGTTTTCCAAATAAGAACAGATGCTTATTTTAAAAACTCATTTAAGTACTAGATTCAAGTGGATCCATAAAATAATTCCACTATATTGTACCATGTGGCACTTAGCTTTGTTCCATAGTGTATTGTGGAAGTAATAAGTCTATGAAATAAAGGAAAAGGACTATCGAGTTATACACTATGGAACACGGCTAAGTGCCACATGGTACCATGGAGAAAATAAAAATCAAATTCATGCAAGGAGGAAAGTCTGTGGATTTGGAAAACTCAGTGTTCCATGAAGTTGGAAAATGTAGTGTTCCACAGAAATGAAAAAGTTAGTGTTCCGCAGAGTTCAAGAATTATAGTTTTCATTGGGTTTGCTAAGTCCACAGAATAAGAAAAATTTTGGAATGAAGCAAATTATGCAGAAAAAAGGAAACTCGTAGATTGAATGTGAAGTTATCCATGAAGCAAAAAAAGTTAAAAATCCGCTTAACAAAGCGTTATGTGAAGGATTCGGGCACCATGGAAAATGTGAAAGGTAGAAAAATAAAGTAGATTAATTGAGTAGAAAATACGTGGTACAAGAATAGGTTATGGAAAGTAAAAGTATGATTGTGGATCGGTAAAATAAAGCAAATAAGTCCACTATTGAGAAGATAGAGTACGACACTAAGGAGAGAGCATAAAACAGATTCACGCGTAAGAACAAGGCATATTTAAAGGCCTAAAATGATAGGATAGGAAACGCATGCCAAGACAAGATGATTTGGTAAATTAGCCATTTTCATGGCTACGGGCTATTTTTGAAGATAGCATGAAGAGCACACAATGGGATGGAGACTTACATGACATGCAAATGCTATTTTGGGGATGAGCATCTACTAAGTGTCATGCATGAGTTCGGGATAATAATAGGATTACTACTACCAGTTAACTGTAGGAGATCCATTATTAGCACACTTGCATGTGTGCATATTATAGTAAAGGTGCATGGCTATTTTCAGTATGCAACCTATTTTGGGAAGATTGTAAGTGGTGAAGCACAAGTCCCCACCCCTCTAAGTATGTATTAGTCTATGTAGTTAGAGAGAGACATTGTGTATGAGTTATTGTAGAGTTATGTTGTCGGATCTGTTATGCACATAAACTTATGGTAATGTTATATGATGTAAGAAGCTTCTATATTTACTGTGTTTAATATAATGGAGTATATTAACTAGATAAAGGTGTTAAACATGATTGTAACTGGTTCTTGTGTGGTTGATTTCATTACTTAATTCATGATTCCTTAATATCTAGATCTGGAATATGCTCTATGGAATGTTTATGGTTAGTTAGGGTTTGGATGTATGCTTTATCTTCAACACATTAACGTCTTGCACAAGTAATTATAAAGAGGGTCCTAGTACCTTTACGCATTTTGGGTGAGCGCTCAGCTAAGGCTGAGTGATGTGTCAGTGTGCTTAGATTTTTCATGGTGTAATCTAGGCTACATCATTGGTTCCATTGTTGGGACCTCTTTTTTAGTTGTTTTCAGGATGGTTCACATTGAAGATGTACCAGTTGACCCTAGCAAGTGTTGAGGAGTGGATAAAAGTTCTTGAAGAAGAGTACACATAAAGGTTCAACACTGGATTTGAGTTTTACGCACGCGTGTGGGTGGAAAATAATAAGTATGACTCTTTGTATGAGAGCTTCTTTTTTATCTTCCCAAAAGAACTGTATGAGTGGTTGTTTGTTTATGCGTCTGAACAGAATTGGAGGTATCACACACTTGTCTATACGTAGGAATAATTTCAGGCCTTATATGATGTTGATCTGATTTGGACATGCGTTGTGGATACTTGGTTACGTGGTGTTTTGAACAGCTATATTCGGGAGTACTCAATTTCCACTTATTATTTCCTAAAGGTAGTTGAGTTCCAATTTTTATGTTATCCCAAGGGAAATTTCTTGTAAGGCATTCCATTGGCAATCAAGATCTTGATGGTGACCCTGAACTTGGAAGAAAATCCAATGGCTAGCTAAACCCTACCACATGCGGGGGCAGGAGCAAATTTGGTGAAATATGGTCTCCCTAGTAGAAGAAAGGTAGAGAAAATAAAGACGGCTTAAGTACAATGAGGCACATGAAAGGGAGATGAAAAATTAGTGGGATATTACAGAGCGGATGGCATTGAGGAGATAAATGGATCTTACAGGATTTGGAGCTCACGCAAAAGGCATGGAGCCAGAGCATCTGGAACTTCCCCATTTGGAAAAGCATGACAGGGAAACCCCCTCAACCTCACATGGGTTCCTACCAACAGAGACGACCTACGCCATGGGTATGCATCTGAATCTACCTGGAAACCAAGCCCTTGCACTTGTTTTTCCATTACCTAGTACATCCTTTTAGTCAGCAAGCTAATTTGGGCAGTAGGGAAGTAGGAGTAAATCACATAGAAATTACATCTATGGTAGGGAAAACATCTTCATTGTTGTTTAGAGGTACCTTTTCAGGTACATCATCAGCACATAATTCAAGCATGCATAATTTTGGACTCACTTCTAGGAGTAGTACCACCATGCAGACTGTAGGAGTTCAGTTTAGTACTATTGTTAGGAAACAAGGAAGTACATCTTTTGGTTCACTTCTAGCTACAGGTGGAGTATGAGGGGGTATAGGTGGCTCTAGTTATGGTGGATCTGGTGATTCTGGAGGTAGAGGTAACACAGGAGGTTCTGGATCAGGTGGGTAGGATTTGCACCAACCCCATAATATTTACATGGAGATGTCTCTCCGTCTTCCAAAGTATAAGGGCATAGAATATGTTTTCGAACACGTGCACATGTGTGAGATAATGTGGCATGAAAAATTAATCACAGCTTCTGAGGGCGGGGAAAATCAATTTGCAACTACATTACAGGGACATGCACACAGTTCGTACAGCAAATTTGACCCTAATCAAACTTGCGTAGATTATGCAGCATTAAAATATGCCTTCCTTAAAGAGTTCTATATCCCATAATTTAAGCAGAAGAGTATAAGTGTGCTTAAGGATATTAAGCAGGGAACTATTGAGAGATTCTAGAAGTATGATGCCCATTTCAAAACACTTTTATCTCAACTTTCTTATGATATTCATGCAAGCCATCATGCACAATGGTTCATTGGAGGACTAATCACACCTTTTAGAAGGGCGATGTCACATAAGACATATTGATCAGTGCAAAGCACTTGAAGTGGATTTACATGATGAGGTAGTTAGAAGTATAGACACTGGAGTCATCCCATTTTTAGAAGCACATGTTGCAGCTATGGCAAAGCAATTAGAGAAATTATTAGTAAATGCAGCACATGAGACGCACATTGGGATTTGGTGTATAAACTATGAAGTGGAAGGACATGCCAAGGATAATTTTCCTCGTAGGTAAGTGTGTTCATTATTACTAGACTATGAGATATCTCATCTGAACCATGACACCAGCCACTACCCATTATTAAAACACGTGATAAGGAAGAATGTATCCTTCTATTGTAAAATTTTCTAGTCTATGACTCATGATGTAGAAGACTGCAGGTTGATTGGCCAGATCCATGATGTTGTAGGTATTGGTGTGCAACAAACAGGAGTAACAGATAACTCTAAAGGTAAGGTGAGCACCAAGATCAGGATCATAATCAAGAGTGCTATGATCATAATGAGGGGCACTATAAAGGAGGACATGGTAGAGGTCGAGGATACCATGGTGGATTCAGGGGTCATGGTCGTGGTGGTGGATGAGGTGAGTTTCCTCACTGAATGTTCTTTACATGTGGATCTCCTGACCACTACAGACATGAATGTCCTTAGAATATTACATGTTATTTTTATGGAAAGAGGCATAGCTACAAGGAGTTCCCTGACCTATATGATCATCTTAACAAGCAGCATAAATAGGAAAATAATGGCGTAAGGATGGTTAAAATATAGTGCGTTGTGGAAAATCAGCTAAATTTGGCATCAGAACCTAAGGTATTACCTGTGAAGATTACTACACGCACTAAAGCTACATGCACCAAAGAAGCATCACATCAGAATCCTACAATCACTAAGGAGGAATTTTTGCATCTAAGGTACCTGGATCCTCTACACCAAAAGGAGGTTTATCAGGAGACCATGGAGGTACTCAAAAACCTTTAGGGGGAAATACAATGTTTAAAGGAGCAATCACAGAAGATGGAATAGAAGAAGGTAGAAGATATGGTCTAGTCTGATATTGACGACTTGAAGGAGGTATGTAAAATGTTGCTCCAGGAAAATATCATTCCATTACTAGGGAATTTTCTAAAGGGAAACACTTTGTGTGTGACTATCAAGAATGGATGTCAGGTCCTGCACGTAAATCTTCCCCCGCATAGCTTAGATTACGACAAGGAGATCACTTTGAATGCTATTATGGATGGATTTCTCTTGATTAATATATAGATTGACGCAGGAACAGAGGTAAATGTGCTTACTTTAGATGCATGGGTACAAATGGGGAGACCTCCATTACATCCATCTTCTAATCTATTGTTTATGGATAATCAGACTAAGGCCACTCCCATCAAAGTTTTAAAAGATACATCCATTATTTATAGCAGTTACCATGAAAAACTCCATACCTATATGCATTTGATTTTCTGATAGATGATCTTCCATGAGCTTGAAGTTTTGAGTTCTATCACATCATTGATTTTGTTCTATCATGAGATCCTTGACTTATTTATTCCATAATTTTCTCTGATTTGAATGAACCTTCCTTGAAGCCAAGACATGTTCTATCACTATATGCCTTTTATTTTCTTAACATCTTATACAAACTATTTGAACTCTCATGAAAATATGATACCTTGCTTGTAATGGTAGTTAACTCTTTCTTCAGATCCTCCTTATCACCTTCATGTTTGATACACTCTTCCCTTTTGACCTTAAACTCAGCTAGGGCCTCCTCAAGTGAAGCCTTTAAAACCTTGATGACTTCCTCATAAGATTCACATAATATCTGTAAATTTTCTTTATAACTTTGTACACCATATCTTAAGTAATATAAATTAATTTTCATTTTCTCCAAATATATCCCTCTATATTTTTAGGATGCTTCCAAAGGCCCGTTCTGATACTAATTTTTAGAAGTGACAATGGACTGAGAGGGGGGGTGAATCAGTCCCTAATAAAACCTTTAATTTTTATATTTCAAACATCAAACACCCATATTCATGAAACACATATATCAATGCATGATCACAATAAAATATACTTCACCATGAAACATACTAAAAACAAGGATCACAAGATATACACAGAAACTCTCTTTATTGATATTAAAATTAGATCGCAATAATTAATGGCAATAAGATACAATCAAGAGATACCAATATAATCAACTTTTCCTTTTGAATACACAAGAATGTAATCTTATTTTGAAAAATGACTTCAACTCATTGTTAGACTTGAAAATACTCTAGAAACCTTATAATGACATCAACAAGATCTGATATTAACACTCAAGCACATGACACCAACTCTACCCTCCTTCATCAACTCACCATTAAGGAAACTTCACCATTCTTTGCTTTGCTCAAATATAGCTTACAAAAATACCACCACCTAATAACCTAGAATGTAGTTCTATGGGATTTAAGCTAGGCACAAGGTGGTTTTCTCTTTAGAAAGGGTTCTTCAAAGAAGATAAAAGGATTTCCAAAAGATAAGCAACTTTTCACCCAACACATCACATTTTTAGGATCTTCTTGATTCAAATTAAAAATAGGTCAGTTTCCCTCCTTTATTTCAACCATACCAACTTTAAAAAATCCCATATTAATCATAACAATAGTCACATATGACCCATATTGGTCAAGCATGCCAAAAACCATCTAACTTGCACCAAAAATCCTCAAAATTCCATCGCTAGAATGAAAAAAATTCCCTCATGCCAAAAATATTTTTATTCAACATATAAAATTCACTAAAAATGAATCATATTACATTTAACTATTATCCATGTTCGCAATTTACTTGATCCAATCATGTTATTTCATTTTATGGGCCCACTGGTTCATTTCCTTCACTAAACAATTTTTTTCAACAACCCGATTTCATATTTGGGCCTTAATCTCACCTAAGAACACCTCAAATATGGAATGTGACAACTCAATTTAAATCCCATAAATTTTATAACACTTCTAAGTATGTTAGAGCTCATGAAATGATCATATTTTTAAACCACAACAACTTTACCCTTTGTAAAATCAAGCTTCCCAAAATGAAATTTTACAAATGCAACTAGTTTGCACCCTTACTAAAACTTTCAAGACCTATAAATGGATTCAATGGATTATAAATTAATTTCATATCACTTTCTAGTTGATAGAAAGCATCACCCAATCCATTTCATGCACTAACTTAATCTTTCAACAAAAGCAGTCCTGTCTTAAAAAGAAAGAAAACTTATTTCTCACAAACTTACTTGGAAACCACATCAATTAAAATCATCATGACACAAAAATTATACCATTGTAAATATCTCTGAATTATTTTTCCATGACATATTGTAACTCCTTCTAAATCCAAGTGGAAGGCCTTCAACAAAGCTGATCTCTGCAAACTATCTGAAACTGCCCCAAAATTTCCCTTTGACCACTCACCATAAATGAAGCATAATTGAAAATTTAAATACATCACCATGACTTAAAAACATCATGTACATCAGGAAAACTCACATAATTTCCATAATGTTCATTTATTTTACAAATCCTTTGTAAAACCTTATCCCAAATTGAACTTCTTCAAAACTAACTTGTTTGAATGGGGTCCACTCATCACCACGACCTATACTATACCTTTATAGAAACTTGGAGGATTCCTCTACATTATTCAATAATCATATAATAACTACCAATAAATTATGGCCAATTAGGATCATTTTCTCTCCTACCACTTTCGAGCTAGGGTTTCAAACTCATAAAAAGTCATTTACCTTCTTAACATTCGTTCATAAAAACGTGACAATGAAATGACCTGATTATTTTTGTGAAACCTTCTAGACTCAATTTATAAACATCCCTAAAATCCAAAAGGTCCCATGAAAACCACACAATTCAGGATGAGCATCAGAAGACTCAATTTGAGTTGGAAATGACCTTATCCTTGACCATGTTCCATCAAAACTGACATATCTTGCAAAATAATCATCATCAAAACCTCAAATTTTTCCCACAGCATCATGACACATCCTACTAAAACCTCCAATCATCATAATATCATTAGAAAATATCAATATTTTCATCTACTGAGACTTGAAATTGTTATCCCTTAGGGTTTTGCACTATAAAGGCTAGGGATAACTAAAATAACAATATAACTCATCATAGAAACTCTCCAAAAAGGACCTAACATACTTGGTATACCATGAATAAACTTCCTCCATGCATCACCTATATCTACACCTTGAAACTCATGTGAGTTCCCAAACACCCTCCAATCATGCTCTTCATGCTTCTAACATACTCCTCAAGTCACCAAGAAGCTCCAACCACCATGCACTGTAACCTAGGCTAGCTAGGTCACCTGAATGAGCTTGCAAGAACAAGAAATTCTGATTGAATCAACATACGCAACTAATAACGAACCTGAATCTCCATGCTACCATCACTATGATCATCATCTAACTCCACTCCATCGTCCACTTTTTCATTATGAGGTTTTACATCAATCACAACACCTAAAAAACATTCCAACACACTCAAGCGACCATGTGGCTCACCACTATCACCAATAACCTTCTAGACCTCCATTGGGGCACAAGAAGTCTTAAAACCCCCAAAACAAACAACTCGCCAACCAAGGAGTGAACAAGACAAAAATGTTTTGGCCATAGTGTATTTGTGTTGTCATTTATATCAACTCCATTGATGGAAAATGGTGTCATGGTGTGGTATGTGTCTCTGTGATATGTCAATCAGATGTCTAGCATGAAGGTTAATTGGTAGTGTTAGGATTTGGTGAGTTGTCATGGTGTCCTAGTATGGTTCTTTCTTGCAGATTCATGGTTTGATTCCTCCCAAGTGAGTTGGAGAGTTTCCATAGGTCAAACATAGTTTGTATGGTGTGTTACATATGTATATGGGTCTGCATGAGGTCATTATGGTGAGGTCATGAGGATTCATGGTCAATTCAGGGCATTATAGGACTATTCTTAGCCCTGGTGCATGCAAAATGAGGTAGAGGAATGAGAAATGGAGCTGATAAATCTTGATGGATCATGGTGGTAGTATGATGGTAGTGCACCTAAGGTGTATGTCTAGTTTCATGTCAGTATTCAATGATGTGGTGCATGTATGAGGTCCTTAGGAAGCAAACAATGAGAAACATGTAGTTTGGAATAGATAAGTCTTAATGGTTAGAGAGTTTTAGATAAATTTGGGGTATATGGTGAGTTTTAAAAGTTATAGGATGTTTTCATGATGCTTATTATGAATCATTCATTCATCAGTCCATTTTTATTCCAACAATTGGTATCAGAGTGGGTCATTGATAAGAAAATCTAACAACTTGAAGGAGATCCTAGAAGCACAAGCTATGGGTAAGTCTTCAGATATTGAGGCTATATTAAGGAAGAGGAATGAATTACCTTAGTAAGTGATTGATTACTTGTAATATTAGGTCAAGCATATGGAGAAGAATCATGATCAATCCATCAAAGGTTTTAAATCTCAAGTGGAGAGTGTGACTAAAGCCCTAAGGGATACGGAAGAAACTTGTTCCAGGTATGAGGAAAAATGGAAATCTCTAGAATCAAAATTTGAGAGTGCATATAGTAGGTTGAGGATGTATGAGAAGCTTGAGAAGATCTCTGAAGCTCTTGATGGGATTTTATAAGGTCAAAGAGCTATAAATGATAAAACAGACCTAGGTTTTAAAGAAGAACATGTGAATAATAATGATGTTTCTAGACCAAGTACTAAATCAGATGAGAAGGTAACTAAGAAGGTTGATTTGAGAAGGTATAACTCAGTTAGGCAACCTAATGCTATGAGTTATGGATCTTCATTTAATGGTTATTGTTATATCTGTCATGATTATGGTCACAGAGATAGAGATTGCAAGAGGTGGTCTCCTAGGAATGGTGAAGCTCTCTTCAAAGGTGAATGTTTTTCATATTATGAATATGTTCATAGGGCCAAGGATTGTGGATTGAATCTTAGTGTGTTTGAGCCAAGAAAAAAGAGAACTATCATTTGCTTCAATTTTAAACAATCGTGTCATATAGCAAAAAATTTCCAAAGCAAGAAGAGGTGCATTATAAGATCTTCTCCTATGGTCAAGAAGGATGTTTCTCATATCAAGGAGATCATGAAAACTTATTCTCAGCCCACCATGCAGTATATGAAGTTTTTCAAAGAGATTTCTAATGTCATCAAGCTTGGAAACATAGTCAATAAGCCCAAATCAAGTCAAGGAATCATGTTTACACTTATTAAAGAAGATCATATGTGCTTAAAATCCATTCAAGCTCTAATACAAGACAAGTTGAAGAAATTGGGTCTATGGGACAATTCAAGGGTAATAATGTATGGGAAATGGTCCATTCATGAGTTTCAAGTTTTTGTGTGTTTGTAGGATGTCATTTTCTTTAACATAGTTGAGTCTAAGTCTAATAAATCAATATGAGTGTGTCATGATTTTCCAGGCCTAAAATTTCTTTTCCTAATCTCTGTCAATATGTTTACTTTAGTGTCATGTTAGGAAAAAGAGTTATCACCCATAAATGTGTTTAATGTGTTCTTCAAGGTATTTTAACTGTATATGAGTCGTGGAGTCAGAAGTAAAGTTGTGTCTTTATATGGTTCTTAAAGTCTATGTTTGGATCTAGGGTCTCTATTAATGTCATCATGATGAGAATATATGTAAATAAGTCCATGTCATTCTTTGAATTTCATGTCATGAGTAATTCTAAGTTGTGTACTCTCAGTTGTGTTCTTATTTCAAAGGTAGTTTTTCATGAAAATTTTGAATGCTCTTGTTGAAGTCTGAAGCTCTAAATCTATGTTTCTAATAAGAATATGTTCTCCACTTGAACATAAGGTCTAATTCCATTGGTTGATTTTTTTTTGAGTCCATGATATGCTTGTCTTTGAGTTTAAGGGTGTGATATCACTATGTCACGGTTTTTGTGGTGTCACAATGAGTTATTCAAGGTTTAATAGTGATTGAGAAGAAGCTCCAAGGTAGTCACTTGATATGTAGATTATTTTTTTTGTTTATTCTAAAAGGGTTTGAATTCAAAAGGGTTATTCATTGTGTCTATGATAGTTGAGATCTAAGTCTGCCATTAGTCAAAAGGATAGTTAAGTACAATGTCAAGCTCTTCAAATTCATTATCATGGTTGATGAATGTGTTTCTATATTCAATAAGTACCTCAAAATGTGCATATTCTAAGTCAACAATGATGCTCCAAGCATAGTTTCATGTATTTCATCAACAGTATCAAGGTTCAGTGGTTCTAAGAAAGGTGTAAGATGAATAAGAGTATTCCATCTTGATCAGTGTCATCAAGTGAGTTCCTAAAAAGTTTTTTTTTGTCAATTAGAGCTCTAATATGATCAATTCATGATGTTATGGTGTAAGAAATGGTCTGTACATGTATTTTCATGTCTCTTAAATATTTCATGGTCTTAGATAAGTCTGATATGTTGTATGTTCCCTATAAGGAGGTCTTGGATTATGTAAGAAGTGTGAAGCTTGAAGAAGAGTATGTCAAATGCATGGAAATGAACAATTTTGTGTGCTAATGCATGAGTTCACTCTAATTCTGTGTAGTATGTGGGTGTATGTGGCTAAAGGATCCAAAGGTTGTATAATATATGCTACATGATAGTAGTGCTTATATGTTAGCATCTTCAGGGGTGCAATATGTCTCAAAAATGTTGTTATGAGAAAATAATACTGTGAATAAAATGTTGGCCCTCTAAGAGTCCTTTGTATGAGTGCAATTTTGTATGGTCAAATTGTATATGCATCGACAAGCTTGAAGTTCTATGAAAGAAATAAGGTTTGAGTCATGAATATCGGCATTCATGTCTAAGTCAAAATATTGAAGTCTTGGTCCAAGGAATAAGGAAACTCAAAGTGCTTCAGAGAAATAATTTAAGATCGCATAGGAATAGCATAAATACCACTATACATTGTGTCTTAGTGGAAAAAATGGAATGCTACAGGTTTCATGAATATTATGTGCCTTCAAATTACAGTGCAAGACCTTACGAAGGTGTTTTTGAAGTGACTATTACATCTTGAAGTAGTTTGACAGAAAGGTATATGGATCTGAAGATTATGATCAAGGTTCAAAAGTCTAAAAGATCATACTACAGGTGTATTGGATGAATTTGTGAAGTTCCTTGAGTCCTTAAAGGTCTGAGATAAGCCCTAAGGGATTCTGAGGAAAGGTGAATAGGGGTTTGAGTGATTTTATGGGTATCATGAGCGATCTCCATGTACAAGTCAGATTTACGAAAGGTATAGTTATCTATTGTGCTCTAATACAAGGTCTCCAAACGTATGAACATGATCATGTTTTTGAAATATTGAAGGTTTATGAAAATTCATAGGAATATGTGCAAATAATGATGTGCTATACATTCAAGGGTGACTTTAAGACCTCCATAGGTGCGTAGAGTAATATTCATGCATGTACATTGCAAATTTGGTCAAATATCAATTAGAATTAAATATTTGATCTCCTAACTTGAGAATTATACTATGAAAAGGGCCTTGCATGACTAAAAGAAGGAGAAAATATATATGTACATGCAGGAGAAGCCTTGTAATGGATCTGTATTGAGGGGGAGCATATGTTATCTCATCTTACAAGAGATTCAACAGAGGTATGTTTAGATTTTTTGACTATCAACAAGGTGTATTAGTTAGTGGACATATAGATATGATTGTAACAATAACTGTGACAGGGTTGTGAGATCTAAAATGTGTCTCTATAGATATGAAGGTATGTGTTGAGTAAAGAAGGAAAATAAATGTCCAAATATTGATGTGAAGTGACAAGAAGGACTATGTTATGGAACAAAGACATGTCAAGTAAAATGAATGAGTCTTCAATCTCTTGAAGTCTATGTCAATGATAGTAAATTGATAAATACTATTGCATGTTCTATTTATGATTATCATGTATGTGCAAGAAGAGTTTATAGGTCTCATAGTATCTTTGAAGTTCATAAGCATCTCCAAGTCTGTGTGAAGATGGTTTTGTGTCATAAAAGATTTCCTAAGCACTTATGAAGGCTTGTCAAGGAGGTACATCATTCTGAATTTGTTTCAAGAAGGTGATTTTTGGAAGGTTGCAGAGTTTGTTCTAGTGTGCTTCATTATGAAAATTATGTATAGTATCAATGAATTTTTTGGCCCCTAATAGTGGTAGAGGAAAAAATCATTAGGAACATCTCAGAAAGTGCATGATGAAGGAGAAAAACAAGGAAGCAATGTGTTAGGGTAAGAATAGGACTCTTTATGTAGGGATGTTGACATTTTCCTTCCAATAGACTTATAAGGGGTCCAGTAGACCTTGTAAAACAGAGATGGAATAGGTGTCCCAAGAGCTTTGTATGGTAGTAAAAGATGAGAAAATGACAAGGTATAGGTCTAAGAATATGATTAAAGACTAGGGAAGTGTGCTTTCAAGACTTAAACATAAGTATGAAGGAACTAAGATGTTAAAGAAGGCTAGAGAGGAAAAATTGAAGGTTTATTGACATATAAAGTAAACTATATTATCAAGGAAGTTGAAATTATATGAAGATAGGTTGAAAAGGCTGCAATAGGGTTTCATGACAGAGGAAATATGATGGACTCATACTCTAGTCATGTAAAGAATGTAAAATCTCAAAACTTGTGTTTTTTAGTTAAAGGAAGATGGTACAAACCTAAGGGGAATAATGAGAAGGTATGTCTTGATGAATCTAGGCTTATATAACATTGATAAGTTTTTCATTTTTGCATTGAAGATATGGTTCAGGTCCCATAGTCCTAAATGGTATCATGTTTTCCTTGGAGGAAGAATTTTTGGTCTCAAGCATTGAAACAACCTAGAAATTGATGTATGATAAGAATGAAGATTAAAATGAGGTGTATAACCTCTAGGTGATCTATTCTGGAGTTCATATCAAGTCCATAGGATCTTCATTTTCTATTGTTGGAGTCAAAGAAGAAAGTTTGAAGTCTCGGGGGGGGCTACTTGTGAAATTAAGTTAATTTGGTACATTTTTATCATTGTTTTATCATTTTTCTATGTCTAATAGTCAGTATATCCTTTTTCATAGATGGAAAAGTGGGAGAGAGGCATTAAAAACATGGAAAAGAGGTCATGTAGGTGTTGGTCATAACGGTTACCATCAATTTTTTTTAGGGTGGTTGCCATCAATGACAAAGGGGGAGATTTTTGGCTATTGTGTGTTTATTTTGCCATTGATGTCAACTCCATTGATAGAAAGGGTGATGTAGTATGGTATGTGTCTCCATGAGGTGTCAATAAAATGTCCAGCATGAAGGTTAATTGGTAGTTTAGGGATTTGGTGAGTTTTCATGGTGTCCTGGCATGGTTCTATCTTACAGAGTCATGATTTGAGTCCTCCCAAGTGATTTTGAGTGTGTTATGAGGTCAAACATGGCTGGTATGGTGTGTTACAGATGTATATGGGTCTACATGAGGTCGGTATGCTTAGGTCATCATGTTTCAAGGTCGAGTCACGTCATTTCAAGCCTATTCCTAGCCTTGGTGCATGTAGAATGAGGTAGAGGAGTGAGAAATTGAATTGATAAGTATTTTTGGAGTATAGTAGCAGCATGGTGGTTGTGTAACTAAGGTGTATGGTGATTTCTAGGTTAGTATTTAGTGATTCAGTTCATGTATGAGGCCCTTAAAAAGAAAATAGTGAGAAATAGGAAGTTTAGCATTGGTAAGTCTTAATGGATAGTGAGTTTAAAATAAACTTGGGATATATGGTGAGTTTGAACAGTTAGAGGATGTTGTCATGATGCTTCATGACAAGTTTCAGGTCAAATTGCTGAAGGAAGTTGAAGATATGAAAGTTTGGGTGAAACCAAGTAAGTAATAGTGTATTTGTGAGACAAATATGGACCTTGTGATGTTTGTTGTGAGTTGTATGATTTCCATGGGGACATGATATATTTGGAATATATTTTTAGGTCGATTATGAAACTTTCACAAAAAAAATGTGTTTTTATTGTCATGATTTTATGAACAATCATTAACAAGGTAAAGTGGTTTGAAACCCTATCAAGGAGTGACTTGGAGAATATTACTTTTCCCAGCCTAGTTTTGATTGGTTTTTCAAAATTTATGATTTTTTGTTGTAGAGGACTCTTCTATATTTCTATAAATTTAAGATAGACTAGATGAGAGTATGTGGGCCCCACCCAAAAAGGATTGTTTCTAAAGAGTTTCAGTTTGAGAAGATGTTTACAAAATGAGGTAAATACTAAATTGGAATTTATGATAGCCTTGGAGTTTTTCTTGATGTTCATAAAGTCTTAAGGTCATGTTTGAGGTGAAAATTTTCAAAGTGATCCCTATTTGTGAATACTAGTTTTTGGGGCAGTTTGGGCCATCTTTCAGTAAAAGTGGAATTACAACAGCTAAAAAAGGAGTTAAAAGTTGATAATTTTTTTGTGAATTTGGTTCAGATACCCTTCCAATTATTTATTAAACTTTTGATTTGGAAAAGGTATGCAAATTTATGAGCTGATCTTTGAGGGTCAAGTTTTAAAGATGCTTGTTCTAGCAGGGTGCAAAGGGCTATATGAGGTAAGTGATGGTTTCTAAGTTTTTAATTTTTGGTGAAGGTTTTTGAGTGCTTATAAATCATTTATAAGTATGTTCCATGATTTTTTTTAGTGTGGAAGTGTGTTCTTAGGTGATGGATCAAGTTGGGCTAATGGTCAGTTCTTGAGCCCAAAAGGGCATAAAAAGTAGTTTATAGAGATTAGCTTGGTTGAAGGCCTTCCACTTATAGTTGGAAGGAGTTATAATGTTTTAGGGAAAGGTGATTCATATATATTTATAATTAAGTATGGATTGTGCATTTATGGGTTGATTTGATGGATCTTTAAGTTTAGTTTATAGAGAAGAAGGTAGCTACATTTTTAGGATAGTTTTGTTCTTGCTGAAATATTGAATTTATTGAGGCATGCTATGGATGAATTGATGCTTTATATCACCTGGAGAGTTAAGATGTATGAACATTGTTCCTATTGAAGTATTTTGAGGTATTTAAAGTAATAGAAAGGGTAAAAACTAGTTACATTTACAAAAATGGGTTTTAAATACTTGTTTTTGTGAAGAGGAAACTAGAAGTGGTTTAAAACAGTGACTGTTTCAAGACATGATGTTTGGGTGATTTTATGCACTAGTTGAGCTAGGATAAAAAGTGTGACCTAGATGAGGATTTTAAATTTGATCGAAGACATGATTTTAAGGCTGATTAGATTTGTTACAGGTTGAACATTTATTGAACATTTATTGAAATTTGTATCTCCATCAATTATAGCAGCAAAAAAATTCAGATATCATCATCATTAGGTGGCTGAGTTAGTGTTTAGTCATCATGGGGGCTTGTAGCCTCCTTATGGAGTGGGTTCTTCACTAAATTAGGGGTTGGTTCTCCTTGTAGGGTTGGTGCTCTACTAAACTATGGGTTGGTTCTCCCTGTGAAGTTGGTAATTCACTAATTCTCTTTTCTTTACTTAATCAAAGTAGAGTTTCAGTGGGTTTTCTTCCCCATTAGGGGTTTCCCACTTACATATGGTGTTCTTAAGTTGTGTAATTTGTTTTATGATATTGTGATTGATGTTTCATTTCTTAATAACCACATGTGGTTATGAATTTTGTATGGAAAATTTTATTGATGAATGTATGGTTTGGTTAATGAAAGAAAAATCATTGTAGGACTGATTCGCCCCCCCTCTCAGTCCATTGTGATTCCAAAAAAAACAACTTTACAAAGGCATGTCACACACTTATACATGTTTTATAAGGCCTCAAAAATCTCCATAAATCATGAAACACACTCATAATAAGCATCGAACCATGAAACCCTCATTAGACCGTACTCAACCAAGCACCCTCAAAATTGACCTTCAAATAATAGTTCATAACTTAATCATATCTTATAAAAAAACTCAAGTGTGATATATCATTGGAAATATCTTAGAGTCGAGATAATGAAAAAATTCTAATCAATTCATAAAACCACCTATAGCACCTCCAAAACTACTCTTTTCCCAAACTACTCAAAAGTGACCCAAAACTACCTAAAAACTAGTCCTCATAAATAGGGCATGCTTTACATTATAAAGGAAAAAATATAACATAAAACCATCATGGACATGTATTACAACTCCCATGCTTCAATAAATGGTAAATTATTCAATATGTTCAATGGGTAAGATTTGTAAAATATAAAACTTTCCATGAACTTTCCTTTTTGGGTGGAGCCCAGATACAACCAAAACATATAAAATACATCATTAGAAATTTGGATGAGTCCTCTTCATCATAAAATCATCACATTATCAAAAGGAAACAATTATGGACTTGTACGAGTAATTTCTCCCAAGTTGTTGCTTAACTAGGGTTTTGAGAGGGTTTCAAACATGTTTACCTTCTTAATGATCATTCATAAAAAAAGTGATTATAAAATAAATTAATTATTATTTTAAAATATTAATAACAATCCTAATTAACTATGCTAACGAGTTCAGGTCCCCATGTAAATCATACAGTCCAAAACGAGTATCTGAAAGTCAACTTTTTCCTCGAATTCTCGCCTTTGTAAAACTGGTTTTGGAAAAACAAGCATAGCTTTCAAAAACTTCAACAAAATGACCTGAAACTTAACACACATCATCATAATAACCTTTTTGATGATACAAGATACTTATATATGTTTTTTAGATACCCAAAACTCTCTAACCACCATGATTTACCCATGTAAACTTGTCTTGTCTTCATAGTCTTGCTTCAATAGAACTTAGAACTTGCACTTTACCACTAAAATCTGACATTTTATGCCTTATACACATGTTTTGAATTTTTTTAATTCTTAAAATATGCTTTTATCATAATTCCCTACTCTATTTCACATGTTACCATACCATACATCTCATGTTAGGTCTAAGACTAGGCCTGGAATGACCTGACTCAACATATACTTCTCATGAAGTGGCCTTGTTGACCCCTTACAGACACTTAGACACCTTTGAAACATCATAATAATCATGTTATACCTCATAATTGAATTCAAAAACTAATATAGCTCACATCATAACCATACTAGCTTGCAACATGCCCTAGACCATGCCAAAACATCATAGCAACTTGACCCAATTAAAACACTAACATTCAACCTTTAGCTTAACTCATTGATGATACCTCATGGAGACATATAATTCACCTAGACACCCCTTTAACATCAATATAACTCTTTTTATCAATGAAAACAACTAGATATAATGCCCAATAATCTCCTCCTTTGTCATTAATGGAAACCACAAGACAAAACACTTACAAGACTTATTTTTCATGTTTTTGAGTCTACTCTCCCCCTTTTACATCTATGACAAAGGCTACATGAAAACTTGACATGAAAAATAACTTTACAAAACACAATGACAACAATGCAAAGATGACTTACTTTTCAACCTTGACTTCAAGAAGAAAAATGATCCTATAGACATGTACACACTCTGGTCTTCAACACTTATTGGTTGTCATGGACTTCACTCCCCCTATCTTGATATTCATTTGGTTGTAGATATATTCATTTTTTTGTATTGAGACCAATAGCTCTCCCTGGAACTATTTACCAATGTTTTACTTCAGACCTTTAATAACGTGTGTCTTACATACATTATCACCTAAGATATCAGTCATCCTTTTAACTTGGAAAAACTTATTCTTACCATGCTTCTCTTCAACATTATTTATCTACATATAAAATAAATCTCTTGATTATGGAGGAAAAATCCCCCTTGATTTTTACTAATTGTAACTTCCACTAAGATTTTTATCACTACTGATTTAATATAAATGTAATAAAATCTAATTATAGAGCAAATATTGTAATGAATGATATACAAATGCTAACATACAGTAAGATTCAAGAGAATAAGAATGTACAAATGCAAAACCCTAATAAATAGAAGGATATAAATAGACTTATCTAATTCTCAAGTAATTTAGAAGTGATCTGGGTAGGTGAATAACTGAAACAAACTAGGAAGAGTGTCTTAAATGCTCATTAGAGGTTCTAAGACTCATGAATATGCTAGATAGAAGCACCTGGGAATTATTGTCCTTCATGGGTGTTAGTTTCTATGTGAATGATCTAGATCTAGCCTCTTCTACACTGGAGGAGCTTCACTGCTAGTATCTATTTATCACTCTTGTTTCACTCTTTGATTAATGAATGTACCTTTAACCTACAAAAAAAGTTTTATACCTACACATGTCCACAAACCACATCAAATATAATAAAAATAAATATAGACTAACCCCGGCGGTCACCCAAAGAGTGAACTTAGTACTGAGCATTGCACTATATTTCAGACTCCATGTAGTTCTTTATGTAAGTGTGTGTAATGATGCCCTAGGATGCCCTTGTACAAGTTGCACAATGATAGTGTAATAGATCTAGAATGTAGATAATGTATAGAATGTGTGTGATGGAATAGAATAAAATTCCCCTCCTATGTTGTGTATGCAGAAGAAGGATCCCCTATCCCTTAAGTGAATGTGCTAGATGGATGCTTTCAAGTGATCTTGTACTTTTGGATGTAAGATTAGGTGATAGTATGTAATGCCTAGAGATTTTTCCCTTATTTTGAAAACATAAGTTGTGTATTTATATGATTCCCTTGTTTGAATTTTGTAATTTACAACTAGAAGGCCGAACCAAAGTAGTAAAAATTAATCAAGAAGTGAAAGGGGTCCAAAAGGATAAGAAAAAGGTAAAGAAGGATAGGAGTGCATAGAAGGACAGGAGTGCCTGGGTACTAGTGTCCCAACTAGGCTCTAGTGTTCTTAAGCCATAGAAAATTAAAACAGTCAAATGTCAGTAAGAGTGCAAGATGTATAAAACTAGTAAAATTGCAGAAGACAAGAAAAAAGGCTAAAGGTAGTTGTCAATTACTAGTTTTCTTGCTTATGAATCATGTAAATGCTAGCATGATTTTAGGACCTTGTAAACACAAAATCATGCACTTGGGTACATTTATAGGTCCTAAAATCATACTTGCATTCATATGATTCCTAAGAGAGAAAACTAGTAATTAAAAACTATCTTTAGCCTATTTAATTTATTTCTTGTTTTCTTTTAGATCTTTCACACCCTATAGACCATTTGGTACTTTACTTCTTTATCTTTTATGACTCCAGACACCAGTTCCCATCCAATATGTCAACACCCAGGTGCCCTCATCCACTCTTAGCATCCTGCACTCTTTTTATCTTACTCACCACTTTTGAGCCTCTTTTATCTTTTGGGCATCTTATTATCTTATGGGTTGGCCTTCCAGTTGTCAATTACAAAATTCAATCAAGGGAATCATATAAATACAAAGCTATGTGACAAAAATAAAGGATCAATCTCTAAGCATCTATTGTCATCACCTAAGCTTTCATCCAAAGCCATTTAAGAGCACTAAAGGCATCCATCTAGTATTCATTCAAGGGACAAGGTACTTCATTTTCTACATACACTTCATAGGAAGGGGAATTTTATTTTTCCATACACACATCTATTTACACTGGTACATCTAGTTATCACCCACTATCAAGTGATCTTGCACAAGGGCTTCCTAGGGCATGATTATTTCACACACGCACAAGAGCTATGTGGAGTATGAGATGTAGTACATCACTTGTTCGTAACGTCACTTAGTTAGGTGACCATCATGGTCATTCTGACTCCCCATATTGCATCTTTTCTTTTTGCGATTTGATGAATTTTGAGGGTTTTGCAAATCTTTATCTCTTTACAAGTTATAGGTGAATTCGGTGATCATCCAGTGACATACAGGAGACTAGAAATGACTGCTAGCAACACTTGTGTGACACTAGAAAAACTAGGTTCCAAGATCCTTTTTGGTCACTGGCGCCTAGCAAAGGTCTCTTGCGCCTAGGTTCCCTCGCCCCATTCTAAGAACCTTGTTTCAGCCTCATCCAATAGTTCCATCATTTACTTAGCACAGTTGCAACAATTTTTTCTTCCTATTCATCAATTGTTCCAGTACATATCACCTTCAGGGAAGCGTAAATAAACTAAGGAAATATTTCCCTCTCTTGTACTTAGGGTTTCATATTTATCTATATTATTACTTGTGTCAAATTTGTATTCTTTCATTTATTTATCATATGTGACTTGGTAATATCTAGGGTTTTACATAACATTAAGCATAAATTCTATATTTTTGAAATCATTTGGTGAACACGACATCTCAATCAATCTTGAATCCTCCCTTCTCCCTCACATTCCTATCCTAGGATCCTTTTCATCATGGATGTCTCCATCCATGATTTATTTCTAGCTAATCCTGATTGTAACGCTAAAATAAATTCTCTTTTGGTTAATACTCCTATTCCTTCCAAAACTCATCCAGAACTTGTCTATCTATTATTCTTAACTATATTTTTTGAACAACTTACTTTTCCATCTTATATATCTATTGGTATTTTTATTTTTGACAATGATCCTCACCTATATATATTGGATCGCATATATAACATGGGTATCAAGCAGAAAATGGTCAATAATGGATATGAGCTCAATATTTGTACTTTATCACTCCTTCAAAATCTCAGCCTTTATTCAGCTAATGTTATCCCATCATCCATTTCTCTTCATGTATATGATTCTTCTACGTGTAAATGCATAGGAACTATTACTTTACCTCTAACAGTTTGGCCAAAAACTATTCGTATTGTATTCTTTGTTGTCGATGTTGCAATTTAGTACAATTGCTTACGTGGTAGACCATGACTTCAAGCTATGTAGGAAGTGCCTTCTACAATTCATCAGTGTATTAAATTCCTCCATGATGGCTATGAACATACTATTATTGTTTACCATGATCCATTCAAATATTTTCACGTAGACCCAATCACTACATTTCCTACTCCACTTCATATTGCTCCTACACAACCCATTGATGACGATCAATTCATGGAACATCACACCTCCACCACCACCTTGCCTCCTCTTGAGGGTACTATTTATGCATTGGACATTGTACCATCCACCTCATCTTCCCATGTGCACCCTACATCGACGCTTCCTCCTTTCACATGCACTATTTTCATAAATAACTCTTATTGGCAACACATTCCATTTGATCCTACTTGCTCTGATACTATTTGCACACATGATGGCTTGGCTCAGCTAGGATTCACACTGGATGATCTCCTCCCTCCACCTCATTCTCCTCACATATAGCATGTATATGTTCACATCACTACTATTTACGGCCTTTGTGTCTTCCATTTATCAATCTTCCTTGCATGCAATTCTCCACTTACACTTGGGAAATCTTGGCTTGACTACATTGGTGACACCTTGGATCCTAATCATATTGATATCACATTTCCCATGCCTTTCGGCCGTGTTTCTATTTGCAATTATATATTTCTTAGCTATACACAAAATCTTACTCACTAGTATGCACATGGTCCTCCACTACCATCTTTCATTGATGAAGAATATGCTATGGGTATGTAAAATTTATGCCATAATGGCTCTTTACATGATCAACCATATGTTATTTCTTACCATGTATCTGACGCTTCTCCCTTTGGCTTTGACCATGACAATGATTATCTCTTAGATGATGTTACCTGATTATTTTCTACATTATATGTTTGGGGGCATAATGCTTATTCTTCCTCCCCTCATCCTAACCTTATCAGGTGTCTTTCATTTCTACTATTACCCTTTGTGCTTCATATTTCCTATTTCTAGGCATCAACCATACATAAATTGTATCGTCACTACTCTATGGTGCACTCTAGTTCCACGGTTAATACTTGAATACTAAGGGTCTAAATCTAAAATGAACTGCACCCCATTCACTCTTTATGCTTTATGATTCATTGATCCATCTCCCTATTGCATACATTCAAACCATTTCCCAATGATCCACTCTTGTTCTATGGTTCATTCTAGATTGTTGAGGGGTATTTTATAAATAAACCTCATCTCATGCTCATTCACATCCACTAGGGGGGACATTGCTCCTACCACATTCATATTACATATCATTCCATCTCACTTATTCACATCATATTGTATATCTTCATTGCATTTATTTTTTATTTCATATACTAGTTACATGATGCACTTTACTTACTTTACTAGTCAGATACTTAATATGTCATTATCTTTCCTATATACACATGCATGTTCACTTGGTATCTTAAAGTGAATGCAAATCTTCTACATCTCTCTACACATGGTGACGATGCTTGGCACATTACCTTTTATCAGTCCCACCGAGGCTAATGGGGGCATCTACCTTCTCATACACTACAGGTGTTATCATTTCATTTTTTCTACTCTCTACTTTTACTAGCACGCTACTTGATCTATTGATACATAGACACTTTGACATACTTGATATCTTTCTAACATGCTAATGGGTTCTTCATGTGCAGCATTTTCTTTGCAGGAATATTTTTCCACCATGGTTGGACACATCTTATTTATCTTGTTTTCTATTGTTTGTGATTGTATGCTATTGTTTGCGGGCTATGCCCTTTGTCTTATGTGTACACTATATGTTTTTTTTCATTACGGTCCTGATTGTCTTGTGACATTGTGAGTGATGTCCCATGTTGAAAACCCTCTTGTCATGGTTTATCTTGTCTTATTTCTTGTTACATTGTCTTCTATTGCATGTTTTCTAGATTTTTCTACTAACACGTGTATCTAGTAACTGTATTGCATATGGCTTGGTTTCTTCCATGCACATTCCCCCTCCCCTTATAGGGATATAATTCAGATCAGTTTTAGATCCTCTCCTTTGGACAAAATCCTCTTATTAGTTTCATAATCTCAGAGCTATAGTTCAGATATGCATAGTACAGAATTAGCACAGGATACAGTTACAGAAATGGCCCAAATTTTGACTTGGGTCCTCGGTTAAGCACAAACACTAGCGCCCAGATATAAACACTAGTGCCTAGGTTCTCCTAATCTTACCTAGGTTCCTATGACCAGGGGCAATTACAGTTACTTTCTCAAATTGGAATAGTTCACAAATCTGGTTTCACATTACAAGCACAGTCCTCCAATAAACAGAATGTATTCTTTCTCCATTTCAACTCAGTACAATATGGAAATAAATGCAGAACAATGCGGGATATACCATCTGCAATGGTTCTTATTCGGGAAGTATTCATAGAAGGAGGGTAACACTAGACCTTTCTCCTCAACACTCTTTTGTCATGGTGTGAGATCACCTAAAAAACTTGTACTTAGCGTGAGATCACCCAAAAAACTTGTTCTTGGCATAAGATCACCCAAAAAACTCATTATTAGCATGAGACCACCCAAAAAACTCACACTTGGCCTGAGATTTCCCAAAAAACTTGCTCTTCTACAGAATTTTAAGACATTTTCTATCATTTTCGCTCTTCATGGATCAGGTGCACACTTTCCTTTTTACATACTTTTACATGTTTTTACATAATTTTACAAGAGTTTTCATAATGCATGACTTTGACTACTTTTTCACTCTTCTTTTGCAGTTTTTTCTTCAATATGCAAAAATAATCATCCCTTCATCAAGCACAACAATAGGTACAATGTGATGTAACACCATACGCTTCACTCTTAGGGTCACTTCCTCTTTCTTAGCTTCCATGCTTAATTTTTATCACTTCACGCTTTCACTTGTCCACTCGGTATGCTTTCGCCATCAATCTACAAGGAACAAAAGATGCTCATATTATAACTACTTTATGTTATCAAGTATTCACTCAACAACATAAAATGTGGGAAAATGTAGACACAAAATTATTCACTTGGGTACATTTCTAGGTCCTAAAAGCATACTGACATTCATATGATTCCTAAGCAAGGAAACTAGTAATTAACAGCTATATTTTGCCTATTTGCTTTTTTTTTGGCTTCTTTCTAGTCTTTCACAAACTACAGCCTAGTCAGTACTTTACTTCTTTATCTTTTATGACTCCGGACACGACCGCCTAGCCAGGACGGTAATTCCCAAGTTCCCTCGTCCCCTCTGGGAACCTTTTTTCCCTTTCTATCTTACTCACCTATTTTGGGCCTCTTTTATATTTTGGGCATATTATTTTCTTATGGGTCGGCCTTCCAGCTGTTAATTAAAAAATTCAGCCAATGGAATCATATAAATACAAATTTATGTTACCAAAATAAAGGATCAAGCTCTAAGAATATATTATCATCACCTAAGCTTGCATCCAAAGGCATATAAGTGCACTAAAGGCATCCATCTAGCATTCATTTAAGGGACAAGGGACTGAATTTTCTGCATACACTTCATAGGGAGAGGAATTTCACTTTTCCATCCACATATCTATTTACATTGGTATATCTAGTTATCACCCGCTATCAAGTGCACTTACATAAGTGCTTCCTAGGGCACGATTATTTCACACATGCACAAGAAACATGAATTCTGAGATTTAGTACAATGCTCAGTCATAATTTCACTCAGTCTGGTGACCACCGAGGTCATTCTGACTCCCCATATTATATCTTTTATTTTTGGGATTTGATGTAGTTTGAGGGTTTTGCAAGTCTTCATCTCTTTGCAAGTCACAGGAAAATTCGGTGATCATCCAGCGACATACATGTGACCAATAATGACTACTAAAGACACTTTTGCAACACCAAAAAAACTAGGTTCCAATCTTGCACAAATTCATAGGCACCTAGCAGAGGTATCTTTCACCTAGGCACCATCGCCCCATTCCATGTGCCATGGTTCAGCCTCATCCAAAAGTTCCAGAATTTATTGAGCATGGTTGCGATAGTCTTCCCTTCATGTTCATCAATTGTTCTATTCCATATAACCTTCAATAAAGTGTAAATCATCTAAGTCACTCTTTCCCTCTCTTGTACTTAGGGTTTCATATTTATCTAGCTTATTGATTGTGCCAAATTTGTATTCTATCATTTATTTATCATATGTGACTCTACAATATCTAGGATTTAACATTACATTAAGCATAATTCTATATTTATTAAATCAGACCTAGAAATGTACCCAAGTGCATAGGTTTTGTGTCTACAACTACCAAGTCCTTACACAAAACTATTTCAGGATCTTTTTCTTATACTTGCTTAGTTCTAGGCACACCAATCAAACTCAAGCCAACCACAAGGAAATGAAGACATCATACCTTATTCATAACTCTACTCTCCTTAGGATGATGTACTTACTCACAAATGGACAACATGAATGCTCAATTATTTTAATAATCTTACCTCTTTTCACACTTGTTTGTAGACATCTTCAACATACATAATAGAAACCAACTCTCCCTTAATATTGACTTTAAGCTTGATTCTTGTGGTTTGATCCTTGATGAAGCATTATATCAACCCTCGTACAACTCTGCCTCCTAGAACTAGTGATCTCATGAATGTGTGAGAGCAGACAAACCTTGATGACTTGACCCTAACATAGAGTACCCTATTAACTTCATCTCTTTAAATTCAACTATCTCAAATGTAACTCTTCGACCTTGATCATCATTTTTTATTCCTCATGTATTCAATTCATCAAACAACTTAACACTTTTTTCTTGGGACTTGTCACACTTACCAAACCTTAAATCTCTACAGACTTACATTAGCCTGTGAAGCTAAAAATCTAATTATTTCACAACTCTCTTCATATCAAGCATTCACCTATAATTCATACCAGGATATCCAACTCATATAATATATTCAACTTTGTTAATCAACCAAACTCTTCTTTGTGGGCTTAGGACAACAAATTAAAAACATATATCATATCACAAAAAATTATACCTAATTTATATGCTTTCACAAAAACCAAAGTCATCATTGTATCTTCTTAGTACCATCAACATAGTCATGAAAAGTATATCTTTGACATGTTTCAATGGATTGTGAAATTATTCTTTCAAGGAGAAACCTAAACATACTTAGACCTTTCAATAATTTTTGTTGAGTTGTACATATTCATGTTTACATGTCTTGGAAAGCCTCCAAATAACACTATGATCCTTGAACATACAAGTTTGTATCTAAACAACATGGGATTCATACCTCATTTTGAAAAAAATTCCATAGATGATCCTTTCATTTTTCCTTGAAAAGATTCTATTCACCTCCTCATTTCTTCATGATACTTCTTCAACCTTGATGTTTATTCATACATTCTTGCAATAGAGGCTCAGATCTCATACCTTCTTCTCTTCTCATTATAATGTCTGATACTAATCATCTTAGAATCACAACCATTTTTCTTATTTATACATCAAGAAAAATTGCATACCTTGACTTGACTACAGGGCATTCAAACATCTTTTCATAGCATTTGTTGCAGCATACATTACTTTCTTGATGTAAAAATGAATATACACAGTCGTATAAATCTTCTCAACAAACCTTGTTTTTCTCATTTATGATGAACTTCTTGAAGAACTTTCACCTTTGATCTTAGATTTAGGAATCCAACCCTCATTTCTATCATAAATGAATTGATAATACCAAGTAGGAGATATTTTTTCATAACTCTTCATACATTGTGAAACTTTTAATGATAGGACATGTGTCAACTCTATATTGGATAAAGATCCTCAAGAATCCAACCATTTACCAAAAATTGTTAGAAATACCTATAACTTCATCATTTGTATTGGCTATAAATTCTCCATTCTCGGTCATCTTGTACTTGTCTTTTGAATTCATATGCAACCCTCAATTAACTAGGATTTCAAAACACATAACACTAATTATTCCATGGTAGTCCTTCATCATCAAAACAGGGCCACCTAGCTTGGATAAATATTCTTAAAAACTCAGGGAGTGTTTATCATCTTGTTAGAGAAAGCATACTTTTTTTAGATATGACCACAATCTCCCCCTAGAACCAATCCTTCATACATCCTCTAGGAGTTCTCACAATGAAAACATGAACCACGATAGGACATAAGCATAACTTTTGAGTTGTTCTTCTTAAGATTCTCTAAAGTAGCCTGTTGAGAAATCACCATTACTATAGTAATATATTCTATCATTTAACTCTTCTTAGAGAATATATCAGCAAAATAACATCCTTTTAATTGTCATCAAACCATCATAACTATAATTTTTAAATCATATCAAATGTCCTTCAAAGCTTCAAATTTAAGAATCAAACTAGGCCTACATACTAGAACCTTATTCGAAAATCATTCCTAATAGCATATATCCATGGAGCATTCCACATTGGGTCAATAAAAAACATACCTTCCTTAATCTTACTTCTTGATGCACATACCTCTTTTTAGCTTATCATTGTAGCTTATGACTTCTAGCATCTGAGACATTGATCTCTAAATTTCACGTTAGCTCTTTGGAGAAACACATCTTGCCCTGGGAAAATACATTCTTACAACTTAAATACACACTAGATATCCTCATGTACCTATTTTTTTGAAATAACTTCTTTAACATGTCAAACTATTTTCTTATAAGTAATTCCTTCATGGGATATCACAGAGAGTATAAGCATTTCATAGTGAATACATACTTCATAACCTTCAAACATTATCAGGAATTATCAAAGTTTCAATAGACATTATTTATCTTTTTAAGACCAACTTTCAATCTTTAACCAAGATGATTAAGCTAATTATTAAAATATATGCCTAATCTGATTGTAATTGTATGAGTAAATTAAATAATAAATAAGTACATACATTAACCCAAGAAAACTAATCCAAAAATATATAAAACAATAAGTGCAAAAAGAGGTAAGATGACTTATTTTTTAGTAATGAATGTGGTTTGTTCTGAATTGCTAATTGGATTAACAAAGAGATATGAATGTTGCATAAATCCTCACAAAAGTGTGTAAGATCACAATCTTCCTAGATTAAGGAGCCTGAAGAGGGATAGGGATGCCTGCGGGTGCTCTAGACTTATTTTTGGGCATCTATGTCTGTAGAAATGCTCATAAAACCTCCTATGAGTGGTCGAGAGGTATTTTTGTTTTTTATCCTTTTGTCTCTTTAAGGTCACACAAATATTGACGAAGTCGCTAGAAACCAGAAATAAAATAATGACCTGCAAAACCCTCAAAGAGACATCAAATACTAAAAAATAAAGATGCAGAATGAGGGGTCAAATAGTCCTTAGTTGTCACAATGGTGATCTTATGACTAATCATTACAATATATTTCAGATCCAATGTAATTATATGTGTGTGTTTGTGTGTGCCGAATTGGTCCCTAAGTGGCTCTTGTGTGTGTCACACTTGATAGCGAGGAATGTAGTTAGATGTAAAAAATTTTAATATATGTGTGCATGGAATAGAATGAATTCTACTCTTATGAAGTGTATGTAGAATATCCAACCCTTGTGTCCCTTTTATGGTTCTAGATGGATGCAATGAAGCTCTTAAATTCTTCATGGATGTAACGTTAGGTGGTGATAGCTAATGCTTAGAGATTGGTCCTTTATTATGATCACATAAAATTATATTTATATGATTCCTTTACTTGAATTTTGTAGTTAACCTCGAAAAATCTAACTACCAAAAATATATGATGTTAAAACGGATAAAAAATACCTAAAAAGATTGAATTAATTATGTCGAGGTCAAGGACGCCTAGATGGGATGAGCGTGCCTCACGCTAGCATCCTCGCTAGGTATTGGTGTCCAGGATGATAAATGTTGAGGTATAAAAAGTCAAACTGAGCAATTAAGGGTGCAATGTGACAGAAATCAAAAGAAAGGTGGAAAATGGCATGGGTTAATTAGTACTTTTCATACTTAAAAATCATATAAATGGTAGTATATAATCAGGACTAAATAGATACCCAAAGTGCATGATTTTGTATCTGCATTTGCTCCCACTTTATGTTGTTGAGTTGATGCTCGATAACATAAATTAGATAAGAGATATGTACCTGATAACCATGTAGATCGATGATGAGAGAATGCCGAGGGACAAAACAAAGCATGGGGTGATAAAAATGTGAAGCATGGATGCTAAGGAGGAGAAAGTCCAAAAATTGATGATGAAAATGACTCTAGGGTGGAAACACATGTGTAGATGTTGTGATCGTGCATACTATTCATGTTGATGTGACTACCGCTTCCCATAAGCATGAACCTTCAAAATACAAAAATGAATAAGTAGTCAAATACGCATCTATATGATTGAAATGCGTAAAAAATATGTAAGGAAAGTATGTAAAATATGAAAATGAAGAAGGAACATGTGCACCTAATCCATGATCAGTAAAAGGGTGTAGAAAGGATCCTAAAGATGTTGTAAAAGAACGATTCTTTCAGAAAATCTCACGGAAGTTGCATTGGCTGCAATGTTTTAGGGTGCTCTTCATACCAAATTGTAGAAAACTTATAGGGATAAAATTCTGGTGTTATCTGCCAACCTTTAATTACTTCCCATAATGTTGAGCACCACTACATATGGTGTGTAAAAATTTAGATAAGTTGATCCAACACAAAATTAAAAATTCCTCTGTAGTGCATGCATGTCAAGTTTTAATGGTCGTGTTCCCTGTAAAATCCACTGTGTTGATTTATGTAGACTATGTTGAACTACCAAATATTGGGTAACTTCCCACTGGTCACAAGAATCCAGTAAGGGTCAAAGGCACCCAGGAATTAGTGTCCTAGTCTGAGTGATAATGTTTGTTTTGTGTTAATTACCCAAGCCTGATTTTGATCATGTCTTATACGGACAAATGTGTTGTACATGTATTGTGTTGCACTAAACTATGACTATATGATGTTGTATTGGGTGACCAATTCACATAAATGATGTGCCCCAATTTTAGGTGCATGTGACATTGTTGAAGGAATATGTAGACCAAAGGTAGACTGACCACAATGCTAAAATGGTGCCTTATAGGGGGGGAGGGAATGCACTTGGTAGAAATTGTGGCATGCGTAAACAAAGTGGTATGTTATAAGACAATCAACCTAACAAAGCCAAAATCAAATATTTTGCACACAATACAAAGCGTGAAACCCATAAACAATGACATTCAAAGATAAAGTGGTGACAAGCAATGTAACAAACAACCATTAAAACAAACAACCTTGCATAAAAAATGTTTTAGTGTAAAAAATTGGATTCCCCTAGAAGCCATTATGGGACTATTAATAGTTATTGTGTTATAAATCCATATTGTGTGTATTGATCTATAGATTTGATGATCACAACTAGAACTTCAAGTGAACACGCATGTGTGTATGATAAAAATAATGAGAGACAAGATATCCACCAAGCATGTGTAGTAAAGTGTACATGTAAAAGCATGAGTAATCAAGAGTAAATGCAACTAAGATATGAAATATGTTTTAGATGAGATGGAGTGGAATGCAGAGTTAATGATAGACTGACCACAGTTAATGATAGACTAACCAGAGTTAATGATAGAGTTAAGATATGAAATATGTATAGCAAAGGTAGACTGACCACAGTGCTAAAATGATGCCTTCCAGGGGGGAGGGAATGCACTTTGTAGAAATTGTGGCATGCGTAAACAAAGTGGTATGTTATAAGACAATCAACCTAACAAAGCCAAAATCAAATGGTGTGCACACAATACAAAGGGTGGAACCCATAAACAATGACATATAAAGATAAAGTGGTGACAAGTAATGTAACAAACACCATTAAAACAAATAACCTAATGTAACAAACAACCATTAAAACAAATAACCTTTCATAAAAAAAATTCTTTAGTATACAAAATTGGATTCCCCCAGAAGCCATTATGGGACTGTTAATAGTTATTGTGTTATAAATCCATATTGTGTGTATTGATCTATAGAGTCAATGATCACAACTAGAACTTCAAGTGAACACGCATGTGTGTATGATAAAAATAATGACAGACAAGATATCTACCAAGCATGTGTAGTAAAGTGTACATGTAAAAGCATGAGTAATCAAGAGTAAATACAACTAAGATATGAAATATGTTTTAGATGAGATGGAGTGGAATGCAGAGCTAATGATAGACTGACCACAGTTAATGATAGACTGACCAGAGTTAATGATAGAGTTAAGATATGAAATATGTAGAGAAAAGGTAGACTGACCACAGTGCTAAAATGGTGCCTTACAGGGGGGAGGGAATGCACTTGGTATAAATTGTGGCATGCGTAAACAAAGTGGTATGTTATAAGACAATCAACCTAATGAAGCCAAAATCAAAGTGGTATGTTATAAGACAATCAACCTAATGAAGCCAAAATCAAATAGTGTGCACACAATACAAAGGGTGAAACCCATAAACAATGGCATACAAAGATAAAGTGGTGACAAGTAATGTAACAAATAACCATTAAAACAAACAACCTTGCATAAAAAATGTTTTAGTGTACAAAATTGGACTCCCATAGAAGCCATTATGGGACTGTTAATAGTTATTGCGTTATACATCCATATTGTGTGTATTGATCTATAGATTAGACGATCACAACTATAACTTCAAGTGAACACGCATGTGTGTATGATAAAAATAATAACAGACAAGATATCTACCAAGCATGTGTAGTAAAGTGTACATGTAAAAGCATGAGTAATCAAGAGTAAATACAACTAAGATATGAAATATGTTTTAGATGAGATGGAGTGGAATGCAGAGTGGAATGATAGACTAACCAGATTTTATGATAGAGTTAAGATATGAAATATGTAGAGCAAAGGTAGACTGTCCACATTACCAGATTTTATGATAGAGTTAAGATATGAAATATGTAGAGCAAAGGTAGACTGTCCACATTGCTAAAATGGGGCCTTACAGGGGGAATGGAATGCACTTGGTAGAAATTGTGGCATGCGTAAACAAAGTGGTATGTTATAAGACAATCAACCTAACGAAGCCAAAATTAAACAATGTGCAAAAAATACAAAGGGTGAAACCCATAAACAATGACATACAAAGATAAAGTGGTGACAAGTAATCTAACAAATAACCATTAAAACAAACAACCTTGCATAAGAAATGTTTTAGTGTACAAAAGTGGATTCCCCCAGAAGCCATTATGGGACTGTTAATAGTTATTACATTATACATCCATATTGTGTGTATTGATCTATAGAGTCGACGATCACAACTAGAACTTCAAGTGAACACACATGTGTGTATGACAAAAATAATGATAGACAGGATATCTACCAAGCATGTGTACGTAGGGCACCCAGTGTACACTGCAGTAAAAGCATGAGTTCCCGAATCAAGAGTATAATACATGACGTAAGATATGAAAATATGTAAAAGCATGAGTTCAAGAGTAAATACAACTAAGATATGAAATATGTTTTAGATGAGTGGAATGATGAAAAGTTAATGATAAAATATATGTTCTCCTTGAGTGGATGTTTATGCATGCAATGAGGTTCATTTTTACACATCCCCTCAGAAGTCAACAATGAACCGTAAATAAGAGTGTGTCATTAGGAAATTTCTTGAGAGTGTGTACTACAAATATGTGATCATTAAAGCACAAATTGTATAGTGTAAGTGTGTGATTGAATTAGAGAGTGAGAAAATACACGAGTGTGTAGAGGTCCATTTCATTTATAGATCCTCATCTGTCGAGTCTGGACCATGGAACTAGAGTGCGCTATAAGGTAGTGAGTGAATTGTGCAAAAGTGTAGTGGATCTTGCAATAAGAGGTTGGAGAATGTGTATAACAAGTGTTGTGTGAAGTGTGTAAGGAAAAATGTTGTTGTGCACATTAGATGAATTTGGCACCTTAGAGAATTTTATTGTGAATACATCATTATTGGTTAGTTTATGTTGAATTTTTTTTGATCGAAATTGATTTGGGCACATTAAGTGTGTAATGTTGTGAGCTCAAAAAGATGTGTTGTGGGTATGTATAGTGTGTAAGCATCATTTTGTGTGTTGATTGCGTGCAAGAAAGATGCTCCATGTGATGTAAGAGGGGTATGTTGTGAAATATTTGATCGTGTAGTAAGCATGTACGTTGTGTTAAATATGCACAAGTGGTATGCTTTGTTATAGTGGTGAGGTTTTATTTATTGTTATGCATGACAATAGTGAATTATAAGTGTGAATGTGTCGCAATTTTGTTTTTTTGTATAGTACATGTAAAAAATATATATTGTGAATGTGTAGGGTAAAGGATATGTAGAGATGAATGTGCGTAATGAGAAATGTGTAGTGTGTAATGTATAATATGTAAGGTGAACTATGTAGGATAGTGCACAATGTGTGAGGTTCATGTACATAGTATTCCCTCAATAGTCAAGTGTGAACCAAAGCATAAGCATGCGTCTTTGGGAAATGATGATGCAAATGTATAGATATGTTTAGGATGAATGTAAAATACTAGATGTGATGTGTGTAAGATGGAAGATACTTGATGATGTGAGAAGATGTGGGAGGAAGTACGATGCCCCCCAATTTTATGGTGATGAGTATGTTATTTGATGAATTATCTTTGGTGATAAATGATGAGAGAGTGTATTGTATGTGCAAATTGATGGTGATAAATATATGCATGTATGAATATGTAGTATATATAAATAATGGGTATATGAAATGGGTTCTTATTGTAATATATCCCTCAACAGTCATGTAATAACCACAAGAGCACAAGTCTGATTAGGAAATGAGGAAAATTTTCATTAAACATAGACAAATCATATTTAGGAACCCTTTCGGATGTAATAATTGTTTAGATGTAGTAGGATGTTGTACAGAAAATGAGATGAAACCTTGACACTCAAGGTTCTTGATTCTTTGTTGTAAAACATGGAAATCATTATTATTATGTCCATTGTTTCAGTGATAATTACAATCTGTGCGACCTTGATATTTTGCAAGTTAGTAAGGAGGATACCCTTGAGTGGATGGTAAAGTGATCAATTGATAACTGAGGATCCTAGTAAGAGTGTCATTTTTCTTATCATTTGATTAAACATGAGAGGATCCAATAATGGAAATAATTAATGCTCACCGATATGAGCACATGTAGAAGACATAGAATGAAGATAACATGTTGAAGGAGAAAAAAACATGATCCTAAGAAGCATTCGGTAGACTGAAATTTTTCTTCAAATAAAGGATGCAAAACTTGAATTGAATCCAACACGGATTGATTATATGGAGGAACATGAAGAATAGGTTCATCATATAGATGATATAAAATAGAACTAACTTGATGCAGAGTGTATCATTAGGGAGATACATGGTGTCTCGGGATTTTTTAAGAACAACTTGGAAATTTAGATGCATTTGAATTAAATCATGTAAATAAATTTGAGGAATTTTAGGAGCCATGATAGAAAAGATGATATGCCAAAGAATGATCCGAAATACTGATCACGAGTGGGATTCACTAAAATTATTAAGATAAATATGGAAATATATGCCTAATCTGATTGATATTGTAGCAGTAAATGAGTAAATAATTATGTACATAAATTAACCCAAGAAAACTAAGCCAAAATACATGAAACCCTAAGTAAAAATAAGACGTAAGATTTCTTAGCTAGTTCATAATGAAATATGTAATGTTCTTAAGTGTTGACTGGATGAATAGAGAGATAGGAACCTCGCAAAAAAAATTTAAAAAGTGTTAAAGGTGACGATCTTCCTAGACTAGGGCACTTGAAGAGAGATAAGGGAGCTTGCGGGTTCCCTAGACATTTTTCTAGGTTCCTATGTCAACAGAAATGATAAGAAAACCTTATCTAAGTGGTTGGGAGTTAATTTCTATTATTTTCCTCTTGTCATTATGAGGCCACAGAATGATTGACGAAGTCGTTCGAAACTTGCTATGATATAATGACTTACAAAACCCTCAAAGAGACATCAAATCCTAAAATAGAAAGATGTTGAATGAGGGGCCAAACTACCCTTACCTATCACAATGATAATCTTACAACCAAGCATTACACTACATATCATACCCAATGTAGTTTTGTGTGTGTGGAATTGTTCCCTAGGTGGATCTTATGTGTTTCACACTTGATAGCGAGAAAAGTAGCTAGATGTAAAGAAATGTAATAGATGTGTGCATGGAATAGAATGAACTTACCTCCTATGAAGTGCATGCATAATGACCAGCCCTTGTGTCTTTTGGATAGTGCTAGATGGATGCAATGGAGCTCTTATATGCTTGATGGATGCAACCTTAGGTTATGATAGCTAATGCTTAATGTTTGGTCCTTTATTATGATCACATAACTTTATATTTATATGATTCCTTTTCTTGAATTTCGTAACCAACCCTGAAAAGATCAACTACCAAAAAGAGAATATGCTCAAACAGCTAGAAAGGACCCTAAAAGTGTGGACAAAGTATACTGAGGTCAGAGGCACTTAGAGGGGATGAGGGCACCTAGCGCTGGTGTCTAGGATGATAAATGTGGAGGTGTTAAAAGGAATACTGAGCTAAAAAGGCTCCAATATCAAAAGTGGAAATAGAAATAAAAATCAAGGTGGCCAAAGACATGGGTTAATTAGTACTTGTCTTACTTATGAATCATATGAATTGTAGCATTTGATCAGGACTAAAAATAATTTCCAAAGTGCATGATTTTGTGTCTACACAAGAACACAAGGGACAACTAACTCTATGACTCTTTTCATCATCTGAGAATGATAATATCATGAAAAAAATTCCTCTACATAGACTATACACAGACTTCTATGAATCACATGACCTAAAAACACCCTTCATTTTACTTATACTATCTTGCAATTCTTGTAAAAACCCTCATATGTAGACCCTTAAAATTCATAGGTTAGTGACATTCTTCCACAGATGTCAATCAACTTAGAGATTGATATTTTTCATGACAACATAACTTCATTACCCCTTAAAGACAACATAGACCTTATACCTTCATATTAACACCACTACAGACCTGAATGAGGTCTTGAAACAATGTACTTGTTTTCAACACCTTGACGCCAACTCAGGATACACTTTACTTCCCCTTGAACCAATAATCAAACATCTAATTGTCAGTACTCTTAAACTCATACCTTAAGAACAATCATAGAAAATACCTTATAACCTTTGAAGTATCCCAAAGCATATCTAGACCTCTTATCTTCTCAAGAACTGGTGACCGAATTATAGTAAAGCATATGTTTCAACCTTTCATTTGAATTCCTTGACTTAATTTGCATAAATAGGCTTCTTGTCATCCTTGACTGAGCTTGATTTCTCTTTGCATATCTTTAGCATCCATACTTCCTTAATTTTGGGAACTTTAACCTTCTTCATTTGCCTTGATAATTCATGAAAGCAAAACCTTGCAATATGACCCTTGTGATGACACTTCTAGAAAACAACATCTTACATATGTTTTTATTGATGAATATTGGGATCTCTTCCATTTTTCCAAGGATACACACACCTTAAAATACTCATGCAATCCCTTTCTCTATGACCAAAACCATTGCAAGAATAAAAATAACCATGAAATGTTTCATACCTCATAGCATTTGGTAGTTTTACAGAGTTAGGCTTCTTGACATTGACTTTGCTTGCACCTAAATCTCTCTTTTGATCTTTACTTGAAGTAGGACCAAAATATTCTTGTCTTGATTCATCATCTAGATCCTTAGACCCCTTCTCATAATATTCAAACATGCTAGATACCTAATCCAATTTTGATTTTAATGATCTCAATTCTGATTCATATCTGATGCATTCATCTTCGTTGGTATTTAGGGTTTCTATCTCCTTCAAGAGATTGACACACTCTTCCTCCTTGGACTTGAGATCAATAATCAATGCTTCAACTTGAGATTCTATTTCCTTGATCGTTGACTTCAGATTTAGATTATCCATTCTTTGATGCACTAATTCAACATTTAAATCTACTTCAGCATCTTCACTTCCAAGATCACCAAAAAAAATACTATAAGCATAACTTGCACTTCAATTGATTATTCTCATCTTCCTTTGAACTCAGATATGAAATATCTTTCTCTAAATGAATCTTGAGACACTTGATGGTTTATTTATCCTTCTTGGCCATGGATCTCAACTCTTGGTTCTCTTTCCTTATTTTCTTTGCCATCTTGTGCTTCGAGGATCACCTTATAGTAGTTAACCTTGCTTCAAAAGGACCTATCTCTATTACTAATTTTTATAAACACAATGGAATAATGGGTGTGAATAATTCCATCAAAACATTTAACTCATTTAAATTATTTTCATACATACTATTAAACATCCATTTAACATTCATGAACTATTGTGTGCTTATTAACCATTAAACAATCATACAGAAGATGAAAATGTAAGAGAGAACATAGGGACACCAAATTTAAGTGGGAAAACGTCAAGGGGAATAAAATCCACTGAAGGATATTCTAATATTAATCATGACAATGGAATTACATGAATATTACACATCATGCATTATTTATTTAGTGAGGCACCAACCACACAACGAGCACCAACCCCTAGTTTAGAAGAGCACCAACCCTAAAATAAGGATACAACCCCCTAAGATGACCAAGAACAAACTTAAACACCTAAAAATATTTATCGCTAAAGATATGATGCTGCAAAAACTGATGGTGATCACAATTTCATCTCCTCTCTCTTAAAACCCTCTCAAAAACAAGCTCTTCTCCTTCTTTGCTCAAATATTCCTCTTCTTCAACCTGATTTCTACTTTTCCCTATCTTTCCATTACCTTCTCTTAATTTGAAATATTACAGCATAAAATTTTCCTCCTCAAAATGGTCACTAATACCTCCTTCAAGCTCATAAATCTTCCCTCTAGATTGCACTTTTTCACCACACTAACAACTAGTCACAAATGAACTTTCTAATTTTCTTTTATACCTGTTTCTTTTCACCAAATCAACAAGGTTAGCCTTCATATGGTAAAAAATATTCCACATCATAATAACATGATAAAAATATTATCTAAAGGACCACGTAGTTCTACACTATTACCAAGACCCTTCAAAAGATATATTGGGACACAACAAGTCCTGAAACCCCAAAACAAGAAACTCGCCAACCAAGGAGTGAGCAAGATATAAAAAAATACACTAAGGAATAGAACATTTTTAGAAATTTTTTATAAGATATTATAAACCTCCAAAAACCATGAAACATCAGAAAAAAATCATCTCTACTAAAGAAGCCACTCAAGAGCATGCACAACCAAACACCCTCAAAATTGACCTTCAACAAATAGGTCATAACTTGCTCATATCTTAGAAAAAATTCAAGTATGATATATCATTTGAAATATATTGGATTCAATATCATAAAAAAATTCAAACCAAGTCATAAAACTACATATACAACCTCTAAAACCGCTCTTTTCCTAGAGTGCTCAAAAATGCCCCAAAATTGCCTAAAAACCCAGTCCTCGTAAATAGGGCGCACTTTGCATTCTAAAGGAACAACCATGACCTAAAACCATCATGTACATGTATTAAAACTCCCATGTTTCAATAAATGGTAAATTATTCAATAGGTTTAATGGGAAACTTTTTCACAAACTGAAACTTTCCAGAAACTTTCCTTTTTGGGTGGGGCCCAGATACAACCAGAACCTCTAAAATACATCATTGGAAATCTGGAGGAGTAATATTTATCATAAAATCATCACATTAGCAAAATTAAATAATTATGGACCTGTATGAATAATTTCTCCCAATTCATTGCTTAACTAGGGTTTTGAGAGGGCTTAAAACATGTTTACCTTCTTAACGATCGTTCATAAAAATATGATAATAAAACAACTTAATTATTCTTTTAAAATATTCATAACAATCCTAATTAAAAGTATACAATCCACAACGAGCATTTGAAAGTAAAATTTTGCCTTAAATTCTCACCTTTGTAAACCCAGTTTTGGAAAAACAAGCATAACTTTCAAAAACTTCAACAAAATGACCTGAAACTTGATACACAACATCATAAAAACATGCTTAATGATCTCTAATTATTATCCATGCTTTTCCACACCTAAAACTCTCCAGACACCATGACTTACCCATGTAAACTTTTTTTGTCTTCATAGTCTTACTTCAATAGGACCTAGACCTTAGTGTTTCACATTTTTCTTAGATCGTTTCTTTGAAGTGTTGATGAAATAGATAGGGTAACAGGCGTAGGAGGAATACCTGTTCAAATGTTGGTTGATGGGTTGTTGCACACGTATGAATTCAAGATCCATAGCTGACCATGAGAGATTCCTTTTGGCTAGGAGGAACTACGTATAATGAAAACAAGACCACCATAAGGAATTAAACAATATGGGCAATGAACTTCCTAGCGTATACTAGATCCGAGAAGTACGGTACTTCCTAGATTGTGGTCAGTCCACTATGTTTTAAGCAATTTAATGTTGTAAACAAAGTAAATCCTATTGTTATTTTATAATGATTTAGGTCATCTCACTTAAAAACACAATAAGAAATAGATCTAATCTAACAGGCTAAGCTAGAATAGAATCAAAAGGTCAAATAATTGGTTTTGGGTCTCTGCAGGTCTGATAAAGGTCTCAGATAGATCACAGGTGAATGAGGGTGAAGTGAAATTAGGTGGGTAGGTCTCTATTCTAGGCTATGTGGGAAAACATAGAGACTAGTGTCAATCAAGGATGACCGATGGTAGTAATGTGTAACTGGTGCCGGTTACTGTAAGATCTGGAAATGTCACAAAACAAGTTGGGTTCTCCTTTGTGATTGAACAAAGGACTTGGGTTGGTCAAGATGAGGTATAGGGTGACTAGAGTAGGCTTTGGTGAGGTTTTAATGGGTATATGGAGGTGAAAATGTGGAGAAGGTTCAATAGGGGAGGCAAGGTAAGACAATGGATGATAAAATGATGATGAAATGAAATAACCATGGAAGTATGATGTTGTACTTACTTGGATTCCACTGTTGAATGTCTATGAGTGAGGGATGGAGGTGTTAATGATGGGTTTAAAGGTTAAAAGTGATCACCAACTAGAGAAAATCTTCTGCATGGGCTGCATGTACACTCCTCTTTGCTTGGATAGATCAGATCATGGTTGGGATGACTGTTCAAGAGAAGATGTTCAATCTCCTCCCTTGGATGTAATTTTTTGCTGGAATTTTTCTCTCCAAAGATGCTTATCTCTCTAAGATGTGTTCTTTCTCATCAACTTTCTCCCAATGTTTTCCAACCAACCTTGAGAATAAGGTATTTTAGGGGTTAAAAGGGGTAACTGACGGCGGTCCGGCTTAACCAGCAATGGTTAGGGGTAACCGACGTCGGTCAAGGTGGGATTTCCTAGGTTTACTAAACTAGGGAGATCCTCCTGATTTCCTTGGATCTCGTGTCGTTATCCCATGGATTAGACTGGGAGCTTCTTGTAAGCATGCGGGAATGTGGTTAGAGGGAATGTAGGCATTGATTTTTAGGGTTTAGGTAAGTCTTAGTTAGTTATGGGAACTTGCTAAGAATAGGTCTTAGGTTGAGTTGGCTTGGTGAGGTGTCTATGTGAACTATATGTGGGTATATTATTTAAATAAGATATTTAAATAATAAATATAGTGAGGATAATGCACTAATTAATTTAATTAAATTAATATTAGTGGGGGTGAAGGGGGTCAGGGCTAGGTAAATGTAATAAAGGGTGCTTATATGTCAAGGGACAAAAGGGGAGTGTGACCTAATTTTAGTGTCTACATTTTTCCCCTTTTTGTTGCGTAGCTTGTATTGGTAAACGACGCTAACAAAAATAAGATGTGGTTACCCCAGGTGTGGGTGAAGGTGATCCCGCTCAAACCAGGAACTGATGAGGTATTAGGATAAAGCGGTGAGTGGTTTGAGGAAAAGGTAAATGTGAGGAAAAGGAAAAGTGGGAAATGGGTGAAAGGTCTACTCAGGCAATCTAGGTAATGGGTCAGGGTCAAAGGTAGCAACAATTCAAATGCACGCACACGTATAAACTACAGCACGCTACCGGGTTGAAGAGTAGGAAAAATCTACATCATCTAAGGTTGATAGGTTTATTCAAACAAGGTTGAAGTGAATCCGGTATCCAAGGTATAGGATATGGTCAGGAAACATAATGTAGGTTAGGTGCAGGAACGTTTAGGTATGTTCCGGTACACCAAAGGTAGGGTCAGGATAAACAGTCACGGCAATAGGCTAGATAAGGTCATTTGGTCAATCAACACAGGTAACAGTGCCATAGGGTATAGCGAACACATGAGGTCAAAGGGCACTAGCGATGGTCTAGGTCCAAATATCTAGGTCACGGCATGGGTAAGGCCGAGGTAGCGGTAAAATAATGAGTCCCCAAAGGAGGAAAAATGGAGGTAGTAAATGATGAGGTCAGGAAAGGTAAGGTAATGGGTTGGGTAAAGGTTGGATGGGGTAAAGGGGTAAGGTAAAGGGTGGGGTAAAATGGAAAAGTAGGGGCAATGTGTAGGTTAGGTGACCGATGGAGGTCATGGATAACCGACGTCGGTATAGGAAAACTGATGACAGTGAGGTAGGGCACGAGACCGATGCCGGTCAAGGGGAACCGACGTCGGTTAGGTCAGGTTTGTTATAAAAATAAAAAATCCACATTTGAATTATTCATTTGGTTATTTGTGAAGTGAAGAAATGATAAAAAAGAGAAAAAGAGAGAGAAAAGTGTATGGAGGAAATGGGAAAGTGAGCTGACAGTCAGATTTGACAAGGGTTGGGTTGGTGAGTAGCGGGTCCACGGGATCAGGGTGAGATAGTTGATTAGTGGGAGGTTGTGGGTAGTTATTTGGTGATGGCAGAGGCTAGAGAGGGATCGGGATGGACCACTGGCACAGTGGCCAAATGTGCCACCGAGACAGTGGTAGCACAACAAGGTAAGCAGTTGAACTCTACATGGTTGATTAAATAGATTAGAAGATTTGGTAGTGGTTAGTTGTAGGGTTTTGTAGTTTGTGGGTGGGAAAAAGTGAAATGTGGGTATGGGGGGAAAAATGGGCAAAAAAGAGGGGGGGGAGGGTAGTAAATTGTATAGGTGGGGTGGGTAGGGGTTTTGGGGTAGTGTAGGTCATTGTAGGTGGGGTAAAAGGGATAGGTGGGAGGATTTTTTATTTTTTTTTTTTAAAAGGGGGGTTTGGGAAGTCACGGATTTTTCCACGATAGTGACTGGCGTCGGTCAAGCTTGGCCAGTGTCGGTTGGTAAGAACCAGGATCGGTCACCAAATAGGTGACCAATGCCAGTTAAGTGGTAACCATGGTCGGTAAAGATGAACCAGTATCGGTCACCAAACAGGTGACCGACACCGGTTTAAGGGTGACCGGAGTCAGTTAGGATGAACTGGCACCGGTCGGGATTTTGGGCACAAGGGGGAAAAAAATGATGTAGGTTAGGTGGTTGAGATGGGTAGGGTAAAAATAGGGTGGTGGGTAATGATAAGTGATGAATATGGTCATGGTAAAGGTAGATTAATGTTTTGCTTGGATTAGATGTAGGGGAGATCATAGTTACACATGCGGGATAGGGTTCTACCTCTACTGGTGACATTGCATGGCTTAGCAACCCCTTTGGAGCTATAGCACATGTGGAGGCAGTGGGCTTGAGTGGGATTCAATGCTACCGACATGTTGTCTGGTAGCCCAGTTTGATGGTCACTCTCATCGATAGATGGGACTCCGCGACCAACATGTTCCACCTTCGATGGGTGAGATGACTATTACCCTGGAGGACATGTTCTAGATTTTGCGGTTACCCATATTGGGTGCCTAGGTTTACTCTATATCCTCCGAGGCCTCAGAGGAGCTGATCGGGACAGTTTTTGGTGAAGGGGTGGTGGAGCTGAGAATCCATAGCGCCAGTTTGAGCTATGGCGAGATGTACCTAGCCGGTCGGGATGAGATGAGGCTAGTGGTTTTATTGATGGAGGCAGTGTGCTACTATGCACTGCCAGATGCAGAGGGTGGATGCTTTCCCTGATCATTGATGGGGGTGCTCCATGATATGATGGTGCATGAGACATGCTTTTCCTAGGCACCAACATTCTTGGTGCAGCTATACAAAGAGCTATGGGCATATGGGTGGTTGTGCAGGTTTAGCCTATGTTGTACATTTATACTGCACTGTTGGGCCTACGAGCACATAGTCTATGTTCGACCTATAGGGATGCCCTGAGTAGATGCATTTCCCATGAGATGTGTGTGGTTGGGATATAGGAGATGGGTGTCGGTTGTAGGAGAGTGGAGGTCGGATAGGCCGACATATGATGTGGCCCATTTTTGGTAGTTATTGTAGGGGTTATCCAGAGTGGACATTATCTGGAGGCCATATGTGGGATTCCCCTCATATAGTGCACATGCATGAGGAGCTAGCTGAGCTCCAGCTAGAGAGGTGGATACAGGGTCACCATGCCAGGGAGGATGAGATGATCCCAGTAGACAGGGTCCGATGGCAGTTCAGGCTTGTACAGGATATTCCTCCATCCTTCCCACAGTATTGGAGAGATGACGTGGAGAGGCCTCTACCTCTACCATATCCTATAGTGCCTACAGGGGAGGAGGAGCAGCCAATGGATCAGTGGATTGATGACTGTCAAATGCACAGATAGGTATAGGTAGTGGTGGGCGGCTCAGTTACGAGTCATACCCCTAGACTGGGGCAGCCTGACTTAGCTACTATTACAGTGTAGAGAGAGGCCCTACAGGGGTAGGTAGTGATGTTGATCACGCAGATAGGTATACTGCAGACACAGCTGGAGGGGTCAGAGGTAGAGGTAGTAGAGCTACGAGTACAGGTGGCCAGTCTGCATGCCCAGATGGTGAAGGGAGAGGGTGGAGGAGATGGAGGAGATGGAGATAGAGATGGTCAGGTGGCAGCCTTACTAGCTCAGGTGGACAGGTTTATAGGGCCAGTTGGCCATAGCCCAGACATAGATTGGGGCCTTACAAGCCCAGATACAGGCACAGGGATAGGGGGCACCACCATAGGCATAGGGACAGGGGGCACCACCATAAGCACATGGAGCTGGTCCCAGTTTCAGGTACAGGGAACGTACAGGGGCCGAGACCTATGGGACCACCACAGACCATGCCTATATCTAGGTTACAGGATGCCCTAGGTGAGGTGAGATATTATCAAGACCAGCTCATGGTAGCTAGGATAGACTTCCTCTCTTACGGAGAGTACAGAGCACAGCAAGCATCCAGTGAGAGGACGAGATCCCACACACATAGTGTGGAGAGCACAGGAGGTCAGTGAGCTCCGAGGCCTGATCAGGGAGAGGCCACCAGTGCATGGTGACCAGAGCTAGGTGATGTGCCAGCAGGGCCATAGGAGGCCAAGGGTGTAGGTGACATAGAGATGGAGGACATCCAGTGAGATGCCTGAGATGTGGTCACCTGATTTTTGATGTATACTAGTTATTTTTTGATATATATGTTGGCCTGCGTGCCGAAGATAGTGAGGATGTATGAGTGATTTTGTATATTGTGAGCATATGCTGGCCTGCGTGTAGAAAATTGTTTGTATTGATTCATTCATTCTTTTTGTATATATGAGACCGGCCTTCGTGCCGATGGCATTTTGTATTGTATATCAGCCTGCGTGCTGACATTTTGGAGATGATGGTCATGATGAGATAGGCATGTATTTTGAGATACACATTTATTGATTTATATGATGAGATTCATGGTATTTTGTGATGTGTTAATATGTTTATGAGATATTGGATGTATGGCTTGTGTTAGATGAGATATGGATTTGTTACTTTGATATGGATGGAAATTAGGTGAGTTAGGTATGATGGAGTTAGGTTGGTTTAGGCATGGATCGAGTTAGGTCAGGTTATAGGCATGGATAGGATTGGTCAGTTATAGGCATGGATAGGTTATAGGCATGGTTGAGTCAGGTTATAGGCATGGATCTAGTCAGGTTATAGGCATGGAGTGAGTCAGGTTTGGTTATAGGCATGGTTGAGTTGAAAGTAGGTTTAGTTATGATTCATTATTTTGGCAATGAATGATACTATGGGTCATATGTGAAATGTTCTATAATCTATGCATAGTGATGATAGAGAGATGGTAGGTGTAATAAATGTATGTTGTGGTAAGCAACTTGTTATGTATGTGGCTTAATTTCCAATTTTGTTAGAAAAGGGGAACTAAGTGAAATGTGATGTAAATGGTGAGTTAGGCATGGTTGATGAATTGTTTTAGGGTAGAAAATGGCCGAGCTAACCTCCAAGGGCCCCATGCCCTCGGAGTGCTGCCTACATAGTCCCAGTGAAAAGGGACCTCAGGCCGATGTAGTTCTCCCATGAGCTAGGGAAGAATATGAGAATGAGTTGGTAGGTTTTTGGGCATGTTGTGGGTTTAGGTGTAATAGGTGTGGGTAGATTATAGGTAAAATGATGCAGGTGAAGGTGATTATGGCAAAAGGGGAGGACTACCTGCAAAGGTAAGCGTCGAGTACCAAGCCCTATATAAGGTAATCAAAATGTAAACAAAGATGGTTAAAAAATAAGAGGGGGGAAATAAAGCCACCTGATTGGGTAGGATCATACCGAGTAGATCATACCTTGGAGGGGGTGATGAACACAAGACCCAAAAGGCATTGCATGATTAACAGTTCTACAGTGAAAGTAGTCACAGGATCACCAAATGTCGAAATTCCAAGATGTCCCTTGAGGTGATTGAGGAAATGAGAGTGGAAATGGTAAGGTGGGTGAAAGGTAGTTAATTTTATATGTTGAAGTAACAAGGCCTTTGGGCAAGGGGTCCTAGGTCACAATGGGCAAGTCCATGACTAAAAGGTTTTTTGTGTTGATAGACTGATCGATGTGGGAATTCTATATGGGATAAATAATATGGTACTCCTTGAGGTCTTCGTGAAGCTGATCGATGCGGGAAGCTTCGGTTTCTCTCATTTTTTTTTGAAAGCTTCACATAGCTGTCCTTCGAGGGAGCAGTCTATTTATAGCAACAATTTGGTCGAGAGGAAGATGTCCTTTTGAGGGAGTCATCTTTTATTAGAAGTTTGACTCAAGGAGTTTGGTCCCCATGTGAGGTCTTTGAAATCATGGACAAGACCAAGGTGGAGGATAGGACTCTTGTTCAAAAGGCAAGGTGGAATGACCATGGGATCTCATCTAAAGGTAGATGAAAAGTATCCATGAGAATCATGCTATGTGCAGTGCCGTGGTACACATATTCAAGAGAAGATAACAAGTGACGGGTACTCACATGATTCTTGTTTAATCGTTAGGGAGGTGTATGAAGTGGATGGCACTCAAGGGACGAGCCTATAAAGAGACAAAGGGTGAGGTAGGACAATAAGTCAACAATAGAATGGTCGAAGATGCAATGTGTTAAGGGGCTCAGGTTTGGGTTTACCATCAAGTGAGGATAAATGATAGGCACCTGATCCATAGGTATGAGTTATGATGTATGGTCCAAGCCAATTAGGAGAAAATTTTCACCCGTTTACATTTTTTCTACTTTGGTTATGTGTTGATTTTCTTTCAAGACAAGGTCACCGACTTGGAAGGTTCATTCATGAACACGTTTTTCATAAGCACGTTTGATACGTTGTTGATAAACTTGAAGGTGATCCAGAGCATTAAGACGACGTTCGTCTAATAACTCTAGTTGTGCTAAGCGGTCCTGACGAAATTCATCATCAGTAAGCATGTCATGGAGAGAAATGCGGAGTGAGGGGATCTGGACTTCGAGAGGCAGAACAGCCTCTGTACCGTAGACCAGTGAAAAGGGTGTGGCCACAGTGGAAGTGTGAATACTAGTGCGGTATGCCCATAGGGCAAAAGGAATGTGCGTATGCCAATCCTTCCCAGTATCGTCAACCACTTTCATGAGAATTTTGTTGAGGGTTTTGTTAGTGGATTCAGCTTGGCCATTGGTTTGTGGGTAATAAGGTGATGAGAAACTAAGCTGAATGTCGAAGGCGTCGCAAAGTTTCTGCCATGTTTTGTTTTTGAATTGTTTTCCATTGTCAGTGATGAGGGGATGAGGAACACCAAAGTGACAAATGATGTGATGGTTAATGAACTCGCATATCTTCTTGGCTTTTGTGGAGATGAGTGGTATGGCTTCCACCCATTTTGTGTAGTATTCGGTAGCAGTTATGATCCATTGATGGCATTGGGAAGAATGAGGATTGATTTCTCTGATAAGATCCAAACCCCATTGAGAGAAGGGCCAAAGGTCACAAGTGACCTGTAAGGCATGATTGGGTGTATGATGAAGATTGGAATGTTGTTGACATTTGACACAACGTTTGACATAGTCACAACAATCACGGTTAAGGGTCGGCCAGTAATAGCCTAGGTGAAGAATACGCTTAGCCACAACAAGGCCACTAAAGTGACCTCCACATATGCCATCATGAACCTCCTTAATGGTATAAGGAATTTCAGAACTTGTGAGGCATCGTAAGAGAATACCATCAAAGCCACATTTATAGAGGATTCCCCCCAGAATGACGTAATGAGAGACCTTTTTAAGGAAGGTGTGTTGTCTGTTACGGGTGAGATCAGGAGGTAAGATGGAAAGAGAAAGGTAGTCGGAGTACTGTTTATACCAAAGGTCACTCGGGTCAGGGGTGTCGGTTCTGATCGAGTAAACATCGTGAGGTAAATAAAGAAGGTGAATGGAGGTGTTGTACAGTGACAAATATTTTGGAATCAGCAGGGGAAGCGGGTATTTGGGAAGCTAAGCAGGCCATGGTATCGGAAAATTTGTTGGTTGAACGTGGGATGGTTTGAAGGGTGTAACGATCAAAGGTGGTCAAAAGTATGCCTACATGATGTTTATACTTTTGAAGTATCTCATTACGACATTGGTACATACCATTGACTTGGTTTACAACCAATTGTGAATCACCAAAGATGTGGATTGATTTGACATCTAGGGCATATGTGGCTTGGAGACCTAGTACGAGTGCTTCGTACTCGGCAATATTGTTGGTGCATTCAAAGTCTAGTTTGAAATAAAAAGGCATGGGTTCTCCATCCAGAGGAATGAGGATAATACCAGCCCTGCCCCCACGCTGACACTTGGAACCATCGAAGAACAGTGTCATTTGGTAAGGGGGTTCGTCCAGGGAAAGGGTAGCAATTGACTCATCGGGAAAGTCAAAATTAGAGGATTGATCCCCAGAAATAGGTGCGTCGGCCAGTTGGTCAGTGATAGCTTGGCCCTTGATGGAATTTTGATGAATGAATTCGAGGTCAAGATCAGCTAAAAGCATAAGCCATTATGTGGCACGCTGATTTTGATAAGGTTTGGCATACATGAAGTGTAAGGGATCGGTGTTGGTCACGACATAGGTTTTGTGGTTGAGTAGGTAATGGCAGAGTTTGGTGGAAATGAAAACTAAGGCTAAGAAAAGTTTTTCTGGATGGTTGTATCAGGTTTCATAGTCCAAAAGAGTACGGCTTATGTAATAAACCACCTGCTCCCTATGTTTTTCATCGCGATGAGCGAGCATGGCTCCCAAGGAATGATCAGTAGCTGATATGTATAGGTAAAAAGGTTGATCGTCTTTAGGTGGAATGAGGATGGGTGGTTGGAGAAGGTATTGTTTTAGGGCCTCAAAAGCTTTGTGACAGTCATCATCCCATTTAAAGGAGACATCCTTCCTAAGCAGATGATGAAATGGTTGACACCGATCAGATAATTGTGAAATGAAATGGCGAATGGACTGCAATTTACCTTGCAGGCTACGGAGTTGTTTAAGGTTAGTGGGTAGAGGCATTTCTAGAATGGCCTTGACTTTAGTAGGGTCAACTTCTATACCATGGAGGGAAACAATAAATCCCAGGAGCTTTCCTGAGAGAACCGTGAAGATGCACTTTTTAGGCTAAAGGCGGACATAATATTTAATGAGGTGGTCAAAGATGGTTTTGAGGATGGTGAGGTGCTCAGAGTGACGTTTAGATTTGGCCAAGAGATCATCCACGTAATATTCCAATATGTGATGCATGATATCATGGAAGATGTAAGTCATATCACGCGTTGATATGTGGCACCAGACATTTTTAAGGCCAAAAGGCATGACTCGATAGCAAAAGGTTCCCCAAGGGGTAATGAATGTGGTCTTGTGCTGATCTTCTGGGGCAAGTAAAATTTTGTTATAACCCGAGAAGCCATCCATGAGTGAGAGCATCTCATGACCAGTGGTGAGGTCAACCAGTTGATCAATACCGGGCAAGGGAAAGTCATCTTTCGGGCAGGCTAGGTTGAGGTCACGGAAGTCTGTGCAAATGCGGAGTCCCCCTGTTGCTTTAGTAATAGGGACAATGTTAGAAATCCAATGAGGATAATCAATGGGTAAGATGAAGGAAACAGAAAGAAGGCACTGAAGTTCTTCTTTGACGAGAAGAGAAATGCGAGGGTGCATTTTCCTCAGCTTTTGTTTGATAGGTTTGGCATCGGGAATGGTTATGATATTGTGGACCACTATGGTGGGGTCAATACCGGGCATGTCTGCGTAAGACCAAGCGAAAGTGTGGTTATGATCTCAGAGAAAAGAAGTGATGGCTTCCTATTCAGTAGCATCTAAAGATTGTCTAATCTTTAAGATGTGTGGGTCATCCTGAGTATGAATGTTGATCTCGATAGTCGATTCATTCAACATGGTTTGCGTCTCAGAGGGTAACGACCGATGAATATATGAGTCTTCTGCACCAAGGTAGGTGAGTATGGATTCATCATCCTGACATTGAATGATGTTAATTATAGGTGTGTCATCATTTATCATCTCAGGATACAGGAATGGAAGAGTGGAAGGAGCCTCGCCTTCACGTTGATAAGTCAAAGGCCCCAAGGAAATGGTGTTTATGAAAAAAAAAAGTTAGGGGGGATAGATTCAGGATCCATCGACTCTATCGGTGAGGGTGGTGATGAAGGTGGAGCAGGTGAAGGTAGTGATGAAGATGAAGGTGGAGAAGGGCTAGGGTCCTTCAATGCGGGCCTGTTTGGTAGGAGGTTTGGGGAAGCCGATACCACTACGGTCATTATGTTTGTGGGTGGTACATGGAATAATGGTATGGTGGCCTTGCTCGTAAAATCCAAAACCAAAACCCTTCCATGCACAGTGGTGCAGGAAGGTGTGGGTGAAGTGGTGATTAGTAAGTGATTGGAAGTCAGCAGAAAATGGGTGGGGTTGTGATGGTGGTTCAGGTGTGTAGGTGGTAGTATCAAGTCCCCCATAGGTGAGACTAGTACAAAGATGAGGAGGACCATAAAGGAGGCATTCTCCTATACGGTGATCATAGCGAGGGTGTTGGTGAAGGCTTCCATACTCGTGCGGAGTAAGGAATGTGTTGACACTATATAGGTGGTACTCCCCCAGAGTGAGGCGTTGAAAAACACCTTCCAAGGGATCAGTGGTTGGTATGTAGGTAGCTAGAATGGATGATGTGTCAGAGGTCGATGTGGAGGTGGAGTTAACAGATTGGGAAGCTAATGGGTCAGCCATGGAGGTTATAGCAGTGGTAGGAATGGAGGAGGTATGTGTGGTAGAAGCAGTGGCTGTACTAGTAGGTGGAGGCATAGGTGAAGTGGTATTGGTTGCGGAGGTAGACGGCTTGACAGGTATGAGCACATCATTGGGTCGGTAAAGCATGTTGCATGTTTTGAAAGGTGATGGGTCAGCTGGAATGGTATAAGTGTGTCCTTCGTGTTCAAACTTTACACAATGATGCAAAGTGGAAGGAATGTAACCCATGACATGGATCCAGGGTCTACCAAGCAACAAGTTATATTGGAATTCCCCCTCCAAAACATAAAACAATTCTGGAATAGTGTGGGGGCCCACGCGAATGTGAAGGATGACAGTGCCTAGTGTGGAGGTGATAGCATCATTGAATGAACGCAACATGACCAGATGTTTATGCATGTAATTGTCAGGTATGTGCATTTGAGAAAATGCATGGGATGAAATGATGTTAATGCTAGCGCCTCCATCAATCATCACACGGCGTACCCGTATGTCATCAATGTGGATGGAGATGAAGAGGGCTGGGTCTGGGTCATCATTTTGGTGTGGCGTGATCTCCTCCTCTGAGAAGCTAAGGGAGGCCACTTGGTGAACAAGGTGAGGTGAGGATGAAGGTGGTAATTTGGTAAGAGAGGCTACATGATGGGGTGTGATAATGGAGGCTACAGGTGTAGGGTCATTGGGTAAAACCTCAATAGATTGAAGAACCTCCATGAGGGCTTGACGATGGGATTCTGAGGTTTGGATGAGGTCATATAAGGAAATTTTGAGGGGATATTGGTGTAGTTGTTTGAGCATGGTGTGATGTGTGATGCCATTAGAAATGGGGTATGTGGGGCTGCGGATAGTGATTTTAGGTATGGGTGCAGATGGTATGTTGGGTATAGGATTGGTTGGTGGGTCAGTTGCCTTTTCTTTTCCCTTCTGCGCATGTGTAGTGATGTGTATCATGTTGATTTGAGGGGAGTTGGAAAATGGAGAAGGTGTAGGATGAGTGGTATAATGACATGAAGGGAAAAAACCTACCGGAGGAGAAAAACCCTGTGAGGTCAGTTGGGCACAACGACATTTGGGTGGTGGCGTGGCAAGTTCTCTAATGTGAACCATGTTAATTTCAAATCTTGAGGGTGGCTCTAGGAGTGGTGAGGGTGGAGGTTGTGGTTGTTGAGTGGGCAGTGTGGGAATGAGTGTTGGTGAAGCAGGATCCTTGTCGAGAAGGTCATCGTCATCAAAGTTGGTTTCTGGTGGACACAATTGGATAAGGATGCTTTTCAAGGCCTTATAGTTCTCCACATCATGCCCTGGCACATGATGGTATGCACGTAAATTTTAGTATCATCAAACCCTTTTGGCTTGGGTTTGAGGGGGTCATAAGGCCTGAGTGGCGTGGTAATGTGATGACAGAAGTCTCAAGGAGGTTGGTTAAAATTTTGGCATAAGACCCTACTAGTGGATCACAATGGGAAGTGAATGTGGGTTTGGGTGTAGGTGTGGTTGATTGTCGAGGAACTATTTTTGGAAGAGTAGGAATGGGTCGAGTTACGGTTTTAGGTGTCGGTGTGGTTTTAGGTATCGGTCATGTTTGTTTGGGTAGGGGTACAGTAGATGGATGGGTAGGAGGGTGTGGGGTTGTTTTGACTACCTTGTTGTGGGGTAGTGGGGTTTTTTTTTTTGGGTTGCACCTTCTTGGGTAAAGGTGATGTGGGTGTACGAGGTCTAGAAGGAAAAGTAGATGGAGGAAGAGGGCGAGTTACCCATGGGGATAATGGGGGTGCTGTGAAGGTAGATGATGTGGGTCGTACTTGGGGTGTGAGGGACAATGACTGAAGTGTGGTGGGTAGTGAAGCAATTGCTGAAGGTATTGGAGGTATTGGTGGTAAAAAGACTGCAGGTGTGGGTGTAAGTCATGTTGTGTGCCTAGGTAGGTTAGAGGTTTGTGAGGAAGGAATGGGTTGTTGTGTTATTGGTTTATGGATGGGTGAAGGTTGCTTGACCATGTTGGGCAGCTGAGGTCGTAAGACAGATGGGACAAGTGTGGGTGTGATTGGTGCGGTCGGGGTATGAGGTCGATGAGTTTGTTTCTTTAGTTTGGGTGTCGGAGTAGGTGTGGTTTTGATGTTGGAGGATGTAGCTAAATCCAGTTTAATAGGTGGATGAGTAAGGCTGGTGGTCGGGGTGACCCCTAAAGTGGTAATAGGTTTAGTTGAGGAAAATGTTGTAGGTGTGGGTTTGGGTTTAGAGGTAGGTTGGGTTATGGGTAAGGGTGTGGTGTGAGTGCTAACGGGTATCATGGAAGGGGTTGTGACAGCAGTGGTTGTATTTGGTTTGATTGGTCAAGATGTGTTTGGGTAGATAGTGGAGGTATCAACGAGGGATCTCTGCATCTGTGTTGAGACGGGGAGTAAGAGGTGCCCCCATAGTAAAGCCCTATCCACATAATCTAAGTGATCGGCCAAACGTGAGAACGGCATGTCTGTGGGTGGAGTTGGTGAGGACCTAATGGGAATTCCTGTAAAATGCATCTTAGAGACGGGGAATTGGCTAGCTTCAGCTTCCGTGGGTAAGAGAGCTGAAAGTAGGTCTATTGGATTTTGGGTAGTAGATGGAGAATGCTCGCTAAGAGGAAAAGGTATCTCAACTGGGTCTATGATAGGTGGAGGAGATGATGGGAGCTCCTCTATAAGTGGAGGAATAGATGGGTGCTCCTCTGTGGGTGGAGGAGGCAATGGGTGCTCCTCTTTGGGTGGAGGAGATAATGGGAGCTCCTCTATGGGTGGAGGAGGTACTATGGGTAAAGGTTCTCTAAGTGGTGAAGCTAGGGGTGAGATGGTCTCAATGTTAGCGGAAGACCCCTCCATTGGTGATGAAGGAGATGAAAGGTGTTCCTCTGTGGGTGAAGGAATAGGGGAGGTTGGTTCCAATGTGGAAGGAGGATTTCAGGCTAGGATCTCCTCTATGGAAGGGATGTGAGGTAATTGGGAGGTGACAGGTACCTCGTTAAAGATAGCGTGAACCTTGTGGGTATGGGTATCGTGAGTTGATGTCTCACCGGTTTGATTGGATGAAGGGGCATGGTTGGGAAATGGTTTTTTTGAAGATTTGTAGATTTTGGTTGGGGGTGGCATTGGGATTATCCACAGTTAACTCACCTTTCTCGAGCATTTCCTGGACAATATTCTTGAAAGTGATGCAGTTGCCGTCACTATGACCCTTTACTCGATGATAGTTACAGAAATCATGTTCTTTATACCATGCGGGCATGGGGCGAGCAGGGTCAAAACTAGTGTGTGGTTTTATAGGTGGAAGGGTGATGGCTCCAGCTTTGATAAGCTTTTCTAAGATAGAAGAGTAAGGTTCCCCAATTGGGGTATATTTTCACTGCTCTCATCTGAATTGAAAAGTCTGGACAGGTGAGAGATTGGATGCGGGTGTAGCCTAATTTGATGGATGAGCTGGGCCGGCCTTGAGTACCACTGTGTTAGTGGTGCCCTTAGCTTTTGAATAATTGGTTTGTGGTTTGGAAGAAGAAGAGGTATCATTTGACTTGAATGCCAAATTCTTATTGCGTAATTGGATTTTCTTCTCTTCGATGGCCCGAATCTCTAACTTTCGTGCCATAGTGAATGCCTCATCAAATGTTTCGGAAGGTTTGGACCTGCAAGGTCGGGGAGATATGTCTAGCAGCAAGCTCGTGTGAAGAGCTCGATGAGTTTAGTTTGTGGCAGTTGGAAGGTAAGTTGATTGATCAGGCTGTGCCAACGAGTGACAAAATCTGTGATAGATTCGTCCTCATACTGATGTGTGGAATATAGATTGGTCATGGTAACCTTCTTGACGATATTGATAGAGAAATGATCCAAGAAGGCTTGGGCTACCTGATTGAATGAGAATATAGAGTGTTTAGGTAACCCACTATACCAATCTAATGCAGGTCTGGTGAGGGACATGGGAAAGGTTCTCAAAAGAAAAGCATCATCATGAGTGATCAGATAACACCCATGTTTGAACGACCACAAATGTTGTTGTGGGTCTTCTTTGCTATTGAAACGATTGAATTTAGGCATTTCCCAATGCACAGGGTATGAATGGATAGGAATGGAGGGGTGAATAGGCTCGTTGCAAATCTCGTCATAGGTGAGAGTGTTGTGGGAGCTGGAAACCGATGCCTCCAATGTCTGCATCTTGTCCAACATCAATTTAATTAGGTCATTGGTGGGTTGTGATGATTGGATGCCTCCTGTAGCGTGAGGAGGTTGGTTTTGGGCATATAATAGGGGTGGCACTCCAGTGTATGGGGCTGCCATGTAGGGTGGTGGAGAAGAAGGTAGTGAAATAGGGGGTACGTACCTGGAATGAATAATGGATGAAACAGGAGGTTGTTGGTAGTATGTATATGGGGGTGGAAGGGTCGTGGTAACCCTAGTGGCAATAGGGGCTAATGATTGTGGAATGGAAAGAACCACGTTCTAAAATGGGGTAGGGATCACCGACACTGGAGGTGGTAATGTAGCTACAGGTATGTGTGAGACATTAGGGGCAGATGAGGTTGTGTTTGGGGTAGTCGTCGAGGGTACGGTGGATGTAACGAGGGCCACAGAGGTAACAGACCTAACAGTCATAGCGGGTATAGGACCTAACTACGAAATGGCTAGGGGTAAGGTGGATGTGGGTAGCACGGAGCCAGATGGGGCCAATGCAGAAGTGGGTACGAGAGTCGGGGGGATAGATACGGGCATGTCGTATATCAACTGACCCGAGGCATCTCGAGTGGATGAGTGGGAAAGGTAAAACTGCAAGGCGGAAGGGTTCTGGTCAAGGAGTCGTGTGAACTCCTCATCTCCGGTAGCGATAGTAGTAGGCTGGATGGGATCCATGGCTGGTGATAAAATAGAAGGTGGTGAAGGACTAGGTGGGAGTGGTTGACAACTAGCATGAAATACGAGGGTGCTTGCTTGTCTTCAGGTCAGCACCATGTGAACCAGTATTGATCAGGTAGGGTTGCTTCTCTGTAAATGACACAGAGAACAGTAGGAACAGGTGAATCTGGTGATAAAAAGTGGATGAAGTACCAACTAGTGGCTAGAATGTGAAACAAGCTAACTGATGCCGGTTAGGGAAAACCGACGTCGGTTAGGGGTAACCACTATCGGTCACTGTAGAAAATGGACAGTGAGTAAACAGCGAGGCAGAAGGTAAAATCTGATAGGTATGCCAAATCTGAGGATGTTTAAAATGTCAATGGGAATAACAACAGTGACAGAGGCTGTGAAAAGTGGAAGAAAGTGAAGTAAAATGTCCTTTTGAGTAGGTTAGCAAAAGGACCTGGAACCGACGTCGGTTGGGTATAACCGATGGCAGTCAAAGGTAACCGACGACGGTTACTGTGAAATTGAAACAGTGATGAAAGAAAGTGGTTGTGAATTAAAATCTGATATAGAATTAGACCCATAATTCTGAGAATGATGATGATATGGCCCAGGCACACTCAGGTGAAGCCGGAATACACCAGCTATGATGAGGAGTGTGCAAGGATGAACAAAAAAAAGTGATGAACATGATCTCTCACCTCAAAATGTAAGCCAAGAAAAAACACTAAGAAAATGTGATCCTAGGAGTGCCCTTCCTATTATGTTTGTTTAGCTTATGCTATTTAGGGACTGACACATGAATTGTGAAATAGATTTTTTGGTGAGGATGGCTTCCTACAAAGAAGGAGATCTAAAAGGTGAGGTTTCAGGTATGTTATGGTGGGGGCGGGCTTCACTCTGAAGTATGACTCGACAGAGCAGCGAGCTGGGTGCCCACTATGTCGTGATCGTGTGATCACCTACAACTTCTTCTAGGTAGGATGTTGTTTAAGAATGTATGTATTTTGAATTTTTGTGTGGTTTGGTAAGACTCAGAGAAAGAGAAAAGGATAGAAGTACTTTTCTATGATTCGTTTGTCAACCATCAGCTGGTCATGACTTCCAGTGTATAGGTTGCCCTCAATTAATGTGAGCTAATGCAATAAATCAGAATGCAATGCACTTATTTTTAAGCCCAAATCAAAGTGTGAAGTTGGATGACACAAAAAGATGAAGAGGAAGAGGGATGCTCTTTCACTACAATGCAGAAAACATGAAGCAATGGTTCTTTTTAATTACACCAAAAGAAGGGTTTCCTTTAGAGCAAATAGAAAGAAGAGGTGGATTACTAGGGAAGAAAATTAGTGTGTACACTTTTCAGAAGGGAAACAAACACACAATTTTTTCCTAGGAATGAATGAAATGCAAGGAACCCCGGATGGGTCCCACCGGGCATGCCAAAATGTTTCACCTTTTTCTTAGATCATTTCTTTGAAGTGTTGACGAAACAGATAGGGTAATGGGCATAGGAGGAATACCTGTTCAAATGTTGGTTGATGGGTTGTTGTGCGCGTATGACTTCCTGGATCCATAGCTGATCATGAGAGCTTCCTTTTGGCTAGGAGGAACTACCTGTAATGAAAACAAGACCACCAAAAGGAATTAAACAATATGGGCAGTGAACTACCTAGCGTATGCTAGATCTGGGAAGTACGGTACTTCCTAGATGGCTATCAGTCCACTGTTTTAAACAATTTAATGTTGTAAACAAAGTAAATCCTATTGTTATTTTAAAATGATTTAGGTATCTCACTTAAAAACACAATAAGAAATAGATCTAATCTAACAGGCTAAGCTAGAATAGAATCCAAAGGTCAAATAATTGGTTCTGGGTCTCTGTAGGTTTGATAAAGGTCTTGGGTAGATCACAGGTGAATGAGGGTGAGGTGAAATTAGGTGGGTAGGTCTCTGTTCTAGGTTGTGTGGGAAAACATAGAGACTGGTGTTGGTCAAGGATGACTGACGGCGGTTATGTGTAACCGGGTGCCGGTTATTGTCAGATCTGGAAATGTCACAGAACAAGCTGGGGTCTCCTTTGTGATTGCACAAAGGACTTGGGTTGGTCAAGACGAGGTATTGGGTGACTGGAGTAGGCTTTTGTGATATTTTAATGGGTATATGGAGGTGAAAATGTGGATAAGGTCAATAGGGGGCAAGGTAAAACAATGGATGATAAAATGATGATGAAACGAAATAACTAGGGAAGTATGATGTTGTACTTACTTGGATTCTATTCCTGAATGTTTTTGTGTGAGGGATGGAGGTGTTGATGATGGGTTTAAAGGTTACAAGTGATCACCAACTATAGAAAATCTTCTGTATGGGCTTCATGTACACTCCTCTTTGCTTGGATAGATTAGATCATGGCTGGGATGGCTGTGCAGGAGAAGATGCTCAATCTCCTTCCTTGGATGTGAGTTTTTGCTGGAATTTTGCTCTCTGAAGATGCGTTATCTCTCTGAGATGTGTTCTTTCTTGTCAAATTTCTCCCAATGTTTTCCAACCTTGAGAATAAGGTAGTTTAGGGGTTAAAAGGGGTAACCGATGGTGGTCCGGCTTAACCGGTGACGGTTAGGGGTAACCGACGTCGGTCAAGGCAGGATTTCCTAGGTTTACTAAACTAGGGAGATCCTCCTGATTTCCTTAGATCTCATGTCATTATCCCATGGATTAGACTGGGAGCTTCTTGTGAGCATGTGGGAATGTGGTTAGAGGGAATGTAGGCATTGATTTTTAGGGTTTGGGTAAGTCTTAGTTAGTTATGGGAACTTGCTAAGAATAGGTCTTAGGTTGAGTTGGCTTGGTGAGGTGTCTAAGTGAACTATATGTGGGGATATTATTTAAATAAGATATTTAAATAATAAATATAGTGAGGATAATGCATTAATTTAATTTAATTAATTAAATTAATATTAGTGGGGTGAAGGGGGTCAGGGCTAGGTAAATGTAATAAAGGGTGCTTATATGTCGAGGGACAAAAGGGGAGTGTGACCTAATTTTAGTGTCTACACTTGGACTTTACCACTGAAATCTGGCCATGTATGCCTTCTACACCTCTCATGTAATGTTAAAATTCTCCAAACATTCTTGTATCAGACTGGCCTAATCCATTTCTCATTTTACCATACCATACATCTCATGTTAGGTCTAGGACTAGGCCTAGAATGACCTGACTCAACATATACTTCTCATGAACTGACCTTTTTGACCACTTGTAGACACTTAGACACATTTAACACAACTTAATAATTATTATATACCTCATACATTCCTTCAAAAACTACTAGAGCTCACATCATAACCATACTGGCTTGCACCATGTCCTAGACCATGCCAAAACATCATAACAATTTGACCCAATTAGAACACTAACATTCAACCTTCATCTTAACTACCTCATGGATACATCTAATTCATCTAGACACCCCTTTGACATCAATGTGACTCTTTTCATCAATGACAGCAACTAGACACAATTCGTAACAGATAAATGCATATCAACAAACAAGGTACAAAAAATGGAGTTTGAGACTTCTCGCGCTCTTGCAGGAATGGCTATGAGAAGTGGGAGCCCCCTTCACCATTACCATTTAATATCTACACCTATGTCACCACCATTCAAATCCAAAAGTTACCTTATAGCATTAATGGAAAAGTTTAAGCCTACAATATTTTGTTTTCCAATCATCTTTATGATTGTGTTGGCTCAATAAGGGACACCCAGCGTGGGATAGAATTTGGCTCTTAGCACATTGAAAATGATTTCATTTGTCTCTTCACAACTGCCGCATGACACTAATTTTTCATCTTTCTCAATTTTGTTTTACTTTTCCAGGTAACTCTATTTCTCAACCACATCATACAAGATTTATTTGATCCACTAGTGGATGGATTCCACAACTTTTTTCAAGCTTGGAATGCTTCATGCATGATGTAGGTTTTCCTTGCCCATTAAATTTCTCTTTTCAATGTGCATAGATTATTTGTTCATGATACTCATTTGTTTCTTATTATTATTTATTTCCAGATATAATAAATTATTAAATTCAAATACCCCTTTACCTTCCCATTCTTCATCGGTATAGGGGTGTTTCCCTACTTCAATTGAATGCACCACCAATGGTTGCAACTACAACATCATCAAGATTCACTCCTTAATATTGTCCACTAATGGATTCCTATGATTTCTTTATCTAGTTTCATTACTTTTATGGTTACTTATTTTTATTAGCAAGGAGTGTACTAATGTGATACTAAGTTAACATGGAAAATATATATAGATGGATCCATGAAATGATCAAAATATTTGTTTGATAATAAAAAATAACCCATCACGTGTGTACTTTGTAATTTTTATTGTGTATAACCTCCTAGTTATTGAAGGAGAGAATTTTGATGATTTTGTAGCTGCAATAAATGGCTAGATTAAAGAAAAGGGGCATCTCAAACATGCTCTTACCTAGAATAGTCACAAAAAAATAATTGATGCATAGTGAAAAGAGAAATTCAATGGGCAAGGACATCCTGCATCATGCATGGACCATTCCAAGCCTAAAAAATTGTGGAATCCATCTGATGGAAGAATAAATAAATATTTTGATTGTTCATGTTCCACCTTCCCATTTCAGTGCATGGGTTTTTTTTAACCAATGCTTCAAATATGTAGATAAAAATATTTTTGTAAAAAAGAAATAAAAATAAAAGAGACGAGAATGACAACATTATCAATAAAGTGCACTTATAAATGCCTATTGACCAATTAAGCCCGATCATTTCATATTTTTATGTATAATATTAATTTATAAGTTGTATGTATGTATGTATATGGTGTAAACTTGTGAATTATAAGCAAGTTAAGCCTTTAGTATAGTATGAAAGAAATAGTGTGTTGCTCAGGATTAAGAATGAAAACCTAAATAGTTATAACTGAGATTTATAAGATTTGAACCTTCGATTTTACAAAGCATATGGTATCACTTGTTGTCTCATGTAAAATATTCTCAATTTTTTATTTTATGCAAAGGCTAAATTTTTTTAGGAAATTTGCTTCTTAAATAATTTTATGAAAGCCTAAATAATTGTCATAAAGATTTATAATATTTGAACCTTGGATTGTACAAAGCATATGGTATGGACCTTGTCATCTCATGTAAAATACTCTCAATTCTTTATTTTATGTAGAGGTTAAAATGATTGAGGGAAATTACTTTTTAAATAATTTTTAAAATGTATGTACGTATATAGTATAATGCATATATAAATTTATGTAAGAAATGGTGGTTATATTTTTAAATCTTTAAGTTGGAATATGTGGTAATATATAAAATTTGTATGTATGTTATAACTAAAAACACGAAAAACGTACAAACAACTGAAAATTTTAAATTTTCTATTCTAAATGTGTCATACAAATTATGAATTACATCAAACGATTAATTGAGGACAAATATTAAATGAGAAAAAATAGAAGTATTGAAAATTTTAGTTTTTTTTTAATTTTTTTAAGGAATAAAATCTAGATTAGTTGCATTGTACTTCAATCAGTAGTAAATGTAATAAATATTTAATTTTTGAATTTATATTTTTTTAAAGTTTTTTATAGATAATTATATTTAAAATAGAATGGAAAATTGAAAGTTATTTTGTTTAGTAACGAAAAATTTAATAAAATATGAGATATATCAATTTGAATTATATAAATTAAACAAATACAAAAATTTATGGAGTTAATCTCACATTTATTTGTTTTCCATTTTGTATATCATTTTTTCGATGGAAAAGTGGTTTTACATCAACATGCAATCCATCTCCCTAAAAAATTGTGAAATTCAAAACATCAAAACCAAACTTAATGACATATAAAACACCAAAATAAAACCGCCTAAAAACATCAAAATAAAACTTAATATATTTGAAACATTAAACTTGAATTTATTTTTTTAATTATTTCAATGTAATAATTAAAATTTGCATTCCATCATATATTTTTTAACTTGATTTAATGCATGCTTCCATATGTATTTGTTAATGTGATTAAATATATGCTTCCATGTGTGATTAATTTATGGAATGCCTAACTTAAATCATATAGATGTTCTTTTCAAATTTGTCTCTTTGATGATTGAATTTTTTTGAGGATTAATATAAGTTGAGATGTAAAATCATTTATTAGAATATTTTTGTGAAATTGTGAAATTACGTGTGGAATGCAATAGTGTATGGATGGGATCATTCATGATGGGTACTACCCACACTCTTGTGTAGTCCCTTATGCTTGATGATAAGGAGCACATAGGAATTGTGGATCCGATCTAATTTATATGAAAGAAAATTTCTGTGTCATTTTTGTAGCATGTTATGTGGCTTTCCAACTTCATGTGTTACATGTGCTAATCATGTAACCTATATGAAAGTTATATCTTTAGTATAGAGAGACATAAACATGTGATATTTTCACAGGATTATAGTTTTCTTCGAAGTTATTAACATTATGGAAGCTTAAATCTTGATGAACTCACAAAGAAATAATTAGGGATTTAATATTGTTTGTGTGGAAAAATATTGATGTATAAGTTTTTTTGTATTTGGTTGTGTGGATTTCTAGCCTTACGTGTAAATATATGGTGTAATCTTGTGACTTCTAGGCAAGTTAAGGCCTTAATATATGATGAAAGAAATACTTTGACATATGGGATTCTGAATAGAAACCTATATAGTTGCAATTGAGGTTTATAATATTTGAACCTTGAATTTTGCAAAGCATATGGTATGCTTTGTTATGTATTCTTTATATTATGTAGAGGTTAAAAGGCTCAAGCAAATTTGCTTCTTTTTTAATTTTATGCCATGTTTAGTAGTTTTATCCCTTGTATGTTATATATTTTTATATAGACACATAAAAAGTGAAAATAAACATTTTAGAATAGGAATGGAAGACGTTATTTCTCACTTAGTTATGATATTTTATTAAATATGAATTTCAAATATTCAATTATACATGAAATATATCCTCAAGCATATTTATGGGTCACATTATTAGAGATAAGAACAAATTTTCATATAATGAAATGTACATATTTCATAAAAAAAGATTCTATCAACGTTTTTAAGCACCTATAAATGATATCATTAATTATTATTGAATTGGATTAGTCATTCAAAAATCCTCATTTTCTTTTTGAACTACAAGTTGATTTTAGCCCTCCCTTAGGTCAACTTAATTGTTTTCTATTGTAAAACACAAAAATAAATTTAGACATAAAATATATCTAGATCAATTGTTTTCTATTTTAAAACACAAATAATTTAGACATTGGTATATTTCGAGTGATGCGCCCCCTATCTATATATGTATATGGGGGGTAATGATTGAGCAAACTCCACTCTGTTCATGCCTAACTTAAATCATATAGATGCTCTTCTCAAATTTATCTCTTAGATGGTTGAATTCCTTTGAGGATTAATATAAGTTGAGATGTGAAATTATTTATTAGAATATTTTTGTGAAATTGTGAAATTACGTGTGGAATGCAATAGTGTATAGATGGGGTCATCTATGATGGGTACTACCCACACTCTTGTGCAATACCATATGCTTGATGATGAGGAGCACATAGAAATTGTGAATATGATCTAGTTTATATGAAAAAAATATTAATGTGTCATTTTTGTAGCATGTTATGTGGCTTTCCAACTTCATGTGTTACGTGTGCTAATCATGTGGCAATAAACATGTGATATTTTCACAAGCTGATAGTTTTCTTCCAACTTACTAACATTATGGAAGCTTAAACCTCTATGAAGGTTATATCTTTAGTATAGAGTGGCATAAACATGTGATATTTTCACAGGCTTATAGTTTTCTTCCAACTTACTAACATTATGGAAGTTTAAATCTTGATGAACTCACAAAAAAATAATCAGGGATTTAATATTGTTTGTGTGGAAAAATATTGATGTATAAGTTTTTTGTATTTGGTTGTGTGGATCTTGTCGAATTCAAGACAGTATGAAGTATATGGATAATTTCCAACCCATTAAGCTCTATACAACATGCACATATATGGTGTAATTCACGCGGCTATTTTGTGGGAACTGCAATGGCTATTATACTCAGTATTATCATTGCGCGGATTGTAACAGTGGTAGGCGGACTAGCATTAGAGCTATCAAGGATTCTAAGATTTGTTACACACAGTTAAGCACAGTGACGATGGGGGGCCCCCCTTGCTAGATTGAGCCCAGCGCAAACCCAGATTGGAAGGATAACGCGGAGCTTTGGAGTATACTCAGCCAGGGAGGCATTACCAACTTTATGGAGAAGGTTCAAGGCCATGATCAAAGAATTTCTGTGCATTTTGCAAAGGATTGGAAGCATCGAACAGTGGATTATGGGGGCAGAAGATTTCGGTCAACGAGGGAGGCAACTGGCTTGGGGATGGAGGGATACCGTTTTTTTAATAAAAGGGTCGATAGAGAAGCTGAAGAGAGGAGATTCGTGGAAGGTTCTGAGAAGTTGGTCTTTGTCACGGCGGGCCTGCTGGTAAAATCGATTCCTTCGCCTTATGATAAGGTAACTCGGATGATGGTGCGCTTCATTTCTTTGGAGGGAAGGTTCGTAACAGTGCCTGCTAAGCATCTTGTCTTCCTCAACCATTTTCGTAGGAATCGAGCGGTATGTTTTCCCCATTATTTGCTTAACTCTTTGGAGCGATCCATTTTGGAGTTTCAAAAACATGCCCGTGTGGTTCCTTTGCATCAGGGGCTTATTTTCTTGCTGCATAAGCTTTGTCTCCTCTGGTCTCCTGGTCTTTCTTCCTCCCTTGGCTCCTGTCCCCCTCTGCCTGGTTCAGCGGCCGTTAGCCCCGTTTCTCTGCTTCCTGTCCCCACCACTGCTGTTGTTACCCCTCTGCCGGTTCTCCGGGCTCCATCTTCCATTCCCACCACCGCTGCTTCCACCCCCTTCGCTTCCACCTCGGCCAGACCTGTTACCAGGTCTTCTAGGAGACTGAACCTTGATACCCCTGCTGTGGAGAAGGGTCCCCAAGAGCTTGAAATTGCCCACAACCTCTTGCATATCAGCAGTGCTAGTTCTCAGGAGGCACATATGGAGAACTCTGCAAAAAGACTGGAAGCCTTAGAGGCTGACATGAAGCTGTTGAAGGAGGAGGTTAAAAACTTGGCAAAACAGAAAGGCAAGAGGAAGAAGGAGGAGGAGGGGGCTATGGATAATAGCCAGATGGAAGATATATACAAGAAGCTGAACTCTTTAGACTCCCGTTTAGGGAAGGCCAAAACACGCCATGACTATACTATGGCCATTTTTAGTGCAATTGCAGAGTTCATTGAACAGCATGTCCGCAGTGTTTCCAATCTCAGCGGGGTTCCGGCATCGCTTTGGGGCAAAGATAAGGAAAGCAAAAGGACCATTGAGCAGCTGGATTTCACTAACTCTGCCCACATGACGACTTTGGGGATGTTCAAGTCTTGGCAGAATATCAAATCCAGCATTGACAAAGCTGCCAAGAAGTAATTGAGGGTGCTTCTACTGCTTTTCTTTGTAATTATTGTTGTTTTTTTGTTGTTCTTTAGCTGTTTTTTTGCTGTGTTTGTACTGGTTTTGTCTTGATGGGTAGCTGCTCGCTGGCTACGCTGGACTTCATTGCCATATTTGGATTTTGATCCTTTTTGTTCTGGTTCTCATTGCTATTCTAGCTTTTAGGCCCTCTTTTGTTCCAAGGGTATAGTCCCTTTCAAAAAACTATTTGCCACTAATAAAAAAAAAAGCCTTGGTATATGGTGAAAGAAATAGTTTGATATATGGGATTCTAAATAAAAACTATATAGTTCTAATTGAGGTTTATGATATTTGAACCTTGAATTTTGCAAAGCATATGGTATCCTTTGTTGTGTATTCTTTATATATGGCATATTTATGGGTTGCATCACATTATTAGAGATAAAAACAAATTTTCATATAAAAAAATATACAAATTTCATTAAAAAATAGTCCATAGCATTTCACACGCCTATAAATAATATTATTAATTATTATTGAATTAAATTAGTCATTCAAAAATCCTCATTTTCTAGGTGATTTTAGCTCTCCTCTAGGTCAACTCAATTGTTTTCTATTGTAAAACACAAAAATATATTTAGATCGATTGTTTTGTATTGTAAAACACAAATAAATTTATACATAAAATATATTTAGATTTTACATGGAAAACAACTCTTAGAGAGTTCGTGCCGTGCATCATTATGAGGGGCTTTTGAATATAATAGTTTGAAGTAAAAGGAGATAATAAAATATAATTAAGAGATACAATCTCCTTTTTATCGAATCAAGATGCACATGATTAAGGTTTTAACAATTGAATTTGTATTGTATAATAAATGAACACTCATAAAGTTTTCCGCGTAAATGTTGCGTAAGATCTTAGACTTCAATCTTTTTTACGCTTCCCTTTTTACAATCAAACCAAACTAAATCAGTAAGTAATTGACTTAACATGTTTATCTTTATTAAAAGAACGCCAAAGTTCTTGATCGAAAGGACACTTGTTTTTTAAGGGTTGAATTGTTTCTTTTTCCTCTATTTCTTTTTTTTTATTTTTTTGGGGTGGGATCAATGTTGCATTTCATTAAAATATTTTTCATTGAATTTTTTTAAATATAATTATGTTGTAATAATCGTAACTGTTATGAGTTTTCATTATTTTAATGAGATTTTTATGTATTTAATTAATAATGATAAGATGAACACAATGGTAAAAATTTATTTATAGAAAAAAGGAATAACGAATGTTATTTATTGATTTGAAATTTTGATCTAGTCTTTTTCTTTATCGACAAAACTTTTAGATCATTAAAAATAATTGACTATATCATTCGCTAATAACCTAGAAGACTGAAGAAGCTAAAGATGTCTTCATCTATTCCAAAATTTAGGACCACTCATAAAGGTGTGGGTTGATGGAGTTCAAATAAGGACAGATTGTTTATTCCATTGCATGTATGAACTTTCGTTAATGTGTTGGCAAAGCTTGCATGACAACATAATTAGTCACTATAATACCAATATCAATTATGGATGCAAAGAGACATCACTAAAGCTTGTACACAAGGAAGACCCAAGTGCACAAAAGGAAATCTAAAAATGTACCAAAATCCTTTGAATAGTATAGATATCTTAAATGTACATATGTTGGAAAAACATTGATAGATATCAATCTCAATGCTTTTATCATGGATTTACATATACCATTTAATTAATGAAATTTTGTTACCTTCCTCGGAAATTGCCCATTAAATGGTGACAAATGACATCAATCTAGTTACACTAATGATTGGGGCTCAGAAAATTCTTCTTGGAAAAAAAAGCGGCTCCAAACTCCATCGTATGGCCAAGATATTATGATTTTTTTATTGTCTTCTCAAAGAAAAAATAAAATATTCTAGTGAGGACCAAATTCAATTCAAATTTAATGTCGTGATTAATTGTTTACGCAGGAAATTATACCCCCTCCTCCCCCAGTTTCCATTGTAGAATGCCTATAAGCATAACAAGTAGAAAACACGTCATGAAGATACCAATAACGCAAAACCAAAGACATGTTCATTTATTATAGATTCCACTCATGATGTTTTTATGGACCTTGAATGATGGTAGGTTACCTTGCTTGATTGTTGATATGAATTATTGACATGCAACTATCAAGAATCACTTGTTCAACATAGTGCACATCCATAGAGTGTTCATTAATCAAAATTCCATTACTTGGTAAATCTCCTTGTGAATGGAATTGGGTGGTATTTTTTTCTCCTCCTACTCTATTAAGCAATCCATTGAATTCATATTAGTGAATTGGATCTTTACACTTCAAACACCATCACAATTTCTCTTGATATATCATTACCAATATCTTGGAGTCGTTGATCAATGTGTAGATAATGAATGTTGCCACTTTGCATTAATTTAAAGTATAAACTTGAGGGAATTGATGTGAGGTTCAATGACGAAAATTGGTGTTCTCCCTCTCAATATGATTTACAATTAATATACTTGTACATATAGATATTTTAACTTAAAGTTGGCATTCCTCATAATGTTTTGTTGAGTGTGTACGAATGTGTGCATTGACATGGTTTATTATTTACACTCTACAACAAGGATAAATGAATTAGGATCTTAGAGTCATAGCAGCAATTCCAAGACACATTAAAGAGGCATTTTCAACTTTGGGTGGAAATGCATGTATTTAGAGGGAATTGAGTAAGTATTTGTTTGGATTGTGAAGAAACAAGGGAGGGGAGGGGAAGACTAAACAATCAAACATACTCACCCTATAACCAATCAACCATTATGTTAGACATAGGAGGGCCACTTCTTATGTGGCATCAACTCCATTTGCATAAGGATTCTGATTTGTTGTGTTTATATGGTGCCGCAAACCAAACCTAACAACCAATGTGGGATAAAAATTTAAATGATGAATATTTTAGAGTTATAGAAATAATTCCAATATACATTTTAGAGATGTATCGAAATTTGAATAGTAAGATGTGTATTGAGAGGAATTTTTAGAAGATATATTTTTGGATCATGAAAGCATAGAGAAGGAGAGGGGAAGGAGATTCGGAGGTCAAAAACCCCAAAATTAAATGCCTCTTGATATGATTATGTATCTAAATATAATTTTGGTATGTGATGTTCTCAATTATTACTACTTATACTATCAAATTATAAATAAGGTGATAAATATATAGAGACATATAAGCTCTCAAATATTGCAATTTGAATCGATAACATGGCATTAGTATGTGTGTGGAGCTCATGATAATAATTTAAGAAAATAGAAGTACAAAAGCAAATATGGTAAACCCTAGTGAGATGCACTAAATCGCATAGGTAATTATTATCATCATCGCATTTAATGAGGCATTTGGAGAGGTGCATGTAAACTGTCTCAATTTTTCACAATCCCAATGCCTTCATGTGTTGTGTAGGAGTTACGCATAGTAGGAGAAGATCATGTCATTGGTTGTCGAGAGTATGATCCAGATAAAACATGCTATGATATTACCCTTCAAGTTATCCCTTGAAATTTTCCCCAAGTTTTGTAGGAGTACACGAAGGCATGGGTCGAATATATCAATTTTATCCGTGTATAACCTACTATGTGATATGATAGACCCAAGCCCATCCCTAAACACACTTTGAGCTTTACCCATACATTGACCCCAAACTTTTTACCTTAGGGTCGTAGTTCAACATTTATTTAGGCAAGGAAAATGTATACTACCTTTTTAGGTCGTAGGTGCAAGTCACATAAAATGAATCTCCAATCTAGTATCTAAAGCACCTACGACAATATGCCCAAGGATTGGACCCTTGTTTGTGTACAAGGGTGAGGGCCCACCAACCCTTGTTTGATCAGTCAAAAAAATTATTGATGCGCCAGAATTAGCAGGAACTTGACAAGGTCATAACTTGAGTTCCGGGTGTCCGTTTGAGTCCTTTTTTTTTTGAAACCATGTGTTTCGATGAGACGAACACAGCGGCAACCTAGCCCTACCTATTGGGGCAAGTTTTTGACACGTTTTCGGGCCCTAAATCTGCCATCTTGAGGCCAAAAATTAGGATTTAAGTTATAGTTCGGTTTTTTCCTATTTTTGAGCATTAGTTAATTTTAGTCTATTAATTGCATTATGAGTTAGAAAGTTGGCAATTCCTCTAATTTAGGGATGTAGAAGATGCGTGGCAATTTCTGTGCCCGTAGGAATAAGCATGCGAACTTACTAAGAATAGCAGGTTCTAGTAAACTGCTAAAAATAGTAATTTCCGCCACCTAGAGTAGATTTAGTCAGAGTTAGCTAGAGTTTACTTGGCAACTCGAGTTGGGAGTTGTTTTCCTATTTAGGAAACATTGTAATTCATTATTTGATAACAAAGAAGGAGATCTATTTTCTTTTGGAGTTCATAATATTTGCAGCATATCTGGTTTGTTCTTAATTTGGCTACATTATCTGGTATCAGAGCTGGTTCGAAGTTTTTTTAAAAAATGGCAAGAAGAGGAAGAGGAAGAGGAGGTGGTATTGCACAGATGAATAGAAATATGCAAGATCTACAGAGACAAGTTGTTGCGCTTGCTGTAATGATAACCCAGAGAGGAAATCAAGGTGGAGATGACACAGATGAAGAAGAAGTTTGTGAAGAGGAGGAAACGCAAGCACCACCATTATCTTTTGAAGAAAGGATGCTTCGAGCATTAGAAGGAAAGAATGATGGGATAAGAGTTGATGTTTCAGAGTATGGTGGTAGTCTAAAACCAGAGGAGCTGATAGACTGGTTGACTAGCATGGGAAATTTTTTTGAGTGGAAGGCTATGTCAGAAGAAAAGAAGGTAAAATTTGCATGCACGAAATTGAAAGGTCATGCTATGTTATGGTGGGATCACGTAAAGAAAGAGTGGTCAAGAAAGAGGGAAAGAAAGAATTAGGATGTGGAGTAAGATGGAGAAGAAGCTGAAAGATAAATTTCTCCCTGTGGATTATGCACAAACCCTTTATAGGAGGTTTCAAAATCTCAGACAGAACTTACAAACAGTGCAAGAATACACAGATGAGTTCTATAAGTTGTCCATTTGTGTAGAGCATGAAGAAACTGAGGAACAAATGGCTGCAAGGTATGTTAATGGATTAAAATTTTCTATTCAAGATGAGATAAGTATGCATAGGATTAAAAGCATGGAGGATGCCTATCAATTAGCCTTAAAGGCTGAGGAAAAACAAAATCATCAAAGTTTTAGGAGATCACCTGGAATGAATAGGGGGGCCTCAACTTCCTTTCGGGGATGAGCTGGTTTCAGCCAAGGTAGGGGAGAATCATCTCGTGGATTGGAAAAGCAAGAGGATACGAGACAAGATTTCCAGAATCAATAAAGAGGTAGAGGATTTCCTGAGGGGCAGAGGATATGCTGGCGATAGAGGATGGGAGGCTCCACGAAGACCATTTGTTTGTTACAGATGTGGTGAAGAAGGGCATCGAGCTTTTGAATGCCCACATACTTATACACATGAAAAAAGGCAAGGAGATGCTCCAAGAGTAAATCTTGTTGAAGCTGAGCAAGTAGAAGATGAACAGGACCTGGAAATTCCACCAGATGTTGGAGAAACTCTGATGATCAAGAGGATGATGATTGCTCCAAGAAAGGAGGTCAAGGGGGATGCATGGCTGTGTACAAATATTTTCAGAACAAGATGCACTTCAGGAGGAAAGGTATGTAATGTTATTATTGATGGTGGTAGTTGTGAGAACATGGTTTCAAATGAGATGGTCGATAAATTGGGTCTGCATTATGAGAAGAATCCTAACCCTTATCGTATTGCATGGTTTAAGAAGGGTAATGAAGTTACTATTGATAAGAGATGTTTAATAAGCTTTTCTATTGGGAACAGTTATAAGGATGAGATTTGGTGTGATGTTATCCCTATGGATGCATGTCATATGCTACTAGGAAGACCATGGAAATTTGATAGAAAAGTTATTCATGATGGGGGAAAGAATACTTATACTTTCTGGAAGGATGGCACAAAAATAGTTTTTGCTACCTCTTAAAGAAGAGGGGAAGGCTGAAAATATGCTTTCTGCAAAGGAATTTGTGAAGGAGGCAAAGGCAACCGGTTTTTGTTATGCACTAGTTGCAAATAAGGATGAACTTGTAAGTGCTCAAATACCAATAGAAACATCATAATTAATAGAAGAATTTTTGGATGTTATTCCTGATGAGCTACCAGATGGATTACCACCCAAAAGAGATATTCAACACCACATTGATTTGATTCTAGGGTCTTCACTCCCAAATCAAGCGGCTTATAGGATGAGCCCGACATTGCATGCAGAGTTGAATAGGAAAGTGGTAGAGCTCGTGCGAAAGGGGGTCGTAAGGGAGAGCATGAGTCCGTGTGCAACACCAGCTTTATTAACACCAAAGAAGGATGGAACATGGAGAATGTGCATGGATAGCAGAGTGATCAATAAAATTACAATCAAGTATCGGTTCCCAATACCTCGCCTTGATGATATGATGGATGTGCTTGCTGGATCTAAGTATTTCACCAAGATTGATCTTCGAAGTGGTTATCATCAGATTCGGATTAGAGAAGGAGATGAGTGGAAAACAACATTCAAGACAGGAAATGGATTATATGAGTGGTTGGTGATGCCATTCGGGTTATCCAATGCACCTAGTACTTTTATGAGATTGATGAACACCGTGCTACGGGAGTATAATGGTAAGTTTGTTGTGGTTTATTTTGATGATATCTTGATCTTTAGTAAAACTAAAGAAGAACATTTGAGGCATCTAAGGTTGGTATTTGAAGTGTTAAGGAAAGAGAAACTCTATGCAAATATGAAGAAGTGCACATTCATGCAAGAGAGTTTGGTATTCTTGGGCTTTATTATTTCAGCAGATGGGGTACAGATGGACTCAGAAAAGATAAAGGCAATTATTGAATGGCCTACTCCACAGAGTATAACAGAGGTAAGGAGCTTTCATGGTCTAGCAACATTTTATAGAAAATTTATTAAAAATTTCAGCAGTATTGTAGCTCCTATAATAGATTGCACATTTGGAAGGGATTTTTTTGTGGACAAAGGCAGCTGAGGATAGTTTTCAATTCTTGAAGAAGAAGGTGACAGAGGCACCCATTTTGGCACTACTATATTTTGATAAAGTGTTTGAGGTTGATTGTGACACCTCACATGTGGGTATTGGGGCTGTTCTAAGTCAAGGAGGAAAGCCAGTAGCTTTCTTTAGTGAGAAACTGAATGAGGTAAGAAAGAACTACTCTACTTATGATGTGGAATTTTATGCAATTGTACAAGCATTAAGGCATTGGAGGCATTACTTAGTGCCTAAGGAGTTTGTGTTATTTACAGACCACATAGCCCTGAAGTATGTGAATACCCAAAAGAAGTTGAATAGTAGGCATGCAAAGTGGGTATCATTTTTGCAGGGATATACTTTTTCTCTAAAACATAAATCTGGAAAATAGAATCAAGTTGCAGATGCATTGAGTAGGCATGTGACTTTGTTTACCACTATGGAAAATGAGGTGGTGGGTTTTGAAGCAATAAAGGGTTTGTATTCTTCTGATTCTGATTTCAAGGATATTGTTGAAAGACTAATTAGTCCATTGTCAGACAATGCAGGAGATGTCCTGGATGAGTATATTTTTACAGGATGGCTACCTATTCAAGGGACGCCAACTATGTATTCCAGTTGGGTCTATGAGAGAGAATATAGTGAAAGAGTTGCATAGCGGAGGGTTGGCTGGGAATTTTGGTAAAGATAAGATGATAGCCTTGGTAGCAGACAAATACTATTGGCCAAAGTTGAAAAGAGATGTGGTAAGATATGTGGAGAGATGTCGAATTTTCCAAGTCTCGAAAGGCCATGCATAGAATACAGGGTTGTATATGTCGTTGCCTGTTCCTAAAGGGTCGTGGAAAGATCTGAGTATGGACTTTGTTTTTGGGATTACCAAAAACACAATGAGGTAATGACTCAATTTTTTGTGGTTGTTGATAGGTTTTCTAAGATGGTTCATTTTATTGCCTGCAAGAAAACAAGTGATGCAACAGGTGTAGCAGATTTGTTTTTCAGAGAAGTTGTTCGTTTGCATGGTGTTCCAAAAACCATTACTTCAGATAGGGACACAAGGTTCTTAAGTCACTTCTGGCAGACTTTTATGGAAGAAATTTGGAACTCAACTATAGTTCAGTAGTGCCTATCATCCGCAGACTGATGGGAAAATAGAGGTGGTAAATAGGAGTTTGGGAAACCTGTTAAGTTGCATTCTTGGGGGAAAAGCCGAAAACAATGGGGACTTAGCATTACCATAAGATGAGTTTGCATATAATAGTTCCATAAACAGATCCATGGGAAAGTATAAATTTTCAAATGTGTATGGGAGTAATCCAAATGGGGTGTTAGATTTTGTACAAACTACCAGTTGATGGAAGAGTCAGTGATGATGCAGAAGCATTTACCGAACATATACAACAATTGCAGGAAGAAGTGCGGAAGAAGCTGCAGAATAGTAATGATAAGTATAAAGAAATAACATATGTGCATAGATGGAGAAAGGTATTTACAATTGGTGAGTTTGGTTATGGTATATCTATGAAAGGAAAGGTTTCCAAGAGGAACCTATAACAAGCTGAAGTACAAGAAGATTGGTCCCTGCAAAATCGTGAAAAAAATAAACGATAATGCTTATGAGGTAGAATTGCCAGGGAATTTTGATATTTCTCCAGTGTTTAATGTTTCAGATTTATATTCTTTTCATGGGGATGGTGCAGAATGGGATGTTATTAAGGAAGTAGTAGATTGGAGGCAGTAGGTTTCGGTGAAGAAGAAAGAAGAAGTGGATTAGATTCTAGATAAGAAAACAATGGACACGCGAAATGGGAAATACAACAAATATTTGGTACATTGGAAAGGACTGGAACAAGAGGAAAATACTTGGGTCACAGAGTGGGAGATTCAGAAGTTGGATGCAGATAAATGGAAGCAGTTTGAAGAAGACAACTTGCAGGAGCTACGTTTTTTTCAAGCAGAGGGGAGAATGATGCGCCAGAATTAGCAGGAACTTGACAAGGTCATAACTTGAGCTCCGGGTGTCCGTTTGAGTCCGTTTTTTTTTTTGAAACCACGTGTTTCGATGAGAAGAATGTAGCAAAAACAAGCCATACCCATTGGGGCAAGTTTTTGACACGTTTTTGGGCCCTAAATCCGCCATCTTGAGGCCAAAAAATAGGATTTAAGTTATAGTTCGGTTTTTTTCCTATTTTTGAGCATTAGTTAATTTTAGTCTATTAATTGCATTATGAGTTTGAAATTTGGAAATTCCTGTAATTTAGGGATGTAGAAGATGTGTGGCAATTTCTATGCCTGTAGGAATAGGCATGCGAACTTATTAAGAATAGCAGGTTCTAGTGAACTGCTAAAAATAGTAATTTCCACCACCTAGAGTAGATTTAGTCAGAGTTAGCTAGAGTTTACTTGGCAACTCGAGTTGGGGAGTTGTTTTCCTATTTAGGAAACATTGTAACTCATTATTTGCGAACAAAGAAGGAGATCTATTTTCTTTTGGAGTTCATAATATTTGCAGCATATCTGGTTTGTTCTTAATTTGGCTACATTAATTATCATCTAGTTTTTTTGAGTTTATGATATTTACAATACATTACATATGTAGGACTTTTAACATTCTTTGAGTTTTAACATCGACTATTGAGGAGGCCCCCCATATTAATATTATAGCTCACCATCCCCAACATGAACTACCACATGTGATCAAAAGGTTAGCCCCTAAGAATTCTATAACATATACAATAGCATAATGTCTGTGGTCTCCTCTATTCAAACATCAACACAAATTTGAATAATTTCCAAGAAAAAACATTAGCATTAAATGTCTCAATGCCCAATGATAACTAACATGTTAAATTTACTTAGAAATGCAACAGCTAGTATTAGTGATTTAGATGTTTTAAACATTAGCATTAAATGTCTCAATGCCCAATGATAACTGGCATGTTAAATTTACTTAGAAATGTAACATCTAGTATTGGTGATTTAGATGTTTTAAGAATGATATATTTGTTATTAGGGTGAAGCTTCCACCACGACTTGTTTTTATAGCTAATTTATCTAATTTGGCATGTCGAATTGGGTACAACATATTACAAATACATTGTATCTAGAATATCTAGGTCCCCTCATAATGCATATATGATTGAAAATGAATGATTTTGATTTCATGAAATATTCAAGGGAAAACACGCTAAATAAGAATTTAGATGTGTTGTATGTGTGCATGAAAGTCGTATAAATGAATTATGAATGTATGAACATTCGAAAGGAAATGTGCATGAAAAATAATAAAACTAAAACAAAATATATATATTAATATATGCATTTTGTACATGGCATAGTCTTAAGAAAGATGTATGATTGTTTATCTTCCAACTAAGCTATGTCTATGTTTTGAAATGTTTATTATATGATCGTTATGTAATGCTACAAATGTGTATACATATATTACCAAGTCACTCAAGCTAAATAATCATTATGGACATCAAAAAAGTTGAGCTTTCATGTGTGATTCTTCACCTTCTGACATTTCTTTATGACTATTGAGTTATAAAAGTTGATGGTAAAAAAATTGTCAGAGTGTGTTGCCATGTGCCCCATGTGAGGGAATATTATCTTATCTCTATAAGGAGAACCCCTTTACTCATATCGGGGGTTTGACCACAGTTGGTATGGGGACAACAATGTTGTTGGCACCTAGTAATACCATGTGGGTTGAGTGGACCTTGGTGGTGTGGCATGTAGGTGTCTGGGATCTTGAGATATCCATTGGTGAAAATCGTATAAGGTTTAACACATGTGCATGAATAGTGTTATGTTTGATCTGGCCATATTATGTTGTGTCGATATAACAATATGTACAATGTCTGATGGCGATGGTTTTGTAAACTTGAAGGTGTTGCAAACCTTTGAATGTAGCTCTAAAATACCATAAACTATTGAATAAGATTCGCAATTACCAATGGACTTTAAAATATTGTACTGAAATCACTTTTGAAGTTCATCAAAAAATTATCAATAAAGATATACACATCATATAAAACTTCTTATCACTACATGTCAAGTGAAAAAAATCAACATTTGTTAGAGATTTATTTTTTATATGTTTTTCCCACCACACAACCTTTGATACAATTGACCCACAACTACAAGAAAAAACTAAAAATGTTATTCTTAAACAACCAGTGGTTGACACACATTCAGTAATTTAGAAAACTAGTGATTGACACACATTCAATAATTTAGAAGGACAATTTTATTATTCTTAAAAATAAGAAAACAAGTTTTCTAAGTTGGAGTAGATTGACTAGTAGAAACAATTGTCCCCAAATTATTATTTTTATTGGACAAAAATACTAAGATTCAAACCTAAATTAGGACAAACCTTTAGAAACCCCCCAAAAAAATTTAAATGAATGAATATTTTAGAGTTGTAGAAACAATTTCAATATACCATAAAGAGATGTATCCAAATTTGAATAGTAAGACATGTATTTAGAGGAATTTGTAAAAGATATATTTTTAGATTATGAAACCGTAGAGAAGAAGAGGGGAAGGGGATTCGTCCAATATAGCAAGTAAAGCTTAAAAACACCAAAATTGAAAGCCTCTTGATATGATCATTTAACTAAATATAATTTTGGTATGTGATGTTCTCAATTATTGCTACTTATAATATCAAATCATAAATAAGGTGATAAATATATAGAGCCATATAGGCTCTCAAATACTGCAACTTGAATTGATAACATGGCATTAGTATGTGTGTGGAGGTCATGATATTGATTGAAGAAAGTAGAAGTACAAAAGCGAATACAATGAACCCTAGTGAGATGCACTAAATCACATTGGTAATTATTGACATAATCACATTTAACGAGGCATGCAAACGTTCTCAATTGTTCACAATCCTAATGTCTTCATGTGATGTCTATGAGTTATGCATAGTAGGAGAAGATCATGTCATTGGTTATCAAGAGTACGACCCACACAAAACACGCTATGATATTACACTTCAAGTTATGCCTTGAAATTTACCTCAAAGTTTTATAGGAGTACATGTAGGCATGGGTCGAACATATTACTGTGAACCATACATAACACACTCTTCAATATTACAGATCCAAGCCCATCCCCAAGCACATTTTGATCTTTACCCAAAAATTGACCCCACGTTTTTACCTTAGGGTTGTAGTTCAACATTTATTTAGGCAAAGAAAATGTATACTAGCTTGTTAGGCCGTAGGTTCAAGTCACACAAAATGGATCTCCAAAATCTAGTATCCAAAGCACCTACAATAGTATGCCCAAGGATTGGACCCTTGTTTATGTCCGAGGGTGAGGGCCTACCAACCCTTGTTTAATCAATCAAAAAAATTATCATCTATTTTTTTTTAGTTTATGATGCTTGCAATATATTACATGTGCATGATTTTTAACATTCTCTGAGTTTTAACATCGATTATTGATTAGGCTCACTATACTAATATGATATCTCATCATCCCCAACATTTATACCACTTTGGTTGCATATAACCTACATGTGATCAAAAGGTTAGCCCCAAAGGATTCTCTAACATATACAAGAGTAAGAGGTCCGCCATTTTCTCCATTCAAACATCAACACAAATTTGAATAATTTCCAAGAAGAAACATTAGCATCAAATATCTTCATGCTTAATGATAATTGACATGCTAAATGTACTTAGAAATTATGCAACATCTAGTATTAGTGCTTTATATGTTTTAAGAATGATATATTTTTTATTATAGTGAATCTTCCCACCACGACTTTCTTTTAGAATATCCAGGTCCCCTCATAATGTAGATATGATTGAAAATGAATGATTTCGATCTCATGAAATATTCAAAGGGCAACACCCTAAATAAGAATTTAGATGAGTTGTATGTGTGCATAAAAGCTATATAAAGGAATTATGAAGCATTCGGAAGGAAATGTACATGAAAAACTATAAAACAAAAACAAAAAATATTGTATTGGAATCACTTTTGAAGTTCATCAATTTTTTAATCAATAAAGATATACGCATCATATAAAACTTCTTTTGATCACTGCATGTCAAGTGGAAAAATTCAACATTTATCAGAGATTTGTTTTTTATATATTTTTCCCACCACACAATCTTTGGTACAATCAACCCACAACTACAAGCAAAAACTAAAAATATTATTCTTAAACACCCAATAGTTAACACACGTTCAATAATTTAGAAAATCTTTCCGCGGTTTTCGTGGTGGGGGTGCGCGCCGGGGCACTTAGGCTGGTTGTTATTGTTCCCATCGGCGCTGTTCTTTTGCTGTTCTCTTGCTGGGCTTTGCGGTTTTTAGTGCTGTCTTTAGTAGGTTCTATTCCTGCTTGCGCTCTTGTTGTTTTTGACCTTTTGATATTTTGCTCACTTGGGCACATCTGGCTTCTGAGTCATCTTTGTACAAGGGTATAGTCCCTTTCAAAAAACTATTTGCCAATAATAAAAAAAAAACACACGTTCAATAATTTAGAAAATCAATGATTGCCACATGTTTAATAATTTAGAAACACAATTCTATTATTCTTAAAAATAAAAAAACCTAATTTTTCTAAATTAGGATAAATTGAGTAATAGAAACAAAATGTCCCCAAATTATTATTTTTGTTGCTAAAAATAACTAAGATTCAAACCTAAATTAGGAAAAACCTTTAGGAACCCCCAATAAAAAATAGAGAAGAATAGTAGATATAAGAGTCGAGTCTTCCTTTGTTAGTTGAATAATATAACTCTCTACCTACCAAAAAATGACCCCCTCTTCCTAACACATTGATTTCCCACACCAAAAGGCCATTGAGATATTATGGAGCACTCAACTAGAATATGCTCCATGTCATATGAGAATCACACTCATAAGAATATAGACAATACGTATACCTTAGATGTACCAACATCATAGGAACATAAACAATGTATATATCTTGGGCGTGGACAAGAAACATATCATTTTCTTAAGAAAATTGACAAGGAGTTCAAAAAAAGTAGATCTAGTTAGATAAGGCGAGGGGTTCACAAGTTGCTAGTTGTCAAGTAAGTTTCACTAAAACCAAAATTCATAAAGTGGAAGGGCCCCCAAAGTGTGGACAAAAGCCTTGTTTTCCCATAACTATTTAGAGGTGGCAGTGGCAGTGGCGTGAGGGAAAGAGACAAGAACCGCCTTAAAAATATGATTTATTGGATAAAAGATTAAGTCCATCAACGCATGAGAATAACTCGATCAAGGTTTTTGTTGAAAATTCACCACCGCTTAACGCGTTTGATGATGTCGATAATTGTGACACTTTTAGGGGGTAATGAATGAGTACCATAGCGTCTATACAGCTAGAACGTTATTTTTATGTTAAGAAGTAGTAAGATTTTATTAGAGAACAAGTTTGAAGTTTAATTTACATAAACTTTTTAGAAATAGTTTAAAATTTTCAAATAATTTATTTCTTCAATTTTTAAATATCCTTATGAATAATTGTTTATTGTTTAAATAGTCCATAATATATTGTTTAATTTAGTTTTTAAATCCTGTAAATTATAGGGGGAAAAGTGAAAATGTATATATTTCATTTAAAAGGAAATATGGTGATGTATAAAGCGTAAACTACTCAATCCGAGTACATTCAATATGTTTAGACTTTCGCAAAGGCAAGCCTTCGTTTAGAGATGTCTCATATGATATTGTTGCAATGTGATACCATACACATTGCACATGAACTCTTTAGAAAAAGGCTTTTAAAAGATATCGGCTTGTAGAATTCATCAATTGTTGTTCACGTCGAATATTATTTGAGGATTGAAGTCCTTTTCCAGAGATACAATTACTGGGTGAAAATCCTAAGTTATACACTCTCACTATCATTATCTAAGCATGTGCAAAATTAGGAGTTCAAAAATAAGAAGGAAAAAATGGGTTGAACAAGTATTAGGTGGGGAATTTGCATTTGTTACATTCCATTTTGTCCAAAATAAGCATTCAACATATATGTCAAGTGTAGTTGTTTAGTGAATGCACGTGAATTATTTCTAAAAATGCCTCAAAGAAATGTAATTTCACGATTACAACATATTCTCAACATAATATTTGCTACTAGGTTTCAGATATTTTGAAACAAAATCCTCAAAGAGATGTGCCCTGTTATAATTTCATGCTTGCATATTATGCGAAAAAAATGGGTTTTCTTTGTAAGGATTTGGAAACCTTTAAGAAAATGAAACTTTTGGCTATAAACCCATATTTTACAACCTTTTCTAGCATCCTTCCATTTTCTTCCAAATCAATATATTTTTAACAAAGTAATGACTTTCATCAAAGCAAATTTTTGCCATTTCTCGTCATTGTAATGTGGTACCATACACACTCCACACGAACTCTTAAATTAGCAAAAATTCTCAAAGAGATGTTAGCTTGTGGAATGTTATGATTGCAACATATGCACAAAATGTTGTTCTTGAAAAGGATTTAAATATTTATCAATTGATTCGGTATCATGAAATGCTACGACTGCAAGTTATGTAGATAATGCTCTTACTAAAAATTCGTTGAATTTTTTTGAGAAAATTCAATTAGCAAGTGTAAAGTTAGGATCGATATTTGACGTTTGCCAATATCTTGGGAACTCTATGATAAGGTATGGTCAACCTTAAAAAACATAATTTAAACCATATATTTGGTTTGATGTTGTATTAGTAAGTGTCCTAATAGACATGTATGTAAAATTTGGAAATATTTAGACACCACGTGCATTGTTTAATGAAATGCCTCGAGATCCAAAGAATAAAAGAAATATATACTCTTTATCAATACTTCATAAATCTTAATTTTTGTAGAAGAAAAACAAAACATTATTTATTATTAATCACCTTTAAATACACTTTTGTGATAAAATCTCAAGTTTTGGAATACATACATACATTTTATAACCTTGGCCTTGTCTTTTCAAATCTTTACTCATAAGTTCCACTTCAGTTTTCTCAAAATTAGAGGTCAAAAAGGTGGAATAATATAAATTCATTTATAATCTATATAAATAATCATATGTGACATTTTGTGTGTTAGTCATTTTATATTGATTAAATTATTCCTATAAGCCTTTCACAAGCATCCACGGATGATGTTGCTAGTTGTTGGAAATAAGGTGTCTCAACCTTGTTTGGTTTATTCAATCAAGATTTTCTTGCAACCGTTTCGCATTGTCAGTGCTGTAAAAATAGAAATAGGAGTTGTCAAAAGATTCCCATATGATAGTATATCATGGAAGGACTATTTTAGAGATTTTATGACATCTATAAAGGTCAAAAATAGGGGAGAATATTGTGGACGTGAGAGCCTAATTTTAGACCAAATTATTTCTCTTTAATGCTATCCACCTCATGAGAGGTTTGGCACATGGTTTTGTAAACCATAGATGGTTTCTTGTATAACCAAAGGTCTATAAATTGAAGGCTTGGAGAAGCAATTGATGTGGTGACCTTTACAAGTACTGTAAAGTTGGAATCCTCCTCGAATTATTTCGGGTGATACTCCTGTAAGAAACTTGCTATGCAAGTGTATGTAATCTTGTTATTAGATTTGAAATACATTGAGTGGACTTTTGGAGTGTGGGGTTTTTTATCCGAAAGGCTTTTCCCCACGTATATCTGGTGTTTGTGTTCTTGTTATGAATATGTTGCTAATATTTCTGTAACTGTTTTACTATGTTGAAAGTTTTGCATAATATCTCTCCTCAAGATTAGCGTAGGAAGTTGTTCTGTTACTCTTAATTTTCTATCAAGTGGTATTAGAGCCTGATCACCTTTGGTTTCAATTGTGGGTTGTTGGGTTTTTTGTGTTAATCCGGGTTTGAGTGAGAGCTTGTGCAGAGAATACTTTGTTATCCACTTCAGAGAAGCTTTGGAAAAAGTTGGGTGAGATATACCAAGCTAAGTCTCTAGTAAATAAGATTTTCTTGAGGAAGAAGTTGTATTCCTTGAGAATGGAAGAAGGTGGACAAATATCTGAGCATCTGGAAACATTCAATACATTGGTGACTCAGTTGAGCTCGGTTGGAGTTAAGATGGACGAAGAAGAAAGGTGCCAAACTATGTTGGTTTCGTTGCCAGACTCATGGGACAGCCTAGTCATGGCCATTGGGAGCACTTCAGTCACTCTGAAGATGGAGGATGTTGTTGGTTCTCTACTCTCTAAAGAGATGAGAAGGAAGGTCTCTCTGAATGCCAAAGAGGCTTTGAGTGTTCGAGGAAGAACAAAAGAACGAGGCAAAGATGAGAAGAAGCGTGGCCATTCCAAGAATAAGGGGAGATAAAAATCCCCTGGTAAGTCCAAAGCGATATGCTGGAACTGTGGAAAATCTAGACACTTCCAAAGGGAATGCAAAGAAGAAAAGAAGAAGCATGATTATGATTCTGAGTCCTAAAAGGAAGATGGAGATGCCTTTATTGCAGCTTTGGCCACTCGTGCAGGTGATAATGCATGGTTGATAGACTCGGGTGCATCTTTCCACATGACCCCTAACAAAAACTGGTTTACTAAGTATGAAAACTATGATGGTGGTACAGTGTATTTGGGTGATAATTCTTTCTTTGAAATTGTTGGTCGTGGTAGTATTCAGGTGAAATTTTCTGATGGTAGAATTAGAAGATTTGATGGTGTCTTGCATATCCCAGGACTAGCAAGAAATTTATTATCTGTTAGCAAGCTAATAGATGCGGGTGTTCATGTACAGTTTTCTGAAGCAAGTGTGAATTGGGTGAGAGGTGCTATGGTGATAGCAAGAGAAAGTAAATTGGGTACATTGTACCAACTTGATGCATGCACGGTTGAGTGTAATAGCACTTCGGATAAAACTAAGCCAGTAACTATTTCGCTGAAAAAGGAGAGGGTTTCCTCCTTTGCGGATGGTCGTGGCTTTTGGGTACCCAAGGGTGCTCTGTCTACTGAATCAAAATTACCTACAGAGAAGACCATGTTATGGCACCAAAGGCTTGACCACATTGGAGAGAAGGCTTTATATGTATTTTAGCTTCTATTTACCTCAAAGGGAAGCGCCAATTTTTTTTTGTTTTTTAATATGAAGCCTCTCATCCATTTGAGTATAAAGTGTACTAATAAAAATTTATCCCCCCAAAGTTATTCTTTATGTACCTCAAATATAGGATAGTTTGGATATGGGAATTATGGAATAAACTGTAATCAGTGGCCTAAAACATTTTTTGGTTCTCTATGTATGAGAGGCATAGTCTATAAATCAAACATTATTTCCGTTTAGATCTAGATTTCTAGTACTAGTTTTATGTACATAGAATCTATCCAATGCAATACATGTTTCTAATAGCATTTCAATTCAAAATCCCTATTTGGATTGTGTATGTATTAATTGTTAGAGTTTTAGTTCATAAACCTTTTTCAATTATAACACTTTTTTTTGTTTTAGTTCTTTTTCAAAGCCTCACTTAACCATAGTACATAATTCTTGTTTTAATTCAAAACCTTGTTCCAATTTTACAGTTCTATAAACTCTTGTAGCTGATACAATAGGAAATTTTTTTGTTACAATTTGAGGATAGAATAGTGAAAAGGGCAGTGCAAAGGGTGTGTTTTCAAGAAGGCAAAAAATGGAAATACTTTTTATGAGTGAAAAATCACAATTCTAACTAAATTTTGGGCCAAGGAGGAAAGGAAATCATTTTTCCATATGAATAAAAAAATATAGGATTTTGTTATGTATGATATCCCATCGTTGAAACAATCATTTTAATGTGTATTTTCCAAAGCACTTTTTCATTAAAAAAATTCCCATATGGTAGCTTCACCATTAGGATTTTCTCATCAAGATGATCATTTTGTTGTGTATTTATGGGAACACGTTTTTAGAAAGAAAAAAATTACATACATTAATTTTTAACTTTTTTACTTGCAACAAGTTTCTATACTACACTATGGTTGAAAAAGGTGTAATTCTCACAAGTTCTAATTATTTCAATTGGAAAATACACATTACGTATGTGCTTCTTAGTAATGGTATTTACTACATTGTACAATGAATAAATAATATGCACTTCTTGACCTTATCATTAGAGGATTGTAGGTCAATCAGTACCTCTTGACGTGAAGTATTATTCTCAGGGTGATATGGAACCTTAGTTAATTTGGACTACCTTGGAGAACCTTTTTGAAAAGCATAGTAATATTCAAAGGCATGCCAACTAGCAAACAATATTTTTACTCTTATTCTAGACAACTATCCTTGGATTGAGGAATTCATCACTTAAGTCAAATGCTTGAGACTTCTACTTGTTGAGTTCGGCGAAACAAATTTTAGTGACAAAATCACTATGATTATTCTATCTAAATGGGGTTGTCCTTACTTGGTTTTTGTCTCAAACTCCTACACAACAATATTTTTCAAGCATTTTTTATGTGATACAAAAGTTTGACAAGTTTTATGAGTAAAGTCAAAGAGAATAGGAAAAAAATATTTTTTATTGGTGACATTCAAACTAGAGGTATTAAGCAACATGAATTAGTAGTCAATGATTATAATTTGGCATCATAGCCTAACACTAGAAAATGAAAGGGCCTTGTCAAGCAATAAGGTAAAGCAAATCTTAAACCCAAGGGTAATGTATTAGCTCCATAAGATTGTTCCCCACATTAAGACAAAAACAAAGGGAAAATGAATTTAAAATGTGACAAATAATTTTGTAATATTTTTGAAAATTTGTAACATATTTAACATTATTATTTAAAGAAAATTACATACTTGGAAGAAGAGATGAAAAACTACAGCTTCCTCCCTCAAATACAAGAGTTCCCTTTTTGCAACAACACTCACAACTCCAATAAATGAATGGATTTTGTATTTATGAGCCTCTAACCATATGGAAAATCAGGTTTGACTATTTCAAACTTTTAGGGACAAATTTACAACTAACATTTTGTGGGAATAAAAGTCTTCTTGTTATTGAAGGAGAAAGGTATATTGAGATGGAGAATGGCATTTTCAATAAAGTTCTCCATGTTCCAAATTTTTCTATGAATTTATTTTTCATTTATCATATCACTCATTTTTGTGAAGGAATTTTTTTATTTTACCTCCAATAATGTTATTATCAAACATGTAAAAGGCTAGTTTGCTATCGTAGTCACTAGAAAGGTTGGTCATCAAGACAAATTATACAAGTTCAATAAATGTGTGTTCGATCAACCTTTACAATTCATGCTTACACATGAAAACGAATTAAGTAAGCTCTAGTATGAGTTTTTTGGTCACTAAACTATCACTCATTACAAAATATCAGCAAATAAAACATGGTTCTTGGGTTTCCAAAGTTTTATTTCATAGATGGATTTTGTACAATTCTTATACTTAGAAAACAACATAGTGACCTATTTCTCAAAATCCTAGAGGGAAAGTGAAATTACATTTCATTCTCAGTGACCTCATGTCATTCCCCCTTTTTTATTTTCAAAAACATAAATAGGTGCTTACATTTATTGATGATTTATCTCATAGAACTTGGATGTACTTTTTAAAAAATACAAGTGAAGTCTTTGAGCACTTCAAAAAATTTAAGATCCTTGTTTAAAATCTATCCAAGAGAAAAATTTAGCATATCATAATAAATAATGGAAGAGATTTTTTCAAAAAGTAGATGATTACCTTCTATGAACAAGTAAGAATATAATTCAACACAATATGCCTTACACCCTTTGACAGGATAGTGTAGCTAAGTGAAAAAAATTCACACTAAAGGAAATGACTAATTGCATGGTACATTTCGAATACTTTCCTCCTCAATTTTGGGAAAAATAAATTCAATGTGCAAACTACATTCAAAATTTTTCTTCCCACTCAATAGTGTAAGATATGACTCCTAAAGAAAAATGGTCTTGTATTAATCATGTATTAATCCCACTATATATGAGTTTAGTATTTTCATATGCATTCCAAAGGTTCATATCATGGATATAAGTGAAAAAATAATGGAAAGGAAATGTCTCCCTTGTATCTTTGTTGGCCACTAAGATTATGTGAAGGCATATTATCTCCTTATTCTAGGAACCACCGAAATAATTTACCGATGGGATGCATTATTTGATAAACATTATCAATCATGATCCATCACATACACCTCTTCCTATGTATTGTACCAATCCAAAAATTCCTTCTGATATTTTTTATGTTCAAAAAAATATAGTTTAGATTACTCCCATTTTGAGAGTTAATACAATTCATATGATGAGCCACGTAAAGAAAACTAGAACCTCCACCACCACTGTTAAAACACATTCATAATACACCTACATAGCCAACAAAACTTATATCGAAATAGGTCCACACACTTCACATTGGGGTTGGTGAAATGGAAAGGGATCTAAGATATCCAATCAGAATGAGATCATAACATCTATATGTTATTACACACCTATCATAGAGGACAGTGACACGGGATCCAAAGACTTATAATCAAGCTTATAACATCTTAAATGGAAGGAAATTATGTCATAATAACTTCTTTGTATAAAGAATAATAATGCATGGCATTTGGTTCCACCAATAAAAGGAGTAAATTTAGCTATGTGCACGTGGGTGTAGCAAACTAAATATGCAATAGATTGTGTTGACTTGGTTATTCATTAATCTTGATCAAAATATGTTGATTGTGGCCCGTGTAATGAAGAAATAGAATAATGTGGGTTAGAGGAAGTAGTGCATCAAAGGAACTGGGCTTTACAAGTCGAATTGAATAATATTCTTGTATAATAGACATGTTTAATATTTGTGACTATTTGTAACAGATAATATGTACAAATATAATAGGATAAAGTTGGTATGCAGAATAGGAAGAGTGTGAGCATATGTGCATAGTATATGTAAGTTTTTGTATGTAAATTAGAAGAGAGGTATGTATATGGGAAGATAAGGTGGAGTAGACAAAGTAGTGAGGAAAAGTATGTATATGTATTGACAGTTCTAATCTAAACAGTGTACTATTTGTTTGAAATAAATATAAATAAAAGAGAAGAGTTATAGTAAGTTTTTTGTATGTGTCCAATTTGCTCATTGCCGCGTTATGATATATATGCAAATATGTAGACCCACTTCAAAATTATCTTTGTTGTTGTGTTAAGTGTTTATGTGCAATCTATTGTATCTTCCTTTGTGTACAACTCTATATAAATAAAATGAATTTAGTAAACTGACAACAAAATATAGTTCATACCAACATTTGGTGTTTGAGACTAGGTTTAATTAACTAATGTCCAACAACAACTACCCATTGAAATTTTAGAAACCCATGAGAAGAGAAGTTAAAAATTGGTGGTAGGAGAAGCTTAAAACTTTTTTATAATTAGAAGTTAAGAGAACATTATTTCTCTAAAGTAGAGGAAAAATAATGTTTTCATTCTTTAAAAATTTGTGATGGTCGTGTATCCATAGACACAAAATCACGCTCTTAGGTACATTTTAGATCCTAAACACATGTTAGCATTCATATGATTCCTAAGAAATAAAACTAGTAATCGACGGTTGTCTTTGGCCTCTTTTCTACGTTTCGTATTTTCTATTTTGTTTTACACGCCCTACAACCCAGTCAAAACTTTACTTGTTTATATTTTATGACTTTGGACACCAATGCCCAGTCAGGACACCAGCGCCCATGCACCTTCGTCCCTTCCAGGTGCCCCTGACCCTTTTATACCTTACTCATTTCTTTTGGGTCTCTTTTATCTTTTGGGAATCTTATTTTCTTATGGGTCGGCCTTCCAATTATCAATTACAAAATTCAAACAAGGGAATCATATAAATACATAGTTATGGGTTCAAAATAAAGGACTGAGCTCTAAGCATACTTACTATCACCTAATCTTTCATCCAAAGGCATCCAAATCACTCAAAGGCATCCATATAACATCCATACAAGGGATAGGGGACTGCATTATCTGCATACACTGCATAAGAAAGGGAATTTCATTTTATTCCATACACACATTTGAATCTTTTAGAAAATATATTTTGTTATCTAGTACATATTTCACAAGGGCATCCTAGGGCATGATTCTTTCACACACTCACAAAAACTAAATGGAGTTTGAGATGTAGTGCAGCACTTGTTCGTAAGTTCACTCAGTCAAGTGACCACCGGGGTCAAACGGGTTCCCCATATTGCATCTTTTTTTTTGGATTTGATGTGGTTTGTGGGTTTTGTAGGTGAAATTATATTTTGTAGGTTACATGTACACTCAGCGATCCAGGTGTGACATATAGGTGACCAACAACGAACATCAATGACGCTTATGTGAGATAGTAAAAACCAAGTTCTGACCATTTTTTGCAGTCATGGGCACCCAGTAGCAAAATATGGCACCCAGGTACCCCTAACCCAGTCCAAGCACCCATGTCCAACCTTTTTTGTGAACTAAAGAATTTATTCTGAGCGTTGACAACACCGATCACCTCCTGTTCAGTAGTTTTCTTAATCTGTTTTATTCTCGGATCAAGTAAAAAATAGCTAAGTCCATTCCTCTCTCTCTTGCACTCAATTTTTCATATTTACTTGTTTTTTGCTTGTGTCAAATTGTATCCGGAAGGTGTATATCATAGTTTACATTCATTTACTCTATAATTAGGGTTTTACAAAAGTTACATTTTTCTTAAATCATTTTTGTGAACCCATATATTCGGACCCAACCTTGCTTTTAGGCATTTTTGTAATATTTTTATCATGGCTCAATCTTATGAACCCTTTACCAATGAAAACCTTCATGAGCTCAATGCTCATCTTGTTGAACATCCATAAGATCTAAATATGCTCTTATTCACTACTCATGAGGAGGCCACCAATCTAGTTGAGCTTAATGTTCCTACCTCCACTACCACTTCTATTCATATCGCTACTCAACCTCCTAACTCTACCACTCCACCTACTTCCATTATTCCCATTTCAATTCCTACTCCTACCAACCATTTCAATCCACCTCTTATTTCTCACACATGACCAACTTACTCTTTTGGCACTCAAGACCTAGCCTCTCTCTATCAGGATCTCCAATTTCAAATCCGTCAACTTCAGCAGGCTACTTCTCGTACATCTACATCTCTTGATTCCACCTTACTCAATCACACTCCTTTTGTACCCGGCATTTCCACTTATGCACTTTCTCCAAACTTTTCACACCTAAGTTTCTCACCTTCAATGGCCATGGTGACCCTCTGGAGCATATCATATCTTTTCATGTGGTATGTCTCAGTTATGCGGATGATCATACTTTGCTAGCCAAGCTATTTCTAAGAAGTCTTCAAGATTATGCCATGTGTTGGTTTTATGATCTACCTACTCATTTGGTAACATCATTTACACATCTAGCTTATGCTTTTCTTACACATTTTTCAATCAATATCGGTTCTAAAATATCCTATGCTCAACTTTCACAAATCAAACAAGGATCTAATGAGCATCTAGTTGATTATGTATTACATTATAAGAACAACTTAGCTAATATGACCAACATACTCGTGGATTCTGAGTTGCAAGATATGTTTGTCTAGAGTCTCTTATCTTCATTGCAAGAGAGTGTTATCTTTGAAACCTCCCCCTCATTTGATCAACTATGGCATACACTTAAGTTATGTGAAAGTAAACTCTTATCTATGAGCAAGCTCAAATATCATGATCATGCTTCATCTTCATCTTCTAATCGATTTCAAAGAAAATCTATTTTCAAGCCTTTGTAGACACTAAATCACGCACTTTGAGTAATTATTTAGTATCAGCCTCATACTACAATTCATATGGTTCTTAAGTGAAAAGAGTAATAATTAACCCATGTGTTTGGCCATTTTTACATTACTTGTTATCGTATTTTCAATCTTACACCCATACTTGCCTAGTCCATATTGTCATTCTACATGTGGTTTCCTATTTTTGACTAGGGAGCCCAGCGAGGATTGGGGTAGCCCCAAGGCCCTGGTCCCCTCTGGGGTGCCTTGATCCTCTTTGCACTTTACTCTCACCTTTTGGGCACTATCTAGTTGTTTGAGATTTTTATCTTTTTGGTGGTCAACCTTTTCGGGGTTAATTACAAAATTAGAACAAGAGAGCCATATAATTATAAAGTTATGTGACCATAATGAGGGACCAACCACTAAGCATCTACTATCACCATCTAGAGTTGTATTTATCAAAGGCATCTAAAGCTACATTAGCTATCCATATAGCTTCATCACAAAGCATACAAGGTTGGTTCATCTGCATCACACTTCATATGAGGGGAGTCTATTGTTTCCCTGCACACATTTATTACATTGTATATCTAGTTACTTACTTAGCTACTTCACAGAGTGTGACTGGCACAAGAGCAACCTAGGGCACGATTTGCACACACACACACACACACCTAGAACTACATTGGGTCTGAGATGTAGTGCAGTGCTGAGTTAAGTAAGTCCACTGTTGTGGTAGCTGAGAACATTCCAACCCCTTCATATGCATCTTTATTTTTGTAGGGGTTTTGATGCTGTGTCTGAGGTTTTACAGGTGATTATTTATTGCAGTTATTACAGTGACATCTGGAACAGTTCAACGACATACACAAAACTAAAGACGAACACAAGCAAACATCTAGCAACACTCCTGAGGATATTCCTTGGTCATTTCTGCAGACTAGTCCGCCCAAATCTTATACTAGGGCACCTAGGCACCCCTATCCTCTTCCAGGCACCCCGGTCCATCCGAGACTACTCAAATCCCTATGCTTTCCCAAGCTCTTGTGTGGTCGTTTCCTCCTCCTGTTCACCTGGTCTACAGTATGACATAGTCCTGTGGCATCTACAAATCAGCTAAGGACTTCTTAACCCTATCTTTCACATTATAGGTTTCACATTATCATTGCTTGTGTTGCTTGGGTATGATTTACTATATTTCATTGGTCATTTATTCATTTATTTTGTTGCTCCTATAACACTTAGATTCCACTAGAATATTTACAATATTTTAGTTAATCATTTTGGTGAACCCCACTCGATCTTCACACTTTTATGATCCTTCTTCTTTTCTTGTTCATTCTAGAGTTTCATCATCGTGAGTATTTCAATCAATTGATTGGTTGCTTGCAAATCCTTATTTAAGGCGTAGAGTTCAACATTTTCTTGCTACTACTCGCATTCATGTGCTGATTTGCATCCTGAATCAGTATATAAAACTTTCATAGATGCATTTTCTCAACACTTATCATTCAAATCTAACTTTCCCATTGATCTTAACACTTTTGATAATGACCCACCCTTGCATATTATGATTCACATTTACAATGCAGGTATCAAGCGCACTTTAATTGATAATGGATCTGAACTTAATCTTTGTTCTATGTCATTTCTTGAAAAGCTTGGTCTTTCCACTGCCAATTTTATTCCATCATCTCTTTTACTTTGTGCATACGATGGTTCAGTTCGCCCATGCATAGGTCACATTGTCCTTCCCATCACAGTCGGGCCAAAAACTCTCAATACAATCTTCTTTATCATTGAATTTTTGTTCACATATAATTGCTTACTTGACAGACCATGGCTACATATTATGTAATTTGTTGCTTCTATAGTACACCATTGTGTTAAATCTCTACATGAGAATGTTGAGTATACTATTCTTCGTGACCGTCACCCACACCAATATTGCAACCATTATCCAAATACTACATTTCCTATCCCAAGGGCTGACACTACAGACAACCCACAACCGATGGAAGAACTACCTCATTTTCCACCGCTAGAAGGTGTCATTTGTGTGATTGATACGATTTATTCCACTCCACAACCTCCCTCTACCACTACTACTGTTATGATTGTTTATCAGAGGTTAGTATCCACATCAAATGTTGCTTTAGCTTCTCCACCTTCTCGCATACCACCTCCATCACTGTGACCTCCCCTCACATGTACACTTTTCATGAATAATTCTTATTGGGAGCATGTTCTATTTGATCCTACTCATGATGTCACTATATGTTCACATGATGGCCTAACATGACTTGGTTTTGCTTTTGAGGATATTTATCCTCCTACTCACCATCCTCATCTATATTATGGCTTTAGAACCATCATTGTTGCTTACGGTTTATGTGTATTCCATATTATAGTCTATCTACCGCACACTCCTCAATCTTCTCCACTCACATTAGGACATTCTCGGCTTACTTACATTTGAGGTACTCTAGACCGTGATCACACGAATATCTCATTCCTTATGCCTTTCAGTCGTGTATTTGTTTGCAAAATTTCCTTTCTGGGTTATACACAAATCCTTACATGGTGGCATGCACACGATTTTCCCCTTCCTCCATTTACTGATGAGGAATATGCTATGGGAATGTATCATTTACACCTCAATGGCTCATTGCGTAATTAACCTAACACAATAGCTTATCAAGTTCCCGATGCAACGCCTTATGACTTTGATCCAAACACTTATGATCTTCTTGATGACATCACTTGATCTTTCTCACATGCACTTGGGAGGCATAGCTTTCACACATCCCCCCACCATCCTAACATCGACACATACTTTCATACACACATTATCAACCACCTAGTATAAGTGTCATCATTTCACATTAACATCATCACTACTTGATGACTCACTCTTGTGCTTTGGTTCACACTTGATTGTTAAGGGCATTCTCTACACATGAACCCCACACACTGCACAATAGTCACTACACATTAGGCACCACATATCATCACATCGTCCTACATCATCTACGTATTGCACATAACATTATAGGCTATATACATTGTGTGTCTTCATACATTCTAGATTTTGCATTCTACATCTTGTCCTATATACATTGCCCCATAGCTATCGCATATTGTGTGTTTTACACCTCATACATGTCATCTTACATATACTATACATCTATACATCTTAGGTCACCTACACACATTTCCTTACATATTTCTCATCCTACCACACATAGTATGCATTTTACATATTCACTTCTACTCGTTGCACTAACTACCCATTGACACACTCTAGTCTCACTGTCCATACTGGACTATCGAGGGTATTCAACACAAATGGACCACATCAATCTCACACGTTCATCATTCACTCTTCTTTTTCTCATGTGACATTCCTAGGATTAGTGATATACGCTTTAGGCTATAGGGTCACTTCTCCTAACATCATCTCGTGATAGAATACATCATTTCTTTCGCTCACATTGTTCAGTGGTACACACTTTAGGCTAAATCACCACCCTTTTCTACTCGTCTTGTTGTGATACATGCTTAGGCTAGAGAGTCACACAAAATCCATCATTATGTTGTATATCATTACTACACGCTCATCACAGCATGCTACACATAACACATAGTTCAACCATTTCTCGATGACACACTCTCGTTTATAGTTCATTCTTGAATGTTGAGGAGGCATACTAAATGAACCTCATTGCATACAACTTCACTCACTCGGGGGGCACGCGGCTCCTATCCTCCACTTTGCATTCCATTCCATCCATCCACAACATACTACATTTTATGGTTGTATTTACTCTTTCTTGCACTTGCTCATATATGTTCACTTTACTATGCATGTTAGATAGATCTCTCATGTGTCATTATCTTTACCGTACACACATGCGTCTTCATGTCATTTTCTAGTTGTGATTAAAAAGAACAATAACCAGATCATACCAAGCCAAGAACACATATGCTAATCAAACATCATGATCAATAAGATGAAAGCAATTCGCGAATAACTTTACATAAACCTTTTCAAACAAATGAGCAGCAATATCATATATTATTATGGAACTCAATGAAATACAATGAGAATGGACCTTGCTTATATAGGAAAGGAATAACAATCTAAGAACTAGTCAAGGTCGTAGATCAAGCCATAAATCATGGAAAGAACTAGTCATCAAAGAACTAGTCAAGTCCATAGATTTATGAGAGAACTAGACATCAAAGAACTAATCAATACCATAGATCAAGGAAAGAACTATACCTAACAACTAGATAATAACTCCTAATATCTAAATAAATAAAAAGAAATATCCACACACATAAGTGGGTGAGGATAAATACAATAAAGGTAAATAATGTACCTAGGTGAACATGAGCTAAGGTAAATACCTACTCTAACAGTGATTTGATACACTCCCTACTAGGGGCATCCACATACGCTAAAGGTGTTATTGCTTCATTGTTATTCATATCACACTACTTTGGTTTATACACGCTTTGACATACTAGCTATTTTTCTGGCATGCTAATGGATGCTTCATGTGCGACATTTTTTATGCAGGGATATTTGCTTCTATAATTATTTGTTATTTCTTGTTAGTGTTTGTGGGCTTTTCCTTTTGTATTGTGTGCACACTTGTTTGTTTGCGGCCACTACATCATCGAGTGTATTGCGACACCGTGAGTGGTGTCCCATGTTTTCAACCCACTTTATGAGGCCTACATTGTCTCTTTGGGTGTTTACATTGTCTACTTATGTTCTAGCTTACACATTGTTTATTCGGCTCACACTTGTCTTTTACATGCATGTTCGTACTAACACTTGTTTTCTAGCTACATTATTTGTTTGTGCCTTGGTTTCTACCTAGCACATACCCTCCCCCCTACAAGGCACAATTTATGTATGCATAGTCGGTCCTCCTTTGGGGCCACATTCTCCTATTTGAGACGTCGCATGCGCCCCCAAATAGGTGGGGGCATCATTTGGGGTTTACACATAGTACCGGTACAGTTCAGTCTACAGTCTTCGTCCATGACACAATTTAGTTTACATCTAGTGGGTTCAGACTAGTCTAAGAACTCCATATACAATGGATTTTACAGGTCAGATTATCCTTAACATTCTGGGGAGCAATTACATGTTAGAGGATACAACGGAATTTCCCCCTATACTACTTTGGCTAATGGCATTGGATCGCCCAAAAACCTAGACAATACAGAGATCTCTTCACTAATCTCAGGGAAGAAATTACATGTTGTAGAATAACACAAATTTCTCCCTACACTTCTTCAGCCACAGTGGCATGAGATCGCCCAAAAAAATCGCACTTCACCGACAGTTACAAGATATTCTTTCTACACCCTTTTATCTCATCACGGATCAGGTGCACATGTTCCTTTTTCATTGTCACTTTCGTACTAATTTTTACATGTTTCTTTACATATATGCATGCATTTTTACACATGTACCTATGTATTTGACTACTTGATCATATTTTGTTTTGCAGGTCCGTCTGTATAGGAAACAAATAGTCAACAAAAACAACACACACACATAACAAATACATCACACACATGATACTAACCATATAGTTACACTACACACATTGACATTTACACACATGCTTCTGCACTAGGTTCACTCTCATCACTTTTCTACACTTTTACATCTTTGGTCTCCACACTCTATCTTTTTATCACTCAACGTTTTGTCTAGTCCTTCTGCACATTTTCTACATCACTCTACATGGATTATTAGGTATGTGTCTCTATCTACTTTATGTTACTGATATTTTGACTCACCAACATAAAGTGGGGGTAAATGTAGACACAAAATCACACACTTTGAGTCATTATTTAGTCCCAGTCTCATAATACTATACATATGGTTCTCAAGTAAAAAGAGTAATAATTAGCCCATGTCTTTGGCCATTTTTACATTGCTTGTTGTTGTATTTTCGATCTTACACCTGCACTTACCCACTCCATATTGTCATTCAACATTTTTCCTATTTATGATTGGGGCACCCAACCAAGACTGGGGTGTCCCAGGCGCCCTGATCCTTTTTGTACTTTACTTTCACTTTTTGGGCATTGTATATCTGTTTGAGCTTTCTATCCTTTTGGTGGTTGGCCTTTTTGGGGTTAATTATGAAATTAGAACAAGGGAACCATATAAATATAAAGTTATGTGACCATAACGAGGGACCAAACACTAAGCATCTACTATCACCATCTAGAGTTGCATCCATTAAAGACATCTAAAGGTACGTTTGTATCCTTCTAGCTCCATCACAAAGCATACAAGGTTGGTTCATTTGCATCACATTTCATAGGACGGGAGTCTATTGTTTCCATGCACTTATTTATTACATTCTACATCTAGTTGCTTTCTCGCTACTTCACAAAGTGTGACTAGCACAAGAGTAACTTAGGGCATGATTTGCACACACACACCTAGAATTATATTAGGTCTGAGATGTAGTGCAACACTCAGTTAGTAAGTCCACCATTGTGGAAGATGAGGAAAGTCTGACCCCTTCATATGCATATTTCTTTTTTACGGTTTTAATGCTTTGTCTAGGGTCTTGTAGGTGATTATTTATTGTATGTATTACAACAAAATCTAGCACAATTCAACGACATACACATGACTAAAGGAGAACAAAAGAAAACATCCATCGACACTCCATAGGAGATTCCTTGGTCATTTCTGCATACCAGGGTGCCCAGATCTTAGACTAGGGCACCCCAAATGGCCCTATCCTTTTCCATGCACCCCAGTCCAGCTGGACAACTTGGATCCTTGTTTTCTTAGGTTCCTATGTGGTCGTTTCCTCATCCTTCACCTAGTCTACATTGCGACATAACACCGCTACATATGTGAATCAACTAAGGACTTCTTAACCCTCTTTTGCACATTAGGGTTTCACATTTAATTGATTAGGTTGTTTGGGTTGATTTCTATATTTCATTGGTCATTTATTCGGTTATTTTTTTGCTCCTATAGCATTTAGATTACACTAGAATATTCCCATTTTAGTTAATCATCCTTCTCCTAATCCCACTGAAGCAAAATCTATTGTTAATGGTGTTTCCACTCCTGAAAAGCTTCAATGACAACCTCCAAAGCGTACATTTACAAAGTTTCCTTATGCTCCTAATTTTTTATTGCCACAAATTATTGAAAGCACTCTTATTATACTTCCACTACCACTCACTCTTGATCCATCTGGTCCTCATGGTCATAATGATGATGAAATGCTAAATGTGACTATCATCAATGTGTTGGGCATTCAACTAATTGATGTTTCAAACTTAAGCATCTCATTCAAGATCTTATCAACATCAATGCAATCGAGCTCCATGAGCCTTCGGTATCTAATTCGTTCAATGAAAACCAAAAGATAAAATTATTTAAAGACCTATTGCTTAAACATGACAAGCAAGTTGTTGATTCTTATGCTAATCATACATATTGTGTTATTCCTCCTCCTTCATCAGGGCCTCTTTATTTTATAGTTGTTAATATTGATACATCTCCACCACTCATTACATTCTTAGATCATGATTATCATGCTACATTTTCTTATAATTCAATATACATCAATGCTTCTATCATATTGTATACTATTAATAACATGATGAACTATCCATTGGATCTTATCAGTGCATGCTCTATTACACTCCTTGTTGTTATCAACTATCCACTCTCTAATATTTCATATCATATGCCCAAATGTTTTGGCTACATCAAGCTTCCAGTTACATTTGGTCCTCTCACCGTGTTTGTCACATTTGTTGTGGCACCTTCAATTGAAGGTTGTGACATGCTCATAGGTCTTCCTTGGCTCCACGGTGCTCAAGCAATTCCATCAATGCATCATTTGTGTCTTAAATTCATTCATAATAAGAAAGTTTTCATTGTCAAAGGTGTTCCACAATATACACCATTTCCTTATCCTCCTCTTGAGGATGGCCTTTCACTAGTTAGAGCATCTAGGCCCCATAGGCCTATCAAATCTAAGGCACATTCTGCATATAGCTCTCCTATTCGTACACAACCTACTTCTTGACCTTTTCATCCTCATCACCTCCTAGGTCTCCTTCACATAGGTTTTCATCACCTCCTAGGTATCCTTCACATAGGTGCGCATCACCTCCCAACACTCCTTCACATAAGTTTTCACCACCTCCTTCATCACATAGGTCTCATTCACTGATACATTGTCACTCTCATACACCACCAATCTTATAGCATTGTCACAAACCTTTATCTCCTCAGACATCAAGGGGAGGATCCTTTCCCTTCACTTTCATCAAATAGCTTCCTCTTCATCATACACTTGGGGGAATCATGCTTATTCCCCCTATTAGCATCATCAAGTGTCTATCATTTCTACTATCATGCTTCGTGCTTCACATCTAGTCTTTCTCATCTCTATTATAAATCATGATACATATACTTGTATAGTCATTACCCTATGACGCACTCTTTTTCCATGGTTCATATTTAATTGCTAAGGGTCTAAATCTAAAATGAGCCTCACCATCATTCACTCTTTATGCTTTACACTTCATTATCTATCTTTCTAGCACACATTTTCAAACCATTTCCCAATGACACACTCTTGTTCTATTGTTCATTCTTGATAGTTGATGATTAGCTAAAATGTGGATTTTTATTCTAATTCTATAGTTAATCTAACATCAAGGACAACAGTAAATGATAGATAAATGCATGAAGGAAAATGACCCAAGTAACTAAGAAAGTATAAAATTGAAACCCTAAAGAGAAAAGAGAGTTAGAAAGAGCTTGGGTTATTCTAAGAATGTTTTGGAATGTGTCATAGAGAATATTGGATGAAAAAAATGTAGGAACGACCACATAGAGGCTCCAAAAATCATAGATCTGGAATAGTAGGCTAGACAGAGGCACCTGGAGAGGTACATGGGTGTATTTGGGCACGCTGGTCTGAGATATGGGTGCCCTAGTCAATGGCAAACCTCCTCTGAGGTGTCATTCGATAAATGTTTTCCTTCGCTTCTTATCGCACTAATTTCAATGTACTCGGTTGTATGTCATTGGTAATCAATGATGAAGGAGAGACCTACAAAACCCCAAGACAAGCATTAAACTCCTAAAAAAGAAAGATGCATATGAAGGGGTCAGATTATCCTTAGCTACCACAATGATGGACTTACTAATTAAGCGCTACACTACATCTCAAACCCAATGTAGTTTTGTGTGCTTGTGTGTGTAATCACGCCCTAGGTGCTCTTGTTTCAGTCACACTTTGTGAAAGTAGCAAACAATAACTATGTGTAGAAATGTAATAAAATGGTGGATGGAATAGAACAAAATTCCCTCCTATCTAGTGCGATGCAGATGGACCAGCCTTATGCCTTTTGATGGAGCTAGATGGATATAAATGGAGCCTTTGATGGATACAACCTAAGGTGATGATAGTAGTGCTTAGTTCTTGGCCCCTCATTATGGTTTCATAACTTTATATTTATATGGTTCTCTTATTCTAATTTCATAATTAACCTCAAAAAGGATGACCACTAAAAAGATAGAAAACTCAAATGGCTAGAAATTACCCAAAAAGTTGCGAGAAAGTGTAGAAAGGATTAGGGCACCCCAGTACTAGGCTAGGCACCCCAGTCAGAGGTAAAATGACACCAAATAGAAAAACTTGACTACGCAAGTACATGCGAGAGGTTTGAAGTGACAAGAGAAAGCAAATTAAAATGGCCAAAGGACATGGGTTAATTAGTACTTTCTTCACTCAAAAACCATATGAATAGTAGTATGATACTGGGAATAAATAATGTCTAAAGTGCATGATTTTGTGTCTACATTTTCCCCCACTTTATGTTGGTGAGCGGAATGCTCAGTAAAATAAATTAGATAGAGATGTGTACTTGATGTCCATGTAGAGTGATGTAAAAAGTGTGTTGATGGACTAGATAAGGCGTAGAATAAGAAAATAATGGAGTGTGGAAACTAAAGATGAACAAGTGTAAAACAATGGTGAGAGTAAACCTAAGACAGAAACGCATGTGTATTTTTCGATGTGTGTGATGTACCTGTATGTTAGTATGATGTGTGTGCTACCATAGAATGTTATTGCTGTTGACGTCATTGTTGTTGTTGTTTGTTATTATTGTTGCTTGTTGTTGTTGACTGCTTACCTCTCATACGAACGGACCTAGTCCATGATGAGAGAAAGGGTGTAGAAAGGATATCCTGTACTATGAGTTTTTTGGGTGATCTTGTGCCACCCTATCCTAAGAAGTGTAGGGAGAAAGTTGCATTATTATCTAACCTATAACTGTTTCCCTAAATTTTTGTGAAGAGATATATATACTACCTAGTTTTTTGAGTGATCCGACACCACTTGCCGAAGTAGTGTAGGGAGGAAATACGATGTATACTCCAACCTGTAACTACTCCCCAGAATGCTAAGGGAAATCCACCCTATAAAATCCATTGTGTAAGTGGTTCGTAAACTAGTTGGAATCCACTCATTGTGTAACCCACATTGTCAAGGATGTAAAATTGAATTAAACTGTACCAGTAGAGAGCTCTGTGTAATGTGTAAAAACCCCAAATGATGCCCCCCTCTTTGGGGGTGCATGTGACGTCGCTAATAGGAGAATTTGGCCCCAAAAGAGTACCAATCACATAAATTGTGACATGCAGGGGGAATGGAATGTGCTTTTTAGAAACCAAGGCACACATAAACAAGTGTTAGTACAAACAAACATGCATGTAAAAGACAAGTGTATGCTTCACAAACAATGTAGAAGCTATAATGCAAGTAAACACGCAAGAATACAATCATAGACCACAAAATCAAGTTTCAAACATGGGACATCATTCACAATGTCACAAGACACTCAAGGACGCAGTGGCCACATACAAAAAACAATTTTGCATGCCAAACAATGGGAAATGCCCACTTGCAATACTAAACAAAACAAGCAAGTAAAAACAACAAATAACCATTGAAGCAAGTAATCCTATAAAAAAATTTGCAAATGAAGCACCCATTAGCATGTTAGAAAGATAACCCATATGTCAAAAGTCTATATAAGCAAGTGTTGTAAAGTGCTAAGTACAGAATGAAATAATAGCACCTATAAGAGATGAATGTGGATGTTCCCAGCGATCATTGTAGGAGTGGTAGGAGGATAGAATCCATTATGCGTGTAAGAGACCTGTATCTCCGATCATAACTAGAAAAAGACGTGAACGTGCATGTGTGTATGGTAAAGATAATGACATATAAGAGATCTAGCTAGCATGTGTAATAAGTGAATATGAACAAGAAAATGTAATCAAGAGTACAAGTAACCAAGATATGTAGCATGTTGTGGATGGATGCAATGGAATGCAAGATGGATGGTAGGAGTTGAGTGCCCCCTGAGTGAATGGAATTGTATGCAATTAATTTCATTAGTATGCCCCCTCAGTAGTCAAGAAAGAACCAAAAATGAGAGTGTGTCATCAGGATATGATCGAATAGTGTGTGGTGTGTAGTGCATTGCAATGAATTTATATGTGTGTTGATGATATGCAACCTAGAAATGGATGTGTGATGATGTATCTAAAAGTGTATAGCACAATGAAATGAATAGGAGTGGTGAGATAGCCTAAAGCGTGTACCACTAAAAGATGAAGGAATAAGTGACCATTTAGCCTATATTGTATGTCACTAACCTATTAATGTCATGTGATATAAGGGCGAGTGATGAATGTGTGGATGATAATGTCAATTTGATTTGTAAACTGCCACTACTCGAGTATGGACCGAAGAACTAGAGTGCATCATAGGGTAGTGAGTACAGTACGTAGAATATGATGTAGTATGTGTGATGATAAGAGACGACCATATGATGTGTAAGATGTGTAAAATTTAATGTATAGTGTAGTATGTGGTGTTAGAATCATAGACAATAGAAGTGTGACACATGTATGACGAAGACTAGTATAATGTACAGATGCGCAAATGTAGAAAAAATGTAGACTAAATGTAGAGTGTATGATGTAAAATGTAAGACATATGATGTGATATGTGTGAAGCAATATAATCTATAAAATCTAATGTGTAGTGTTTTGGATTCATGTGCAGTATGTAGCCCTCAACATTCAAGTGTGAACCAAAGAACAAAAGTTCATCATCAGGTAATGACGTTGTATGTGGTGTTAGACTCGTAGACAATAGAAGTGTGACACGTGTATGATGAAGACTAGTATGATGTATAGATGCGTAAATGTATAAAAAATGTAGACTAAATGTAGAGGGTATGATGTAAAATGTAAGACATATCATGTGATATGTGTGAAGCAATATAATCTATAAAATCTAATGTGTAGTGTTTTGGGTTCATGTGCAGTATGTAGCCCTCAACAGTCAAGTGTGAACCAAAGCACAAGAGTTCATCATCAGGTAATGACGTTGTATGTGGTGTGGATGAATGTGCCTATGCTATGAGAGACAGTGCAAATATGAGAGATGCGCTGATAAGAATATGGAGGGGGGTGTTGGATGTTATGCCCCCCAAGTGTGGAAGATGAAGAATCATTTATGTAATATCATCTAATATATTATCAATTTCAGGGTCAAAGTAATATGGATAAGCATTAGAGACCTAATAAGCAATAGTGTCTGGTTGATCATGTAATGGACCATTAAGGAGCAACTTGTACATACTCGTGGCATATTCCTCTTCGATGAATGGAGGAAGTCACAACCATGCGCATACCAAGTGAGGTTTTGCATATAGCCAAGAAAGAAACTATTGCAAATAAAAACACGACCAAAGGGCATGAGAAAATATATGTCTATATGATCAGGATCTAGATTACCCCTAATGTAATCAAGCCATGATTTCCCTAATGTGAGGGGAGAAGAGAGATGAGTGAGCGATAAATAAACTGTAATATAGATGACACATAAGCCATAAGCAATAGTAATAGTGATGGACCCATAGTATAGATGAGGAGCATGAGTATGAGGATAGAGGTCCTCAAAATCGAAACCAAGTCGAGATAGACCATCATGTGAGAAAATAGTGTCATCATGAGTAGAATCAAATAGAATATGTTCCCAATATGAATTATTCATTAAGAGTTTGCAATTAAATGGTGAGGTTACTAGCGGAAGCAGTACATGTGATGGTGTAGGTGATAGAGAAACATTTATAGACTAGAGAGACCCATGATAAGGAATCATAGTAGTAGTATTAGTAGTATTAGGTGGCATAGGAGAAACTGCATCCATCACACATATGGCACCTTCAAGTGGTCACAAATGAGTTGGTTCATCCATAGGTTGAGGATCATCTGTAGTATTAATATGTGGAATAGGAATACTAGTATTAGGAGTGTGGTCATTGTACTAGAATGGGTCACGATCACAAAGAACAATATATTCAATTTCTTCATGGAGGAATTCAATGCAATGGTGTACAGTAGAAGCAACAACTTGCATAGCATGAAGTCATGGTCTACCGAGAAAACAGTTGTAAGAGACTGGGAAATCAATGACAAAGAACATTGTGTTGAAAATTTTGGGTCCTATAGTAATAGGTAATGTAATCTGACCAACACATGGATAAATGGAACCATTATATGCATGGGTGAGAGGGATGATGGAATAACATCACGAGCGGAGAGACCTAAATTTTCAAGGAATGACACAGGACATACATTACGTTCATATCCACTATCAATTAAAGTGCATTTAATACCCATATTGAGAATGTGAATCATAATGTGCAAGGGTGGGCCATTATCAAAAGTGTTTAAATTGGCAAGAAGGTTAGATTTGAATGATAAGTGTTGAGAAAATGCATCTACAAAATTTTGATATACTGAGTCGGGATGCATATCAGCACAAATGTGGGTAGTAACTAGAAAATGTTGGACTATATACCTTTCATGAGGATACACAAGAAAATAATCAGCGATTGAGATATTCATGATGACTTAGACAAAGAGTGAGGATCCTATAGGCGTGAATATGGAGTACAGGTTCATGTTGGGTTCACCAAAATGATTAACTAAATTGTGGAATTTTATTCAAATTCTATAGTTAATGTAACCTTAAGGGAAACAGTAAATGACAGATAAATGCATGAAGGAAAATTACCCAAGTAACTAAGAAAGTATAAAAATGAAACCCTAATAAGAAAAGAGGGTTAGAAAAAGCTTAGTTGAATTGACGACTGTTCTAAACTGTGTCACAGAGAAGACTGGATGAACAAAATGCAGGAATGACCACACAGAGACTCTGGAAAGCATAGATCTAGAATAGTAGGCTGGGCTGGGGTGTTTGGAGAGGTACAAGGGCACCTGTGGGTGCCCTGGTCTAATATATGGGTGCCCTGGTCTGTGGAAAAACTTTGCAAACCTCCTCTGAGGTGTCACTAGATGACTGTTTACCTTCACTTCTTATCACACTAATTTCATTGTACTCGGTTGTATGTTGTTGGTAAACAGTGATGAAGGAGAGACCTAAAAAACCCTAAGACAAGCATCAAACCCCTAAAAAAATAAAGTTGCATATGAAGGGTTCAGACTATCCTCATCTACCACAATGGTGGACTTACTAACTAAGCATTACACTATATCTCAAACCCAATGTATTTTTGTGTGCTTGTGTGTGCAATCAGGCCCTAGGTGCTCTTGTGCCAGTCACACTTTGTGAAAGTAGCAAGTAATAACTATGTTTAGAAATGTAATAAACTGGTGGATGGAACAAAATAAACTTCCCTCTTATGTTGTGTGATGGAGATGAACTAGCCTTTTGCCTTCTGATGGAGCTACATGGATACAAATGGAGCCTTTGATGGATGCAACCTTAGGTGATGATAGTAGTGCTTAGTGCTTGGTCCCTCATTATGGTCTCATAACTTTATATTTATATGGTTCTCTTGTTCTAATTTCATAATTGACCCTAAAAATATCGACCAATAAAAAGATAGAAGGCTCAAATGGCTAGAAAGTGCCCAAAAAATGGCAGGAAAGTGTAGAAAGGATTGGGGCACATTGGGCACCACAGTACTGGGCTAGGTGCCCTAGTCAGAGGTAAAATGATGCCAAATGGAAAAATATGACTAGGTGAGTACATGTACGAGGTCGAAAGTGACGACAGAAAGCAAATTAAAATGGCCAATGTACATGGGTTAATTAGTACTTTCTTCACTTAAAAACCATATGAATAGTAGTATGAGACCAAGACTAAATAATGTCTAAAGTGTGTGATTTTTTGTCTATAGTTGATGGCTATTTTATAAATGAACCTCATCTCATACACATCTATTGGGGGCCACATTTCTCATACCATAAAACTCACACATTGCATACCATTCCATTCCACTCATTCGTTGTATTTGCATATCTTGGTTACACTCATTCTTACTTATACTACTTACATGACGCACTTTACTTACTATATTAGTCAGATATTTTTTATGTCATTATCTTTCTATATACACATGTGTGTTCACTTGGTCTCTAGTTGTGAATGTAGATCTTATATATTCTTACACACATTAATGATGTTTGGCACTGTACCTTTTACCATTCCTACCGAGGATCTTGAGGGCATCTACATTTCTATTCCTACACATCACAAGTGTTATTGTTTCGTTATTCACTACTTATACTTTCTAGCACATTACTTTGCATTGATCTATAAATGTTTTGACATACTTTTTATCTTTCTAACATGCTAACGTGCTAACAGGTGCTTCATGTGTAGCATTTGCATTGCAGGTCTATTTTCCACCACGGTTGTTTGTTACATCTTGTTTAACATTGTTTGCTATTATATGCCATTATTTGTGGGATATGCCACATGTCTTGTTTGATCACTACTTGTGTACTTTTGGCCGCTTCGGCCTTGATTTTCTTTTAACATTGTGGGTGATGTCCCATGTATGAAACTCACTTTTCGCGGTCTATCTTGTCTACTTGTTTGATTACATTGTATTCCATTACATTCTTGCTAATTTTTCTATTAACACATGTTGTTAGCCACTTTTTTACATATGCCTTAGTTTATACCATACACATTCCCTCCCCCTATAGGGATACATTTTCATCTCAGTCATAGGTCTTCTCCTTTCAATTGTGTGCTCCTATCACCGTCATATGCACCCCAAGTGAGAGGGACATACATTGGGTGAATTAGTCGCCCCATACAACAACTCAGAGCTACAATAAAAATGTACATAGTAAAGCAACAAAGCGGTCATAAAGTCACATAATGGCCGAGAATCTAACTTGGGTCCTCAATTCAGCACAGAAACTAGCACCCAACATCAGAAAAAAACGCTTGGGTGCCTATGTCCTCCCCTAGACACCTATGTCCTGAGGGCACACACAATCACTCTATCAAATCAGCACAATCTATCGTAGTTAGCAAATCAATTTTACAATTACAAGCAAAGTCTTTTAGTTATAACATGCATGTGATCTCCTACAATCAATTTCAATTAGTACAACTTGAAACAAATTTAGAACTAATTCGGGACAGGAGGAACAAAAAATGGATGCACCATCTACAATGGTGCTTATTTGGGAAGTATTCATGGATGGAGAGTAAAACTAGACCTCTCTCCCTAACACTCTTCTCCTGTGGCATGATATTTCCCAAAAAACTTGTGTTTGGCGTGAGATTTCCCAAAATAACTGACACTTGGCATGATATTTCCCAAAAAACTTTCTCTTGGCATGAAATCACCCAAAAAACTTGTACATAATTATATCAAGATGCTTTTTATATCCTTTTACACTCTTTTACATCAGGTGCACGCTTTTCTTTTACATACTTGTGTACATTTTTCTCTGATTTATCATATACGAGACTTTGACTACATTCTTGCTCTTCTTTTTGTAGGTCCTTCCTTACAAGAAGAAGTAATCACAAGCTACAACAACCATTACAACATATTATAACGCATACGCTTCACCCCTAGGGTCACTTTCCTTTCCTAGTTTCCACACTTCTTTTTTTGCATCATTCCACACTTCACTTGTCCACTCGGTAAGTTCTTTGTTGCACACTCTACATGGTTATCAGGTACACATCTCTTATCTACTTTATATTATCAAGTATTCACTAAACAACATAAAATGGGTGCAATTTAGATACAAAATCACACACTTCGGTAAATTTCTAGGTCTTAAACACATACTAGCATTCAAATGATTCCTAAGCAAGAAAACTAGTAATTGACGATTGTCTTTGGCCTCTTATATGTGTTTCATGTTTTCTATTTTGTCTTACACACCCTACAACCCAGTCATAAATTTACTTGTTTATCTTTTATGACATTAGACACCAAAACCAAACCAATATTCTATTCCCAAGGCACCCTCATCCCCTTTGGGTGCCCCTGACCCTTTTATACCTTGCTCGCTTCTTTTAGGTTTCTTTTATCTTTTGGGCATCTTATTTTCTTATGGGTTGGCCTTCTAGTTTTCAATTATGGAATTCAAACAAGGGAATCATATAAATACATAGTTATGGGTTCAAAATAAAGGACTAAGCTCTAAGCATACTTACTATCACCTAGGCTTGCATCTAAAGTCATCCAAAGCACTCAAAGGCATCTATCTAGCATCCATACAAGGGATAAGGGACTGCACTTTCTAGACACACTACATAGGAAGGGAAATTTCATTTTATTCCATACACACATTTACATCTTTTAGAAAAGATATCCCATTATCTAGCGCATTTTACACAAGGAAATCCTAGGGAACAACTTTTTTACACACTCACAAGAATTACATGGAGTCTAAGATGTAGTATAGAGGTCGGTTGTAAGTTGACTCAGTCGGGTGACCGTTGGGGTCAATCTGACTCACCATATTACATATTTATTTTTTGGATTTGATGTGGTTTTGTGGGTTTCACAGGTGAACTTATTTTTTTTAGGTTACATGTACACTCGACAATCAAGGTGCAACATATAGGCGACCAACAACGAACATCAGCGACATTTGTGTGACCCAGTAAAAACTAGGTTTTGACCATTTTCGTAGTCACGGGCACCGAATAGTAGACTCTTGTGCCCAAGCACCCCTGAACTAGTCTAAGCACCCATATCCAACCTATTTTGTGACCTAAAAAATTTATTCTAAGCATTGAGGACACATATCACCTCTTGTTCAGTAGTTTTCTTAGTCTGCATCAATCACGGATCAAGCACAAATTAGTTAATTACATTCCTCTTTCTCTCATGCACTTAGGGTTTCATATTTACTTGCTTATTACATGTGTCAAATTGTATCCAGTAACTGTATATCATAGTTTACATTTAGTTATTCTGTAATTAAGGTTTTACAAAATTACATTTTTGTTAAATTAGTATCTTGCGGATAAAAAAAGTGAGTGTATCATCTAGACTTTGGTTATAAGAACCTATTAAGTGGAATAAGAATAAGCTACATGAACTTGATGAATTATAAAAACCTTTGACTCATGTGATTGATTATTTGTTTTGAGACTACTCTCAATTCATAAATAATTATATTGGTGATTCAGGGTTAGACAAGCTCCGATGCAAAGTGTAGCCAAGATTTTACCACCAACAACCCAAGGCACGCTAGCACATCACTCAACTTGAACTAAGCACTCACCCGAAGTGTGCAAGGGTACCAAGCCCCTCTTTAGAGAAACTTGTTCAAGATGTTAGCATGGTTGAATCTATATTTCATATCCATAACAGATAATCAAATATTCCATAGTGCATAAACCAGATCTAGTTCTTAACCATGTAAAGAATACTTAAATAATTACTATAATCAGATTTACCATATAAGATCCATGCTAAGTTACATCCAACACCAATATCCATCCAGTAAGTCCCATTATATTAAATACTGAAAAACATATAAGCTTCATATATCATATAGTCTCCATGGTCATGTGCGCTAATAAATTCATAACATAACACTACAATAACATCAGGTCCCTAAACCGTGCAAATCAATACATATTTATAGGGGTGGGGACTTTCCCTTCACCACTCATGCACCTTCAAAAATAGTCTACATGCTAATAATAGCCATGCGCCCTTACATGAGAATGCAAAAGCATGCAAGCTCATTAATAATAGATTACCTAATAATACAATTGTAGTATAATCCTATTATTAGCTCCAAAACTCTACATGGCGCTCGATCCTCTACTTGTCCCGAAATAGTCTTTGTGTGGTCTTCAAGTCTCCTTGAAGACGTGCTCTTCACTCCACATCCATAATTAGCCCCAAACTACAAAATGGCTAAGTCCTAATTTCAAACTATTCTAGGTGTGCCCTGTTTTGCTGTACTTCCACGTGCTCATGTGCGCCATGTGTTTGCGCACCCAATCCTCCCATGATTTCATACTTAAGTTATATTTTATCAATTCAACATCACCCCACACTGATTTCATTACCGTCTCCGAAAATGGGCTTCCAAACTTATCTCTCCAAGAACAAAGAATAATGAATAATGAATGAAAGAATAAAGGAAGCACTTCACATAAACACTGAGAAAATATTCAGCGCTCTTCTTTTCTACCTGCAGGATCAAATTTGGATATTCAATCTTAATCTCTACCTCGAACACATTCCAATCACTGATAATTCCAGCAATGAAACTTGCTAAGTTTGCAACCATAATGTGTTCACCTATGACCATCACTCCTGGTTATACAACTTTGTCAGGAGATGTGCTACTGCTTAGATAACATGATATTTTTTCAACTTATCAGTGTCCATTTCATGCCCTCCCTTGGTGTAACCTAGTGCTTTGTTTTTTATTATGATACCTTCTTTGTCTGACAAGTCATTACTTACCTCCATGCATGAACTCTTCAATCCTTTTAGGGTCCCAATCAGGGGCGCAGTGATCCTCATCCGTCGCCCAACAAAGTAGAATAAGTCCTCATGTACTCTTCTCATCAATCATTGGTATAAATTTTCTAGTTACCTAAATTATGAAAGTTCATAAAGCTATAAAACTCCCACCTTTCTCAACATCTTCTTACTCACATCATCATACATGGTCATATCATCTACTATCCTCTTGTTTATCTTCTTTACCCGTAATCTATCAAGTTCATCATTGTTATATGTTGTCATGTAGTTGTAATCACTCACTTTACTTCGGCATACATGTGAGTCCCAATCATGACCCATGTAAACCTTCTTAGAGTACTGCATCTCTGAGAAATAGATTTCAGGGGTTTCCTCCTCTTTGATTTCAACTTCCTTCTGCTTCTTTCCCCTTACAGTCGCTCCAGGTGCATTCTTTTGGTGCCATAGTAACTACAAAGGTGTGATATTTTACCTTTTTTTAGCTCTGTAAGTCCAACCCCGCATGCCCTATCTCAACTTTGCATGCCCTAGCTAAAATAAAAACCCTAACAACTAATTTCTCCTTCCCGTATGCCTTTATGTTTCTCAAACACCCTCTCTAATGGAGCATCACACAATCCCATGCATAAGTCTAAAAAATTTGACTGGTTCACAACTCTCCACACTTCACAATTCTATTGCTAGCTTGCTCAACTTCAACTCATTTGAATGCAAAGGTAGAAATGATTTTGCAACATGTCCTTATATAGTTTCTCAAAAAAATATGCATTTATTTCTCTCCACCTACCACTGTACTCAACATTAATTTGGTGTTTCTTCAATTCTTCACGTTGTTTGTTTCCGCCCCACAGTCATAACCTTCTATTGCACCTTCTACTTTTTGGCCATAGAACTCCTTTCGCGTGCCCTCATGCGCCGAAGTACTTCGCCATTATGCCTTTCAATAAGTAGTTTCCACTACTGTAGCCTACCTCGCATTACAGTGCATCCATTTATCCATATATGGTCTTTAATCATGTACGAGTTTTCTTTATCCGCACCTTTCCTTTGAGCACTTGCATAATATTTCTCCTATGCATACCCGTCTTCAGATAATATTCAAACTTGGGCCATGAATCCTATGTATATTATACCCCACACTAAGGGTATGTGCAATCCTCTGCGCATGAAAACACTTAGATAATAATCAACTTCTAGCGCACAAGCATGCTTATTAAAAAAAACACTGAACTAAATTGAAAAAACATAGCAATGATGAAGGAAACACATAGAAAGTAAAATCACTAAGGAAACCTAATCTAACTGGCAATACTACCTTATTACAAACACCAAGAAGAGTTATTTATAATAGGGCTTCAACTTACTCCCATTGAAGTAACTGAGAAACTGTGTTCCATCCAGTGCCTCTAATTGACAAATGACCGAATCAAGTATATAAGTTATAGCATACGGTCCCAAACAATGCACTTTAAGCTTTCCAGGGTGGCACAAAAACTTCGAATCATACAAAAACACCATATGTTTGACCTCAAACTTCTTATCCTTAATGTGCCTATCATGTCATGCCTTATGTCTGGCCTTATCTTTCTTATGACTCTATCTTGCTATAGCTCACCTTACATCTAGCTGCATCAGTTTGTCAATATGTTCTTCAAGTGATTGCTCATTATCCAAACCTCTTGCGCACACAATACGTAGAGAAGGTAATAGGAATTACACTGGTAGAATAGCCTCTGCACCAAATACCAACTGAAAGGGTTTTGCTTTATTCAACCTCTTGCAGGTTTTCATGTATGCCCAAAGTATAACAGTGACTTTATCATCCCAGTATTTCCTTCCAATATCACAAATTTTGGTCAACGTATGGCTCACTATCTTGTTGAAGGCCTAAGTAGTCCCATTTACCTAAGGATGATAGGGTGTTGTTTTATGCTGTGAAACCATAAATTCATCCAATAGTATCCTGACAGTCTCATTAAGAAAATGAGTACCCCTATCACTTGTTAAAATTAAAGGGCATCCATACCTGCTGATAATATTTTCCCAAAGAAACCTTTTTTCGTAGTTGTTGTGCAATCCTTTGTAGGCTCCCCTTCTGCCCACCTTATAAGATAATTTGTACAAGTTATAATGTAGGGTGATCCAGTCCTACACATGGGTGGGGAAATAGGACCCACAAATTCAATCGTTGTTGGGACGCTAATTTATTGGTTAAGTACAAGAAGGTGCGTGGGTGCACAAGGCCTAGTTAAGGAAGGGCACACAAGGAGAAAGCACACAGGACAAGGTTGTAGGAGAGTTTAGTAGAAAAATTGGCACACGCGTAAGGTAGAACAAATGTTTAAAGACTTATCCATATTTGACACATCAGACAGAACATGAGAAAAGTGTAACCCGACTGCACATGCGAAATGGATAAGGTGTCAGCCTAGTGATAGGTTGGCTTAAGAAGGAATATACCCTGCAATTGAAGTTTCCAGAAGACCATCATTGCAAGGAGTGGAGATCTCGAGCCTAAAGGAGCATGCCCCCGTGGAGGACCACATTTGAAAATTGGTGATGGTTCTGAAGCCATAGAAAGGCAAGTTGGAAATTCAAGAGGCCTATATATACAAGTTCCCGTAGAGGAGAAGGTGTGTGGATAAACAGATACATATTGGTAGAGAACGGAGCCCTGTAAATATACTGCAAGGAAATTTATAGGGTTGGGTAGAGATCTATAGGAAAAGGATGTGATGAGGGGTTGGGATTGTAAATTTTCTCTTGAGAACTAATGGGTATAAATCCAACTATAATGTATGACTTCATTATGCACAGTTGTGGTAATCTGTAATGGATCCAATGAATGTAATGAGGTTACCAAACTTGATTGAATATGATTATTAATGATTTTGGTCCATGTTTATAGCTTACATTTCTGATTCATGAGTGTTTATGGAATAAATATACATCCTTATGCATTTCCTTTCTGTTTTGGTTCCTATCTATACTCTGTTAAGTACCATTCGGTCTAGGATGACTACATTTGTCTAGAATCTGCTATGAGTTCTATGATAATTGTATGTCTCGTTTCCACTCAATATTTTTAAATTTTCTATCATAGATGATGTTTCCCACTTAACTCACATAAAATAGAGACTCGACGCTCACGCGTGCCTAAGGTGAGCACCCAGTGCCCACTAGGTGATAGGCTGGTGTGCATGGGATTCCCTTGTTCTTTGGTGGGTGTAAAAATGACTACGTCTTGGTTTCGTTGTTGGGACTCTTTTCAAAGTTGTAGTGGGAAATGGCATACATCATGATCTGTGTAATGAGTGATGACATAACGTTTAACTATGGAAAGTGTTGAATCATGGTTCAAGAGCACGGAGGAAGAATTTTCTCAGAGATTCAACATTGGGCCTAGGTTTGATGCATGTAGGTGGGTAGAAGAGAACGTCAACCATGAGTTGTATGAAAAATTATTTTGTTACTTCCCAGTAGAGCTATATGAATGGCTCGCAACATATGCGTCTAGATCAAGCTGGTATTATAGATCACGCGGGTGGACCCAAGAAGAGTACTAGAGGCTGCAAGATGTAAATCTGATGTGGACTCATGTTGTGGATCACTGGTGGAAAGGAGTACTAGCTAGCTACACTTTGGAATACGCTAGTTCTACATATTCTTGTCTAGAATTCATTGAGTTCGAGTTTCTGTGGGAACCCAGAGGATCATTTCTACGTGTTGTTCCTTTGGCGATGAAGATCTTGATCGTTACCTTGAGTTTAAAGGAATTTCTGATGGCTAGCTAAATTTTTCCGAGCGTTGGGTGATGAAGCTAGGGTGGAGGAAGGTGGTAGACATTTCAAATTAGAAAGAAAGGGAAGAGAGATGACTCAAGTATAGTGAAGCGTGTGAGAGGGAGATTGCTAGAAAATGTGAGGTTGCAAGTGTGATGGATCTATGGAGGTAGACGTTGTGGGAAGGAATTGAGGTTCACGTAGATGGAACCTAAGCATTATGTGCTACCCCATCTTAGCAAGCACGGGAGAGAGACCTGACTTCTGATGAGATTTTGTCACACGAAGAGAGAAGAGTCACTGGCGCGTATCTGAACCCACCTAGTGACCAAACCGTGGTGCTTGGTTTTCTAGATCAAGGGAGAAGTATTGTTATCCCAGTTGGTATCATTAGAGGTGAGTGATCTTCACCCAAGAGATATAATTTCTCATTTGGGGCTTATGTGGTTGCACACTTTATTCTAGTGTTTGGAGGAATTTTTGGACAAGGTGCAAATACACAAGGTTTCGGTAACACGTCGGGGAGTGGATCGGGGCATACATCTTACAGTGGAACAATCTCACAGACCATTGGTGTGCAGTTCAATGGGACATTAGGGACACTAGGCATGACCACTTCAAGCTCATTATTGGCCGCAGGAGGGTATAGAGGTGGAACTGGTGGATCGGGAGGCACAGGACGTGGTGGATCCACTGGATCTGGTGGAGGAAACAACGGAGGGAACACAAGAGGAAACCAAGGATCTTGACCAGGAGGACAGGGGCCTTAGCCACCTCCTCAAGTAATCTTTGAAGTGTCTTTACACTTACCATACTACCAGGGCATAAAGGATGTTGTGGAGCATGATCACAAGTGTGAGTTGTTATGGCACGTGCAAGGGATCAAAACCCCTGAATGGAAGGCCAGTCAATTTGTAATGACATTGCAAGGGATCACACATAGTTGGTATAGGAAGTATGACCCTCATCAGATGGTGGTAGATTACACCAAGTTGAAAAATTCCTTCCCAGCAGAATTCCACATCCTTGAGTTTGAGCAGAAGAGCATCAACACCCTAAAGGAGATTCAACAGGGAACGGCAGAGAGTGTGTGGGAGTATAACGCGTGGTTTAAAAATCTCCTATCAAAGTTGACATATGACATTCACTCTTCACAGCATACTCAATGGTTTTTTAGAGGGTTAACAACACCATTTAGAAGAGCATTATCTCATAAGACTTTCAAAGACCCGCGTGAGGTGTTAGAATCTACTCTACGCACTGAAGCTATTAGGAGCATTGATACTGGTGTTAGTCCATTTTTGGAAGCTCAAATCACTACTATGGCTAAGCAGCTGGAAAAGTTATCTGTGAACTCAGCCCATGAGACTCGTAGTGGATTGTGGTGTACAGATTGTGAAGTAGAGGGGCATGCCAAGGATAGCTTCCCTCAGAATTTGGTACGTGCTATAGTGGTGGACTGTGAAATCTGTCACAGGGACCATGATGTAAGTAGGTGTCCTCTACTACATCATGTAATACATAAAAATGTATCTTGCTACTATAAGATATACACCTCTATATCCCATGATACTAAGGATTATAGGCCTATTGACCAGATGCATGAGGCCATTGATCTTGGTGTGTGCCAGACTAGCCTTGCAAGTAGTTCTAAGGGTGATGACTGCTGTTATGAAGAGCATGCAGATGGAGGCACACGTAAAAGGGGGTTTCGCGAAGGATTTTGTGGTTGTGGTAACTGTGGAGAGGAAGAATTGAGTTCCATCGAGGAACATGTTTTAATTGTGGATCTACAAGCCACTACAAATGTGAGTGCCTAGAGTTATTGCATTGCTCATGGTCCAGAAAGAAGCAAAAATATGAGGAGTGCCCTGAGTTGTTTGAGCACATAGTCAACATCGCTGGAAAAACAAGGGCACTGTAATGGTAAGAATAAAGAAGGCTAAGACACAGTGGATGCCACGAGTAATGCGTGAGTTAGTCTTGGAGCCTATTTTGGTAACAACACGGGAAGAAGCAGCACGTGCCAAGGAAATACCAAAGTAGAGGATCCTAGTTTCAAGAGAAGAAGTGGTACATGGGAAGTACCCAGACCCTGCTCATCAGAAGTAGGTATATCAAGAAACCATGGATGTTGTTCAGAGTTTACAAGGAGAAATCTAGTGTCTAAAGGAGCAGTCTAAGAAGGAGGAGCAAAGAAGGAATTTCGAGGCCCCAAAGGATGACTTGAATGAAGTCAAGGAAGTATGTAAGATGCTAAGGCAAGAGAATATTATTCCCTTACTAGGAGAATGGTTACGGGAGAAGCTACCACTTGCTGGAAGAGAGCACAAGAGGTAGGTCTTGCATGCAAACCTTCCCCCTCATATCCTTTACTATGATAAGGATGTCACCTTAAATGTAGTCGTTAATGGGTGGCTCCTTAGTAATATCCTCATTGACACAGGAGCAAAGGTCAATGTTCTCACCTTGGATGTATGGCATCAAATGGGAAGACCTGCATTACAACCATCTTTGAATGTGTTGTATATGGTGAACAAAACAAAGGTAATGCCCATTGGTGTCTTAAAATATGTGGCTATCACCATTCAAGGGGACAATTTTACTAGGGACTTCGAGGTCTTGGTGCTTGCCGATGCGGACAACTTTCCAGCGTTTCTTGGTCACCCCTGGTGCTACCAAAATAATGTTGAGTTGTGATTCAATAAGGGATACATCAACTTTGAAAATAAGGAGGAACTAGTCATTATACCCCTTCCTGATGGGAAATTAACACCCTATACTGAGCCCTTGGGGGAAGAATTCCTCGATAGAATATATGTGCACTCAATCGGGGATCCTAAGATAATTCATCCCACAGAGGGATTTCTCCAATTTGAGATTGTTTAGTCCATAAGTGACACTACCATTATAGCATGTGATAATTGGGCACATGGGACCTATGAGTTGATTGGACATCATTTAAGAGGATCAGTAACCAAGGTGACAAAGGCACATGCAGTCCAACACCTAGGAGGAAGAAAACTATCGAGTTACTTAGGAGGGGCTAATCCGGAATATTTCTTGCACGAAATAAAGGCTCATTGGAGAAATGAAAAGGAAAGAAGAGAAATGCTCAATTACAACCTACTCGAAACTGTTGTGTGTTGGTTTGAAACACATCAGTAGAACCTCTTGGAATGGCGTGAGGTGACCATTTCCTTCTCAGTAAGGTTTTGCAGGAGTAATGCACCCACGTCTATAAAAGACTACCATGGTAAAGAGACCACTTCCTTCCATATCCAAGCATGTGAGACAGCCTGGATGGGAATTGCAGAAGCATTGCCACCTTCATTATAGGTTCACAAGTTGTACTCCACCCTGCAAGGTTATGCACATGCATGGTATATCCACTCAGAGACACATCGTCAAACTGGTAATTGGAAATAATTAGCGGGTGATCTCATTCAAACATTCGAGTATCTGAGTACAAATCCATCAGTACATAAGTCATTTTAGGTTGTCAAGCACCTTACAATAGGATATAGTTCTATGGTAGAGGAAAGAATACAAGAATTTCTAAGTGAACCTTGTTTAGAGATGCACTTGGAGGAAGAACAAATAGAAGAGATACAACTTAAGCGTGTGTGTATGGAAAAATAAAAAGGGAAGATGGTGTATGTTATTGATGGGGAAGAGGTGGAAAGCTTGGATTTTAACCATTTTTTAGGGACACATGAAGTCATAGATAGTGTTGATGAATGGGCACGCACCTACCATGAACCTTTAAAGATGAAAAAGTTTAACATCGGCTCAGAAGTAGAACCCAAGGAGGCTATCATTAGAGACTATTGGTTAGAGAAAGAAGTCTCTAAAATCATTGATCTGTTATGATAATTCCAAGATTTGTTCCCATGCGGGTACCATGAGCTTAAAGGTGACCACTATTCCTTGGGGGAGATGAGGATAAAGTTGAAGAAAGGTGCACACCTAATCAAGAAGAGACCATACCAGATGAATCCCAATTTGCATGTAAAGGTCAAGGAGGAAATAGACAAAATGATAGCATCAGGTATCATTGAGGTTGTGGAAGAGTCGGAATGGATAAGTCCAATGGTGATTATTATCAAGAAGGACTGGATGATAAGGATATGTGTAGATTACAGGGACCTGAATGCAGTATGTTTCATTGATCCTTTCCCAACCCCATTTACTGAAGAAATCTTAGGAGTTCCAGGACGCGAGGTCTACTCTTTCACAGATGGATTATTAGGCTATCACCAAGTAAGGATTGCAAAGGAGGACTAGAGGAAGATGACTTTCACCACTAAGTGGGGAATTTTTTCCTATACGGTTATGCCTTTTGGGTTGAAGAATGTGCCTAATGTGTTCTCACGCATTATGGTGCAATCTTTTTAGGACTTCATCCATAAATTTCTTCAAGTTTACCTGGATGATTGGACAGTAAATGGGTTAGTGAAGGACCGTTGTGACAACTTAAGGTTGATGTTTGAAAGATGTCAGAAATTGAGAATATCCCTCAACATTAAGAATTGTGTCTTTGCTACCCCATTTGGAACCTTGTTGGGACATATCTTATGTAAAGAAGACTTGTTAGTAGATCCTGCCAAGGTTGCAGTAATTGTGGGACTGGGGGAGCCTACTAGTCAAAGTGCAGGGCATGGATTCCTTGGACACATGGGTTACTACACGAAGTTCATCAAGAGATACGCCAAGATCGTTACACCTTTAGAAAAGTTACTTAGACACAAGAGTGCCTTCCTTTGGGGAGAGGCGCAGCAGAAGGCATTTGACACTTTAAAGGATAGGCTTGTCACTGCACCCATACTATGATTCCCCTCTTAGGACAATCCCTTCCATGCTCATGTATATGCTTCAAGAACCGCCATTGGAGCAGTACTCACACAACTTGGTGAAGGGATTATTGATCATCCTTTGTGCTTTGCAAGCAGTAAGTTCACACTAGTGGAGCATAATTATACTACAACTGAGCGTGAGGCATTATCAATGATCTACGTGCTTCACAAGTTTAGACAGTATCTGCTGGTAACCCCTTTTATATTTTACACTGACCATATGGCATTAAAATATTTTGTGAACAAGCCTATTTCTACAAGGGGGCATATGTCGGTGGGTGCTATTGTTCCAAGAATTCAAGTTCACGGTAGTTGTCAAACCAGGAAAAATTAATTCCGAACCTGATCATTTGTCTAGAATTAATTTAGGGGAGGACACGCAAAGCATTGAGGATACCATGCCAGATGCATAACTATTTAGGTTGTGGCGTGCACCTTCAAACTTAGAATATATTGCAGTATTTCTCAAGACAGGTGTAGTGCCAGAAGGAATGAAGGCATTGGATAAAAAGTAGTTAGTTATACACGTTGTGCCCTACATGTTGATTAGTGGGGATTTATACAAATTAGGACATTATGAGATTCTACACCGGTGTGTGCTATAATATGAGTGTGTAGCCATCATAAAAGAGGCACACGGAGGTAGTGCAGGTGGGAACTATACAGGTGATGCCATTGCACGTAAGATATTGATGGTTGGATTATGGTGGGAGACCCTGTATGAAGACTACAAGGAATATTGCAAGGTGTGTGACCATTGTCATTGCATTGTAAAACCAGGATGAAGAGATGAAATACCTTTGCGCCCTATTCCCAGCACCGAGCCATTCAAAAAGTGGGCTATAGAATTCGTAGGCCCTATTGCACCAGCCGCGCGTAGGACTAGGTCACATTATATAATAACGTGCATAGATTACTTGACAAGGTGAGAAGAAGTAGCACCTACTAAGGATTGTACAACAGCTACTGTAGCAAGGTTTCTGTGGGAAAATTTATTACAAGGTATGGGCACCCTTTGAGTTTGACTAGTGATAGGGGTACACATTTCTTAAATGAGATAGTAAGGATTTTGTTAGCAAAATTCTTGGTGGATCATCACAAGACTACCCCTTAGCATCCACAAGAAAATAGAACTGCAGAGGCATTTAAAAAAATACTAAGTCATACCCTAACCAAAATTTGTGATGTTTGTAGACAAGATTGGGATGACAAAGTATTATCCGTTCTTTGGGCATAAAAGACAACCTACAAGAGATTAAATAAGGCCACACTATTTCAATTGGTGTTTGGAACAAAGGTTGTCCTCCCAGTTGAATTCATGTTACCATCGTTGTGTATAGTACGCATAGGAGGTTTAGCAGATGAACAAGTGCTGGAAGAAAGAATTGACGTGTCAATGCAATTGAATGAAAGATGATCACTTTCCAGGTGGATCTAGAAGACTGAAAAAGTAAAAAAAAAAGCATGGCATGATCATCACATTAAGAACAAAAAGTTTGAGTTTGGGAAGATGGAGTTACTATATGATTCCAAATTTTTGTTCCATCTTTGGAAGTTAAAATTCCATTGGTTGGGCCCCTACATCATCTCATACATCCCTGATGGGATGAGATTTCCAAAACACTTCAATGGGAGTAGGCTGAAGCCCTACTATAAATAAGTCTTCTTGGTGTTTGTAATAAGGCAATATTGCAAGATAATTTAGAATTTCCTTTAATGCATTTTTTATTTTCTTGTGTTTCCCATTCTCGTTGTTGTTCTGTGTTGCGCCTTGGGCATCGGTAACCTCATTATGTTTTAAAGGTTGTGAATGCACAGAGGACCGTGCATCACTTTAGTATGAGGTGGAATAATGTGAAAGAAAGTGTAAGATGTGAAGTACCAAGAAGGATTATGTTGGAAATCCTAGTTGAATGGCCCTATGAACGAGGATTTTTGGTGTCAGGATAAGAATACATCTTGGTTCCATGTACAAGGGAGGAATAAGTACCTTCGGCACTGGTAACGTGTGCGTAAGAGTATTCTATCATATATATTGTTTACGTGCCAGAAGGTTGTAGGATTATTCACGTAAGGTTGGGCGCACGAGTGGGGGCGCTAGAGTGAGGCTTAGTTGAAAAAGCCACAATAAGTGTTGAAGTACGGTGGTCGGTGAAGTAGAATTTAATGTTAAAAATAAGGGAGAACTATAAATAGGAGGTTGAGAACTTCATTATTAATGTTACGAATACAAAAAAAAGAGCTTGTGCAGACTAGGGTTTCTAGAGTTGATCTGTGTGAAGAAACGTTTGAGGAATTAACGTGTGAGTGACTAGATTTGTTCTACAAACTAGAAGGAAAGAAGTTCACGGGCGTAGAAAAATTATGGATAAGAGTCATCTTGTGAAAGAGGTTATTCCAGTTAGGGTTTGGCAGCTAGGGCACAGGATGAAAAGCGTTTCTTCACAAGTTTGAGGTTTGAGCTTGGAGAGGGTAGAAAAGTAGTGCAAGTAAGAGAAGTTGAAGTGCTAAGATAACCTAAACCGTGGCATCTAAGAAACCAACTATATCACCTAAGAATCCAAAGGGCAAGGGCAAGGGCAAGGAAAAACAACCAAAAACCCCCGTAAGCATGGATGAAGAGTGGTACGCAGAGATGCAGTACCTGGATGGGGTTTTGCTCGGGAAGGAATGGGAGTCCCACTTAAGAAAAATGATGGTGAGCGATTACAACCATCACACAAACATGAAAAAAAAGGAAATGGCATTGTAGTTAGTGCACCCGACAAACAAGAGGACACCAAAGGGTTTACCTATCTATAGCGACGAGGTAAAAGTAAAGTTAGAGAAGGCGGGATTGTTGTAAATCTATGAGTTACCTTATTTTGGAAAACCTGATCACCTCTATCAATGGTTAATGTCACGCGTACACGAGGACCAATTTTACTTCGCAGGGTGCAAGATGCGCATAAATCCTCAGCTGATTTCAAAATTCATAGGCCTCATCTGTGAAGGAGAGAGTATAGATGACGACCTGAGTGACAAGGAAGCCATCAAAGCAACCGTCACCACATATGATTATAAGAAGGGGTCATGGTACTTTGATATCACAGAGAAACCCTATCATGAGAATGGTTGTGCGCCTAGTGACAAAGCTAAATGACCAAGAAAGGTGGACGCAGGTAAATAAGGCGTGGTTACCATCTACAACTTGTCTACCTTTATCACAGATGATATTATCAGCAATGTGTAGGAAGGAGACAAGATACTTTTTGGCAATGTCCTCTTGACAATTATGTTTTCAGAAATCAAAGTGCCAAATGCAGCAAATAAGTTTCTTTGGGAATATCTGAAGGAAGATCCCTCATGCACGAAAGGTTTCATAAAGTACACTTGTGACAGCATGACAGATGCTCACAAGATGCACCTGGAGAAATGGTATAAGCACTTAAGGGATGCGTTTGGGGCAAAGTGGAGGATCTTATAGCAGTTGCCAGCACTTGTTGATGGATAAGCTGAATTTGTAGTATACTAGCATTTCTGCATTGGCATATTCAAGTCGGTAGATGAAACTATGAGACCCTGGTGCAAACTCCCCTTCTCTTTCATAGCATTATATTTCCAAGCAGGGGTAAACCGGTTTACATAGGCCAAAAGACTAAGGTTCGACCTTAGCGAGGTGGATCAAGACCACATGGAGCTGCATAGACAGCTTGTTTATCCCAAGAAGCACGTGTATGTGGAGAGGTATGTCTCCCATGAAGTTCAAATGACAAAGCCCCTAACTTTTCCAATAATAGGAAGAACCGCAACGAGGGTATATCTATGCATAAGACCAAATTTTGAGAAGGACACATACCTAGAATGTGATGTCTCCATTCCTGAAGACCCCATGGGAAGAAGGAAGCTTGCACCAACAAAGAAAGGAAAAGAAGAGGTGTAAGGGAAAAAGGCACCAAGTGTCCATAGTAGACCGTAAGTGGGTGTTCTAGGAACAAGTGCTAGGACTAGTACTTACACGTGCAGGAAAAAGTCTCCAGTCAGAGAGAAGACTCTAGAACCAGAAAAACCTATCGCGAAGAAGAAGTCACCAGAGAAGGAAGAAGGAACAGAATCTCCTATACTAGAATCCCTAGTTAGGAAGAAATAGAAGGTGATAGAGGAGGTTGATTCGGAGGACACAAAGAGCTTGGAGGCCTCTAGAGGTGAGAGGGATGATGACAAAGAATATGAACCTGAAGGATCCTAGGAACCACCAGTGTTTGAGGTGCATGATTTGGAGGAAGAAGGTGAGGAAGAGAAAAATGACTCTCTTTGTGCAGAGGAAGGGCAGCCAGGAGGGAGAAGGTGCCCAAGATAAGGGAGAAATCAAATAATTGAGTACGAAAAATCAGAATCCAAGCCTCATGCAAGAGCAGATAAACGAGGCAGCAGAAAAAGAAGCGGCAAAAATCATTGAAGCCTTAGTAGTACAAGAGTTAGAGCGTAGCGCAAAATTAGTAATGAATGAAGATAAAGAAGAAAGTACAGAATTGTTGAAGTCTCAAAGGGTAATGGGACCATTACTATGGATTATGAAGACATCAAAGATGAAGCCTTCAAATTCTACCAGAATCTGCTCACTAAGAATAATTCCTACAATGAGCAAGTAGCCTCCTTTCTCTTAGACTCCATTCCTAATAATTTGCTACCTACCGAGAGGTTTAAGAGTCTTTCTAAATCAGTCACCATCGAGGAATTGAAAAAAGTTATTTTTTCTCTGGAAGGGGATAAGGTTCTGGGCCCTAATGGTTTTTCTGTAAACTTCTTTCAGAGATGTTGGGAAATCTACTCCGAAGATCTATTGAAAGTTGTTAATGAGTTCTATAAAACTGGAAATCTCATAAAAGAGTTAAGCAATGCACATATTGTGCTTGCTCCTAAGAAGCTGGATGCAAAGGATTTCAAATATTTTAGACCAATTAGTTTGGTTAATGTAATCTATCAGATCTTCACAAATATTTTAACCACTAGGCTGCAACCTATTCTAATGGAAATTATCTCCCAAAAGCAGAGCGGATTCATACAAGGTAGAATTATTCAGGATAGTGTTATTATGGTTCATGAAAAAATTCATTCAATGGATCAAAGTAAAAAGGCTGGGATGGCTATCAAGTTAAACATGCATAAGGCTTTTGACAAAGTCTCCTGGAAATTCATGGATGAGGTTTTATCCAAGTTTGGATTTCAAAATAAATTTAGGAAAATAATACATTCTTGCATATCTTCATCTAGATTCTCAGTGGTTGTTAATGGTGAACCAGTTGGTTTTTTTTCCAGCAATAGATGAATTCGACAAGGGGACCCCATCTCCCCTTTACTGTTCATTATAATGGCTGACAGCTTAAGTCGATATATCTCAAAAGCTATCCATATTGGTATGATAAAGGGATTTCAACCTACTTCTGGCAACCAGGTTTCCTCTCACCAGTAGTTTGCTGATGACACTCTCCTGCTTCTGATGGCCTCAATAATTGAAGTGAAGGCTATCAAAACTATCCTTATATTTTATGAGGAAGCCTCGGGACAGAAAGTTAATTTTGACAAAATATCTATCTATTTTTTCAATACTCCTATTGAAAGGAAAAGAAAGATTGCTCTCATTCTTGGATGTACTATTAATTCCCTCCCAGCTACTTGTTTAGGGCTCCCTATGAGTACTAGTAAGGTTTCTAATGAGGTTTGGAATGATCTTCTTAAGAGATTTCTAAAAAAAAATTCTGGTTGGAAAGGAGCTTTACTCTCAAGTGCAGGCAAGTGTTTATTGATAAAAAACACTCTTCAGAACTTACCTATTTATATCATGTCAATGTTTAGCAATCTAAAAACAGTGATGAATAGCATTGAAAAATTTCAAAAACATTTTTTATGGCATGGTACTGAAGACAGGTTTAGATACCATTTAGTTGCTCGGGAGCAGGTCTATAAACCAAAGAGGATTGGGGGTTTAGGAATCAAAGATATCAAGCTTATGAATGCTACTCTTATTGTAAAGTTGGGTTGGAGACTCATAAAAGAGCATAAGCCTTGGATAGAGTTGATCAAAATCAAATACCTTTCCAATCAAAGCATGAATTCCTTCCTTTTTGATCATTCGCTTCCAAATGGCTCTATTTTCTGGAACAATCTTCTACACATCAGACATATTCTTTCTCACGGATGTAGTTGGAAGCTTGGGGATGGACAAGACATTGATTTATGGACTGAAAAATGGTCTAATGTTAACTGGATTTCCTCTTATGGTCACATTCAGGATAGCTTAATTAGAAATTATGGGCACAAAGTTTAGGACTATATTGAGGTGGTTGAAAATAAAAGGAAATGGAAACAGTTCAGAGTAGATGAGGATAATGTGCATTCTGTTGTTGCATCCATGTAGATTCATCTCCCTAATTCATATCAGTCCTCAAAATCATAAGGATGAACTCATTTGGAAAGATTCCTTTGATGGAGATTACTCGGTTAAATCTGGATACAACTCTTTCTTTACCTCTATTGAAAGTGATATTGAGTGGCATAAGTTGTGGATGCCCGAGCTAACCCCTAGAGAAAATTGTTTCTGGTGGCTTATCATTAAAGTCAAGATCCTAACTAATGACAATATCATTAGGAAAGGATTCATCATGCCTAATAGATGTTGCATGTGTCAGGAAGAAGCAGAAGATATCAAACACCTCTTTCTTCATTGTAAGTACACTTCCAAAATTTGGCATCTCATTTTTGAAAACTTCAATCAGGAATGGACCTTTCCCCATACTTGTCTTCAGGCCTAGGAATAATGGAACTCTCCTTACAAACATTGTGTGGTGAGGAGATTATGGCAACTGGTTCTCCCCCACACCATGTGGCGGGTTTGGAAAGCTCGTAATGATGTCATTTTCTGGAATACCATAAAGTTATGCAAAAAATTCTACAAAGAAATTATCATTGCTGTGAAAGACAACATTGAAAGATTTAAACCCCCCAAAAATAGACTTTACCCTAAGGAAGAAGAGCACATTCTGGCTACTTGGAATATTGGCACTATTTTGAAAAATAATAACAATAGTATTGATAGATCCATTGTCCGATGGATTTAGCCTCCCAATGCTTGGTATAAGTTGAATTTTGATGGGGCCTCAAAAGGAAATCCTGGAGATTCTGGAGGTGGGGGAGTCATTAGAGATCACAGAGGTTGTTTTGTTGCTGCTTTTTCTGGTAAAATGGGTAGACAAACTAATCACTACTCTGAAGCTCTTGCTGCTCTTTGGGAAATAAGGCTAGTCAGGGAATGTAATATTTCCAATATTATAATTGGCAGATGGCTTGGAAAATATTGGGGTAAATAATACTTATCAAACTTGGTTAAGGGGTGACATTCTTCCTACTAAAGTAAATGATGACATCATCAAAGATTTGCATGCCTTGGAACGTAATCACTAATAGTTGTAGTGTTGATGCTAAGGAGCGGCCTTTTACGTGTAGAGTGATGACATCATCAAATATTTTCACGGCTTCGAGCGTCATCATTAACAGATATAGGGTGGATGCTAAGGAGTGGTTAATTAATTACAAAGTGAGAATTAATAATTACTTCTCTTCACACACTTGGGAGGACTTCAAAAAAAGAACTGAGGATGATTCGTATAGCTTTCAAATTTTTATCGTTGCAAGAAGAGGTAATAGCACTAGAAAAATGGGGGGACCACCTTGCAAGACTGAGCCCACCCATAATCCCACATGGAAAGATGATACAGTTCTTTGCAACTATTTACAGAAAGGGGGTCTCACAAATTTTATTGAAAAAGTCCAAGGTTTTGATCAGGATCTCTTAATCAAATTTGCTCAAGGATGGAGGAAGTGAGTGGTTGAATATAGTAATATCAAGGTTGAGATTTCAGAGGAGCTTATAGCCCAAGTCACCAGGGTCAGTCTAGAAGGCACCAAATTCTTCAACAAGCGGGTGGAAAGAGAGGTGGAGGATAAGAAGTTTCTGGATGAGGGTGAGAATATGGATTTTGTGACGGCAAGTATCAAACTTGCTTTTGTTCCAGAGCCTTTTGCTGAGATCACAAGGATGGTGGTAAGGTATGTTACCTTAGAAGGGAGATTTGTCACTATTCCCCAAAAGCATTTGATCTTCCTTAATCACTTCCATAGAGACCTCACCATTAACTTTCCTCATTACTTGTTGAATTCTTTGGAAAAAATTGTTCTGTAAGTGCAAAATCACACTAGGGATGTTCCCCTTCATCAAGGGTTAATACTGCTCATTCATCGCCACTACTGAGCTTGCCCCCACTCAGATCCTACTCCTCCCCTTGCCTCCATCCCCCCCCCTTCCTGATAGGAAACTTGATATTGCTACCACTAGCAAGAAAAGGAAAGAGATGAAAACTAAGGTCCCTGCTTCTCAGAGGGTTCTTAGAAGTCATAAATACCTGGAGCTTGCTGCGAATTTACTGCACATTAGTAATCTGGTGGAGAAGCCTAAAGATGAAGACTTGCTGGTCAGAGTAGAAAAGATGGAAAAGGAGATTCGGGACCTTAAGAGGGTTATTAGGGATATGGATAAAAATCAGGGCAAAAGGAAACTACAAAATGATGAAGATGAAGATATTACTGTTGAAGTTTTCAAGAAGCTACTATCTCTGGATGTCAGGCTTGGCAATGCAAAAGGGAGAAATGACTGTATCCTCTCAGCTCTTAAAAACATCTACAATTTCATTGAGTAGAATGTGCGTAGTGTTTGCAGTCTCAATAGTATTACCGAGGACATTTGGGGTTCCAAGGAGAACAGAGATCTTGTAATTGCCAAGGTGGATTTGAAAGATCCATCCCAGGCCACCACCATTGCATTCTCTGTCTTGCTCCAAATGATTAAAGCCAAGATCAACCGGGCTGTCAAGTGATGTGGGGCACTATTTTTGTTTATTGGCAGTGAAGTTGCTGTTGACTGGCATTTTTGGTGTTGCTTTTTGGCTGAGATGACCAATGGTGGTTTTCTCTTGTTCATTTTTTATCTCTTCTACTTTTATTCGGATCAGTGTCTGTCTTGATCCTATTTTGTTACTGTTTTGTATAATCTGGCTGTTGAGCCCACTAATTTTGGATGTTTTCCAATGTTAGCTCTTTTGGTATCTGGATTTTGAGCCTTTTTGTTCATAGGGTATAGTCCCTTCAAAACCATTTACCATAATAAAAAAAAAGATAAAGAAGAAAGTATGGGAAACTATCACGAAAGCACAAGAGGAGGCCCTAGTTTGACGGTATGTATTCCTAAGGGCACGCACATAGGGGGAAGGAATATGGAGATCCAGAGACCAAGAATGGACTATATTGATGATCCAAACAAGGTGTTGTGCACGCGTTTCCAAAGCACTATTCCAATAGAATAACTCTTGGCCATGACATCATTAGATGTAGAAGGTTCCTACCCACATACAAGGAAGATGCTTTCATGGGCATTTGATTCCCACCTTAATGAGCTCGAATTCGAAGTAGGCCAAGGGGAATTGATGGAAGTGTCAGAGTCTAAAGGAACCAACCCCTTGGTGAACACTCAGTAGCTATCTGACGAGAAAATTTGCAACTCGTTGAAAAAAGTCTCGGTCAAGATTGAAGCCAAACTCTTTGGGAGGAACGACAAAGTGAAGGTTCTAGAGGTAGAGTTGGAGAAGAAGGATGAAGAGCTCCTAGAAAGAACTAAGGAGTTAAAACATGAAGGATTAGTCAGTGCTCAGCTAAGGCAGGAGTTAAAGGAAGAAAAGGTAAGGGTGCGTGAAGTATCCAAGAAGGTGGAGATGATCACAAGTGTTATTATCTTGAAACATCCAGACTTGACTCCAACCTCCCAGAAATATGAATCAAGTCTGCAGTGCCTAGAAGATCTAACTCATGTCCTCACCATGGAGAGGCAACCTTTGGCACTAGAGTTTGCAGAAGAGGCGTTGGCGCGCAAGAAAAAGAAGGATAGAATGAAGGTGGTGGAAATTATTTCTCAATACAACAAGATCCTCGCCAATATAAGGGTCGCAGCACTAGTAGCAGAAGCTACCTATGACAACTATGTAGATAGAGATAGAGTGGTAAGTATCCTGGTCGTCACTTATGAGGTAGAGCTCAAAGAATTTTAGGAAAATAACAAGGGGAATAGTGCTGAGAGGGATAAAATTCTGGCCAAAGTAGAGAAGAAATTAGAGGCTATTGAGATCATGCAAGGCTCAATTAAAAATTGGCTTAAAGAATTATATCCATAGATCACCTGTCGGATGGACACGCTTGAGGATATGGGCAAATAGTTAGATGAGGTTGTCAAAACTATGAGTACCAAGAGAGAGGAGTTGGGTTTTGATGAAGTTCGCCCTGGTTGGAAACCTTTGTCAACAAGCATAGAATGAAGTGGATACTTGGGATGAATTGGAAGAAAACTTAAGGAAGGACTTCCCTCTCCTCTTGCAACGGCAATCAAAGTTTCCCCTATTCTTTCATTCTTCCCATATTCTTCATTTTCATCATTCTTTTCACTCTTTCTTTATTCTTTGAGGACATGTTCTTGCAGACAGAGAACAAACGTATTGTGGGGTGATGTTGGGACCCTAATTTATTGGCTAAGTACAATAAGATGTGTGGGCGCACAAGGCCTAGTTAAGGAAGGGCACACAAGGAGAAAGTGCACAGGATAGGATTCTAGGAGGTTTAGTAGAAAAAGTGGCACATGCGTAAGGTAGAACAAAGGTTTCAAGACTTAGCCATATTTGACACATCAGTTAGAACATGAGAAAAGCGCGTGACCTGACTGTGCATGCGGAATGGATAAGGTGCCACCCTGGTGATAGGTTGGCTTAAGAAGGAATATACCCTGTGATGGAAGTTTCCAGAAGACCATCATTGTAAGGAGTGGAGAGCTCGGGCCTAAAGGAGCATGCCCCCATGGAGGACCACATTTGACACTTGGTGATGGATTTGAATCCACAAAAAGGCAAGTTGGAAATTCAAGAGGCTTATATATACAAGCACCCGCAGAGGAGAAGGTGTGTGGATAAATTGATATAGATTGGTAGAGAACGGAGCCCTACAGATATACTAAAAGGAAATTTATAGGGTTGGGTAGAGATCTATAGGAAAAGGATGTGATGAGGGGTTGGGATTGTAAATTTTCTCTTGAGAACTGATGGGTATAAATCCAGCTATGACGTATGACTTCATTCTGCATAGTTGTGGTAATTTGTAATGGATCCAATGAATGTAATGAGGTTACCAAACTTGATTGAATATGATTATTAATGATTCTGGTCCATGTTTATAGCTTACATTTCTGATTCATGAATGTTTATGGAATAAATATACATCCTTATGCATTTCCTTTCTGTTTTGGTTCCTATTTATAATCTGTTAAGTACCATTTGGTCTGGGATGACTGCATTTGTCTAGAATCCGTTATGAGTTCTATGATAAATGTATGTCTCATTTCCACTCACTCTTTTTAAAGTTACTATCATAGATGATGTTTCCCACTTGACACACATAAAATAGAGACTCGGTGCCCACGCGTGCCTCAGGTGAGTGCCCAGCACCTGCTGGGTGATAGGCCGGTGTGCATGGGATTCCCTTGTTCTTTGGTGGGTGTAAAAATGACTACATCTTAGTTTCGTTATCGGGACTCTTTTCAAAGTTGTAGTGGGAAATGGCATACATCATGATCTATGGAATGAGTGATGATAGGACATCTAACTATGGAAAGTGTTGAATCATGGTTAAGAGCAAGGAGGAAGAATTTTCTCAGAGATTCAACACTATACCTAGGTTTGATGCATGGAGGTGGGTAGATGAGAACCTCAACCATGAGTTGTATGAAACGTTCTTTTGTTGCTTCCTAGTAGAGCTGTATGAATGGCTCTCAGCATATGCATCCATCTCAAGTTGGTATTATAGATTGCATGCATGGACCCAAGAAGAGTACCAGAGGCTGCAAGATGTAGATCTGACGTGGACTCGTGTTGTGGATCATTAGTGGAAAGGAGTATTGGCTAGATACACTCTAGAGTATGTTATTTCTACATATTCTTATCCAGAAGTCGTTGAGTTTGAGTTCCTGTGGGAACCCAGAGGATCATTTCTACATGTTGTTCCTTTGGCGATGAAGATCTTGATCATTACCTTGAGTTTAGTGGCATTTCCAATGGCCGGTAAACCTTTCTGAGCGCCGGGTGAGGAAGATAGGGTGGAGGAAGATGGAAGACATTGCGACTTAGAAAGAAAGGGAAGAGAGATGACTCAAGTATAGTGAAGTGAGTGAGAGGGAGATTTATACAAAATGTGAGGTTGCAAGTGTGATGGATCTATGGAGCCAGACGCTATGAGAAGGAATTGAGGTTCACGTAGAGGATGTGGAACCTAAGCAGTCTGTGCTACCCCATCTTGGAAAGCACGGGAGAGAGACCCCTTCAGCTTCTGATGAGATTTTGTCACATGGAGAGAGAAGATTTGTTGGCGCGCATATGAACCCATCTAGTGACAAAACCTTGGCGCTTGGTTTTCTAGATCAAGGGAGAAGTATTTTTAACCTAGTTGGTATCGGTGGAACTAACTAATCTACACCCAAGAGATACAATTTCTTGTTTGGGACTTCTCTGTCTGCAAACTCTATTCCAGTGTTTGGAGGAATTTTCAGACAAGGTACAAATACACAAGGTGCAAAAATAATTTTCTCAGGGAATTTGCGCCTGTAGTGATCAAGTGATCCACACATGTAACATGTTCCACGAGGGAAATCACTTCTTCCACCACCATGACCTCAACCTCTGAATCCTCCTCGGTAACCTCAACCTGTACCATGGCCTCCATCAAAGTTCCTTTCATTATGTTCATGGTCATGATACTCACCTTTCTCCTTAGAGTTATTTGTAATTTCAGTTTGTCATACACCAATATCAATGGCATCATGAATCTGATCAATCAACCTACAATATTTAGTATCTTGAGTAGTAGACCTATAAATCTTATGGTAACAATACATGGTTTTTTGTATCGTGTGTTGCAACAATGGGCATTGACTTGAACTGTGGTCCAAGTGACAGATCTTACAGTCTAGCAATAAGGAGCGCACTAACTTCCAAGGAAAACTATCCTTAGTATGCCCTTTTACTTCACAATTTGTGCACCAAATTCTGATGTGTGTCTTATGCACTGAGTTAGCTAATAATTTTTCTAACTGTTTAGACATAGCTACAATCTAAGCCTCCAAAAATGGGCTAACTCCTGTGTCTACATTTCTTACTGCCTTAGCGAACAGAGCTTCTTCAAGTGCCTTACGTAGATCTAAATAAGTTTTGTGTGAAAGTGCCCTTCTAAAAGGCGTGATAAATCCTCCAACCTGCCATTGAGCATGTTTTCTCACATGTCTATCATAATATAACTTTGATATAAGGGTTTTAAACCACGCATCATACTCTCAAACACTCTCAGTAGTACCTTTTTAATGTCTTTTAGTGCATTGATACTCTTCTACTCAAATTTAGGGATATAAAATTCTTTCAAGAAAGCATCCCATAATACAGTATAATCTACACAAGTCTGGTCAAGGTAAAAATAATTCTACCAACTATGCATGTGCCCTTGTAGTGTAGTTGCAAACTGACTTACCTTGTGCTCTGGAGTAGTAATCCCCTTTGTGTACCATAGTATCTCACACATATGCACGTGCTCAGTTGCATCTTTAATTCCTCTATATTCTCGAAGACGAAGAGACATCTCCATATAATTATTCTGGGATTGGTGCAGACCGTGCCCACCAGATCCAGAAGATTGTAGGTTGATTGATCCACCTCTAGAGCCACCAGATCCGCCATCACCTGAGCCACCTGAACCTCCTGATCCTCCTCTTGAAGTAGGTAACAAACTAGAGGATGCACTACATTGTGCTCCCATAGATGTGCTAAACTAAATGCCTATAATATGTGAAGTTGTGCTACTTCCAGACGTTATACCAAATTTTTTCATGCCCATGTTCTATACTAACGACGTGCCAGAAAAGATACCTCCAACCGGTCCCCAAAATAACATAAATAATGATTACGCCGCCATAGATGAAAATGATACCCAATTAATTCATGAACTTGACTTCAAATTAACTCTATCTACTGTAACTCTATTTCCCACACTAGCTTGCTTATTGTTAACTTTTGTAGAATCTATAAAATCGAGCACAAAAGCTAGATTTCCAGGTAGGATTAGATGCACACCCATGGTTCTCAATCTTTCTTCAGACGCACCTTCATCCGCAGCCAAAGAGGGTTCTCTATCATGCCTTCATTAATGGGGGAGTTCTAGATGCTCTAACTCCACATCCTCTAAATGAGCTCCAAATCCTTCATGAGCCATATCTCTCCGCAACATCATTCTTTTCATGATCTCTCATTACTTCTCCAAGTCCCTCTCACACACTTCATTAAACTTAAGCTCACATTTCCTCTCTCTATCTCTCTGCGACTAGGTCTGCCATTTTTCACCACACCTACTCCCTGACCTCGTGCATGATGAGGTTTAGCTAGCCAGAGACTTCTCTTCCAAATCTAGGGTCACGATCAAGATATTAATCACCAAAGGAATACCACACAAATACAATCCTCTAGGATCGCGCAAGAACTAGGAACTCAACACCACTCTGGACAAGAATATGTATAAATTGTGTATTCCATTATATAGTTTTTTAGAACACCACGAAACCAATGATACACAACACATGTCTAAATCATATTTGTATCATATAAGGCCCGTAATTATTCTTGTCATCTAAACAAGCGTAGTGAAACCTCCAATTCCTCTTAGACGCGTAAGCAACCAGCCACTTGTATAGATCTATAGGGAAATATGGTGAAAAAATTCTCATATAACGTCATCATACAGATTCTGTTCAACCCACGTGCGTGCATTAAATTGAGGTCTAATGCTAAATTTGGGACCATACTCTTCTTCTAGATCGTTTAACCACTCTTCAATACTGGCCAAGAGTCAACTGGTACGTCTTCATCATACAACATCCTTTGAAACAACATGAGAAAGAAGTCTCAGCTATGGAACCAAAATGTAGCCTAGGTTTTACCAGCAATAACCCAAGGCGCACTTGCACATCACTCAGCCTGAATCTGAGCACTCACCCGAAGTGCATATGGGTACCAGGTCCCTCTTTTGAGAAATTTTTTTAAGATGTTAGCATGATTGAATGTATGTTTTAGATCCATAATAGATAATCAAATATTCCACAATGCATAAACCAGATCTAGTTCTTAACCATGTAAAGAATACTTGAACAATTACTATAATCAAATTTACCATACAAGATTCATGCTCAGTTACATCCAACACCAATATCCGGCCAATAAGTCCCATTATATTAAATATTGCAAAACACATAAGTTTCATACATCATACAGTCTCCATGGTCATACACGCTCATAAATTTACAGCATAATACTACAATAACATTGTGTCCCTAAACCATGCAAATCAATACATATTTATAGGGGTGGGGACTTTTCCTTCACCACCCATGCACCTTCAAAAATAGGCTACATGCTGATAATAGCCATGCGCCCTTACATGAGAATACAAAAGCATGCAAGCTTGCTAATAATAGATTACCTAATAATACAATTGTAGTATAATCCTATTATTAGCTCCAAAACTTTGCATGGAACTCGATCTTCTACTAGTCTCGAAATATTCGTTACATGGTCTTCAAGTCTCCTAGAAGATGTGCTCTTCACTCCATGTCCATAATTATCCCCAAACTACAAAATGGCTAAGTCCTTATTTAAAACTGTTCTAAGCGCACCCTATTTTGTTATACTTTTGTGCACTCTTACGCACCCTGTGTCTGTGCGCCGAATCCTCCCACGATTTCATACCTAAGCTATATTTTATCAACTCAACACAAATAATACTAAGTTCTTATAGTTTAAATAAATATTTCCACTTCTTATTTGAATTCTATTGGTTGAGAAAGGATTTATAAGAAGTGATAGTAGGTATATTTAGGGAAAACACACCTACAAGATGATGGGTGGGAAGAGAGATGATCCAAAAGGATGTGAATTTTTAAGGAAATTTAGGTCTACAATTATGGAAATAAAGAGGAGGAAATAAAATGGAGAAAATAAAACAAAGAGAGAGAGAAAGACATGGGAGATTAACATTTATTTTTTATCAAGGAGAAGAGGGGAGGATTAGAGAAAGAGAAAGTATAATTGTAAAAGAGAAAACATGAGAAAATTAAAAAGTTAGGGTATTGTAGACTATGTAATGAAATAAATTCATAAAGGAGTAGTTTTAGTATAGTATGGCTCATAGGATGAAGGAAGAGTAGAAATGTAGTTAGAGGAGCAGAAAAGGATGGTAATTGAGGAGGAAAGGGCTATATTTGAAGAAGAGAGGGAAAGAATGAAGGAAATAATAGAAATACAATTATTAGAAAGGAAATAAATAATGAAAAAAATTAGATTAAGAAATTAAAAAATGGGCGGGTCATCAAGCTTTATCCCCATGGAACTAGAAACAAATATTGTGGGATCCGCAAACCTAGAAGTAGGACAATCGTGACATCTTGAGCATATAAAAAATTGTTATACTTAACTTGGATGATTCATGTTGGTATCTTGTTGATTCATCTTGGTATATTTTACTTACCACCCACCAAATAACAATTAGAAGTAACATTAACTTAGGTAACATAGTGATGAATAGAATTTGAATGCAAGAAGTGCAGATAACACATGGATATTTATTAAGGAAGATGTTTGGATTGATAGATAGGATGGCAGTACTTTCTGTGGGCACAACAAGAACCTTGGGAGTAGAATACCAAGGGGAACATGTGTCCTTAGGTAGGCTTAGTATAAAATTAAAGGAAGAAGAAGAAGAAGAGAATGTGGAGATCAGAGGTAACAATGTGGAAGAAGAATGTAATATTAGAGAAGTAGAAGACTTAAAGAAAATAGTAGATAAAGTAGTAGCACATGAAGTGGGGAAAATGTAGTTTGGAATGATAGAGAGTGAGATAGATAAATTGGATAAGTTAGTGGAATATTTGGTAGAAAAAGGAGGAGTGAAGGAAATAAAGAAATGGAGAATGAAGAAAATAAATTTTATTCAAAATATAAGACTAAGTTAATAAGGATAACGCAGAGAATATTGTTTAACGAGGAAGAAAGCAGTGAATAAGGTAGTGAGATACTAAGAGGCACATTTTGTCCCCCAACAAAAAATACCGTTAGAGGAAATGAACACCTTGGACTAAATGCAATCCCTCATCCCGCCATATAAACTAAAAGAGACATCATTTCATAAGATAAATATAGAAGGTGAGCTATGGAAAAGTTATCAAAAGTAAAGAGAAGAAGGTAAGAAAAAAGACAATATAATTGAAGGGCTTCGTGAAGTAATAAGAAGGAGATAATATATATAACTTAATAGAGATAATGGAAGAAATGGGTTATATAAACAACTAGCAAAAATAGGTAAGGTGGAGAAAAAATGGCTCCTCCCTGCGTCTTGCCCCTGTCTAGTATAAACCCTAGCAGCGGAATTTTTGTTTCTTGGCCCCCTGTCTCGAGCTTTATTGTTGGTGATCAAGTCATGGGTGGGGATGTTGTGAACAACAATGAAGCTTCTGGTGGCAGAAAGCATGCCTCTCTAGTTCCTCCTTCCCCTATCAGTGGTATTGGCAGTGGTGGGACTGTTTCCCCCTCTACTAGGAAAAATACCTACACTGCAGCTTCCATTTCCAAGCCCCTCACTGCTACTACAACTTCTCCCCTAGTCACCTTTGGGGATTCAGTTCTGGATGCTAAGGAATTTTTTTCCTCTAATGGGTTGATCTGCCATTTTAATGGACTTTGACCTAGTCTTCCACTCCTACACTCATGGATCACTACAAACTGGTGTCCTATTGTTTTAGGTAGGATCGATATTTACCCATGTGTAAGGGGTTTCTTTATTGTGGCTTTCATCTCTAATGATGCTAGAGATATTGTGATCTCAAAGCTCTGGGAACTGCAGAATCATCAACTATTGATGAAACTTTGGTTCCTATCTTTTAATCCTCTCACCACCTCTTTCAGTGTTAAGCCAAGTTGGATTCGTTTACCCCATTTTCCGTTACAATTCTAGGGAGATGATAGTTTAGTTGCTTTGGGTAATTTTTTATCCATCGACTCCAATACGGATACCTTCGCTCATACCACTTATGCTTAGATTTTGGTGGATTTGGATACTTCGATTGATCTACCAGCTTCTGTTGATCTCAAAGTGTGTGATAGGGTTTGGCCACATCCCCTTGACTATGAAGGTTTACCCTTTAGATGCAGAAAATGTTTCAACATTGGGCATCCTTCAGCTGTTTGTCAAATGGTCAAGTAGAAACCTAAAAATGAAAAGGTCTCTTGGTGGAAGAATGCTCACCAAAACCTCTTAGATATTGATGAGGAACTTGAATCTGATAATGATTCATAGGTCAGTGAAGATAAGGTTTCCATTCCAATACCACCAAATTCAATGGTTATTGGTGGAGCTGTCAAGGTGGATCAGGAGCTAAAACTAATTCCAATTGTTGTTGACTGCACTAATACCATTTTCATCACGCAAAAACCCTCTGACAGAATCTTTTCTCCCTCAGATATTTGACTTCCAACTGACTTAGATGAAAATGCATATCCTAATAAGAGTGATGAATGGATAGTTGTAAAATGAAAAAAGAATACTTTCTTTATGCATCTTTGATCCCATGTAAGGGATTTTCCTGAGTAATCTAGTTGCAACAGTTGTATTGGGTGTTGTTGTCTTTATGTTGGTTTTATCTTTCTTGTGTGTTTTCCCTACAATTTCTGGTGATTTCCTCTATGTAATTTTTAATGTTGTATCCATCCTTAAGGGCTTTTTGTACTAGGATGTGGGTCCTTTCAAAACCCCCAACTTTTACGAATTTCCAAAAAAAATAGGTAAGGTGGAGAAGAAGCAAAATCCTACGGTGAATCAAAGTACAATGGGTAGAACAAAAACAATACCAACACAATAAGTAAATATGACACAAAATATAAATTTTACCTTATTCAAAAAAGATACTAAGTGTGTAGAAGAGAATTTGTTCATTTTATACTCTTATTGGAGAAGTAATAATATCATAGATGTATAGGTTAAATTATTTGATTTTGTGAGAACCCTAAGAGATGACACATTGAAATTATATATGAAAATAATCCCACAACATAACAATACATGGGATAATCTCAAGAAAGAATTCAAATTAGATTAACATTACTTAAATGCACTAATTAAAAGTGTTAATAAAATGAGGGAGTTAATACAGAAAGAAGCGTAATCAGTGAACAATTTTTATTAGAGGTTTAAAGTAGTGGTAAGGAAATTGAATGAACCCTTGATAGAGAAACAAATAATTGAATGGTTCATTATGCCAAAGGCAATCTCTAAACTAGACTTGAGGTCCTTCCAGATGACACATGTTACTTCAAGAGAGGGTGAGGATTCAATTGGTATTATAGGTCATTAATTAAACAAAATTTAGTCATCTATTTATATTTTCTATCACTTCACATAACATCTAAATTTCCTATCATTTGACGTTCCACACCTCTATCTATTTTTTTACCCATCACTTGTTGAATCTCTACAATTTATTTTTTCTAGTCTAAATTTTTGTACAATGTCTCCTTGAATTCAGGTTAATTTTTCACTAAATTTAATCACCATAATATTTGTTTGTTCTATCATGTGCTTGGTTATCAATATGATGTTGTTATCCATTCCAATCCCTTGTTTGGTTCAAACTCGTCTTCACATTACATACATCACCTCCTCAGGTATTCCACAACTTTTTATTTTTGTGCTTATCTCATTTACCTCACCTCAATTGTTATCAATGACATGGCCATCTCATTTACCTATATGTGTAATCTTAATAATGCATGTTGTTTCACATCAAAGTATGTGATAAAACAAATAATAGGTAAGGGTGAGGAGGTGTACCTGTTAATAGTTGGGGGAAGGTTGCACATTATAGAATTTTATTAGACTTCATGTGAGAGCTTCATTTTGGCTGGGAGGAACTACCTGTAAAGCACAACAAGACCATAAGAGAGAGTCAAACAATATATGATAGTGGACTTCCTAGCAAATGCTAGTTCCGAGAAGTGTGACACTTCCTAGATGGTTGTCAATCCGTTGATTTTATCAAATTAATGAAAATAAATGTGAGAAATAGAGGTTATATTGCTAACACATTGATTTACATGTGTCAAAAATGTTATCAACATACTAGATTAAGAAAAGCATTGAAGTACAAACTAATCTAGCATTAGGAAAGGTATGGTTCTAGTTGGGAAAGGTCACTGAGGTGTTAGGTAAGGTCTGGGTGAAGTTTGGTTACGTTCTGGGTTGTTTGGTGAAATTTATAAGCTCGTTGTTCTAGGAAAAATTACCAGTCACAGAGACCGGTATCGGTTAGGTGACCGATGCCAGTACTAGAAAATGACTGATGTCGGTTGGGTGACCAATGTTAGTATGGGAAATATGGTCGAAATATTAAAAGTAGGTGTTTTGGATCTCTTTGTGGCTACATAAAGAGTTTAGGGGGTTCGGTAAGGATGGTATGATTTATACAAAGACTCGGAAAGGGTGATAGAGACGCTAGGATGGGGGAAATGGTTTAGGTTGGTAGAATAGATGGTATATGGGTGAAGGGTGATATTCGAGGACAGAGGAGATTCAGATAATAGAAATGAATAAAAGTCTTAAGATCAAAAACCACAAACTAACAAATAAGAATGAGTTACTTATCTGAGAACCTGTAGATTTGAAGGTGGTGGAGCTTGATGAGCATTCAGAGATGAAACGGGGTTATGTACAATGCCATGGAAACGAAGCCTATGTGCTTTGTTTTGGGTGATCCAATGCTATGGAGGAAGAGATTGGTTGTTGGTGAAGACCTGATGTGCTCTGGTTTGTCGTTTGGTAGCTTGAATGCTCGAGACTTAGAATGCCAAGGCTTGAGTGAATGAATGAATTAAAGAACCCATGCAAAGATTTAGAAACTCTTATTTAAGGTAACTGACTATGGTTAGGAAACTGGTGCCAGCTGAGGGATAACTGACATCAGTTAGGGAGAAATGGTCAATTCTGCTAAAATTAGCCTGATTACTCCCATATTTGGTGTGATTAAAGTTTTTGGTCTAGGTCAAAAGTGGGAGATAATGCTAAATGTAGCAGGAGAGTGGTTAGAGAGATAATAGGTCATAATGATTAGGGTTAGAACAAGTCCTAGTTGGTTAGGATAAGTAGGGACTTGGTCTAAGCTCATTAATAGGCTAGGAATAGGTTTTAGGATGAGGTGGAGGGGTGATGTGGCTAGGTGAGGTGGAAATTAACTTAATTAAGGTGATTAAATTAATTATGAGGTGAGGTGGGGATTAATTTAATTATGGGTAATTAAATTAATAAAAAATGTGTGCAAATGGGCATGGTGATGGGATAATATTGAATTAATTAATCGAAGGGGATTACGACCCAATTTTGGTGTCTACATTTGCCCCTTTTTGTCATGTAGCTTGTATTGATAAGCGACAATGACAAAAAATAGAGGTGGTTGCCCCAAGTAAGGGTAGAGATGAGGTTGTCCTAGGTATGGGTGAAGGTGATCCCCCTTCAAACTAGGAACTAATAAACTGAGAAGTTGATTCGGTGATGGGTTTGATAAAGTGGTAGGTGATGAAGTGGTTAGATGTGGGTATAGGCAATGATAATATAGGTGTGGGTAATATTTTGGGGAATTCAAACACATGCACACTTATAAAATGCAACAAGGCACTAGGTTGAAGAGCTTACAAACTCTAAGTTGTCAAAATGTCGATATTGTATCCAAACAATTTTGATGTGGTCCAGGTATCTAGGGTATAGGATACAGTCCTAAAACACAATGAGTCTAGGTGTAAGAATGAATATTAGGTGGGTTCGAAAGCACTAAAAGGTTTGGTCTAGTCAAGATAAACATCACAAAATTAGGCATGCAAGGTTGGTATGCTAAAAAAACAGCGTTACACAAGTAGTGTCATCACAAGGTATAGCGAGTAGGTGAATTTGAGTGTCCAATAGGTGGTTTTGGGCTTGGTGTATAGGCGAGGCCATGGGTAAGGAAAAGGTATAGGTAAAAACATGCCTCAAATGATAGTGAGGTTGGGTGTGAGGTAATAAGGAAATTAGGTGGGGTTGTAGGGCTAGGGTAAGGCTGTGGTTGTAAGAAATTGGCATCTGGCATCAAAATTTTGGGTAAATTAGGTATAAATGAGTTGGTAAGGTGACCGATACCAGTTGAGGGTGAACTGATGCTGGTAAGATATAACCGATGCCAGTCCATTAGGGCATGAGACCGACATCAGTCAAGTTGATTTGGGGATAAAAAGTAAAAATATGTGAAAAACATATTCATTTGTGAATTACTAATTTTGGAAAATGACAGAGAGAGGGGATTTGGGATTTTGACTTGGGAGAAAAGGATAAGGGTACTATCTAGGATGAGTTGGAGAGAGTTGAGTGGACCCACGAGATATTTTGGAGTGACGACATTGGTTGATAGCTGAGGAGGGTGAGTGATCCATGACAGAGGCAGGAGAGGGTGTTGGAGGTCCTCTAGTTTAGAGACTGATATCCCACCATGTAGAGATGGTGTCGAGTAGAGGTAGGTGTCAATCCCCATTTGTGTTTTTGATTAAAACTAAAGTGGAAAATTGAAAAATGTGGATTTTGAATTTGATTTTGAAAGTTGGGTAGAAAATGGCTAAATCGGGAATCGGGAGGGGCAAATGTTAGTTAAATAGATGGAGAAAGGAATGAAGGTGTAATTTAGGGGGTTTTGGGTAGGTTGTTAGGTATTTTTGTTATTTTTTTAAAGAATGGGGATATGGGGCTTTGGCCTTAGGGCTGAACCAGTGACTGATGTCAGTCGAGGTTCGGTCAGCATCAGTGGGCTATCTGGCGTCAGTGGCGCTAAATGGGGACCGGTACCGGTCATGGTGATTGATGTCGGTCACTGTTAAAAGTGGCTAAGGCCTAAAAATGGGGGTTGGGAAGGAAAAAAGGGAAGGTTATGGTCGGTAAATGTGTAGTGAAATAGGTGTGGATATGTTAGGAGTCTGCTAGAAACATATTTTGATGAGATTTAGAGTGATTATATGTATGAATGGGTGAGTTTAGGTAACAGTTGGGTAAATCAGTGAAGGAGTGAAAAGAGTGAATTAGAATAATTGTAAATGTCTAGGAAAGGTAGAATATATAGTAAGCGAGTGAATGGGATAGAAGGTAGTTAGGCTAGTAAAATCGCAGGTGGGGTGTGACTAGGAAGGATAGAATAAATGATCGAAAGAGCTAGGTGATTGACAAGTGTAAATGGTAATGATGCAAGCATGTCAGCAGTTGACTATGCAAGACAGGGTGCCACCTCTTTTGGTACAAATGTGGCCTAGTGTTATAGATGAGGAGTGGTCACATATGTAGGATGTTGGCTTGGTGTTGTGAGGAAATACTAGTGCATCATATGAGATCACAATTTGATGGTCACTCTCATCGATAGATGGGACTCAGCGACCAACACCTTTCATTTACCTATCGGTGAGATGACGATCATGTTGGAAGATGTCTACAGGATTTTGTAGCTACTAATTATTGGGGAGCCATTATATCATATTTATTCAGAGGCATCAGTTGAGCCCATAGTGATAGTATTTGGCGAGGTGATGGGTGACTTGAGATATCATAGTGCTAGTATCATTTACGGGGATATGTATGCTACACATCCTTAGGAGACAAGATTGGTAGTTCTGGTGATGGGAGTTGTTGGATGCTTGCTCTCCCAGATTCAGAGGGGGGAAGATTTCCTTAGGCCTTGATGGGTGTATTGGAGGACATGATAGAGGAGTGAGTTTACTTTGCATGGGCGTCAACCTACTTGGTACATTTATATAGATATTTGTGAGCGTAGCAGAGGATTTGGTGGTTTGGTATTTGTTGCACTTATCTACTGCATTTTTGGGCATATGAGCACATCGTGTCTCTACATCTAGTATGCCTTCCATGATAAGACTGGCATAGAGGTGTATATAGAGCTGGATACAGGAGATGGGTGTCAGTAGGATCACATCTACGGGTGGAGGAGGCATCACGAGATGTGACATACTATCGGTGGACACTAGAGGGGTTATATGCTTTAGATATTGTATGGAAAACTTATGTTGATTTTTCATCCCATGGGGGCATGGACGAGGAGTTGGCAGGATTATAGTTGGTCAAGTGGATACAGGGATGGAGCGCTGGGGAGCATGAGATGATACCGGTGGACTAGGTTAGATGGCATAGTTTGGGCTTCAACAGGATGTGCCTCCACCATTTTTGTAGTATCGCAGGGATGATGTGGAGAGACCATTATCTCCACCACATCCAGTACATATCCTACAAGACATGAGGAGCAGGTGGACGATAGATGGATAGATGATGCTGGTATTACTGATGGATACAAGCGCTGGTGGATAGCCCAGCTATAGGTAGCACCACTAAGGCTAGGACAACCTGATCTAGCCATAGTTATAGTATAAAGGGACCAGTTACAGGGTCAGGTGACAATGTTACAGCTACAACTTACTCAGGCACAGGCCTAGGTGACCACTCTTTGGGGAAATGTGACTGGATTACAGGGGTATTTAACACAAGCGTAGGCTCAAATTCAGGTTTATGCTCCTACACAGCCACCATAACAAGGATGGGGGACATGTAGCCACATTACAGGCTCAGATCACTGACTTTACATGACCAGCTGGTAGCAGCCCATGCACAGGTAAAGGCAGGAGATGGGGGGTAGGTTGCAGGGCTGTAGGCACAGGTTTCCACTTTACAGGGCCAGTTGGCATAGGCTCAGGCACAGGTGTAGGCACAGGTACAGGCACTTGATAGCAGGACAGGGTCCCATTGTATAGGCACAGGCACTAGGATAGGGTCTCATGTTACAGATAGGAGGACATGGAACACTAGTACAGGTACATGGTCTATAGGTAGGTGCCAGAGATATGGCACTACCCCAGGTGATTTCGATGGTCAGTTACAGATGATTTTGTGTCAGAGCGTGGTATTATTAGGACCGATTGATGGAGGCTGGCATCCCCTATGTGACATATGGCGAGTATAGAGCACAATAGGAAGTGAGTGTTAGGACCAGCTCACAGAATCATAGTTCCAATAGCTTAGAGAGCCATCGACCTCATAGACAGGGTCAGGGAGAGGTGACAAGTAGGCAGAGGTGGGGGCCAGATGAGGGTACCAGAGAGAGCATTAGAGGTTCAGCCCCCTCACATAGATGATATTGGAGAGATAGAGACATTGTATTTTGATTTTTGATATATATACCGACCTGCATGCTGAAGACATGAGATGTATATGAGAGTTTTGAGATACTTGTATTTATATATCTATATATTTAGTGTATTGATATACAGACTTTCGATGTATAGATTGATGATGATATTTATAGATGATGGACGTGGTTTATTTCCATTGTATTGTTATCATGGAAACTAGATGTGTAGGCATGGCTTTATGATGATGTATGGTTGATTGCATTTCCATTATATTGATGTCATGGAAAGTAGATGTAGGCATGGTTTTAGGATGATGTATGTTGTGAATGTTTAATTTTATTTCCACTATATTGATGTCATGGAAACTAGATGTAGGCATGGCTTGGTTATGTTTTATATGGTTGAATGGTGTAATTTCCACTATTTTGATGTTATGGAAACTAGATGTTTAGGCATGGTTGAGTCGATGTGGTCATGATGTGAGTTCATTCCCATTATATTGATGTTATGGAAATTAGTTGTAGGCATGGTTTTGATGGATGTTGTTATGATTTTAATTTCCAAGTTATTGGCATTATGGAAAATAAATAATGATATATATGGGTGATGTATGGTTTTGTTTTGAATTAACTTCCAAGTTATGGTTTTAATGGAAACTAACTAACTAGGTTTGGTCTGATGGGGAAAAGCATGGAAAATGAGGAAAGGGAAAGAGTGGTTGAGCTAACCTCCAAGGGCCCCATGCCCTCGGAGTGCTACCTACATAGCCCCAGTGAAAGGGGGTCTTAGGCCGATGTAGTTCTCCCATAAACTAGGGAAGAATAAGAGATTGGGTGAGGGAAGATGAATAGGTAGGTTATATTGGTTTAGGTTGGTTGGGTAAGGCATGTTTGAAAATAGGAAAGGTCGAATGTTGAATAGGTAATAGGTAAGGTTGAAGGTAGATTTAAATTTTTAAGCTCTTATGGTATAGGTATAAAAAGAAGGTGTCATTGGTTAAATTCAAAGGATTTTGATAGATCTTATAGGTATTGAACAAACAACGCATCAAGGTAGGAATAAAAGAGGTAAACTAAAAAGAAGCAAAATGCCCCCAAGTTGGAAAGGACCATAAGTTTCGACCCTTAGACTTATTTGAACATATGTCCCTAGATAAATTACATGATGTGATAGGTCTATAGGTGAAAGAAGTGGCGTGATAAGTATGTGTAAATATACATGCACCATCCCTTGAATACCTTTTTCTTAGAATAAAATAAAAGGAGGTAAGGTGGAGGATTGTGTTTAGCATAACCTTATTGTGAGACAACATGCCCCTTCTACAAGATACCCAAAACCATGAATAGGCAAGTCCATGACCAAAAGAAATTTTTTCATTTTTCTTGATTTTTCTTTTCTTTTTAAACTTTCATAGACTGATCAATGTGGGAAGTCAATGTGGGATAAATAAAATATCTCCTTGAGGTCTTCATGAAGTTGGTCAATGTGAGAAGATCCAGGGTAATTTTTTATTTCACTTTTTCAAAAAATAGTCTTCTTTTTTGATAGAATTTATACAATATAGCTAACTTTATATAGCTTTCCTTTGAGGGAGCTCTCAGTCTATTTATAGTAGCAAGAGAGAAAGAGATGTCCTTTTGAGGGAATCATCTAATTTACAAGAATTTTGACTCAAGGAGTTGAATTTTTAGTATCCCATATATTTTGCTTTTATTTTATTTTGGACATTAATTTAATTAAATTAATATTTTAGGTCATGGAAAAGACTATAAAGGAGTATAAGCCTCTTGTAGGAAAGAAAAACCATAACATGGAAAGAGGTTAACTATGCAAGAGAGGTTTCAAGTGATGAAAAACCATGGGATTCCATCCTCCAAAAAAGATGAAAAATATCCATGAGAATCATGCCATGAGTAGAGCCGTGGTACTCATGTTGAAGATAAGGTTAAATGGTGATGGATAATCACACAATTCTAGTTTAGTCATTGGTCCTTGAAATAGGTAGATGGAAGGAGAGGTTCACTCAAGGGATGAGCATATAAGTGACATAAAGTGATGTTGTACTTTATTCAACAATAGAACGGTCAAAGATGCAAGGCATTAAGGGGCTCAGGTTTGGGTTTACCTTCAAGAGAAGATAAACGATAAGCACCTGATCCATAGGTATGGGTGACAATGTAGGGTCTAAGCCAATTAGGAGAAAAATTTCCTCGTTTACTTTTCTTTTCTTTAGTTACATGTTGATTTTATTTTAGGACAAGATCACCAACCTTGAAAGTTAATTGAAGAACAAATTTTTCATAGGCACATTTGATACGTTTTTGCTAGATTTGAAGGTGATCAGGAGCATTTAAATGGAATTTGTCTAATAACTCAAGTTGTGTCAGAAGGTCTTGGTGAAAGTGTCATCATTGAGCATATCTTTAAGTGAGATATGAACAGATGGAATTTGGACTTCAAGAGGTAGGATAGCCTGTGTACCGTAGACCAAAGAGAAATTGTGGTGGCATGGTTGAGGTATGAATACTGGTGCAATAAGCCCATAAGGCGAAAGGAATGTGTGTATGCCAATCCTTACCAGTATCATCGACATGAATTTCATGAGAATTTTGTTGAGGGTTTTGTTAGTTGATTCGGCTTTTACCATTTTTTAGGATAATAGGGTGAAGAGAAACTGAGTTGAATACCAAAGTTATCACAGAGTTTGCGTAGGGTCTTGTTTTTGAATTTTTTACCATTGTCAGTGATGAGGCAATGAGGAACACCAAAATGACAAATGATGTGATGGTTAATGAATTCACATATTTTCTCAGCTTTTGTAGAAATGAGAGGGATGAATTCTACCCATTTAGTGTAATATTCAGTTGTTGTGATGATCCATTGATGATGTTGAGAAGAATGAGGGTTAATCTCTCTGGACGAGATCCAAACCCCATTGAGAGAAAGGCCAAAATTCTCTAGTGACTTATAAGGTGTGACTTGGGGTGTGGTGAAGGTTAGCATGTTGCTGACACTTCACACAATGTTTGACATAGTCACAACAATCTTGGTTAAGGGTTGGATAGTAATAGATGAGGTGAAGAATATGTTTGGCAACAACGTGACCACTAAAATGTCCACCACAAATCCTGTCATGGATTTCTTTAATGGTGTACGGAATTTCAGAACTAGTGAGGCACCATGAGGAGGATACTCGTCAAAGCCACACTTTTAGAGAAGACCCCCATGATGACATAATGAGAGACCTTTTGGAGGAAGGCTCGTTTACCATTGTGAGTGAGATCTGGAGGTAGAATTAAAATTGGGAGAGGTAATCAATGAACTACTTATACCATATGTCATGTGGGTCAGCTTTCAATTCTTCCCACAAAATTTATGTCACGGAGGAGATAAGAAAGTGTCTGCAACCGTTTTATTATGACAAATATTTTAGATTCTAAAGGTGAGGAAGGTATTTGTGAGGTAAGGCAAGCCATGGTATCCAAAAATTTGTTAGTGGATCATGGAACAATTTGAATGTCATAATTATCAAAGGTAGTCAAAAGCATGTCCATGTGATGCTTATACTTCTGAAGTAATTTTTTACGACACTGGTATAAACCATTGAATTGGTTGACGACCAGTTGAGAATCACCAAAGATATTAATGGTCTTAACATCTAGGGAAATGGAAGTTTGGATACCTAACACGAGTGCTTTGTATTCAACCATGTTATTAGTATGATCGAATTCAAGTTTGAAAGATAAAGGCATAGGCTTGCCATCAAGAGGAATGAGGATAACCCATATGCCACCCCCACATTGACATTTAGAACCATCAAATAATAAGGTCATCTGATAAATGATGTCATCAAGGGAGAGGGTAGCAATGGATTCATCAAGGAAAATCAAAGTTAGAAGATTGATTTTTGGAAAGAGGTGCATTTGCAAGCTAATATGCAATGGTTTGTCCTTTGACAAATTTTTGATGGATGAATTTGAGATTGAGGTCTACAAGAAGCATTAGCCAACATGTAACATGTTGGTGTTGGTAAGGTTTAACATACATGTAATGCAAGGAGTTGGTGTTGGTGATGATGATGTTTTTGTGGTTGAGTAGGTAATGGTGTATTTTGGTGGTGACAAAGACTAGGGATAAGCATAACTTTTCAGAATTGAGTATATTTAGTCTCATAGTATAAAAGAGTATGAATTATATAATAAACCACTTTCTCCCTATGTTTCTCATCGTGATGAGTGAGCATGACACCCAAGGAATGATCAGTGGAAGAAATGTAGAGGTAAAAGGTTTGTCATCCTTTGGTGGGATAAGCATAGGTGGTTGAAGAAGGTATTCCTTTAATTACTTCAAAATGGATTTGTGGCAATCATCATCCCAATTGAAGGAAACATCCTTTTTAAGAAGATGATGAAAAGGGTGACATCAGTTGGAAAGTTGGGAAATAAAGCATCAAATAGATTTGAACTTTCCTTACAAACTACGAAGCTGCCGAAGGTTAGTAGGTGGAGGCATCTCAAGAATAGCCTTGATTTTAGTAGGATCAACTTCGATACCATGCAAAGAGATGATAAAGCCAAGGAGTTTTCCAGAGAGAATGATACAGATGCACTTCATTGGTTGAAGGAAAACACAGTATTTGATGAGATGATCAAAGATGATTTTGAGAATTTGGAGGTGTTCAGAACAAATTTTAGACTTGGCAAGAAGGTCGTCTGACATAATCTTCCAATATGTCTATGCATGATGTCATGGAAGATATAGGTCATAACACATTGATATGTGGCACCATCATTTTTAAGGCCAAAGGGCATTATGTGATAATAGAAGGCCCCCCAAGGGGTGATGAAGGTGGTTTTGTGTTGATCTTCAAGAGTGAGTAATATTTGATTATAACCCAAAAACCCGTCCATGAGTGATAGCATCTCATAACCGGTTGTAAGATCAACAAGCTAGTTGATACTAGGCAGAGGAAAATCATCCTTAGGGAAATGAAAGGTTAAGGTGTGGAAATCTATGTAGATGCGAAGTCCCCCTGTCACTTTGGTGATAGGAACAATGTTAGAAATCCATTGGGGATAGTCAATGGCTAGAATAAAAGAAACATAAAGGAGGTGCTAGAGTTCTTCTTTCGCAAGAAGGTAAATACAGGGATGCATTTTTTGTAGCTTTTATTTCACAGGTTTAACATCAGAATAGTTACAATATTGTGGACCATGATATTAGGGTCAATACCAGGCATATCGGTGTAAGACCAAGAAAAAGTGTTGCTATGATCTCGAAGGAAAGAGGTGAAGGATTCTTGTTTAGTGGAATCTAAAGATTGACCTATCTTTAGAATTCGAGGGTCATCCTAAGTGTGAATGTTGATCTCTATGGTTGATTCATTCAGCATGGTTTGTGTCTCAGAAGGTAATGACTAGTGAATGTAAGAATCTTTGCACCTAGATAGGTGAGAATATAATCATCGTCCTAACATTGAACAATGTTTATAGAAGGTGTGTCATCATCGATCATGTTAGGATACAGGAAGGGAAGGGAAGAAGGAGCCTCACCATCATGTTGATAGGTCAGAGGTCCTAAGGAAATGGTGTTCACGAAAAAAAAAAGTTAGGAGGGATGGATTCTGGATCCATGGACTTCGTGGGGGAAGGTGGTGTAGTAGGTGAGTGAGGTGGGGAAGGTGTATCTTCCTCTATGAGGTTGATACAAGCTTTCTTAGAAGAAGGTTCCTCATAAAATCCAAGACCGCTATGGTCTTTGTGTTTCTGAGTGGTGCAAGGTATGAATGTGTGACAAACCTATTCGTAAAGACCAAAGCTAAAGCCTTTCCAAGCACATCGATGAAGAAAAGTGTGGGTGAAGCATCGATTGGTAAGATATTGGAAATCAAATGAGAATGGATGGGTTTGAGTGGGTGGTTTTGGAGTATATGAAGAAGCGTCAAGTCCCCCATATGTCAAGTTGGTGTGAAGGTGGGGCGTACCATATGGAAATACCTCACCTACACGATGGTTGTAATGTGGGTGTTGATGGAGGCTTCCATACTCTTGAGGAGTAAGAAAGGTGTTGATGTTTGTAGAGGTGATACTCCCCTAAGGTAAGGCATTGAAAAACACCTACCAAGGGATCAAAAGTTGGTATTTGGTTAGTGGGAATGGAAGAATCACCAGAAGCCTGAGAAGGGGAAGCATCAATTTTTTGTGAATTAGATGGGTTGGCTGATGGGCTAGTTATGGAAGTTATGGCAATAGTGGGAATAGAGGAGTTGGTTGTGGAAGATGTAGCAACAGAAGTGGTGGATGAGGCAGGGCTGAAGAAGAAGTGGTAGTGGTGGTAGATGGGATAACAGTTGAAGAAGAAGAAGTAGTGGTGGTAGATTCCTTAACTGGTATAAGGACATCATTAGGTCGATAGAGCATATTGTAGGTTTTGAATGGTGAAGGATCTTCTAGAATGGTGTAGTTGTGCCCTTCATGTTCAAATTTTAAACAACGGTGTAAGGTTGAAGGTACACAACCCATGGCGTGAATCCAAGGTTGACTAAGTAGCATGTTGTATTAGAATTACCCCTCTAGGACATAAAATAATTCAAGAATGGTACGAGGAGCCACGCGAATGTGGAGGATGATGGTGCCAAGGGTGGAAATCATGGCATCGTTAAATGAATGCAACATAACTAGGTTATTATGCATGTAATTGGAAGGGATGCACATTTTCTTGTACACATGGGAAGAAATGATGTTGATACTGGCACCTCCATCAATCATAATGTGTCGAACGCGTGTGTTATCAATGTAGGTGGAAATGAATAGGGTGGGGTCAGGATCATCTGATTGGAGAGGGACAATCTCTTCATCAGAGAAACTAATAGTAGAGACTTGATGAAAGGTAACAGGAGCAGAAGATGGAGGTGGAGTAGTAAAGGAAGCCACATGCTGTGAGGTAATGATGGAAACAACAGGTGTGGCATCATTAGGTGGAACCTCAATAGATTACAGGACCTTGATGAGGGCTTGACGATGAGACTCAGAGGTTTGGATGACATCATACAAATACATTTTGAGGGGGGATTGGTGAAGTTGTTTGATCATGGTACGATGTGTGACTCTGTCAGAAATGGGATATGTCAGCCCATAGATGGTTACCTTGGGTGCAGGTGCAGATGGAATGTTGGGTAAAGGTGTAGTGGATGGGTTTCCTGTCTTCTCTTTTCCTTTGTCTTTATGTGCTCTAGTGGCAACTCAAACCATATTGATCTGAGGAAAAGAGGGAGATGTGTCGTGAAAGGTATAACGATAGGAGGGACAAAAACCTAGTGCAGGATAAGAGCCTTGTGAAATGAGTATGGTGCACTGGAATTTAGAGGGGGTTGGGATAGCTCCCTAATCTGGACCATATTGATCTCAAAGGTTAGAGGAGGAAAAGAGGGTTGTGGAGGTGGAGGTGAAGGCTGTTGAATAGATATGGGGTGAGGCTACGTGGTGACAGGTGAAGGTGGAATGGGATCTTCATCCAAAAGGTCATCTTCGTCAAAGAGCTCTTCAGGAGAACACAATTGAAGAAGAATATTTTTAAGGGCCTTATAATTTTCAACATCATGCCCTAGGACATGATGATATGCAAAAATATTGGTATCGTCAAACCCTTCTGGTTTAGGTTTGAGTGGGTCGTAAGGCCTAAGAGGTGGCAATGTAATGGTGGAAGTTTCTAATAGCCGAGTGAGGATGTTAGTGTAAGACCCTACCAAGGGATCACAATGAGAAGTGAGAGTAGGTTTGGATGGAGGTTTGGGTGACTTCTGTGGAAGAGGCTTTGCTGGAGGTGGAGTTGTTTTGGATGGAGGTGTGGGTGGATATTTTATGGAAGAGGCACTACTGGGTGGAGTTGGAGGTTGAGTAGGTTTAACTACCTTTTTGGTAGGTAGTGTAGTTTTAGGCTTGGGTTGCACCTTCTTGGGTAAAGGTGTTGGGGTAGTGTGTGAAGTAGAAGGGAATGCATAAGATAGAAGTGGATGGGTCAACCAAGGTGAGAGTGGAGGTGTGGTGAAGATAGTAGTAGGAGGAAATACAGAAAGTGTAGGTTGAAGGGAAGGTAAAGGCATGGGTAGTGGAGTAGGTGTAGGTAATGTAGAAGGTTTGGGTGGAATAGGAGGATGTGATAAGGATGTAGGTTGCTTCGTTTTAGTTTTACCTTGGGTAGGAGGTTTCTTGACCAAGGTTGATGGATGGGGGCCTAAGATGGATGGAAGTGGCGAAGGTGAAAGAGGAGGAGTGGGAGAAACTGGGGTACGAGGCCTAAGAGGTTGGGTCTTCCTCTTAGGTGGGGGGATAATCCTGGTGATAGTTTGGGAAGAGGTGGCTAAATCAATATTCACAAGAGGATGGACTAAACTCGGTGTTGGCACAACCCCCAATGTAGTGATAGGTTTGGGTGTAGGTGAAGGTATGGGTGTAGGTAGAGGTTTGGGTGCAGGTGGTTGTTGGGGTAACTGTAAAGGTTTGGGTGTAGGTGAGGATGATGTAGAAGAGGATACTATAACCAGCTCAGGTGTGATAGATTTAGTTGTCTTGAACACTTTAGGATAAATCGTTGAAGTGTCTGTGGGAAACATTTGCATTTGAGTCGATACGGGAAGTCGAAGGCATCCCCAAAGCATGGAGTAGTTGACATACTCCAAGTGATCGGCCAAATGGGAGAATGGCATAGTAGTGGAGGGGGATGATGATTATTTGGTAGTAATCCCTATGAAGAATTATGACGTCTGTGAGACAGGGAATTTTTTGGCTTCTGACTCAGTAGGGAGGAGGGATGTAAGAAGGTTGATGGGACCTTTGAAGGTTGTTGGAGAATTGTACCCAATGGGCAGTGAAGATGCGAGTGACTCCTCTATGGGTTGAGGAGGGGACAAGGTAGGTGGTATAAACTCTTCCTTAGGTAGAGGAGAGGATAAGGTAGGATCTTCCGCATGTAGAAGAATGGGTAGTGTGGGTTTCTTGATAGGTGGAGGAATAAGTGGGGTAAGTGTCACTGTGGATGAAGAAATAGATGAGGTAAGTTGCTCGGTAGGTGAAATAGGGGGTAAGGTCGATTCCTCCATGGGTAGAGAAGGGAATGATGTAGAATCCTCCATAGGTAGAGGAGTGGATGAAATAGGATCCTCTGTGGGTGGAGGAGCTCGTGAAAGAATTTCCTCAATAGATGGGATGGGAGGAAACTAGGCAGAAGGGGTCGGTATTGTATTGAAGATGCCATAAACCTCGCAAACATTGGTATCATTGGTTGAGGTTTCACCTGCTTGGTTGGATGATGGAGTGTGATGTGGAAACATATTCTTAAAGATGTGGAGGTTAGTCGGTGTAATGGGGTTATCCAAGACAAGATCTTCCCTATCCAACATTTCCTGGACAATTTTTTTGAAATTTTTACAATTACCATCACTATGACCTCTGACTTGGTGATAGTTACAGTAATCATTCTCCTTATACCATGCAGGCACGGGATAGGAAGGGTCAAAACTAGTATGTGGTTTGAAAAGTGGAAGATTTATGGCTCTTACATTTAGAAGCGTTTCTAAAACCAAGGAGTAAGGTTCTCCTATAGGAGTATATCATCATTGTTCATGCCTGTATTGAAATTCTAAATAGGAGAAAGAGTAGAAGGTGGTTTTGGTTGGTTAGATGGATGAGATGGACCAACTTTCATAACCACCGCATTGGTAGATCCTTTGGGTTTTGAATGATTGGTTTGTGGTTTGGAAGAAGAAGAAGAGTCATTTGATTTGAATGGAGTGCTCTTGTTGTGTAATTATAGCTTCTTATCTTCGATAGCATAGATTTCTAGCTTCAGAGCCATGGTGAATGCCTCATCAAACATTCAAAATGTTTGGACCTGAAGAGTTGGAGAGATGTGCCTGACACAAGCCCTAGTGAACAACTCTATCAACTCGGTTTGTGGAAGTTGAAAGGTGAGCTGATTGGTAAGGCTCTGCCAACGTGTGACAAAATCTGTGATAGATTCATCTTCATATTGGCGCATCAAATACAAATCAGTCATGGAGACCTTCTTAGTGATGTTGATGGAGAAATGGTCAAGGAAGGCTTGGGCCAATTGATTGAAAGAAAATATTGAGTGCCTAGGTAAAGCACTGTACCAATCTAAAGTAGGTCCTATCAAGGACATGGGAAAAGTCCTAAGGAGTAAGGCATCATCGTGGGTGATGAGATAACAAATGTGTTTAAATGATCACAAATGTTGTTGCAGATCTTCCTTGCTATTAAATTTTTTGAATTTAGGCATCTCCCAATGTGGGGGATAAGAATGAATGGGTATGGATGGATGAATAGGCTCATTAAAAATTTCTTCATAAGTCAAAGCATTATGGGAGCCAGAAACAAATGCTTCTAGGGTCTTGCATCTTGTCCATCATCATCTTGATCAAATCCATGGTTGGATTAGATTGAGGCGCACCTCCTATGGTATAAGGAGGTGGATACGATGAGTAGGACGTAGAAGGTACACCATTATATGGAGGTGCCGAGTAAGCAAACTTGAGAAGGGGGGATATAAGTAGCAGAAGATGATGATGGCATATACCCTAAATGGGAAGTGTAGGTGATAGGTGGTGGCTGAGATAAGGTATAGATGGGCGGTACCTATGTAGAGACCTTTATAGTAAAAGGTGGTAGGGTAGAAAGTATAGACATGACCAAACTTTGAAAAGGGGTCAACGCAACTGGAGGTTGTGAAGTAATAAGTGACTGATGATGTGGGAATCCCTACACTAAGAGTCATAGATGATGGTGAGGTGGACGTCGAAGGTGTGATAGATGCTTGTAGGTATAACAGATATCAAAGATGTAGGGGTGATCTAAGAAATGACAGGTGGTAAGGTGGAAGGAGGTAACACTAAACTAGTGGTGGTCGATACAGAAGTGGTGGAAAGAGCAGGAGGAATGAAGACATGCACCCCATATAAGGGTTGTCCTAATGAATTATGGGTGGAGGAATGGGAAAGGTAATACTACAAGGATACGGGATTGTGATCAAGGAGTTTTGTGAACTCCTCGTCACTTGTGGATATAGCGATAGAAGAAGCGGGGTCCATGGTGAAGAAATAGATGGTGGTGAAGGACTGGGAGGTAGTGGTTGATGGCTAACATGGAAAGAAGGGTGTTGACTTGTCTGTGCGAGTCAAAACCATGTGAATAATGTAGGAACAGGTGGTCTGAGCTCTGAAGATGGTGCAAAAACATAGAAAAAGATGATAGAAGAAACCTGAAAAATGAAAATTAGTTGTTGTTTTGACAAAAAAATCAAAAAATGGATAGCAACATTGGTAGGGTAACCGATGCTGATAGGATGGGGTAATCGATGTCAGTTTCTAGACTGATGTCTGGTTACTGAGAATAAATGACAGATTTAGAAATCTGGAGATGAAGAGTGTAAATTGGATGAACCTGAACTCTGTTGATGGTAACAAAGACTCAGAAATGTGTAAAATGACAGAAATAGGTCACAAAAAATGAATGGATATGAATTGAATACTATTTTGGGAAAAATAACCAAAATATCAGGGAACCAATGCTAGTCAGTTAACTAATGTTGGTATGAGGAGGTAACCGATGCTAGTCTCTGGACCAATGTCAGTTACTGTGAAATCTTAGAAGATGATGAAAATTTGAATTTTAAAGTGATTAAGTCCAAATAAAACACCAACCCAGAAACTGAGTATGGTAGTGATGAGTCCTAACACACCCAGAATGAACCAGAATACACTAGTTATGATGGTGGGGCATGAAGGAAAAAAATGAAGAAATGGCCTTACTCCTTAAAACACAATTTAACAGTCAAAAGATAAAAAAACACGTCAATCTTATGCTTCAATTTTAATGTTATGGGGATTATTCCATTTAAACTGACTATGAATAGAGTAGAGTTTTTGGTCAACGAAGGGTGCCCTATAAGCAGTCTATGGCTTGTTTTTGGTGTGTTTTGGTTAAAGTGTCCCCAATATATACTACACAGTATGTGAGGTCCGACTCTGATATGATGACTAGTCAGAACACCAGCTAGATCCACTGTCAATCAGGTTATTAACCTTTGGTGGAAACTACTAGGAAGGAAGATGTTTAAGAAATGAGTAAATTTTAAAGTGATTTGGATAGGGGTGTGTGTGCACAAAGTGTGAACTATGATTAATTCCCGCCAATCGTCAACTGGTCATGACCTCCAATATATAGATTGTAAATAAATTTAGGTGATCTAATGCAACAATCACAAGGATGAAATGCATAGATTTTTAAAACCCAAATTGACAATGAAATTCGATGTAGCAAATGGGGAATAGGAAAAGAGAATTCTCTTTCACTAAAATGTAAGTGCAAAATAAAGGAAGAAGAATTATTTTTAAACACCAAATGAAAAATTTCCTTTAGACAAATAGAAGAAGAGAAGATTTACAAGAGAGAAATTTTATGTGAACTTTTTAGAATAGAAAGAAACACAAAAATATTCCCTTGAATGAACAATGCAAAGAACCCAAAAATAGGGTCCCACCAGGCATGGAAAAATGTTTCACCTCAAAGTATGTGATAAAACAGATAATAGGTAAGGGTAAGGAGGTGTACCTGTTAATAGTCGGGAGAAGGTTACACGCATTGTAGAATTTGATCAGACTGAATGTGAGAGCTTCCCTTTGGCTAGGAGGAATGACCTCTATAAGAAACACAACAAGACCATAAAATGATATTAAATAGAAATGATAGTGGACTTCCTAGCGAATGCTAGTTCCAAGAAGTGTGACACTTCCTAGATGGATGTCAATCCACTATTTTATCAAATTAATGAAAATAAATGTGAGAAATAGAGGTCCTATTGCTAACACTTTGATTTAGGTGTCTCAAAACGTTATCAACATACTAGATTAATCTAAATTATTGAAGTACAAACTAATCTAGCATTAGGAAAGGTATGGTTCTGGTTGGGAAAGGTCAGTGAGGTGTTAGGCAAGGTTTGGGTGAAGTTTGGTTACATTCTGGGTTGTTTGTTGAAAATTATAAGCTTGTTGTTCTAGGAAAAATTACCAATCACAGAGACTAGTATTGGTTAGGCAACTGATTCCTGGTACTAGAAAATGACCGACGTCGGTTGGGTAACCGGTGTCAGTAGGGGAAATATGGTCAAAATATTAAAAGTAGGTGTTTTGGATCTCTTTGTGTTTACACAGAGAGTTGAGGGGGTTCGAGAAGGATGGTACGATTTATATGAAGACTCGGCAAGGGTGATAGAGGTTAGGATGGGGAAAATGGTTTAGGTTGGTAGAATATATGGTATATAGGTGAAGGGCGATATTTAGGAAAGAGGAGAGTTAGATAATAGAAATGAATAAAATTCTTAAGATCAAAAACAGAACTAAGGAAAAAAAGAGTGAGTTAATTATCTAAGAACATCTAGATCTAAAGGTGGTGGTGGTTGATGAGCGTTTGGAGATGAAACATGGTTGTGTCTAGTACCATGACAACAAAGCTTATGTGCTCTATTGTGGGTGATACAGGGTTGTGGAAGAAGATATTGTTTGCTGGTGAAGACTTGATGTGCTTTGGTTTTCGTCTGGTAGCTTGAATGCTTGAGAGTTAGAATGCCAATATTGAGTGAATGAATGAATTGAAGAACCCATGCAAAGAGTTAGAAACTCTTATTTAAGGTAACTGGATGGTAGTTAGGGAACTAACACAGTCGGATGAGGGATAACCGGTGTCGGTTAGGGAGAAATGGTCAATTTTTCTAAAAATAGGATTTAATTGCTCCCAGATTTGGTGTTGTGATTGAAGTTTTAGGTCTGGGTCAGAAGTGGGAGATAATGCTAAATGTAGTGTGGAGAGTGGTTAGAGAGATAATAGGTCATAATGATTAGGGTTAGAACAAGTCCTAGTTGGTTAGGATAAGTAGGGACTTGGTCTAAGTTCATTAATAGGCTAGGAATAGGTCTTGGGATGAGGTGGAGGGCTGATGTGGCTAGGTGAGGTGGAAATTAACTTAATTAAGGTGATTAAATTAATTGTGAGGTGAGGTGGGGATTAATTTAATATGGGTAATTAAATTAATTAAAATGTGTGTAACATCCCCTGTGTTCACATGTATGCAACCTATGTTTTACCAATAATTGTCTGTAGGTCATTGAATAAAAAAATATTGGTCGAAACTTTTGATTTTCCATCACTTCAGGTAGCATCCATATTTCTTGTCATTTGACAATTTACACCTTTGTTAATTGGCATGAGGTAATCTAATTGCTAAAGGGGGAATTTACAATTAGACTTGTTTTTTAGGTTTCAAATGGAGGACATCAATCCCTTAATCGGAAAAAAATTCATGGGTGATGTACCCTGTCACTCTACCAACTTACATCGTCTTAGTCCACATGTTATCTTCTTGTTGGCAAAAATCATGTCAAAATGGGAAGTGCCTTTCTAGTTTTGATTTTTGTGACTGCTATGTGTCATATTCTTCCCCTTAACTATGTGGTCATTATCGAGGATCTCTTGTGAAAATTTTTAGATAGCTTATCATTTAGGATAGAAAATCCCATGGAAGGGTCTTGTTGGAGCTCAAAATTACATCCTAGATATGATCACGAATGACCAAGAATTTTGAGGCAGCATGCGACTGTCTCTCAGTTGTGGTACATGTGAACTGAGACAAACCTCCAGAGAAGGCCGAATTCCTCTACCTATTCCTACTGTTAAAACTACTCCTATGAATTGAAATGAAACTATCTAACTCTACTCTAAAACTCCAAGGGACTAGGGTGAGAAGGAGATGCATCAAACAAAAATCCTAAACTAGAGAGGTGATAACACCAGAAAGAGAGGTGTAAATATTACAATGAGTGAGAAATACGGAGAAAATGATGAAGGGGAGGGCAGAAATGAGAACCACACTCCATATCAACATTCAAACCACCACTTTCTAGAGAACAACACACCTGAGACCCTGCAAGGAAGACAAAATATGCACACAACACCTACATATACAATGAAAGGAAAGGAAAAGATGCAATAAAACAGAGAAAGGGAAGAAAATAGCCACAAAACACACATTTTATTGCTTCAAGAATGAAAAATCCATTACATGAGAGGATAAGAGGCAATGATCACCATGCTAGATGTCCAAACATGAGTCCTACAACTCACAACTGTTCTAGAACCATTTTGACATATTTCTATTACAATGAACATCCTCCCTTCTCAAAATGAGAAGTTTACAAAATATAGAAGAGGTGAGAAAGAGAGAAGAGGTGAGAATCCCAAAATTCCCCCTTTACCCACCAACAACATTCATTAATTCCCTATAAAACAACATGGGAGTCTTGTAAAACTCATTCCCCAATGTCATTTGGCTTGTTGGACAAGAAAATGACCATACTACATTAAATTTGGGCTACTAGGAAAACTAAAATTGTTCTTTTGATCTTGGAATTTTTTTTACCATTTTTTCCCACCTACTCTCACCAAACTTCTAATTTTTTGATTTCATAATGTAGAGTGCTGAGAGACGTTTCCAAAAATTCCAAGATCATTGAAATTGGTGCACCTGGGAAAAATATATTGCAAATCATGTTTTCGAAGTGTTATTGTTTCACTCCTTTGTTCTATCAATTTTCAAACAAGCATTACTTCAAAGTAATGCCCCATTGGATGCGTGGGTCACTCTTTCTTTTCCCTTTGTATCTCGGGTTTTTTCTTGTGGTTTACTTCGGGCTTTTAAGGAGTAATTACTTCGAAGTAACCCCCTTAAGAAAACCCGCAATACTGCTTTACTTTTCAGGGTTCTAGAACTGCTTGACTCAGGTTTGCAAGCTAGCATTACTTGGAAGTAATGACACCTCGCAAACCCATAATACTCTTTGTTTGATTTATTTTATGCTATTCTAGAGTTCCTTTACTTCATTCCTTCGCCACAGGGTTTAGGGGGGTTCATGACTTGGAAGTTATTGGAGGTCGGGTTTGTGCATAACTATCTTCCCTTTTTCTTTGTATTGTGGGATCTATTGCTCCCTGAGGAACATTGTTCCACACAACCCCTTGTGCTCCAAACCTGCCCCAACCCACACAACACTGGCTCTGTGTATTGCATAGGTTTCGTGCCCGTGGGGAACACACATCCTCGTGGTCCCAATTCCGTCTAGACCCTTTGGGCCTGCAAATGCCAATCCACCTGCATACGACTAAATTCGCCCCCACATTAACATTGAGGACAAAATGGACCCGCAAGTAACACACATCCCCACGGTACTTGTACCTCCCAGGCCCCAAATTTCCACATTCCCCATAATACAAAAAGGCCCGTCCAAATCCCTTAGCAAATCGGACCTTTCGTCCTTTCAGGGAACTCGAGCCCCTAAAGCACTTGTATTGTGAGTTCCTCCCAGACCCGATTTTGCCACATTAAACTGTTTAAAGCCATTTTTCACATTTTTCTCCAATTTTCCCAATTTTTCACTAACTCCTTGGATTTTTCTTGGACTGGTGAGTTAGGAAAAGGAAGAAAAGTGTCCCCAAAGCCAGTTTTCCCCTTTTTGCCATTTTTACTCAAAAATTGGCCCAATTATGGAACTGTGAAGCCTAAAACAATGGAAATGCATGCAAATGATTCAAGTGCCCCAAAAATCATGAAAAATACATATTTTCTTTCAGATTCTCCAATGAAGCCCATCCAATTATCCAAGTCCAAAATTCCTCAAGTTGTCCAATTTTTGCAAGAGTGCAAATATGGACAACAAGTCTCACATACTTCGCATTGGAAATATAATGAGAATCAAACAATGGTCATATTTATGAATAAAAAAATCTAAAGTGTCTGAGAATCCAATGCACATAGGTATGATAATTGAGCAATATGGATGTAACATGATCAATGGGAAGTGAAAATTCGGTTTGCTCTCTCCTCCTTACACTTGGTAGTTGACTGCCAATATGCCTTTAATAATCTTTCCAAGATTCCACCTAGACACACATTGTAATTATTTCTATCTCTTACAATGGTGTTATATCTCCTTATTTCATCCACTGTCACCCACGTACAATCCCAAAATAATACACCCCTAGTTATTACTTAACACCAAATACAAATTAATAAATAATAATTCCATAAGTGTAAAGACACCTAATTGAAGATAAAAATAGAAAAATAAATTTACACTTAATTCCAACATAAATACTCATTTCTTTAAATAGATATGTGAATTAGAGAGTAACACGTTGTTGGAATGATGATGTATCTGTTGGTGCAAAATCACAGCACCCCTGGATGTTGATCAGATTTCTAGTTTGATCACTCGAAGCATCCAGTGTGATTGCACAACATGGGTGCTATCTCCAAGTTGTGGGACTTGCTACTTGAGATAGACCTCCAGAGAAGGTTGGTTCCTGCTCCTAAACTACCTGCCACAAGATATTCTTGTGCAGGCAAGCTAATCTAATCCTAATCTAACCACCAAGGAGACAGGGAGAGAGAGAGAAGAGAAAAAGAAGCCTACACTAAAACGGTGATACACCAGAGAAGGAGAATGTTGAACATCTATCAAAACTACCATGGAACAAAGAGAGGTGAGCAATGGGAAGGATGGACAGATGCATCACAAACCCAAGGATAGATTTCACACAGAAAATGTCCCAAAACTCCATGAACACAGCTCCAGACCTGTAATGAACATTAGAACATGCACAAATACCTGCAATGAAGAGAGGCAAGAAGAAAACAAGTAAAAAACGAGCAAGGATGGATAGATGCATCACAAAACACATTTTTTGTTGCTCCAGAAGTTTGCACAGAACATCATTTTAATGGTAAAAGGCAAAAACGCCATTACAGAGCAGGGGAGGAGGTTTAAACTCCATTTTCAACCCTGGGGAAGAAAAGAAGGGAGCCGGCAGAGCAGAAAAGATGAACCCCTTAGAAAGAAGCCCCTCCTTACAATTTATAGGAAGAATGAGAGAGAAAAGAGAGAGGAATTCCAAATCTACCCCAACCACCTCCAGGTTGCATTTAATTCATCTCATTATGGCGGTAGGTAAGAACCCTAGCAAGCCCCAAAAATGGCGAATTGTATTTTGCATTTTGAAAAAAAAATTCCCACCTAATTAAAGATATCCAATTATAGTTGGATAGAGGACCTCGTAAGCTTTCCGAAAAGTCCAACCTTGTGTGAATCCGAGCTCCCTATGAAAAGTTATGGCCATTTGAATATCTACGTCAGTGTCCGCTTCCTGTCAGCGCTCAAAATGTTGCGCCTCCTGAATCAGCACCCTTGGCGCACCTTTCAGCATGTCGACAGGAACTTATCAGCGCCCTTGGTGCACCTTTCAGCATGTCGATAGGAACTTATCAGCGCCCTTGGCACACCTTTCAGCATGTCGACAGGAACTTATCAGCGCCCTTTACCTGTGCCTGAGCGCAACTTTTTCGGTGTCAGCACCTCCTGCTGTGCGCCTCTTACCTGCGCCAAGGGCGCAACTTTTTCGGTGTCAGCACCTCCTACTGTGCGCCTCTTACCTGCGCCAAGGGCGCAACTTTTTCGGTGTCTCCATATCCTTTTGCTTGTCTATATTTACCCGAGGAGGGAAAAATATACAACAGTATCATAACAAGAAAATTAAACAATTTGGCATGCATTAGAAAAATTCTTAGTAAATATCTTATGTTTATAGTGAGGATAAAGTTAATAGAGGTGTGGAGGGGTGAGGAACATTCCCTCTACCATGTTCTATATCATATTATGAAATTCCACATCATCTGTTATGTCTATGTCAAGATCCATGTCCACAAAGCCTGGATTTTCATTTGGAGTTAGTTGTGGTGACAATGATGGTGATGGCGATGGCAATGGTATGGTGGTTATGAGTAAGACAACCTAAATGTCTTTACAAGAGTTCGTATGTGGGAGGGGAAAGCATGAAACTAATATGAGAAATTCAAATACATAGATGCTCCTCTCAAAGCCGAGGTCTTTATGTCATGTGCACCATCTCAACATTATCTAAGCTCCCCAACCATGTTCAAGAATTATTTTTGGGATGTTAAATTTTGGATACCCGTTTTCTATGATTCAATCTCCTCTTCATATTGTTATCCAAAATTTGTGCCTCTACAAATTTTTGATACCTATTCAAAATTTAAAGTACATGATTCTGGGACGTGCATATGGCCATCAAATTCAACCCCATTAGAAGAGAAAGTCAGCTCATCTTTTGGCTCAGTCAATTTGGTCTTTTCTCGTGGTGAGCTGACGAGCCGCGACAAATGTTCGAATTGTTGGTCAAGCTCATTGTGAAATTGGGTCAAACGGTGGTTGGGTTGGACATGTAGGTCATATGCCTGATAGGTTAGTCAGACATGATGGATGGTGTCCAACCCCCTTGGGTTAGATGGCCCGGTGGTTAGTCGGTAGTGTGGCGTATAGAAAGGGATGGACGGCATGGGGTTGGTCAGCTCTATTGGATGGGTGATGGGTTGGACAGTGTCCAACCCCTGGTATGGAAGGCAATTGGTCGACTCAGATAGACAATGTCTAACCATTTCGGGTTGGATGACACAATGAGTTCATGGTTGGTCGAGTGGACGGCATACGAAGAGGTTGGTCGGCAAGGTAAGACATCATCCAACCCCCTAGGTTGGTTGACATGGATAGACGTCATCCAACCCCTTCACGGTTGGCGGTGCAGACATTAGACAGCCAACATGGTTGGGCAACTCACAGTTGTACGATGTGGTTGGTCGAGTCACCAGGTTGGTCGGCTCATTGGTTTGTCGGCAATAAGGATGGTCGACAACTAGAAGTATGTATGGTCACGAAGTTAGACGTCGTCCAACCCCAATGAATATTGGATGACAATCAGGTTAGATGACCTACTCACAATCGTACGGATCATGGTTAGACGACCGTCTAACCTGAATATGGAGAAGAACTCACGAGACAGACACTTTGCTCAAAGGAGGTTGTACGGATCAAAGAGGATGGACGACGTCCAACCTCACATGGTTGGGTGACCCGCAGGATGGATGAGTCATAGCCCAGGCGAAGGTAGGTAGATGAATGACAACCCAATAACCAGAATTAATGAGGCATGGTACCCATGACTACTCGTGTAAGAAAAGTACCAAATTATATGGCTCCCCATACGTATTTAATACATTTTGCCGGTTGGTGGCACAAATGGCCTATATATTGTAAAATTTGCATCATTTTAAAGGGATATTTTCTGAAAAGCAAAGGAACTCTGTCAAATTTGTTCCAGAGCTATTGTGAGGGGCTTATTGTAAAGGATTTTGCCTTTTGCTTATGTTATAATGGATTGTGCATGTTTCTGAGCAATAAAATTCATGTTTTGTGGCCATTTTCGCCCTAACTTGTATGAAACTGCATCTTTTGCCTTCCATTATATTTGCAAGTATATTGTGCATGTATCTATCTCTTTACATGGTTTGTAGTTTGTTGTGCTTTATGAATATAGGGAATTGAAAATTGTCTTGGACTATGGCGCTTCTACCAGCCCTCTCCCACTTTGTTTGCTCTCCATCTTTCACTCACTTGGATTGTCTTACCCTTTCTTGGTGCATCACCTTCACTTATAGTAGTTTTATTTTATGCATATTTTTATCCCTGTCTCCTTAGAAAGTATTAGGATAAGATAAGTTTAGCCTGCCATTCTCTGCACTTTAAAGAAGTTAGCACTAGGTTAGGAGAAGAAGCCGACTTTCTCCGGAGGATTATTCTACTTGCAACGTCCCACACTATAGGATAATCCCAAGTTATGCAGGTTACACTGATTGCCTCACACACAAATCACAAGCAATCAGTGGTGATGTAATTTTGTTGTAACACATACCCTTGTAAAGTGAATGCCTGATCTCTCCCCTGCGCTTTACTTGGCATATTTCTCACATAAAACGTTTTACTTTCACCGATCTCAACTTAATCCCTCTACTTTGATTTGTATTGGATTTGCATTTGGTATCGAGATCAATATGAATCAGTATTTGCATTGGGAATCCTCCAAGTTTGCCAATGTATTGCATCATGGATCCCATATTGAGTATTTTGATTGAAAATTACTCACATATGATAGGTCCTCACACCACTAATGAGATCACCCAAATTTATAGCTTCCCTCAATATGCAGTGGTTAAAATTTGCATTGTTCGACTCTCCAAACAACTAAATCACGTAGGCTACACATGTCCCCATGCATCGACATATAAGATGACATCTCTTCCAAATTTCCTCAAATGACATCTATGAATTCAACATATTGCATGCACTCATATTTATTTGGCTCATAAACAAATAATGATTTTCAAACCGATCAACAAAATCATTATCTTCAAACTGATCAACCAAATTATAATATTCAAATTAACACATTCCCTTTTTATAACCTTGGATGTGCTAGAGAATCAAAGGAGGATCCAAGAAAGTGCAAAAAAAATATTTGTTATCTTTTCCCAATGCCTCAAACATTAATTATGTTGATATGTTTCCAAATGGGAGTCTCAATGGTTGTGGTTAACACACGTCATGGAAAAGGAAGGTTGATTGTTTGTGTCGGTGGTCATTAACAAATGATTCCATCTAGACTATTGATGAGGAAAACCTTGATCATCAATGTGCATGAAATCAGTGATAAAAGGGACCCTTAACATAGAGTTCTTGTATCTAACATATTCAGAGTTCAAAGTTTAAACATATGCAAGTTTCCCTATCTACAAGAAGCGGCGAAGGAAAATATACACTATGACCAACCGGTCCTCCTCTCTACATAGTACACCAATGGGTGCCACTTAAATCATCATTTTTATGGCACTTAAGACTTAAGTGCGGAGTTTTCATTCATTTTCATACCTAATCAATAGTGCATGTTATTTTTCAGGACAACTAAATTGCTCAACTTATCAAACCACTATTTTAATATATTGACGTGCATGGGATATATTAATCAGAGGGATGTCCCTATGTACGCCCAGCTGACTGTCGTCGATCTACTCCCCCAGGTGAATGCAGATCGACATAATAACGTCAAACATTAGCTAGTCAAACTCCATGATTTAAACTCATCAAACAAAAGACAACCAAAAATAGAATACCATAATCTTATTTATAATAAAATAAGTGATCTAATTGAGAAATTAAACGGGAGTGCTTACAACCTAATATTAACAATTTTTTTAAACAATAGATTCAACAAGACATGACACTAAAGACGAGAGTTACGAGTAGGTTTGAAATATTCTACTATAACATATAATTTAAAGAAAAAGACAACATAATACTTTGTCCTCACGGCTTAATTATTTTGGTGCCCACATAGGAAGAGAATTAATGAAATCAAAATGCTAGTACACCAACTCTAAGGCTAATTATTGGCATGGAAAGATTGCAGATATGATTTTTTGATCATCAAATGGGTATAATAATATAAATTATAACAAAGCAACTTTATTCTTTGTATTTGGGCACTTTTTCAAACAATCATGCCTATCATGTACTTATCCTAAAGTGTATTACCTCATTCATTCATGTATATTCACCTACCCCTCCCGTATTTAAATTTATACTATGTGGGATTGGGTATATAAATTTTTAACCACCAAAGAATTGAGGGGTGTATGTTTACTAAAAGTTATTTACAAATCTTATATCAATTTTTTTAATTCAATATTTCTATAAAAAAAAAAAAAAAATTATGTTGTAATAAGTGATTGATTAACATTGATGAGTTTTTTTTGAGTTAAACAACTTTACCAATAAACCATCCACTTATTGACAATAATTTATATTAAATCTTGTATCAGATAATATTATTATTATTCCATATCAAAATACATAAACTATTTATACATGGTATTCCCTCATATCTTATTATATAAAAATATATAAAATAACTATCAAATAATAACATAAATTATTTAACACATTTTAATATGTTAAGTGTTAAAACCCAACATCTTTTACTTCCGTAATACTCATTTCATCCTTAATATTTAAAAATAATTCTCATAACATATATTAAAGACTAGATGTACACTCTTCTTAAAAAAAATTGATTGGTGGTGCTCATCTTATAATACAACTTCCTTCTTCAAAATTCCAAATTAGAAAAAATACATTAATCCCTCCCAATTACCCTTAAATTTTAAAAAAAAAAATCAATTTAAAAATAATACTAAAAAAAGATTCTCGAAAATTCCATGTGTACTATTTCTTACACTCCATTGACTTTATACCATATTTGGAGGCTATTTTGTTCGTCCACACCTACCTAACTCGATTCACATTCTTGGTGTGTATAAAGAATGTACATCCACATTCTCTAACATAGCATCTTCAATACCCACTTCATCTCCGTATTTACACAATTTTCTTGTTTGTCCATTAGTATGATATGTTGTCAAACCCAAATGTCCCCTAATCCTATGTTTTTTTTAAATGTTACCTATATCATAACTTTTATTTTTCATCTACATTACTTTTCTATTGCTATTTCACTTCTATGATTTTTTCCTTTATAAATATGTAATTATTTTTAATTTTTACATAAATTGAGATTTTGTTTAATTACCTCTACAATAGTGGAGAGGGCCATCACCTATATTAAAATGTTAATAGAATCACACTCTTTTAAAACTAAGATTTCATCAAATGGGTTTTAGTTTAATAGTACATATGGTGGTGTAAAAGGTGATATCTAGCTATCTAGTGCAATATAAATCTCACAGGATACAAATAAGGGATGAGGTTTGGATCATACCCTAAACCTAAGAATTTTGTTCACCTAACTTGTACAAGCTCCAGATTCAATAAAATAAAAATTCAAAAATTTCCATATTACTATATACCATGTTTAGATATATAGAAAATTTAGAAAAAAGAGTTATTCAAGAAATGAATCATGGAAGACTCTTGTCCAAGAACGTGCTACATTTACCACTTATAAATACGTATGGACCTCAATCCTTTAGAAACATAATATTCTTAATGCTTGGTTTTTGAATATTCTAGGCTCACTTCCTCTTAAACGTAATTGGGTGTCTTGACAAGAAATGGCTCCTCATTTACAATGGCACCATCATTGTAAATTTGACATAGAATGAGCATCCCCAACTCTAGCTTGTGGTGGAATCTGGCTCTTTGGCTCTAACAATCTTCCTCTCATTGTTCACCCTGAATACAAAGTTCGTTCTTTTGCAAATAGAGGCATTACCTTAGTAAGAGATATCTGGGATCTAGACACTTATAATTACTTTCATTGGCCTTTGTTACATCATATATGATTTGGGATGTATGGTTTCCTCAAATGGGTCTATATTTCTCTAGTTTGACTTATTATTGTTGAAGTCCTTCATAAAATTACCACCAATTAGGGACTACATCCACATGGAAAGATTGACATTGGCCAAACTTGTAGGTCATACCAATTGTGACATCAAGACATTTGTATCACCTCATACAACATCCTCTTCCAATAAAAATCTCTCTTAATTGAGAACCAAAAACTTTTCTAATGGGTAAAGAGGCCGAAGGGTGAGAAGTCTAAAGTGGTGAATTGCATTCATCATTCCTCCCCCTTACTAACAAATGCTTGCAATGGCTATAAAGTGGGTTACTTTGCCTTATAATTATTACCATAAATACATGAGGAAAAATGCCATCACGGAGTTTATTTAGATAATGACTAAAATATACACATGTATAACATCCTGCAAGAATTAATATCTAATGAACATTGCTTGTGAAAGCCATCAACTTAACATAAAATTCTTTTAATGTTAAACAAGCAATGTCATTCCCTAACTCTCGTTGGGAGCACATAATATGTAATGTTTGGTAGTCCCCCGCCAAAACCAAATGCCAATTATTGGGCTGACAAATTATCCATACGAAGCCCCCTGTTAGTCACACATTATCCAAACTCGACCTTTCCTTGAATGTAAATGCCCTTTTTGACTTGCTCTTGAAACTATTCCTTATCTTTAATGACACTACCCTACCTCCTCTCATTGGTGTTTTTCTCGTCATTCTTTTGTTCCCGATCTATTTTTCATTGATTTCAACCAAAAAATAACCCTCCTTGGTCCTATGTACCTTTCATCTTTCACAATAATTTAGAATACTACTTGGCTAGTTATGCTTTTTCAAATTTGGAAAAATTATAGTAAACAATTGTATATTGGGAATGGTTATGCCTTAGCCATCCAACAAGCTCTTATTTGCTCTTGTATTTCTCTGCACTTGAGATGATCAGCATGCAGATCTAGGACATAGTTGTGACCTTATTGATAAGATCAAAGATTACCCTCAAATAGTTACATCATTAGTTTTATGTTTTGTCCATGTTGTTCAAACTTAATTACATTGTTTACACTATAATTGTTATTGTCTTGTTCTAGATGACATATTTTCCATATGAGGGGCCTTCAAACACTCCAACTCTTATATTGATTTCTTAATATTTTAATAAATGCAACATCTTTAATTCAAAAAAATAAAAAGGAGGGGAAAAAACATGATATCAATTTGAAACTTAACCCTATAATATACAACAGATGAAGGGACACAAACAACCAAAACAATCATAAGTAGTTTGTGTCATATTCAATATAAATAACAACACAATATTTTTTTGAATATATTGAGGAAGTTGTCAAAACAAACAATACAAATGAGAATTACCAAACTAAAGTATTTAGAAGAGAAAACGTAGTATAGCAAACCAATTAACGAATGATGTCAAAAACATTTATTAGAATAATCAAAAGTCGAAACATAAATATTAAGAAGCCAATCTGCTCACTCAAGCAAGAGATTGTTCAATAAGCAAGAATGATTCACTCAATAAGACAACAAAACAATACATCAAAATGATATCAAATTTTAAAATTTATTTCAATTCATTATTCATCATTTGCTCAACAAATCAATATAAAAATTCATAACTTTCTAAAACAACCTAAACTTATTATTTATTTATAATATAATATTAATGTATAGAAGATAAATACAAATCCCTTTATCTATACAAAAGAAGAAGGAAAAAAAAAAAATTAACATCAATTTCATTTAGAATTGCAACTCCATATAATTTGATGGAGAAAGAGGCTACATAGATCTAGAAAACCAAAAGAACATATATACATTCATTATGTATAATCATTAAAATAAAGATCATTATTAGATAACTTTTTTTTATAAGATAAATGCTTTTGACCGAAGCTATGAACCGGGGGGTTATTGGGTCCCCTCCCTTACATTTTATACAGTATTAGAAACGATTTAAACATGGTGGTTTACAATGAAAACAAATAAACTAGACCACCCTGAGGTAAAATTACAAAATTCAATACATATTGTAGAGCCTGGTTATAAGCCTATTGATAAGATATTTCTATTACTTCCTCTTTTGGGTGTTTAAGGCCCTCTTCAATTGCTTTTGCCTTTCTCTTCCTGGAACTGGGATGACGACCTGTTTCTCCCATGTTGGAAATATGTAGAAGAAAGGCATAGGTGGAACTGCCGAGGCTCCTGAGCCGAGCAACCCGAGGCGGAATAGGGCTGATCAGATTGTCCAAAACTTCCAATTCTAATAGGGATATGGAAGCAATGTCTGACCCTCTCGACTTGCACTTTATGTGAACTGTCACCGCAAACCTCCACAATGTCTTGTTCCACTTCTCCAATTCCAACACATGTTCCTTTTCCACCAAACTCGAGCCTCCAATCTCATCAACCTGTAAGAAGCTGGAAGGCATACAAAAAATCCATACAACTTCTTCCAAACCAACTGCATGGCTAGGATAAATAAAACACCTCGCAATATGAACAACCTTCACCTTATCACCGCTAATCAACAACAAATGGGTCACAAAGAGCGAAGCCAACTTTGCATTTACCCACAAACAGCCATGACCTTACAAGTAGTCTTTCCCCGTGATGCTTTCAATAGCCCTTCATACCTGATTGTATTCTATTTTGAAAACATTCTTCACACGAGAAGGGGAGACTGGACCATAGAAATCCATCTCTTGTGTCTCGCCTCGCAGATACAGTCCTGGGAAGGGCACAAAAGCCATAGCAAACATTCGTCGAAACCCTTGGAAAGACAAAAATAGAGAAAAGAATGTGAAAGAAGAAAAAGAATTGGTAGGACGGAATTAAAGGGGCTTCCCATGTGTCATCATTTGCAATTCAATTGTTAATGGGAAGCATCATTGTTTAGAATGGCGGCCAATCCTGACCAGTTTGAAATATCATTGGAAATTAATGAAGCATTGCCCTTTGACACCCCAATGTTTGTTAGTAGGTCCGCTACATAATTTTTCTCTCAGTATATGTGGCTTACTTCCCATGATTCCACTTTGGCTAGCCAAAAAAGGGAATTAGAGATAAAAAAATCTAGTTTCCAATTTGGAGCCTTACCCAATTTGAGTGCATGCATTATGATCATCGAGTCGCCTTCGATGAAGAGGTGTGAGCATCCGCCATGCACAACTTGTTTAATGCCACAAAGGAGGGCTTGCACTTCCGCTTGGTTACAAGTGCCTTCCTGTAAATGAAAGGAACCCACACTGATTAACTTGCCTAATTTATTACGAATAACGCACCCTGCCCCCGAAAGCTCGAGGTTCCCCTTAGAAGCCCCATCGAAGTTTAACTTGTAAAAGCTAGGGGGTGAAGATCATTTGACCTGACTTCTAAGAATTCTTTTTTTGAACTCTGATATTATCTGATTGCGAAGAGAACCTGGAGGAGGCAGCTTGATGAGTGGCCATGCCTTCCTGATCGAGGCATCCCAACAGGAGAAATTAGACAGATTGCTACAATAAGAATTGACATTTTCTGAAATTGTCACTTCTAATTTCCAGTTGATTGAATGAACCCTGATTGAGGATTCTCTGAAAAGGCAAAGGTTTCTATCCCACCATATGTGCCAGATGAGAAGGAAGGGGATGTATACCCAAATGGAGCCGAGGGAATGATTTTTATTTAAAAATGACCATGATTTTAAAATAGATTTTATCGATCCCTGAACCCATGACAGTTCCAGTTTAGAGCACAACCAATTCCAGACTTGGGATGTGAACGAATAATGGAGCAGAAGGTGATCTAGATCTTCTTCAGCGTTCTCACAAAGCAAGCATTTGGAAGGGCCTTGGCAGCCCAACCTTCTCCTTCTTATTTGTGTAAGGACCTTCCCCTTATAGACTAACCAACAAAAGGCCCCTACTTTTGGAATGCAGTTGGAATCCCAACAACCTGACCAAGTGATGGAGCCTTTACCTTCTTGGTGTAAAAGAAATTTGTAACCAGATTTAGCTGAATATTACCCTGAGCTATTACCAAGCCAAAGAACCCGATCTGGAGCATTGGAAAAGGAGGATCTACGCGAGCTAAGAATGCTTTTGAATAAGGCTTTCATCACTTGAGGGTCGTCTAAATCTTCCACCTCTTTCCAAGAGAAGGAAGGAAAACCATCCTTCGATTAAAAACCATAGTCTGCAACCCGATCTCCCCAGACCACTTTGGTTATTGCTTTAACAGGCTCGAGCTCCAGTAGAAGTGAAAGGGTGGGATGACCGTTCCAAGATTCCTCCCATAATTTTGCTTGTTCCCTATTCCCTATTTTCCAAGAGGTGAGGGCTGACAAGACAATTATGCATTAACAAATGAAGTTTCAAATGTGTGATCCCCTTGGGAGCTCTTGGCGAGTTAAGATGCTTTCTGAACTGTGCGCTGGGAGATATTTTTGAATCAAGTTTCTACTTAAAAAATTGGAACGATTGGTGATTAAATTTGAAATATGTTTCACACCCAGGGTTATATTCTGCATGCAAAGATCTAGAATTCCGGTGCCCCCTAATTCCTTGGGGAGCTTGAATTTGTACCATTTGATTAAATGAATTTCTCTCTCAGATCTTATGCCTTTCCAAAGGAAAGTTCTCAGTAATTTCTCAATCTTCTAGAGGACCACCTTAGGTATTTTCAATACAAACAACATATAAATTGGAAGGGCGCTAAGAACATATCTGATCAACAAAATTCTTCCCGCGAAGGAAAGCCACTTCCCTTTCCAAGAAGAAAGTTTTTGTTCAAAGTAAATGATTAAATCCTTCCACACGGAGGCTCTCCTAACACTAGAGAATAACGAAATGCCCAATTATTTTTTAGGAAGAGAACCCCCAGAAAAACCAAGAATTTGTTTGATTCTCCTTTGTAAATTGGGAGAGGAATTAAAAAAGAAAATAAGAGGTTTGGGTAGGCTAATTACATGTCCTGTTGCCTGGGAATAGGTGTTGAGAATGCCATCTATCTCTCTTGCTTCGATCACAAACATTGCACCAAAAAGGAAGGTGTCGTCAGTGAATTGGTGGTGAGAGAGTGGTGTTGTGCCATCCGCAACACAGAGGCCCTATAAACACCTGTCAAGAACTGCCTTGGACATTGCTTTGCTTAGAGTATTAGTGACCAAAAGAAAAAGGAAGGAAGAGAGGGGGTCTCCCTATCTAATCCCCTTGTTACTTGAGAAATGACCTTCTGCGGAACCATTGACCAAAACTAAAAAGGTAGGGGAAGAAATGCAGTTGAAGATCCAAGAGCAAAAGGCTTCGCTAAAGCCAAATTTCAACATCACTTGCATGAGAAAATTTCAATTCAACCTATCACAGGCTTTACTAAAATCCAATTTTAGTAGCATGCTAGGATGATGATTACAAGACAGAATAAATAAGCTCATGGGAGAGGATTACACCATCAGAGATAGACCACCTTGGTAAGAAACCGCTATGTTCTTTAGAGATTATGGATTCCAAAAAAGCCTTGACCCGAAGGGCTATAGCTTTGGAGGTTATTTTATAGGTGTTGTTGCACAGAGAGATAGGGTGAAAATCATCCAAAGAGTCAGTCGGGAGCTTCTTTGGGAACATGCATATGAATGTATGATTTAGGGTGCCAAGGACTTTCCCGGTGGATCTTGATTCTTCAACTGCTTCCCAAATATCCAATTCCACAATCTCCCAAAACTCTTGAAAGAAGGTCGCAGAACATTCGTTAGGACCGAGAGCTTTGTCTCTTTCCATGGAGAAAACTACTAGTTTGATCTACTCTTTAGAAAAATGAGCCATCAATTTAGAATTTCCTACCTTGTTAATCAAAGTCGGGACCAGAGACAACAGGGAATTTTGAGAATCATAGTGAGAGAAGGAATCACTGGCTAATAAATCTTAAAAAAATGTAATTGCCGCCTCCTTGATTTTATGTTGCTCTGAAATCCAATCTCCGTTATAGAATTTAAGTTTAGATATATAATTGGCACTGCATTTAGCCTTGAGGGAGGAATGGAAGAACTTTGTATTTTTATCCCCTTATTTCAACTAAGTTTCCCTATATTTTTACTTCCAAAAGATTTCTTCCTCGAGGAGAAATTCCCCAAGCTCTGATAACAAAGCTTTCTCTTTCTGATACTCAACTTGACCCATCCCATTTTTGAAAATAAACTCATTCAGATCTTTGATTTCAGCTTCTACTATGTTTTTCTGTAAAAAGATATTTTTGAAGTGGTTGTGGTTTCATTAAAGCAACATACCTTTGAGCTTTAACAACTTCTGGGAGAGAACAAACATCTTAGTGCCTTTAACGTGGAAGGAGAACCATCAATCTTTGATTAAGTCGAACAATGTTGGATCCCTTAGCCACATTAACTCAAATTTGAATGGAGATTTCTTTAGAGGGAGGTCAAAAGAAATGTGCAGAGAAATAGGGAAATGATCTGAGCCTGAGATTGGAAGAGTGACGCTTTCTAGTAAGATGTTATGATGGAGCCATGACTGTGATTAGGGATTTCTATTGATACCCCCGCTCTTGTCTCTGTCTAAGGTGATGGTGTTGAAATCTCTAGCCAACACGATTAGAGCATCATCAAAAGCTTCAATATCCTTGGAAAGGGTAGACTATAGGTTCCTTTTAGCAATCAGATTGTTAGGAGTGTAGATATTACAAAGGAAAAAAGAAATATTAGAGTGTAGGACCTGAACTTGATACCACTGAGAATGATTACTAGATTTGACGGGGGAAATTCAGACTTTGTTGACTCTTCAAAAGATTCCTAGACCTCCAGAGGCTCCATTAGAATCAACTGAGAGCCCAAGCCAACCTTTTGATTTAGTGAGACCGTAACTTTGAAATTAAACTAAAATCGTCTTTGTTTCTTGCAAAAGACATATATCCACTTTCTGTTCTAGCATACACCGCTTGACTTGGTGTTGTTTGTTAGGGGAATTAAGTCCCCTAAAATTCCAAGATAAGAGCCTCATTTGTCCTTCAGGAGGGACGAGCCCTCCCTACTTACTTTGGGAAAGAAATTATTGATTTGAATCTGCTTACCTTCTATTATCTCCCTGTTGGTTTTGGCCTCGTTGTCAGGTCTGGCCACCAGAGCTGAAGGACCAACGTTTGGAGAGATGAGAGAGCCTGCTATGACTGTTAGGGAGCAATCCAAGGCTGGGTTGTGCAAAGGGCGGGGATCATCCACTAGCCCCTTGGATTCCAATGGAGACGAAGCATGAGGTGAAGAATGATTAGCATCTTTGTTCTGATCCCATTTGTCCAAGGTCTCCATAGTAGCACCATGGCCTGCTTGAACTCCCTCGTGCACCATGTGGAAAAGTCTGGCCAATTCCTCCATGAGCACCTTGGATTCCCTCAAAAGAGTTCTAGAAGTGAGGGCTTGATCTGACTTCGACACAAGATCCTTTGGAGAGGCTTGAAAGGGAGGAAGCTTAGCATGTGTCTCTGCTAAGGAGGATTTGGGAACCCGTTTTGAACCGAAGGGCTTCATTGGAGCTGTACATTCCATCTGAAGGTGTCCGTAGTTGTCACATTTAAAACATTTATGTGAGATGGTTTCCAATTCCACCTTCTGAATCCAGGTACTCATGGGTCTTTGAATGGAGATGGTCTCAGGCAGAAGCTTGGAAGAATCGAAGAGGATGCAAACCCTTGCAAAAAAACTAGGGACCCTTCCATATTCCTAGAGTCGATCTGAATGACTTCGCCTAAACTCCCGTAGATTTTAGACAAGATCTTTGGATTCCAATATTCGATAGGCAAGGCGTAAAGGCGAACCCAAACATGTTAAACTTCGGCTTCCACCTTGAAAGGGTCAAGATTCGGGACCCAACTCTAGAGCAAAAGGCCCCATTTGGAAAGAAATGAAGCTTTATTGAGAAGGACCTCATCCCTCTTTGCTTCACAACGGAAAAGAACCAAAAAGAAACCTTTAGCTATAAAGCGAACACGCAGACCTCGACCCCACTGTTCTTCACACCAAGAGGTGATTTCACTCATAGAGAACCATTTCCCCACAAATTTAGCAATGACAACTCTACCTCTAAAAAGATTAATTTTCCTTTCTAATCCGTCCTCTACCCTGAGCACTGCTTTGCCATCTTGTGCCAGACTCGAAGGAGAGAAACCCTCTGAGGAATGTTCTAGACCCTCCCAAGCGTATTTTGAGGTGGCAAAGTGCGAGGAGATGGCCTGAGACGACGGGGAGAGAGGGGTGCAGTTCTGAATTTGGAACTAGAGCTGCAGGAGGACCTGAGTTCCAGGGCAAGATGGCCAGACCTATTCTGATTATTCCGCAGCCTAAGAGGGATAAGAGCTTTGGGGAAAGAAGAAGACCGCGTGTTCTGCGACTGAGATTGAGCCTTCGCATTGGGGAGATTGAAATTCAATTTTTTTTTTTGGCGGGAGAGAATCTTGTTGCCATTTGGATGATTTCCAATGAGAGTGGCTCCTCCATCCCAATGGAATCAAGTTGGCACCAGAGAGCAGACACGAATCATCCTGATGCAAATGAGGATGTCTGATCGACGTGCCAACCTACTACCAATTACCACTGATTCACTCTGCTCCAAGCCACGACATTGGAACCCCACCTCACCATGTTCCAAAACCCTAAATTCACATATTTTTTCCCGCTTATCCTTTGAAACTAATAGATTGAAAAAACTAGTGAAGTCTATTGTTAAGGAAGAAAAAAAATCGATCATTATTAAATAACTTAAATACATATTCCAAAAAAAAAATTAGTAATTTTTTGCCCTCTTTATTATTTGGGATATTTATTTTGATTATCTTCTTTTATTTTTAAGATTTTTTTTAATAATTATATTTTGAGAATAATATTGCTTTAGTGATTGAATAAATTTATATTGTCCTCTTTATATTTGTAATTGCACTAAATCAATACTACTATACACTTTTAACTACTACTAAAACTAGCAATCGTATGTGAAATGTACAATGGAAATGCCGAAGGGGATCTTTTGAGAAATTCATATTAGAAGGAGAGAAACATTGGGAGAGGAAGAGGGGTGAAGATGAAGGGGTTAAAGGGTGGCTAAGTGCGGGGGCAACCAAAATAGAAAGTAGAAACAATGTGAAACTCAAACGTCAAACAATATGACACTATATATGGAAATCCTTTGAAATTTTAACATCCTCGATATGAAATCCAATATTTAATTCTTGCAAAAAAAGTCCATATTAATTGATATGTTCTCTATCTTTTTTTGCCAACAGTTCCATGTTGTGAAATGCATAAGTATTTTTTTGTTTATGAAGTGGATTTGTTTAAGGGGTTGGTCTCCTTGTTCGTTGTGGAGGTTAGAGTCATATTTATATCAAAACTAAGAGCCAAGAGACTAAAGATAATGTTGTGTTCCCAGGCGGTGCCCATTTTTGGCAACTAGCTCCAAGTTGGGGATGATTTGAATCACCACAATCTCAGCGACCTCACCAAGAAATATGATGAAATATTCCTCTCGAAGAAGGGACAAATGAATCTGGTGGTGGTGTCATTTTTCGTTAATTATAGGTAAGCGCTTCATATTCATGTGTGGGATAGAGCTATGAATTAGCGTGACAAAGCCACATCTTTTTGAACAAATATTTTTTTCGAAATACAATCTTTGTTATGACAAGTCTCTTCTGCAACAATGAGGGTTGCAGGACTTCATAGGAAAAGGACTCGTAATGGTGTCATTATACAAAATGATTTATGTTTAGCCATTTTTAGCCGTGGATCAAATACCTCCCTCCCTTATCCTCTTAGGTTATTGACCACATGTTTTGTATTGTTGTTGCCAACTTTATGGTTTTGTTGATGTGGAGGATGAATCACAACCTTTCGTAGAACATTTATGGATGCGACGATACAACCTATTAGAATGAAACAATTTCCCTCACCCTTTATATCATTTGGAGAAGGTCATGTATATCCCTAAACAAACATAAACTATTTTCATGAGGAAGTATGAATTTGTCCGGAATTAGATAGATGAAATGATAGAGGAGAATTCAAAGGAGTCTAAGAAAGGTGATTTAAATGGCTCTTTAAGGCAATGATAATCTAGTTTGAGCCTGACATTGCTAAAGTAAGGTCGGCGTAGTGACGAGGTGGCTTCTTGTGCATATCACACGTAGTGCGCAGAAAATTTTGGAACACACACGTCACATGAACATGCAACCTCTCAATTATAAAAAGTAAAAGCAATATAATTACAAGGAAATTGTTGTAAGTTGATGTGTATATTTTAAACAATGATTATGTCACATGTGAGAATAAAATGCTCTGCATAAGGTTCCCAATTTAACTACCTAGAACGGTACCGTTGACACCAATACTTGCAAATCTTAATGTATATACCATAGCTTATGTCTCTTATGCACATGTTGGGTAGGAATCCAGGATTAATCTTGTCTTACATGGTCCTTGAATTCCCTAAGGATAATAGGAAAAATAGATTCGAAAATGTTTTGTATAACAGTTGGTAACTTAATTCAATACACGTAAAAAATTGTTAGTGTTCATAAATTGAGGGTAGCTAATAGATAGAGGTAATGATTTGTTTTATTACATTGAAGGTGTTAGACAATAGGATTGAGGACTTCTATTCGATTTTCCTGTTTTTGGATCATGAATTAATTTAGTTTAATTTCATTCTTCAAATCAATATCTACCTAAATATGGAAATGATCTCGGTGTGCTTGACCCTGTTTCTTTAACGTCTTTTCAATACTCCTTTAAACATGTCCAATATATTCTAATTGATGAAAGGAGTTTTATCGACCCAAACATTCTCGATAAAGTTGATTACCGTGCCCAAACGTTCTCGGTAAAATTGACTACTGCCTTCAGGAAGCTTTCCCTTGTTCCAAAACATTTGCTTTCGGGAATAGGTCTATCATCCTCATTGGCGACCTTCGCCAACTTCCACCTATCATGGACATGCCTCTATTTTCCAACAATTCCTACGAGGCTAATCTATGGAAAGGCTTCACGACAACCATCTCCCTCAATGTAATCTTCAAGCAACATGGTTCCAGTTCTGCATAAGCATCATTTTGGAACTTATTACTCAACATTCATACTTCTCTCCCTCTCTTTCAAGATTGGGAGATCCTTCTGTCAGGAACGCATTCCTGCCTTTCTGAATAAGAAATCATTGAGTTCAAAGATGACCCCCATCTTTTTGCTAAAAACGCCCTGGTCAACAACCACAACCTTCAAATATTAAAGTCCCTTAACTCTCCTATGGCTAGATCAATCCCTTTAACCATCAGACATGATGACTTCAGCGAGGCTGATGATGATCAATTGCGATACAAAGTTCTTTGAATCAACCAAAAAATCATGCTTTCTGCAAACTTGTCAGTGGAAACAGGAATTTTCAATAGTGTTATTGGCTTTGTCATTGACATAGTCAACGAATGCTCCTCCGATTCCTCCTGGTTTTCTTGCATTTGTTGTTGTCAGATTTGATCGATACTCACATCCTCGTTGGGATGCAAACAACCCCTTCCACATTCTTGTACCTCCATTTTCCAAAGGTAATTGAGGACAACTACTTGTTTAAATGGCATGGGCATTTTCAACCCACAAATATCAAGGGCTTACTCTGCAGTGAACCACTATTGACATAGGAGGAATATAAAGACAAGGCCTAACCTTCACAACTATATCGTGAGTTCCCTCATTGTCGGCCCTTTGTACCTCTCCTCCTTTTTCGTTCAACCGCTATAGAAAAAAGTCCTTCGCACCTCTACTTCAGTCACTCTTAATAGAGGAATCTTGCCTTCGATCCCTTCCTTCATTTCTCCTCTCTTGGACTCATATTTTGTTGCTCATTTCTCATTTCACCATGTTCTTCCGGTTATTATATACCCACCTGCATTTATGTTAGTCTTTCCTTACATATTTAACTTTCCTTCTGCTCGCTTTCACCTCATACTTTCGGCGTTTTCATCGCACACCCCACGTGCGATTGCTAGTTAATTTACTATTTGAATTTTCCACCTCTTATCCATGAGAAGACCCTATCCTTATCTAATGTTTTGACTCCTATAATATTTTATTAATATTAATAGCATTTTCAACTTGAAAATGCTATTAAATACACAAAATCCTTCAACACTAAGAAATATCTGTAAAATAAAGACCATTTAAAAATAACTTAAATACACAAAATCCACATAAATTAATCATAAATTTCAGCAACGACTCCAAAAAAGGGGGTTACTTCTCCCATTAAAGGAGAGTGAGCCAGCTGCCAAGTTTTGTAAATTTGCTGTATAATTTGTCTAATACCACTTACACTATTCTAATACAAGTCATCACTTTCTTGTAACAGTTGTAAAAATCTATTACCCTTCCGTCCAGAACATACCCCTTTCTTCCTTTGACTGTACCCCTTTTTTCTGTGTCTATATTGTAAAAATTCTGAGCTCCCATGTTTTGTTATACCTGAGAATCCATCATATTGAAGAGATGGTTAGAATGTTGTGCATCTGGTAAATTTAATTTCCCAGGGGTTTTAACCCTTCATCATTTATGCCATGGATGTTGCTGTGATGTTTCCTTTGTACTGCTGCCACCGTCAGATTCCTTTGGCAGATGGGGAGTCTGCTTTCGAGTGTATTTAATTCATTTGTTTACTATTTTGTTGATGTTTCTCCATCATTTCCCAAGCTGGATGTTCCCTTGGCTTCTTGTGCTTTTAAGTTGGGAAAAAATTAGATGGGTGTGGTTTAAAACATGGGTTTGATTCCATTCTGAAGCAGGTTTTTTTCTTGGTGGGAATATCAGAAGCAATAATTTACTGTGGGTGGTTCTGTGTGCTGTATAACAGCTGTGAAACCTGGTTCCTTTCTTCTTCTATTTTTGGCTAACAGAAGTAGTACAAGAGCAGTTGGGTAGCTCTGTATTTGATTCAGTAGGAGTAGCGGTCCTTTTTTGTCTGCAAGTATGGCAGGAGGTGGAGGAGGAGGAGGTGGCGGTGGCGGCGGCGGTGGTGGCGGCGGTGGAGGAGGAGCTCCAAAAGTTGATGAATTGCAGCCTCACCCAGCAAAGGATCAGCTTCCAGGAATAGATTACTGCATAACAAGTCCTCCTCCATGGCGTATGAGCTACTTTACTTCATCAACACCTGTTTTTAATGCATGTTTAATCATCATTCTATTGTATCTCTTGCTTAAAATCTGTTTCATATTTGGTTTTTTTGTTTTTTTTAGTGATCTGTATGTTGGTACTATTCTGGGACTAGTATCAATGTGTTTTGTGACGTGCGTTCTGTGTTGTACTGTTTTCAACGTGTTTTACCATGTGGGTGCTGCTGTGAGATTATTTTCAATTCATTTTACCTTGGGGCCAATCACGTCTAGTGCTCTGAAACAGTCGCAAATGGCATTTATGTCTATAAACCCTATGTATATTCTGCTCAGGAGCTCCGCCTTGTGCTTTCTAAGTATAACCCAACATAGATGTCTATAACTGATGTGGATGTCTTGCTCTGCAAATGTTCCAACAGTGTTTTACCCATGGCCCAGCAGATGCTAATGCTTTGTGTCTATAACCCACATGCATGTCCTGCTTTGAAACTCTGCCCTATGGATTTTCTTGCATCACCCAATACATCGGCCTATAATCTAAATGGATGTCTTGCTCTGCGCATGTGTAGGAAACTGCTTTACCTACGGCCCAACAGCAAATTTTTAGCTGAAAGTGTGCCTGGTTTATTATCTTCATGTCCAGTGTATAAATTCTTTCAGATGTGTTATTTCTACTACCCTTACGTATTTCTAGCTCTGAAAAGGTTTTGACGCCTACTTGTTGGAGACATATCGTCGTGTTCAACAACTGGTTCAAATGCATCCTGCATATGATTTATGTGTATATTTCTGGGATATTTTGTAATGATCTTATCGGTGACCCAGATGCATATCTTATTTGTAATCCAGAAATAATTTCTGATACATTTTTAGTATAGACCATATGCGCATCCTGTTCTGGAACTCGTTGGCAATGGCTGATATAAGTGCCTTTCTCTAAAACTGTTTTAAAGACATTTTTTTTTATATGCAATCCGTATCTTGCTCGGAAATTGTCTCTTATGTGCCTTGCCTATGACTCATCACCCATGTACATGTGCTGCTCTGAAATTGTTTTTAAGTATTATAGTTTTCTTGTTGATATTCAATCAGACCAAGACATTCACTTATTCCTATTTTTTAAAGTAGGTAACTAATTCATTTTAAACTTCAAGTACCCCTACAGCTCAAGATCTCTTTTTCAGCTTTCTTAGATATTCGAGTTTCTTTAGTTTGAAGGACTTGCTAAAAACGTTGTTCTAAGTGGCTTCTAACAGGATCTGCATAGTCAGAGCTTAGACATAATAAAAGATTAGACTAATTTGTTTTGGAGTGAGACATGGTATAGAGCTAATTCATCTTGGCTGCTACAGCGGAGGCTATTCTGCTTGGTTTTCAGCACTATCTGGTGATGTTGGGTACCACTGTTATCATCCCCTCGATCTTTGTTCCTCAGATGGGTGGCTCAAGTGTAAGTAAAAAAGGACTATATTTTACTCATGTGGTCTCAAAAGTTTTCAGAATAGTCGATCATGGAACTTTCTGTTTCTTGTATTCGTAATATCTTATTACTCCAGGACATTTAAGGGTTTTGCAACCCCAGAGGTTCCTAATTATTGCTCATTTAGTGAAAAGTTGAGGTTCTTAATTATTGGCTTAGGCTTTAATTGCTTTTGGCTGAATAAAATATGCCTGTGCAGGACGACAAGGCTAGAGTTATCCAGACGCTACTGTTTGTAGCAGGTCTCAACACCCTCTTACAATCCTACTTTGGGACTAGACTTCCTGCTGTTATAGGAGGATCATATGCGTTCATTCTTCCAACTCTTTCCATCATCGGCAAATATCGAAATCGAAACCCACTTGATCCACATGAGGTTTGTGAAGAGTGTGGTGCATTTGAGCCTTCATAGAACTTGTTTTGAAAATTATATGGTCTATAACTCTTTGCTGACACAGGAATCCTAGTGTGCTTAATCTGTTTGCAGAATTTTTTGCATTCAATGCGAGCAATACAGGGTGCCCTTATTGTTGCTTCCAGTTTGCAAATTATCGTTGGGTTCAGTGGTCTCTGGGCTATTGTTGCAAGGTCTGTTCATTTTCTGCATTTAATCCTGTAATAGGATGCATTGTTTCAGGTTTCATTGGTTTACAGTCTACAAAGCCTGATTTTCTTGTCTTGGTGACATTGTTCTTCTCAGGTTTCTGAGTCCCCTCTCTGCCGTTCCTCTCATAACTCTCGCAGGGCTTGGGCTCTATGAACTTGGCTTTCCTGGGGTATGTTAATACATTGCATTTCTCTAGATCTCACCGGGCTTAAGAAAATGCCTATTTAGCCTGAAGTAATAGCAAATTTCTTTTATTAATTTTGCTTGAAGAAATACTTTGTGAGGATAAATCATAAAGGCATTTTGTTTCATTGACAGTGATTACCCTTTTCACATAATTCGTAATTGGTGGTTTTTGCTGAGTTACATGGATGTGGAACTCCCAAACGTAGGGGTGTTTGTGGCTTTTTGCTATTTGATTTGGTGACCTAGAGGGTAGTCTAAATTAGGCTGTAGCTGCAGCTGGTGGTCCAGAGGAGGAGAATTGGCTTAAGTCTATCTGTAAACTTGAATCTTCAACCATGTTACTTTGATCCATATTTGATATGGCATTCATTTTGTCTAACAGTTCAGTCATTCAAATGCTGTTATGTTAGTATTAGTGGCCACATGTTTTAATAGCAACACCTCATGAGTTCATTATTCCTGGTAGAGGCAGTAGGACGCTTGGTAAATGATTTGCATGCAACTAAATTGGAGGGAATAAGCTTTAATAGATATAGCTTGAATAGAACAACTTTGGAAATGGTTTATCAGTAAAAGATTTAGAAAACTTCGAACTGACAAAGTGTTGGGCTATTAAGTTTGCGAGTTTCTTCATTGTTGAATTCAGTTGAATGTTTAACTAGATGGACAGGATTTGCATTTCAGAGTTTGAATCTTCCTCTTTTGGTTAAATTCATAAATAATAAAATTTCATCATTGAATTTCAGAGTATGAATCCTCCCTCCCTCTTCAGTTACATTCATATATAATAAATTATAAAATTCTTAACATCCATTTGGGGGGATATACATGTAGCTCTGCTGTCTTTTGTTATGATAAAAGCTTCTTTCAGATGTTATCCAATTTTGCTTCGATATTGAATACAACCGCTTTGCTGGATTGGATGATTTACTTGAATACACAAACTTCCTTATGATGAAGTCAGATAAAGTTTTATGTTAATTCTGTAATGTGACTTGCAGGTGGCCAAATGCATAGAGATAGGACTCCCACAGCTTATCGCGTTGGTCTTTTTTTCACAGGTTAAGTATCAAATGAGCCTATTAACATGTCATTTTTAAACTTAAAAAATGTGTAAATATTTTGATTGGTCCTGCTTCCATTCTTTCCCTGTTTAGGGAGCCCAGGGTCTTTGAGTTTAAATCTAAGGAGTTTTCAGTTCTACTGATTTAATGCTCTGGTAATCAGTATCAGTGATGTTTTGAATCTTGTGCTTGGGTCTAAGTTAATGTTCTGCAGTTAAGAAAAAGTATTGTAATTATTTGTGGAAGAGGCAAACTAATTGATTGAACTGTTTTTCCATCCTTTCAGTATGCTCGACATATCAAGCCTGGAAAGAAGCCCATTTTCGAGCGCTTTGCTGTTATCATTGCTGTTGCGATAGTTTGGCTTTATGCATATTTTCTCACTGTAGGCGGAGCGTACAAGCATAGTCCTATGAAAACACAACAACATTGCAAGACAGACAGTTCTGGACTGGTTAAACATGCCCCCTGGTACACCCTTGCTTACAAAGTATGCATATTCAATCATGTCATTTGACAGCACTTCCATGTGGAGACTCAGCAAGTCTTATTAATCTGCAGGATAAGAATTCCATATCCGTTCCAATGGGGGGCACCTATTTTTGATGCAGGACAAGCATTTGCAATGATGGCTGCAGCTTTTGTCTCACTTGTTGAGGTTTGCTTGCTATATTCCAATGTTTTTTTGTTTTTTTTGTTTGTGGCAATTTTGTTGATTTTCCATATACTACAAAGTGTATTGATTGCTGTACTTTGAATTGGCAGTCTAGTGGTACATTTTATGCCGTGTCAAGGTTTGCAAGTGCCACAGCTCCTCCTCCGTCTATCCTCAGCCGAGGTATCGGCTGGCAGGTATGGAATGGGCTCTTTCTTACAACTCCCGCTCCTTCCTCTTTACTTTGTGAGTCTGGGCATTTGCAATGTTGCATGAAGATTATGGATGGGATCTAAGTGATCTTTTTGCAGGGGATTGGAATTTTACTGGATGGAATGTTTGGAACTGTAAATGGGTCAACAGTATCAGTGTAAGAAGACTGGCACTTTTGGCTGCTACTTGGCATTTTTTTTAAAGAGATTATATCCAAACTTTATCTATTTTTTTATTCTCGTGCAGTGAGAATGCTGGTCTTTTGGGATTGACACGAGTCGGAAGTCGCAGGGTAGTCCAGATAGCAGCAGGGTTTATGATATTCTTCTCTATTCTTGGTGAATATCAGCTCTAGTTGGGCTACCTCTTATCATTTGGGGATTATCTTTCAAACCTAGGATTTTACATTGCTGATCTCATGTTGTTGTCATTCTAGGAAAATTTGGTGCAATCTTTGCTTCTATTCCAATATCCATCGTTTCTGCTTTATACTGCCTCCTCTTTGGATATGTTGGTATGTATGAATAACCTGTCTCTGCTCTACTGTGATGTCAGTCGAGTTTCAAGTAGTCACTTAGCATCTCCATCTTATTTGTTGAAATTTATGAGGCAAACCTTAGATCAGCACATAGTTTGCACAATATAATTCTTTATAGATGGGAGAAACAAGATGTCTTTGTGTATCTTTTTGTCTTAGTTTCTCTGCTTTTGATGAGCAGCTGCTGGAGGGATCAGCTTTCTACAATATTGCAACCTAAATAGTTTCAGGACAATTTTCATCCTGGGGTTCTCTTTGTTTTTGGGCTTATCTGTACCTCAGTACTTCAATGAATTCACGGTTGCTTCTGGGCATGGTCCAGTCCACACTAATGGACGATGGGTAGGACTTTTATAAGGCTTTCTTGGAAGGACGTATAGAATTTTTATATCAAAATTGTTGTGGCAACTTGAGTTCAACCCTGAATTTTGTGATGATTTTGAAGTCTCATTCTAAATGGATTATTTTGCAGTTCAATGACATTCTCAACGTGATTTTCTCATCGCCAGCAACTGTTGCTGGCATGGTAGCATTGTTTCTGGATAGCACTCTGCAAATAAAGGATGGTTCTACAAGGAAAGATAGGGGTTGGCATTGGTGGGACAAGGCACGTTCATATAAAACAGACCCTAGAAGTGAAGAATTTTATGCGCTTCCATTCAGACTGAGCAAGTTTTTCCCATCTGTTTGAAGAACCACTTATATGATGTTTGAGGTTGGGATACCCCCGTGTTTTCAGTAGCCTCAGTGCATACAAGGAATAATTTTGTATTCATTGGATTCAAATTGTCTTACTACGGATTGAGGTATAACTTATTGTAGTCAAGTCTAAGCTGTTCATATTTTACTGCTATCACATGGATAGGGCACGGTATTCATAAACTGCCTTAAATAAGTCTGTGCCCTGGTCAACCACTGTTCAGATATTTTTTTGAGCCACGTGCTTAACAAAGAGCAGAAGAGAATCAAGAAAACGTAGGATGCTTTGTAGAGTAGTTTGGATGTCATCTCGACTCTAATTCGAAAGATGCATGTTGTGCATGACTAGCTTAATTTTGTAAGTGTACTTACAAAGATGCAATGTACATCCCTTCCTTGTCAATGCTTAGAATTGAACCAGTGAACATATTATTTTAAACTTGTTGGAAGGAGGGTTGGTATTGTATCTGAAATCTCTCCTTTCTTGTCATAGGTAGGGAATAGTGATAGAAAAATCTATTGTATTTATTCCTTCGTAAAGGACACAAACTGCATATTTTTGCACTATTTACATTTTTAAGCAAGAAAGTCTGGTAAAGGGTATTAAATATTTACTTTTGTTTCGGCTACGTATATGGCAATGAACTTTGCTCCTAAGCTCTTGTAGTAGGCTGCAGTATATTTAATGATCAACGGGAATTTTAGTATTAGGCCTTATTCTAAAAGTAAAACCAATGCATGGAAATTGCTAGAGTTTGGCTCTTCTGGGGAAATCATGGTATGCTCCAAAAATTTGATTTTTGGGCAAAGACATTATTTATGATTATGGTTTCTGTATACTGGGGGAACCACTTCCACTGTTCATGTTTAGATAAAACTAATTTTGAAAATATTAATGTTAAGTTTCTGTTATAGTTTAATTGGTTGCTTGTATTGTTTTGTAGACATGTTACAACCATTGAACAGCTCTTTAAGGGCGCAAAGGTTCCCTTTTTAGGTCTATATGATAAATTGATAGACAAAATGATATTCAAAACTGAAAAAAAAAACTAAAGTTTAAAATTTATGCATGCTATTTGTAATAACGAGGAGGTGGAGTCCCAGGACACGTTTTGATGCACAGCGTTCAGCTGTAGTTTGGACTTTGGATAGTCCGGGCCCTTAAGACATGGCTAGTGGGATGTTTTCTAAATTACATTTAAACATTGGTTTTCACAAGCATGTCAAACAACATAGAAAAATTCCACGAGTCAAACTTCTCCATGTGCATTCACGGCCTGCAGGTCTTTCGTTGTACAGAATTGTTGTAGTATCCAGCCTTGGGCCAGACGTTCACCATCTTTTTCTATTCATAAGAAATTGGGACCCTTCATTTCTGAAAAAGACAAAAGGCGGTGTTTGAAGTCTTAGATCTTGCAGACCATTGTGTACCATTGGCTAGTCATGTTGAAGATGACTCCCGCTGTGGGTTTAACATATTTAGGACTGCAAGATTAAAGCGAGATTGTTCCCATTATAAAAGATAAAAGGTAAAGGTTATTTTTAAGGTCCCAGTCTACACAGCACTCCTCTATGGCCTATGAGATCTCTCTTTTGTAGGAACACAACGGTACTTTCATAATGGAGACCTGTTTTCAGCTTCGTAGGAGACATTACTCAGCCAAAAAAAAATGTACATCCAATTCTGAGTGAGGCCAGGTGCAAGTGTTGGATGAATTTGAAGAGGAACTCCTCTAGGCATTCTATAAGCCAAAAGAAAACCCAGCAATGGAATTACAATGAAAAACAAAAATTGTACCATGTAGTTTGGACTTCACATGACTGAGAAGATAACAATCCACGACTGGTATTTTGTTGCTTTCTGATTCTTCTGGAGGTTTCTTTTCTAGGTTTAACTGGTGTTATTTTTATTGCAACTAGAGGGCGATGTTATCTGCAGTGTATTTTGTAAGTGGGTATTCTTTAGTTGGTATGAAGGGTCCCTCTCGGTGGTCTATAAATGATTACTATGATCTGCTTTTGAGTGTATAAATATGGTATATATAAATTTACAGGTATAGATGGTGTCAAATGACAGTGAAAGGGGATTGATGGGGCCTCGGCAATGAATGAATCTGTCAAATATAGTAAAGGCATTAGTGGGAAGGAGGTACATTTTCGATTAACTCATTGTTTGCTTTTTCCCTCTGAATATTGCCCTTTTGGCCATGTGAACTCCTTTTGTTTGATTCTTCTAGTCCCACCATGTACTTGTAATTTAATAATTATAAAGTAAGGTTTTGGGCCACCTTACTTTTTATTTGTTTATAGGTGCTCTATAGAAATGACTACTGGTTCTAAAATATATAATTAATCCATCATTATTTGAATGGGAACATTGGTAAGGTCCCATTTTGCTCCACCTTAGAACAACAGGGAGTTTGTTGTCAACAATTGTTTATTGTATGTTGATTGATCAATAATTTTTTTGATCTATGCTGGTTATTTATATAGCTAAACTCAGATGGCCTGAATGGTTGATGGATAATTCCAAAACAGGGAAAACAAATCTTTTAACTATGAACAAGCATCAAAACATCTCAAGATGCATTCGAAGGCTAAGCTTATTTTCTCCTAATATGCTCGATATGAATAGAGATAACTAATGTTTTGACTATCTCAATTTTTAAAACTAATTAGCTAATTTGGAAAGAGGTTAGACGGTGAGAAGTTTAAATTGGTGGATTAAATTCATCGTTCTTCCTACAAATAAATGCTTTGTTAGGTCACCTTTGTCATTATTACGAAATTTGGGCGAGGAAACAATATCTCAACGGTAGTGAGTGAGTGACTAGTTAATAGTAGTAATTTTGAAATGACTTAAACACATACAAATAAAAATATCACAAAGATTAATAATAATCTAGGAATGGAAGTGTTAAAACAATCAATCTCTCTATGTTTTTATTTATTTTAAATTTAATAAATTTATATTGTTTACATGTGTTAAGTCTTCCAAATAATTTAACTTATAAACATTAAAAAATATCATTATCATATAAATTAGCTCTCGTTTTTAAGTTATACACTCAAGTTTTAACTCTTACATTTTGAGAATTGTGGTGCAATATTTAAACATATAGCCTCCCAACAATAAGTGCAAAGTCTTTTAAGTCTTAAAATAGTTAAGGATTAGAGTTTACGCTCTTTTGTCTCTATTAGGGTTTTGCATATTGGCATTTACTTTTGTTGTATGATCACTTTCCCTAAATTTTTTATACAACACTCATGGGATTTTTAAATCCTGGGTACATTTATCTAAACATTTAAACATCCTTTAGGGTTCTTTTAGCCTTTATATATAATGCTTATCCAACCTGTTGCAACCATTCTTGTAAAGTGACGGAAATGACACCCAAACACGTGAGCAAATTCGTCTCCAAGATTTAAAATGATGAAATGAGTGATTTTATTCTAGATGTTTTGATTAATGTCGCTTCTATTGAGTTTGATTAAGTGGTATGAGAATTATTGTCTCATAACCTACTATGCCGACCATATTCCCTCCAAAGATTCTCTCTTGGCATGAATTAAGTTCCATTGGGACCCTGATGAAATCCATCTCATCGACATTAGGAGCCTTACCAACTCTCTCTCTCTCTCTCTCTCTCTCACTTCAAGAAGCCCTCACTAGTCCAAACACTCCTCGCTAAGTCAACCTGTTGGTTCTTATGAAACACACTCCTTGCTCTTTTGCCTTTTACTTGAGAATTTAAAGTCTTCGAGCAAGTCTCCCTCAAAACCCTTGTTTGGGACGATCTCCATGTCCTTCTAATTCCTCTATGGTATTTTATCATAGAGATTGTCAAGCCCATTGGGATGTTATATGACATGAACATGACCATTTCTACTTTCCTGGTCCTAATAAACATGTTTGTGGTGGAGGTTGACTTGATGAAAGACTCGAAGGAGTCTTTTGACATTTAAGTCGGATGTAAGTGTTTTTTCGCAAGAAGTAACGAAATCAACTTGCCCAACATTACTTACGGTGTCAAGCCCCTGACCACAAATTATAGGGCTTCCCATTCATGGCTAGACACAAGCCTTATGAGGAGAAATTGCCAACTGAAAATCCTTACGTGCTTCTCAAAAATGACGGTTGCATTATCATAGTAAACAAGAAAGCCACCACAAGCAACAAAAATCCCTATGTGGTTGATGCCCCTAGCTTTGACAAAGCCCCGTCCAATGTGTGTAAGTCAGAATTTTTTCCCATTTTACCAATGTTTGTTCCCCTTGTTCAATCTTAGCCAAAGCTTTTGTAGAGCCAATATAATTGTAAGTAGTTAGCTGTTTTTGATGTTAGGACTTCTACAACTTGCAAGGGGGGCAAATGGGGCTAAACGTCACTCCATTTTAATAGAGAAATTTTAAAGCCAAACCAACACTCGTTTTCATCTAACAATTTTTTCGCATTAGATTTTGTTTCTAATTGTTATAATGGACCAGGCTAACTTAATATGGATGAGTTTCCTACATGAATTTTAAATCTTGGAATTAAAAGGTCTCACAAAGTCTTCACAAAAATTCTTTATGCGTTCTACGTGCGAGTAAATTAGAAATTTGGATTTTGTTTATCTGCATAAAGTTAAAATTGCAGGTTTCTTTCTTTAGACTACATTAAAGTGCACATAGTATACAACAATTAGAGCTCACATACAATTGTTAGAAGATTAAAAGTCAAGCTAAACTTTAATCTATCTGATATGCAAAATAAATGGGTTTATTGAACCACTATTATATGTTACAGGACAACGTATCAAGTTCTTCTAAATAGATTAATAATCTCTTTGAATATGCACAATGTGAACTAAAAAATAAATTAATTTTTTTGGGCAGTTAGGGGATCTACCTCAATCAAATCCTTAGTCTTTTTAAGGTTGATAAAGTAATTAATAGGATAAAAGTAAATGAAAAGATAAACCAAATCACAAAATAATGATATACTTGATTTGGGGCCTTTGGAGACCCAAAGAGTGCTGCAAGACTAATTTTGGATGGTTGTATGTGATCTTATTTGTTGACAGTAAAATCACATTGGAATTACAGGGCAATTGCCTTAGTGATTTGGACCTGCATAATTTTTTTTTTTCTGATTTTGGACTGTTGTGGACCTGCACTTGTTTCCTGCAAACTAAACTTCACACTTGAAAAACTTGCAAGTAAATAGACACAAAAATATGATTAAAGTCTTGGAGGTCTAATAATGGACAAAAGTTTCTTGTTTTATAGATTTTCTTGATGGAGGTGGGTGCTTGGAGTGTTTAAGGCTTTAGTTATTTTTAGGTTTTCTTTAGTATTTTAAAGATTAGTTTATAATTTCTTTTTCTTTTATTTTATTTTATCGTTTTTGGGGATTTTAATAATGTTTAATGAATTTTTATTTGTTTTTAATGTATTTTATTATTTCACAGGTTTTGTGGGAATTTATAGTGTTTTTGTATTTTTGACTAATCGAGGTATTTATTAATATGATATTATGTGCGAAGGTGCATTTTTGAATGTCTACGTATAGTGTTTGATTTCATTCATTTCCATACCTTGCATAGTGACACCGTGGTGCTACCAACATATCAATATCTCCACAATTCGCACCCTTAATGGGTCGCCTCGCGAGAAATCCATCACATCGGGCCTTATGGATCCTTTTAAGCATTAACATGTACTCTTTTGGCATTCATAATATCTATGCTTCAAACAATGGCCCATAACGAATGACATTATGGAGATGGCTAGTGGCCAACTTATCATTTGCTATTTGGCTTATATGTTGTGACTTTAGTATGATTAAACATCCCAATGATTAAAAAATGGCCATTCCAATGTGTTGGTGTGTTGGGGAGCGTGAAGTGTGGTTTTATTTCAAACATTGATGGGGCTTGACAGAATCTCTTCCGTGGTGTCGTGCATTTACTCCTTAGCCTTGGTTCACTTGGTCCAACTTTTGAGCTGGAAAAGACAGAGCATTCAAAATACTTGATTGTGTCATGCCTATTGAGCAACACATGTTTTCTTTTATCAATTTTGGTGAATCAATTGTTTCCGTTCGAAAAGAATTTATGCTTTCCGATCACAATCCTATCACCTTTCAGCTCATTTGGAGAGGTGCCCTCTTTAGAGTGTCATGTAATTAATTATCCCTAAAAATGTCACTATTATAACATAAAGGGACCATCTGGCTCAATGTTAGGGTTTAGAATTGGCACCATGCCCACCATATGTTGCCAAATAGATCAATTGGTATAATGATGCCACCCATTGCACCACCGCCTTCCTTCACCACTTTGGAAAACATGTAGTGCAAATTCACAAACATGTTGACCATGCTCTTCGTAATGAATTTTAAAGAATCTAAATGTTTGGAACACAATACTTTTGATCCTTGGTTATAATCTATAATTGTTGGATTTTAGCATAAGCTTAAGCTCAACGAGGTGGGTGTAACTAGAGGAGATTATAATTGTGCACATTTACATTAGCTTAAGTTTAGAAATCATGCCTGAAAGGAATTTTCAACCTTTCATGCCAAACATGCTAGAAGTATAAGATTAAGGTAATCCAAAAAACTCATGGTTGTCTTACTAGCCTACATGAGATCTCTAATGCTTTTGATGAACATTATAAACTAGTTTTTCAGGCTCAAGCTTTAATTGAGGAATGAAAAATTGTTGTTCAAAAGTGTCTTGAGGTCATTCCTTGTAAGTTTTCACCTATAAATAAGATACAATGTGATTCTCCACTTTCACTAGAGGATCTTTATGCGAATTTGCAATGCATGGCTAATGATAAGGTGGCAGGAATTGATGGATTTCCCTATGATTTCTATAAAGCCACTTGAAGCTTTATCAGTATCAACCTGCTTCAAGTTTGCAAAGAGACATTATTAACTTAATCTTTAGGTAATTAACTTAATAAAATAAGTATCACACTCATACTTAATACATGTGAGTTGGAGCTCGTTATCAGTCGATGACCAATCAATTTTGTAATGTGTAGTCTTTTTATTTACCAATGCTTAGTTAGGCGCACTAGCACTTCATCCAGACAAAGGTCCGATCGCTCACCCGAAGCGCACGCAATCACCATGTCCCTCTTTAGTTACTCAACGAGATGTGATTAACATATATAGTCATCTTAACACGAATGATTATAACAACACAATATAGTAATGACAACACATAAAATAAGGAAACTACTCAACATAAACAATTATCAATAATATTTGAGTTCCCATTACACCATATTCAGATATACTAACCCTTGCAATCCATACACAAGTGTCCATCATAAACATAGTTTATTACATAAACATACTGATTACATCCATGCGCACAATCATAATACTCACAATATTCACTTAACATGCTTCACACACATCATAATATCTCAAAATTACACTTAGCCCCACACACACCTCTTACAAGAGTGCAACACCTATTTATATATGGTGGGGACTTTCCCTTCACCGCTTACATGCTTTCATTCTAAGAATATGTATCCTAATTATAGGCTGCGTGTTTTTTTACAACTTGCTTTAACTCTATATTGAGCTATAAATAGCTTGGCCTCATCCATGATTTAATCCTATAATTAGATGCCTTTCCTGTACATGCTTTACCTTTTTGGGTTGGTGTTTTATCTATCTCTAGACGTTCCTTACATGCTATGTCATATTTTTCTTTTTCCTATTGTTTTCCTAGGCTCTGAAATTGGTTGTCCTGAAACCCTTGTGCATGTGTGAACCCTTTGCATGCTGAATTCCTTCTCTGTGTTGGGCGCTGCTTTGTGCATTGACTTGTCCCTGTTCCGTGTTTGCTCATATGCTTCTCCACATTCCTTACGATATTTGCATATCTATTTACTACCGGTGCGCGCCCTCCTGTGCATGGTCTTCAAGCTCTGTGCATGGCTAATACTTATCCGTTTTTGCTACTAAACATAATGTTTTGTACAAAATCATTCCTCAAGCTTTAATGTTGTGCATTCACCATGCATTCTTCTAGCTATTGTTAGGCCAACTTAGACATGTTTTTATCAAAGGGTGGTACATTCTTGATAATATCATTTTTGTTTTTGAAGGTATTGAATGGGCCCCTGCCTCTAAAAAATGGACTATATTCCTTAAACTGGACTTTAAGAAAGCATATACCTACATCGAATGGCCGTTCATCCTTTCCATGCTTCAATATCTTGGCTTTGGTGAAGTTTTTCTTCAGGATTTACAAACTCTCCTCTCTGATGCATCCACTTGTTTATCCATAATTAAGGGTCACAAGTCCGAAAGGTGTGGCCTATATTACCCTATCCGATAGGGTTATCCATTAGCTATGACACTCTTTGTCTCGACTTTGAAAGCTTTTGGATATTTTCTTACCCATCAAACTTCTCATGGATTGCTCTGAGACATTTTTCTTCCAGATCACTCAAGTCATTAATGGTTACTTTGCAAAATTTTCCTTTCTCAGGCTTACAAAAAAACAAATCCTCTTATAAGGAAGCTATTCATTATCTTCATATTTTCTATAAGGCTTCTAGCTCTAATTTGTAATGCATTGTCTTTGTATTACATAAAACCATGTTCCCCATGCTAAATTGTCTTAAATACTACCCTTGGAAGTAGCTTCAATGAGTAAAAAGTTTCAACTCCTTAGGTATTTTGTTTTCCTTGGATAATAACCCTTCCAAGTTATGACAATATGTTCTTGATGAAGAAAGAAACCTTCTGAGTGATTCAACCCATCTTTGGCTAGAATATTCTAGGTTTGTACCAAGATACTTGTATCCATTTTTGTATTATTCTTCTTATTGTTTCCCTTCCTAAGCATGTTATAAAAAGTTGGCCAAACTTTTATGAGACTTTATTTGGACCAATGCTAAGAAAACCAATGGTTTTCATTGCATTGTTTGGGACACTTGTTGACCCCTCATGAAATAGGTGGTTTGGAATTATTGTTATTTATACGTAGAGCTTGGATCTTTGGTCCAAATGGATTGTCAAAATAATTAATGGAAACGAGGCTTGGAAAATTCTTAAGGCAATGCATTTCATCACGTGTACCCTGTGGAAAAACTTACTTGAGAAACATCGAATTTCATGCTTTTCTCAACACTTATGTGTTAATTAAAATCAAGGGTTTTTTTGTGGCTAAGATCTTGTGGATATCTTTTGAAGTTGTGAAACTGTATTTATATAGGATTGGTGATGGCTTCAAATCATGACTTTTCTCAATAGTCACAACATTTGTGGTCATTATTATGACAAGAAATTACATTCCCTTTGATTAAGATAAAATGTAAATATATGAGCCTAATCTAATGTTATTGTAGCAGTAAAATAAATATAACATGAAGTACATGAATTAACCAAAGAAAACTAAGCAATAAAATGTGAAGCCCTAGTTGTAAAGAGGAGAAGAAGGTACTTAATTGATTTGCAATAAATTCTAAACTGTACCGAAGTGCTGACTAGATGAACAGAGTGGCAGGAGCATCACATATATACCCAGAAAAATATAGATTTGGATAGATAGGCTGGATTGGGGCGCCTGGAGAGGGACAGGGGAAACCGCAGGTGCCCTAGGCCTATTTCTAGGCGTCTGGGTATGTAGAAAAGTTTATAAAACCTCCTATGAGTTGTCACAAGGTGTTTGCCTTTAGTCACCATTGGTCACTCTGAGGTCACACCAAGATTACCGAGGTCGCTAGAAACCTGCAATGAATTATGAACCTACATAAAACCCTCAAATAGACATCAAATCCTAAAAAAGAAAGATGCCGAATGAGGGGTCAGACTGTCCTCAATTGTCACAATGGTGAACTTACGATTGAGTGCTGCACTAATTCTCATACCCAATGTAGTTATATGTGAGTGTGCAAAATTGTACCCTAGGCGGCTCTCGTGCAAGTTGCACTTGATAACGAGAAAGTCGATAGATGTAAAGAAATGTAATAGATGTGTGCATGGAATAGAATGAACTTCCCTCCTATGAAGTGAATGCAAAATAACCATCCCTTATGTTCCTTGTGATGGTGCTAGATGGATGCAATGAAGCTCTTAGATGCTTGATAGATGCAACCTTAGGTGGTGATAGCTAATGCTTCGTGCTTGGTCCTTTATTATGATCACATAACTTTATATTTAAATGATTCATTTACTTGAGTTTCGTAATTAATCCCGAAAAGGCTTAGTACCAAAAATACAAGATGCTCAAACGACTAGAAATGACCTAAAAGGTGTGAGTAAAGTACAAAGAGGACATGTGCGCCTGGTGCTGGCATCCTGGCTGGGTGCTAGTGTCCAGGATGATAAAAGCTGGAGTATAAAAAGACAGATTGAGAAAATAAGGGTGCAAGACTGAAAGGAGCATCATAAGACAAAGAAAGCTAGCCAAAGAAATGGGTTAATTAGTACTTTTCTCACTTAGGAATTATATGAACAGTAGTATGTAATCAAGACTAAATAGTTACCCAAAGTGCATGATTTTGTGTCTACATTTTCCCCCACTTTATATTGGTGAGCAGAAAGCTCGGTAACATAAAGTAGATATAGATGTGTACTTGATAACCATGTATATCGATGATGAAAGTGTTCCAAGGGAATATAAAAAGTGTGGAGTGATAAAAATGTGAAGCGTAGATGCTAAGGAGGAGAAAGTGCAAAAAGTGACGATGAAAATGAACCTAGGGTGGAAACACATGTGTAGATGTCACAATGTACCTGTTGTTAATATCGATGTTGATGATGTTGACTACCTCTTCCCATACAGATGAACCTGCAAAAGAGAAGAATGAACAAGTAGTCAAATACAAATGCATATGTGTAAAAAATATGTAAAAAAGTATGTAAAAATGCTGAAAAAGGAACATGTGCACCTGATCCATAATGAGAAAAAATGGTGTAGAAAGGATCCTGAAGATGTCGATGAAGGGCGATTTTTTTTGGTGATCTCATGCCATGATAAAAGAAGTATAGGGAGGAAATTCTAGTGTCATCCTCCAACCTTTAACTGCTTCCCAAAGTTGTAGAGCACTCTAAAATGTTGTTTTTTTGGGAGATCCTACGCCATAGAAGAAGTAGTGTAGAGAGGAAAGTATAGTGTCATCATCTAACCTTTAACTTCTCCCTAGAATATGGAACACCACTGCAAATGGTGTGTACTTTTCCCAAATGTAAATGCCAAGTGCTAAAGGAATCTTTGCCCTGTCAAAAGCCTCAGTGACATGTCGAAGAACTGTGTAATTGCCCCTTGGTTACACGCATCCATGAAGGACATCGGTGTGCTAAGGACCCAAGTCTGATTCTAAGCCTTGTTTGAAACTAGCAACTGTGCTGTACCAGTAATATGCTATGTTGTGTCTAACAATGTATGGGGTGAACGATTCACCCAAATGATTCCCCCCCCTCATTTAGGGTGCATACGACGTCGCTGAAGGAGTATGTGGCCCAAAAGAGGATCGACCGTTGTGCTGAAATTGTGCCATGTAGAGGGAAGGGAATGTACTTGGTAAAAACCAAGGAACACACAAAAATTTGGCTAGGTGACATGTGTTAGTACAAGTAAAGACAAACACACATGTATAAGATGAAATGTAAGCTAAGAATACAATGTGTAAATTAAGATGTAAGTAAACACACAAGAAGACAATGTAGACCGTGAAAAGTGGGTTGCAAACATGGGACATCACTCACAATGTCACAATACAATCAAGCCCATAGTGGACGTGATCAGACAAGTGTGCACATAAGACAAATGGCAAAGCCTGTAAACAAGAGAATAAAAAGAGAAAACAATAGCAAATAATGTAACAAACAACCATAGAAGCTAATAGCCCTACATAAAAAATACTACACATGAAGCACCCATTAGCATGTTAGAGAGATAAAAAGTATGTTAACGCATGCATAATATGATAAAGTAGTGTACTATGAAACAAAATGAAATAATAACACCCGTAGTGTACGAAAGTGGATGCCCCTAGGAGCCTCTGCAGGATTGGTAATAAGTACTGCATCAAACATCCATGTTGCATGTAATATATCTATAGAATCTACAATCACAACTAGAAAGGCAAGTTAACATGTATGTGTGTATGATAAAGATAATGACATACAAGATATCTATTTAGCATGTGTAATAAAGCGAACATGTAAGCATAAGTAAGAAAGAGTAAATGTAACCAAGATATGCAGTATACTGTGGATGAGATGAAATGGAATGCAACGTCAAAGATAGGAACAACGTTCCCCTCAAGTGGATGTGTATGTATGCAATGAGGTTCATTTATTTATGCCCCCTCAGTGGTCAAGAATGAACCGTAAATGAGAGTGTGTAATTGGGAAATGGTTCGAGCAATGTGTTGTCATGTGTAGAAGATTGAATATGATGTCAGAAAAGTGTAGATTATGGGATTGCAAGATGATATTGAATGCGGCATAGGAATGATGTGCTAGAATGTGTGATGATTTAGCTTAAAGCGCATATCACTAGATGGGTGAGTACGGTGCCATAAAGCGTGAGGATTTAGCATAAAGCGTATATCATGATATAGATGAATAAGATGGTAGGAAGCGTGATGATATGTGTGAATAAGATGATGGCTAAAGATGTCACATGATATGATATAAAGATTGATTGGTTGATTGTGAGGATCAAAGTGTAGAATGATGTTAGTGTGATGAGGTGAGGTTCAATTTTGATTTGGACCCTCGACAGTCGAGTATGAACCATGGGACTAGAGTGCGTCATACGGTAGTGAGTGCAACAAGTAAAAGTAAAAATGTGTAGTAGATGCCATAGGTGTGTGATGTGCAATGGGTGTAATGTGTAATGTAGAGTGTGTACTATGTAATGCAAGATGCGTAGATTAAATGTGTGTGGAAATGTAAAAGCGTGTGTGATGTCGAAGATGTGGATAATGTAAAATGTAGAATAATGTAGTGTGTAGAATGTGTATGATGTATGGGTGTATGAAGCACATAGTGTGGATGATGCAAAGTCGATGAAAGATTGTATATACAGAAATGTGTATGATGTGTGAAGATGTGTTGTGTATTGTCGATGGTGTAGTGTGTGAGGTTCCTGTATATAGGATGCCCTCAACAGTCAAGTGTGAACCATAACACAAAAGTGTGTCATAGGGAAATGATGATGCAAATGTACAGAGATGTGTGTGATGAATGTGAAAGACTAAATGCGATGTGTGTAAGATGTATGATAGTTCATAATGATAAAAGGTGTGGGGGGGAGTAAGTTCGATGCCCCCCAAGTGTGTGATGATTATGAGCATTTTAATGCCCTGCCTCGGGACACTGGAAACCATACCAAAGTGTCACTAAAAATTTGGGTAATTTTTTTTTTAAAGTGAAACTAAAATAATACTAATATCTGCCTCACTGTTTCCTGTTAATAATTAATTTATCTTAATTTAATTTACCCAAAATTAAATAAACACTAGCCCAATGATAATTTAATTATTTTATTCTATTAAGTTCACAAGGGTCACAATTAAAAGTATACACCCCTTTATAACTTAATTAGTCCCCCCCTTTTGTATTGTTTTGCTCACACACCCCTATTCATTTTATTTTTTCATTCCCATAAAAAGTGCATGACTTAAAGAGTGTAGGGTTGAATGAGAGCATAGGATAGATCAAATATTAACCATTGATTTCAAAATTTACCCTAAGGTTGCCCTAAACATCTCTATGTTTTTCTTTTCCCTTCTTTTCTTCTTCTCATTTTGTTTTTGTTTTGTCATTTGAATGTGCAAGTTGTGGAGGAGCTAAGGGAGAGATGGATTCATGGAATTTCTCTTTTGATGAGGAGGATCTTAATATTATTGCATATTATCTCTTTTATATGCCCACCCAACTGAGATCTCCTCAGATTTGGGCATTCCTTTCATACCCACAAGTTTATTTTCATTTATTTATTTTATTATTATTTTTCTGTTATAGAAGCCAAACCTCTTGAATATACATGAATATATATATATATATAATAGCGCATCCTAATAGATGATATATATATATATATATATATATAAAACCCAAGAAAAATAATAAAACTGATTTTTTTTGAAATCCGAAAGAATCAAAACTGCTAGGTGAGAAGAACGTGGCCTGAGAAGCTATAAGCGGCAAATTGGAGAAGGGGAGGGTTTGTGCGAAGTGAGGGATGCATGGGAAGTAAGGGGAGAGGGTGTAAAGGTGCGTGGAGAGGGAGTGTGTTGCGCATGTGTGGGGTAGGAGCGGTGGGTGCCCCTGGTTTGGGGAGGGTTCGGCCCTCCCCAAAAACTCCATTTCCTTACCCTAAATCCCACGCAGTTTTTTTTGGGAAAAGTTTGTATGTTTTGTTTTTTTTTGTTTGTTTATTCTTTATTAAAAGTTTAGTATATGTGGATAATATATTATATTTATTTTATAATATATAAAATTTAGTATATTTATATGATACACTATATTTATATTTTACTATATAAAATTATAATACATTTACCTTATATATATTTTATTTTATAAATACTAAGAAATCAAAGTATATTATACAACTATATTAATACCTACATTAATGTGTAACTATGTAAAAGTTTAACATAGTTCAATAGTATAAGATAACTGTATATGTATTTTCTATTCATTATTATTTTTTGTATAAAAGTTACATCTCATGTATTACTAAAAAAAAACTATCCCAAGTTGTAAATTAATAAAATGTGTTTGGACATTTGTTGTGGAGTATGAGACTCACTACTCTTTTCCAATACATTCATGTTAAGATAAATTTCTTATTTATGTGGTAGAAGGAAAATGTAGTAAAATAGTTCAAAATATACTTGGAATATATTTGAAAATTGGAAAGAAAGAATTAATATTGAATTTCGATTTTTCTACTACAATCATTTAATAAGTTTTACATGGAAAGTAGTAGAAAAGGACTAATTTTATTTTCATTGTAGAATGCTACCAAAATTTGCAAGAAAGACCTATTAAAAGGATGATGGTATTTTCATTTAATGATAATCCTAAAGCTCTATGCTATGGTTAGATTTCCTTTCCAATGCTCTTAGCAAAATGCATATTTCAGATTTTCAAACAAATAAGATATCCAACCAAGTAATATAATTTCTTTTGTAGAAGCATATTTCCATTAAATAATCTTTCTTTTAAAAAAAAAGAGAGTTACAATTCAATGCATTTAGAGTAAATAACTATTTTACATGATTTTTTTTTCAATGAGTCTTAACTCTCAACTACAACATGTTTTTCTAATAATTAAGATATACAATGGAATCATTAAAAGACTTCACTTCAAGATTGAAAGGAAGGTTGCACAACCATTGTGACTCAATTTTACAAGTAAACCCAAATACAAAAGATGATTTTACAGGACAATGAGAGTTCCCTCATAGCCATATCCATATAGTTGCAATGAGAGGTAACAATGAAGAACCATGATGACAAATAACTCCAACTATCTCCCACTTGAGATCCAACTTCAAAAGTTTTTAAAGAACCAACACAAGGAGAAAAAACTTGTTTAACCACCCAACCTTTAGGCATCATTACATGCCTTTCCAAGGTTGGAAGACATGCTAGCCTCTCCCAAGCCCATGGGAGAGAGAGCTAGCCTCCACAAACTTTGCACAAGATAAAGGGATACATAACCACATTATACTTTTCACATCAAGACAATCCAAACACTAAGATGTAACCAAATTTTTGCAAAGAAGGAAAAGGAGGAGAAACCATATTCTACCTCCAAAATGGGGAAGAGAAGAAGAGATCTCCAAGTGCCAAAAGTGTAGTCCAACATTGGATGCACATAAACAATAATCTTCAAAACCTCCTTATTCCTCCAAAGTCATCAAACCCTCTTTATTTATCCATCCATTCACCAAAATTCTTCTTGGGAGGATTTTCAAACCCATTGGGTTTCCTCAACAAGAATGGGGAAGGGGGTTCAATCCATATGAACCACCTTCCCCACCTCAAACCATATGAGGGGAGTAAAAAAAGAACCTACATGGTTTGTCCATCAAGCCATGAGGTTTGAGAGGGAAAATCCCTATCTCTTCCCCCATAAACTCTAAAATCCATCATGCCATATGATGGATGGAGACAAAATTAAAACAACAGAAAACATACTCAACAACTAGCAACACACAAGAAACAAAACACATTTTAAACAAAACAAGACTAAGATCCAACATATTATAAAACATAAAATTAACTCAAGGAGCCTACCTCCAAAAGCTCTCCAACACTCTAGATTTTCCTCTTCCTTATCCAAACAAGCTCTAGCTCCAAAAATCCCAAGCCTCCAAGCAAAAGCTCAAAAAAAAGTCCTCTTCTTTCCCCATGAGGGAGAATTTGAAGAGAAACCAACAAAAATCCTCACAAATGAGGGGGTGACATGTGTCACCCCTCTCTTCCCTCAAGGTCAAAGATTCTCAAAATAAAATAGAGAAAAGATAAAATAGCTTTAACACTTTTCTCCCAAATTACCCAAAATGAAAAACAAAACAAACTAGTGCAACTTTTTACAAAACACACATACCAATCCACCTTATATGGATGTGACCAAAGGGAGGAAAAATGGGAGGGAAACTCCCTCTATGCCTTGGAATTAAGCCCCCCTACCTATTAGGTAGGGTCCAAGGGCCTATTTTCATGCTAAGTGAACTCCCAAACTTAAAAGGGGTCACTTAAAATGCCTAAAATAGCCAAATTTCGGGTTTGACACATTTGGGCACAAGTGTAGAGGATGTGGGGCCCACCCAAGGGTTCACATGTGACCCTATTCCCCTCTAATTAATTACATCATTACCCAAACTCAAAACTCAATGAAAGTGGGGACATTAAGTCCCCAAATCAAGTTTACAAAGTAACTAAACATCCTAAACAAGATTAATATTACATGACATACTACATTACCAATGAGGGTCACTCATGGTACCCGAAATAATGAAAGCTAATACTAAGGCCTCATACAATAAACACGGTTAGGACTTAGCCCCATGGCCCATTTGTGTAAAATTTGCGTAGATGCCTTGAATCCCACGTTATCCTATGACCTGTCACCTGCACACTCATTGCACACATTAAACGCACCTATTCGATACAATGTAAATCAACTACTCAATAAGCGATCACTGAAATCTATACTAGCATATCATCATCTTGGAATAAAAAATGTGACAACATGCATAATTATACACAATTTACCATGAGTTAGCCATAGCGATAAATAAAAGTGGCATACATCCATAAAATCCAAACATGCAACTAAACTGAGTATCCATCATATATAAATAAGGTCCAAACAACATCATATTAGTTAGTATCCGTAATATCATAAGATAAGGTGTCAATATAGTAATCAAGTCAAATTGACGCTATACGCCCAAATCTCCATACATGTCTAAGGAGGTCAAATATCCTACATAATGTCCAAAATATATCAAATCCCTGTCAAAACATGTCTATGAGTAAAGAGAACAACAAATAACTGAGGCTATAAAAATGTGGGCACTACAAGTGTGTTAGTCGATGAATGATGTTTGGAATAGACATATAGGTGAGGTGTGAAGATGATGCAATGTAATTGATAGTGTATAGCTGACATGATAGTTGATGAAATATTGTGTCATATGTGAGACTAGCGATAAATAGTAATAGATGTATGCATGTATGAGTGATTATGTAATAGATAGAGATGTGGATGAAGCATGTAATGTGAAAATTAAATGTGGTTATTATTGTAAGAGATCCCTCAACAGTCATGTGAGAAACGTAAGAACACAAATGTGTCATCAAGAAATGAAGATGCAAATGTATCAAGAGATGTGTAAAAGTACAAAGCATCAAGTACGTGCAATGATATTGACATTGGATAGAAATTCAAGGGGGGAGAAGCTATGATGCCCCGCAAGTATGTAAGCGATGGAGATCTAGTCAAATATACTAAATGGATCAATGTAAGGAGTAATTTACTTAATAAAAGTGATGGGACACTGCGGTGGTAATGTCAGAGGAGCCTTGAGCGGTGGAAGTCGAAAGATGTTAAATAGATATTGGTAGTCTTGAGTAGTGAGTGGTGTCTTATTTACCATAGATGACTTGATAGGTGGAGGAGTTGTATTGATATTTAGAGGAGATTGCTTAATTAGACTCGGTATTATTGTAGATGACTTAGTAGGAGGAGGTGTTGGAATGAGTTTTAATTGAGGTTGCTTAATGACGCTTGATTTTCCGTAGAAGGAACATGAGAAGTAATGACATGATGTTCATCAGACATAGACGAATAATATTTAGGAATCCATTGGGATGTAACGATTATAGATAAGTATGCAACAAAATGTTGTGCAACAAATGAGATAAAGCCTTGAAACTCAAGATACTTGATTCTTCGTTATAAAGCATAACAATTATTGTCATTATGTCCATTGATTTGATGATAATTACAATATGGATAACCCCAATATTTTTCAAGTCAGTAAGGAGGATAGCCTTGAGTAGATGGTAAAGTGATCAATTGATGACTAAGGAGCTCAGTAAGAATGCTATGTTGCTGAGTATTGCGATCAAAGGTGAGAGGCTTTGGTAATGGGATGACTTGAGGATCATTGATATGAGAACATGTAGTAGACATAAAATGAAGATGATATGTAGAAGGAGAACAAACATGAGCCTGAGAAACGTCCTTGAGATATTATATTTTAGATTTGAGAGATGTAATCAGTGGATTCCATAGCTTGAAATTTGTCTTGAAATAAAGAATGTAAAGCTTGAATTGAGTCCAACATGGATTGATTAGATGGAGGATCATAAAGACTAGGGTCATTAGATAGACTATCTAAAATAACACTCACTTGATGCGGTGGCGTATCGATAGGGAGATACATGGTGCCTAGGGATTTTTTTAGAACAACTTGGCAATAAGGATGCATTTGAATTAAACCATACAAAGAAATTTGAGGAATTTCAGGAGCCATGATAAAGAAGATTGATGAGACCCTTTAATTATTGTTTTAATTGTCTCATTTGTTGTATATTTTGTATACTTTTACACTTGTTTATCCTGGTTATCCTATCAGACCTTTCCACCCGAACTTAAACTTATGGCACTTATATTAATTAATATAACTATTACTAAGTTACTCTATTTCATGGATTTTGAATGTGCATATTAATCTCTTTGATACAATGAAATGATTAATAGTGTTTTGTCTGAATGCCATACTTGTTAGCAGGAAGCTGTTATATGTTTCCACTAACATGCAACCGTAGAAACTCTGTCACAATGTAAAGGAAATCATCTGCAGAAACTGACATGCAACAATTGGGATTTGTCTACAGAAAAGCACCGACAGTCAAAGGAGAAAACACACATATACAAGACCGTGATTGTGGGAAGCTTGATCAATGTGGATACTTCATTTGAGTTTTCATATATCAATAAAGAAGCAATTATGACAACAAGTAGCAGATCTCATGCCAATAGATGATTATGCTCTGCAACTACAACTATGGAACTAATTGATTTAAATTGATGCCTAATTGTTAGAATGAACAATTACTTACGTTGTTGTATTAGAACACCTCTTCTTAGTATTAATTGCGTGCATAAAAAATATACAGATTTATTAGTAGTGAAATTTTACTTAATCAAAATGTAACTGTTAGTTTGAAGGAGTCTCTTCACGTCTCTACTGAATATAAAGAGAATGACGAGACTATAGTAGATATCAATCCATAGTTAAGAAATTGATGCAAGTTTCATTCTAAATCTTCATGCTAATGAATAAAATATGAGTTCTATCATTTTCCTATAGACTAAAGCCTTAGGAAGGGTTAGCACCCAAGGCAGGGCCCACTTGTGGTTTGCTAAACCCCCTTTCCTTTTTGTTTGCTATTTTAGTTCTTGTCATGAATAGATTAGAATTGCAGTAGTTCATTCCTTTATTTGGGTTATGCTTTTATCTATTTTATTACTTAGCTGCAGCATCTACTTTCATCTGCAATGCAATTTATTTCCAGCATTGTATTTCCAATTGTTGTGACAATAATATTTTAGTTTATACCTCTTAAGCACCTGTAACTATGTATACAACACTGAAAGAGTTAAAATTTTACATCCCTAGGTTTGATGAATAAATGACTGTGGATTAGTGAACAACATATTAATTGCTGTGAGTTAATCTACACCACCAAAGATGATATGCCAAAGAAGGATCCAAAAGATCGATCACGAGTGGGGTTCACTAAAATGTAAATATATGAGCCTAATATGATGTTATTGTAGCAGTAAAATAAATATGTAATGAAGTACATGAATTAACTAAAGAAAACTAAGCAATAAAATGTGAAACCCTAATTGCAAAGAGGAGAAGAAGGTACTTAGCTGATTCACAATAAATTCTAAACTGTACCAAAGTGTTAACCAGATGAACATAGGCAGGAGCTTCACACAGAGACCCAGAAAAATATAGATATGGATAGATAGACTAGATTGGGGTGCCTAGAGAGGGACAAGGGTTCTTGCGGGTGTCCTAGGCTTATTTATGGGTGCATGGGTTTGTGGAAAAGCTTAGAAAACATCATCTGAGGTGTTGCAATGTGTTTAATTTTAGTCGTATTTGGTCACTCCGAGGTCAGACCAAGATTTCTGAGGTCGCTGAAATCTTGCAATGAAATATGAACCTATAAAACCCTTAAATAGACATCAAATCCTAAAAAAGAAAGATGCAAAATGAGGGGTCAGACTACCCTCAGCTATCACAATGGTGAACTTATGACTAAGCACTGCACTACATCTCAGACCCAATGTAGCTCTATGTGTATGCATGTGGAATTTTTCCCTAGGTGGCTCTCGTGCGAGTTGCACTTGATAGTGAGAAAATAGCTAGATGTAAAGAAATTTAATAAATGTGCACATGTAATAGAATGAACTTCCCTCCTATGAAGTGTATGCATAATAAACAACCATTATGTCCCTTTTGATGGTGCTAGATGGATGAAATTAAGATCTTAGATGCTTGATGGATGTAACCTTAGGTGGTGATAGCTAATGCTTAATGCTTGGTCCTTTATTATGATCACACAACATTATATTTATATGGTTCCTTTTCTTGAATTTCGTAACCCTGAAAAGGATGACTAAAAAAGATAAGATACTCAAACAGATAGAACGGACCCAAAAAGTGTGAGTAATGTATAAATAGGATAGGGGCACCCAGAGGGGATGAGGGCACCTGACGCTGGCATCTTGGCTGGGCACTAGTGTCCAGGATGATAAAAGCTAGAATATAAAAAGATAGACTGCGTAAGTAAGGGTGCTAGACTGAAAGGAACAACATAAGACAAAGAAAGGTGGCCAAGGACATGGGTTGATTAGTACTTTTATCACTTAGGAATCATATGAATATTAGTATGTAATAAGGATTAGATAATTACCCAAAATGCATGATCTTGTGTCTACACCCTTAACAAAGACTCTTGAAATTATGACCCTTTTCTTATTTTTGAAGGGAATTAACTCTATTGAGAGCCTTGTTCATTCCAAAATTCAGATACCATGGCTCAAGATTAAATTAAAATATAAGTTAGCTAATTCAAATCTTCCTTCCATTTTGAAAATTTAGGAATTCCTCCCAGATGTTATATTGCACTAGCTCCCTCTTCAAATACTAGTTTCTTGGTGGTAAGATTAATGGTGGAATGCAACAAACCCTTCTAAAAGTTAGTCCATAGGTTTTCTCTATCAAATTATGATCTCCCCCCCCCCCCCCCCCCCACCCTCTATAAGTTGAATCCTCATTAGGGCTTGAATTACTCTCCTCGATTTTTGTTTTCTTGCCTTAATTGAGTATGAAATTATCAATTAGAACAAAAATGCACACTTTTTGTGGTGTTTTGTTAATTAATGTCCACAATTAGAGGAAAAGATTAAACATATTGGTTTTAACACTCCCAAAATTTCTACATGTTCCTATCTTGAAACATTTTGTAGACACTAGAAAACACAACTTGCACATAAGGTCTCCTATTAAAAAATACCAAAAACATCATAAAACACAATAATCCCACAAAAACAACTAAAAAATATAAAACCCCACAAAATGGTGATAAAATACACCTTATCACCCATTTACTAACCCTCACCCACTCACATTAATTTTTTTCCACCCCACCTACCCATTTGCATACCCAATGCACTATAGACCCTTACCATATCACCCATTTATGCACATTGCACCCATATCTATCACAATCTTATATGTACTCAAAAAATATAAAACACCACTCACCCCCATTATTTCACTCTCTTAGATACCCTTGACTCTTTGTGCACTTTAGCCCATACTTGAGGTTTTACTTCTTTGCTTGCATATTTTGGGATTGAAGGTTTTGGAGAGGTGAAGGCATATCACAAAGGATAGGTGAAAATTGTTGCATCACTATTTTAGAAAAATTTCAATACAGGTGTTAGTCACAACTACGTTTGTCTTGTGATCTCCATGTGATTTTCAATGAATCACAACAACGACTAGTTTGAGATTGAGTCAGGTGTACTTTCCATATGCATACATTATTTTATCATTTTTACTCAATAAAATATCTTTTGTCTCCTTAAATGGTTAGGTATTTGACAGAGGCAGGTCCCCTAACCACAAAAAACTACTAACATTTTTCTAAGTGTGTTGTGTGTAGGTTTTGATTCGGATCTATAAGTTTCTACCCACTTTATTCATTAAAGAACCTAGGATTGTCCCTCACTTTTTCAATGGTAGCGTAAGCCAATCATTTTTAGTAGCATTGATTTGGTGATTGTTATATCAACTAATACATCTTATAGGTGATCCAAATCTAAGAATAGATTTTGGCGACAACGGTGGGACCATTTTGGTTGTGGGTAAATTATTTTTTATTTCTGAATCTGATATTGTTTTGTTTAGGATTTTGTAGTCCTTCATGTTTGTTTTTATTTTCCCCTAATGTTTATATTGCAGATTTAACACTTGGTCTTATAGATCTGCTAAAAATAGACAAAAAAAATAAAAAATAAAAAAATATGGCTGTAGGATAGTCACAGGTGTGACTTTATTGTGATTTTTCTGCCAAAAAATTGACAATTTGGCTGCAGGGTAGTCACATATGCGACTTTTCTCTACTTTTGTTTCTACAAAAACTTAAAAAAATACTTATTTCTTCATAAGGGAAAGGATTGGGAATGAATACACATTAAATACAAGTTTGGATACAGGTAAATACCCATCCACATAAATGTGGGAAGTACTTGGGCATAATCCCTACAAATCATTGTGAGTACCACATGAACCCCGAAGCAACTGACACATTAAGAGGACTCACTGGAGAAAAGGGTAAATGACCCAACCTGATTGACTAGTTCCACATGTGAGGTAGACCCAATGTTGTCCATGGTAATGACCCCATCTTGATTGATCAAGGGGTTAATTCAATGTTAAATTTTTTTTTTGGTGAACAATACTCATTCAGATAACATTGGTAGTTATAAAGAGATGTTTACATAGGAAACCACACTAATCAGGCCCATATTCAACCTGAAAATAAACAAAATAATTTTATCATGATCAAAACACCTCATCTCAATTTCCACTGTATCTGAGTCACATATGCGATTATTTTTTCTCTTAACAATATTCTCTTACACTTCTGTATTCATTTTTGAAATTCGTTATGAGTCCCGATTTTTCCTAGCATCAATCGTAGGTACAACTGCCTAGAAATTTTTCAACCCCAATTTTTCCCAGAGCAAGTTACAGGTACGACTACCTTGTAATTTTTGCATTAATCAATTTTCCAATCTATCATTATTCAGGTCTTATCTACATCACTTTTCTTACATTCTGTCATTTTTCAAAATATTCCTAGAGCCAGTCGCAGCTGCAACTGCCCTACAATTTTTTAGTCAGATAATTTTCATTTTTTATTCTATTCTGGTCATCTTAATCAGTTAGTTCATTCATATTTCAATACATCTTTACTACACGTTATCTGCTCTAGCCAGTTATGCGCTCCAGTCTGCCCTTTGTGCACTCCTTTCCCTTACACACTTTGATCAACCCCTTGTGCACTCTGGTCAACCCCTTGCATGCTCTAGTCCCTTGTGCACTTTGGTCAACCCTTTACATACTATGATTAACCCCTTGCACACTCCAGTAACCCCCTTACTTTATCTTATCCCTTGCATGCTCTGGTCAACCCCTTACACACTCTGGTCTTCCCCTTGTGTGCTCTAGTCCCTTACGCGCTCGTGTCAGCCTCTTGGGAATTCTGATCCCTTGTACGCTCTGGTTAGCCACTTGTGTGCTCTTATCCCTTGGGCACTCTGGTCAGCCCCTTTTATACTCCGATATCTTTTAAGCTCTGGTCAACCCCATACATACTCTTGTCCCTTGCTCACTCCAATCATCCCCTTGCATGTTTCGGTCCCTCGTGCACTCTGGTTATCCCCTTTGTGTTCTCCAGTCACTTGCATGCTTTGGTAATCCCCTTATGTGCTTTGGTCTCTTGCACATTCTGATCCATTCTATTCTTTATATCCTCACTTTGTTTTGGTCGCAGGTGTAACCACCTTGCAACCACCCCATAACATCTACTCGAAACTTTGTACAACTCATCACCCTAACTCTAACCACTGACTACACATTACCCAACTTACTCCTGTGTTAGATGTGCCCACGAATGGGTCATCTTCCCATCTACTTACCCATTATTTTTATACAACTAATAACACCAACTTCTTCTCTGTCACACTTGTGACCGGGCCTTACCTCTATCCCTACGCCCTACACCACCCTCTTCTCTATTTCCCCACATCCCATCACTCCACTCCCCACCGCTGACACCTCACCCCGTACTGATGGGTGTTGTCATTCCCTTCATTTAATCAACTTCTTGTTGATGTCATATCAAACCAGGGGTGTGTCTAAAGCTATATGTAACAAGAGTAATTTTAACCGATCTAGTAGTTGAATGTAGTTATTTTTATATTTTCTGGGGGATCTCTTTAATGTCTTAAGGACTTCTTGGTAAAACCTTATTTAAATCAAACTATGAAAACTTGTTGAAAGTAAACACACTAAAAGATTTGCCGAAAGGAAACACACCGTGCAGAATGGAAACACACTTGCTATTGGAATATAAACACACTTGCTTATGAAAGTAAGCACTTTTGCTTTTGGAAAATAAACACACTAAATTTAGAATGCTGGAAAACAATTGTAAGAAATATAAGAATCTATCTAAACACCTGTAGGAACAAGTATACAACAAAGTTTAACTGAAAGAATTAAAACAATACAAAATTAATAGATCTAAGCTATTTGCTGAAGAATATAAATACCAAATAAACGAATATCCTGGTCCTTAGGGGAGTGAGCCCTTGCTCCTCCTCGAATCAATATTTAACAACTCGGAATTCTCTCAAATAGGAATGACTATTTTATTGATAAAATATTCAGAATTACAGATGTACTGGATCTGAGTACTTAGTCTATTTCTCTTTTCTGTTCTATTTCTATCTCATTCTATATCTTCTATTATATTATCTACTACAAGTCTGATTTTATATACATCACAACTGTCTCAATGATTTTGATGAAATCGAATCATGCCCAGAATAGATGTTGAGTCAGATTGTGGTCAAACAAATAGCTGTAGGATAACTCTCCTTGGATTTGTGTTCATAAATCTTCTCATCCTTTCTTGATTGAAAGGGTCGTAGATGCAAAATCTCTAGATGTGGTTAAAATAGATAACTCCCATTAGTTCCGGAACTTCGAAGAAGTTCCAGAACCATATGAATTTGTTAAGGATAAAAACCGTGAGAGTTCTGGAGCTATCCCCAGGAGTTCCAAAACTAAGTCCGGAAATTCCAGAACTAAATACTGGAGTTTCGGAACTAAGTCTGAAAGTTCTGGAACTAATGATGACTATGTGATGGAGATCTAGAACTAGCTTGGAAGTTCCAGAACTAAGTTGTGTGGGAACAGATGTTGCTGAAAACATACTAAACACTTCCTGCTTCATTTCCTCAACTGATTAGACCAAATTTATTACAAAAATGAATTCAAACACACACTTGTCATGAATTCTAGAGCTTTTAAACATTAGAATCACAATCAATCAAAAGACAGACAATTACATCCTAACTCATATCAGATTAACTAAAAGTCACACAATGCAATCAAACTTAATAAAAAGGAGAGTAAGATGAGATCATATATTATACATTAATCGAACATATTTTGGCCTCATAATTTCCCCCAAACTTACTTGTTTGTAAGTTCCTTTACAAAATTCATTCTTAAAAAGTGGGGTTATAAGTTCTGCATTCCATTTGATTGCTCAGATCAAATGGCTAAAACTGGATTTTCCAATGTTTAAACTTAGATGTACTATACCCTGCTCCTGCTTCTATTTTCCTCTCCCACTGTTCAAATTCAGTAGGGTCTTAAGGTTCTCTATGTTTCCAAGGAGACATGGGGGTGAGAAGTAGAGGGGGGCTTGTTCACATTCCCATCCGTATTTTCCAATAGGTTTCATTGACTTGGGGAATTATTGTACATAAATCTTTTGCCCTTTCTAAACTCCAGATCAGATTTGTTGGGGAAATTACTTCCCTTCTTCTCAAGGAAACAATAAGGAGTTCCCACCTCTCTGAGCATCCTTCATAAATATCTTCAAAATTTTCCTCCTCATAGGAGGTGAAGGCATCAATACTCTTTTGCAAAATGACAAGATAGTGTGTATTGAATCTCTCATCAAAGGTATGAGTTCTAAAATATGTGAGGAAGGCAAAGGGTTTACCATAATGAGATCTCAAACAAAGACCTGTTGAGCTAGATTTCAATAAAAATTCAGATTCCCTTTCCTTCCATGCAATTTGGTTTTGTAGAAAAGAGACAAATGCATTGAGTTGGATCTCCCCTACATACAAATTGATCATAAATCTTGTGTTTTTCTCTAGCATAAAATTACAAAGATAAAATTCACACAAAAGATTTTTCTACTTGGGGCTAGAGAAAGAGTAAGCTGCCATGAATTCAAATTCATCTTTTAATTCATGTGGAAGTCCACATGCAATTCTTGATAGCTTCCATCGGATGAATTGCTCTTCCAAAAACACACTATATGCAGGAGAGGGCCTCCTGTAGGCAAGCAATTTCTCTCTCATAATACAGACCATATGAATTTTTGCAAGGCATTTATATTTATTTCCTTCCTCCTTATAAAATTTTTCTTCCCATTCCTTTCTTGCCTTCATCTCTTCCTCCATCTTGGTCTTTAATTATTCATTTAATGTTTTGGCTTCTCTGAGCTCCCTGCAAGTATCATTCCATAGCTATTTGAGTGGAAAATAGGTCAACTCAGTCTATGCAGAGGCTGTGGACACAACAGACTATTTTCTAGAAGTCTGCAATTCTTCCTCTTTTTCTACTAGTTGCTTCTTGGTTGCTGATAATTCCTCAGTCTTGGCTGCAAGCTGAGTTGTTAGCTCATCAATGAGAATTTCCCTTTGTTCTAACTTAAGTTTGAGGAAATCCAATTCCTCATCCTTTTCTTTGATAATGAGCTCTTCTCTAGACAAGAAAAAATCCTGTTTAACTTGCTATCTTTCTTCTTCCTCTAAAATCACTTGAGGAGTTGGGAATTCTTCCTCTATCAAAGGAAATTTTCATTTTCTTATCCTGGATGCCAAATCTTCTTCTTCATGTGGCAATGCTGACGGTTAAGCCAATTCCTGAAAATCTTGTTCTTCAAATCTCTCCTCTCCTCTTTCCATTTCAACTTGACTTGGCTCAGGAGGAGTCATGGCCATGCTGCCCAAAATGTCAGTAGCTTCTTCTTCCATCCTTTTCTACACACTCCTTCCTTCTGGGGTTTCCCTTGACCTCTTATGAATTTTTCTTATCTGGGGAAATTCAACATGCCCAGCACTGAATTTCATTCTAGAGCTTCTTCTTACTATTCTTTCTTGCTCTTGTGTGGGTAAGCTATCACCGTCAGAGACAGATATTGGCTCCACTGAAGCTACTGCAGAAGAAGGATTTTCCTTCATAGGTACAAAAGGCTCTTCTATTTTTATCTTTCTCACCGACCTTCTTCTTTTTGGTATATTTTCTCTTCCCTTTTCCCTTTGTCCTTCTGCAGGGGCATACATTTCCATATTAGCTGAAGGAGAGAATGGGGCTGAAATTGTCCTTATGATAATATTAGGGTTTTTCATGAATTTCCCAAGAAACTTGTCCCAAATTTCTTCTCCATTCTTCTTTGACAAGAAATGGTTCTGGCATATTAAATGAATTAGACCATGATGCCTAATTGTCCCAACACCCCAGGAATACCTCTAAGCCATGGTCTGTATAGCATCAAAAAGAAACCCTGGAAGGTTTATTATGTACTCAGGTTTGGTGGCTCCATACTTCAGATTTATGAGAATTTTTAAGACTTCTTTTCCCACAGACCCAAATTGACCATCACAGGTTAAATATTTTACTATCCAAAATGCTACACTGTCAAAGGGTTTGGGAAAACTGGCCCTTCTGACCCCTTTTATGATTTTCTTTGTATTATAGATGTACTGTGGTTCAGTTTCTCCTTCTTGCAGTAAGACTTTAACCAGTTCTTTCAAAGTCCCCTTGGTAGGTTGTGGGACATGCACAATTGGCACTCCAAACACATTACTTATAGTATTTACAAAAAAAGGAATAAATATATTTCTCACCTTTGTTCTGGATTGTTCTAGGTTTATGACGAATTCTCTTACCAATTCATCATTATGCCTTGAAAATTTCTTCAGGAACTCTAGCCATCCTACATGCTCAAAGATGGATGCCACTTCTTCATTTGCGAGTAGCTAGGAATCATCCTCTGGTTCAGATTTCTTCTTAATCCCCATATCAACTTGATTTCTGTCTCTTTTGATTTTGTGCGAATTGGTTGCAGGCCCTTTTCCTTAGCTACGGAACTGACAAATTTGGCTGCGGAACCTCAGTTCTTAGTTGCGGAACTTCTGAATTCTCTGTTCTTTACTGCGGAATACAAACTTAATTCGACACTCCTTCCTCAAAATATCTTTGTAACTTATTTCACTTGATTTTTGCAATAATGATTACTAATGATAACCATGTCACCACTTATTCCATCCAAATCAATTTCATGATTACACACTTGTAATCATAATGTATAAATAGATGACTCATCATACCTACTTTTAAATTAAGTAAAATCATACATGTAAACATTTAATCAACCCTAAATAAGTTAAAAGACATAATTACCATCCTTGATGATGTAATCCTTTTGCTATGATGACTCATCATTCCTACAAGTGGAACAAAACATGATTAGATAAGAGAGCTGGAATTCAAAAGAATTCCTTTATTTGAACTAGCCAAAAAGAAGTCAACTGACATTTGCTGGTTTTCAATTGACCTTTGAGAGAATTATTATTTTTTAAATTTTTTTGGGGAAGGAAACACCATTTGCTGGTTTTCATCTTCTTTCCTTTATTCTGGATCTATCATCTGGTTATTTGATCATTTTGGAAGAACTGGGTTCTTTCATATGATCAAATTCTTTGTTTGCTTCAATCTTCCTCAAGAATTCATCCTTAGTGGGAGGCTTCCTATAGAGTTTCAGCCTATGTCCATTGACCAAGAGTGTTCTGCTGCTGCCATCAATGGGAAGTAACTGAATAAAAACATTGTCAAATATCTGCTCAATCTGATAGGGTCCCAACCATTTGGTTCTCAATTTTCGCTTGAATTATAGGTACTTAGAATCAAACAACAATGCCTATTCTCCTTCTTTGAATTTACTTTTCTTGATATGTGTGTCATGCCATTGCTTCCTTTTCTCTTGAATCATCTCTGTCTACTGAAGTGCTTCCAACCTTAATTCATCCAACTCATTGAGTTGACAGATTATTTCTTTTTGAGTTGCAATCAACTCAATTACCACCTTTACTGCTGTCCTTAATGTCTGAAGTTCAAACTCTATAGGAAACAAGGGATTTTTCCCATAGACTAATTCATATGGTGAAAACCATGTTGTAGTTTTCCAAGTTGTATTATAAGCCCAGACAACTTTAGGTAGTCTCTTTACCCAATCTTTTCTTCTAGCTTCCTCTATTTTGGTAAGGATGTTCTCCAATTCTTTTTTTGTTACTTCAGCTTGTCCATTTGACTATGGGTGGTAAGGAGATGCCATCCTATGATTGATTTGGTAATACCTTGTGAAATATTGGATCATATTAGACATGAATTGTGGTCCCTGATATGAAACTATGCTCCTTGGTGCTCTAAACTTTATCATAATTCTGTTCCAAAGGAAATTAGCAACTGCTTCCTCAGTGGCATTTGTCAATGCCTGCACTTCTACCCATTTTTTCACATAGTCAGTAGATACAAGAATATATTCCTTCCCTTGTGAAGGAGGATTAAAGGGACTAACAAAATCCAATCCCCATCTCTCAAATGGTTCAACCACAACTTGAGGTTGAAGAGGCATTTCATTGGTGAAAGTTGGTTGTCCCATCCTTTGACAAGGATCACACCTCTTGATATATCTCTTCACATCCTTATACAGAGATGGCCAATAATAACCAGTGCCAAGTATCTTATGACTTGTTCTTTTCATTGAATAGTGTCTTCCACTTGGTTTATCACGACATGCTCTGAGGATGTCAAAGATTTCATCCTCTCTTACACACCTGCGCAAGACAAAATCAAGAACACACTTAAATAACATTCCATTTAACCATTTGAGTTGTGCACTGGTTTTAATTAAATTCTTTATTTGTTTCTTAGTGAAAAAAGGAGGAAAATTCCCTGTTGCAAGATAATTTTCCATATTAGCAAACCATGGTGTACTTGCTGAGATTGCAAACAATTGTTCATCTAGAAAGTTATCCTTGACTGGATCTTGCTCCCCTATGGTGGTTAGTCTTGACAAAAAATCAGCTACCACATTAGATTTTCCTTGATTGTCCACAATGGAAATATCAAATTCTTGTAAAAGTAATAACCATATAATTATTCTTCCTCCAACCACTAGCTTATTCATTAAATACTTAATTGCTGAATGATCTGTGTGTACAAATATCTTGTACCCTGTAATGTAATGTCTGAATTTATTGATTGCATAAATCACAGCTAGAAATTCCTTTTTAGTGGTGGTGTAATTCTTTTTAGTGGGAGTAAGATTCTTGCTAAGATAGTAAATGGCATACATCTTTCTTCCTCATCTTTCTATCCCAATACCGCACCCATGGAATAATTTGAGGCATCTGTTTGGATATGAAATGAATTTTACCAATTAGGACCTCTCAATATTAGGGCACTGATTAATTTGTCTTTAATTTATTCAAAAGCATGCTTACACTTTTCATCCCAAATAAATTCACAGTCCTTAGTAATTTAAACAAGGGGGCAACATTTTTACTAAAATCTTTTATAAAGAACCTATAGTACCCAGCATGCCCTAGAAATGATTTGATATCTATGGGGGTCTGAGGAATAGGTAAATCTGAAATGATCCTAATTTTTTTTTTTGATCCACCTAAATTCCTTTTTCTGAAATATGGCGTCCTAATACAATCCCCTAATCCACCATCATCAGACATTTTTCATCACTAAGAGACATGTTGTGTTGTTCACATCTTGTTAACACTTTGTCCATATTTCTCAAAGCATATTCAAATGTATCTCCATGTATAGTGAAGTCATCCATATATACTTCAACAAAATCATTTGTTAGATCAACAAAGATTGCAAGTACATCTCTCTAGAAAGTTGCAGGAGCATTGCATAAACCAAATGGTAACACCCTATAGGTAAAGGTTCCCCATGGACATGTAAATGTAGTTTTTTCCTGATCTTCAACAACAACTCTGATCTGATTGTACCCACTAAAGCCATCCAAGAAAGAAAAGTACTATTTACCTGAAAGGTTATCTAGGACTTGATCTATGAATGGTAAGGGAAAATAATCTCTCATTATGGCTTTGTTTAGTTCCCTATAGTCAACACATATTCTCCATTTTTTTTTTTTTGGGAAACAATTACAAGAGGAGATACCCACTAGCTATTTGAGACAGGGTAGATGAAATCTACTTGTAATAGTTTTTCAATTTCTTGTTTGACTATATCCCTTAAAGCTGGGTTAATCCTTCTTTGAGGCTGCTTAACTGGTTTACTGTTTTCAGTATAGATGTGATGAGTGTAGATACTTTGATGAATTGAATCCCCTTCATGTATTTGTAATCCCAAGAAAAAGCTTTAGTATGATTTTTTAGAACATCAAACAATTTAGCTTCTTCATCCTCCTTCAACCAACTGTTAATGTTTAAAGTTTTACTCGGTTGAATTTCAACATGCTTGGTTCCAATGAACTGATTTGTGGAAAGGGTTTCATTAAAGTATTTAATGGACATGTATGTGGTAACAACATCCAGTATGTAGCAACATCTCCAAAATTTCCTTGAGACATAATATTGGAAAAAGGACAGTAATGAGAATTATGATACTTATCTCTTTACAAGCCAAATTCCTCGTCACTACTACTTTCTAGAAATTCTTCACCACTTCCTAATGTACTTGAAACTAAAGATACTGATTCATCCTCTCCCCATGATAAATCTCATTCCTCTGGAGTGAAATCATTTTCAATCAACAAGAACTGCTATTGTCATGGTTCCAGAACTAAATGTGGTGGTTCCAGAACTAAGTTCGCAGGTTCCAAAACTAAGTTTGTGGGTTCCGAAACTAAGTTTGTGGGTTCTAGAACTAAGTTCATGGGTTCTGGAACTAAGTTCATGAGTTCTGGAACTATTTTTGATTACTTCAAGGATAACATGTTCTCATCCAATGGTGGATTAATCATCTCTTCTACTTCTCTTACATGATCCTGCAATGTGATCATAGCCAAAGAAGCCAATTTTTGCTTATTAGTTTCAGAAGAATCAACCCACAATTGTTCATGATTGTCAATAAAAGGTTATGTAGTAGGATATAAGGAAATTTGTTTAGAGTTCTTACCATTCAAGATTTTCATATCACCTGACCTATAATTTATCAAAGCAACAACTGTAGCTAGGTCTACCCAAAATAATGGGATTACCCAATGTTTTACCTTTTGGCTGCAATATAAGGAAGTCAACTGGATATTCCCATGACTCCATCATAACTGCCACGTCTTCAATAATTCCTTCTGGTTTTTCTACAGAATGATCTACCATCTGTAATATGGTATTAGTAGGTTATATACCCATTAATGGTAATGTTTTAAGAGTATCCACTGTCATTACATTGATAGTAGCTCCCAAATCTATCAAAACATTATGTACATCCTTATTTCCTATAGAGACAGAAATAACAAGACTTCTAGGATGTCCGTATTTGGGAAGTAAAAGTTTTCCTGCCAATAAATCAACAAGTTTTCCATCTACTTTGATAGTTTTGGGGTACTGTTTCTTCCTTCCAGGATTTTTCATACATAAAATTTTGATTAATTTGTTCAATTCTAGAATGTCCTTAATTTCTTGCAACAGTGGTATTTCAATATTCAATTTCCTTAGTTCCTGTACCAATTCAGACTTCTTTATTTCTATAGCTTCTTTGAATCTCTCTAGAAATGGAGTCTCAGTAGTGTTGCTATCTAGCTCCTTTTCTTTTCTTTCAATATCCTCTTTTGGAACAAAAGTACTAGGAATTTCATTTTCTTCTGTCATTTTAGTGATTACAAGGGGTGGACTATTAATGATTTTCCCAGATCTAGTTTGAATATCCTTAGAATCCATAGCATGTAAATCAACTAATTTGTTTGGTTCTGTTCCATAAACAAGAGTTGTTTGTTTGTTTCTGGGGTTTGCTAATGGTTGTGCTGACATTTGTGTTTGGAATACATTCTTAGTTTGTGAATTATGTGCAGGAGATCCCATGATGGCATGTTGATTCTGATTTGGATATGTTCTTCCTTGGGAATAATTACTAGGGTTCCATCTAGGTTATGACCAAGCATAAGGATTTCCTTGACCAGCCCATGGTTATTGATGTCTCTGAGCATACCAAGCTTAATTTTCCCAATCTTGAGGGTTCCAAGTTAGTTGAGGTACCCAAGGAGGTTGTCCCCAATTTTGTGGTACTTCTTGAGAAGCCTATTGCATCGTCGAGGGATTAGGAACTGATCTTGGCATAAACTGCCCTTGGTTAGGTTGTCTCTGAACAAAATTCAATTCTTCTGTTGTAGATGAGGAACTAGTTTGTTTAAGCTGATTATTAATAATAGGAAGTAAAGAACAAACATCAGTATCATGTTCTTTAGATTCATAGATAAGACACATTTCTATTTTATCTAAAGGATAGTCTCTTAATGCATGCTTCTTCCTGCATCTAGGACAATACATAGACAATGGTTCAGTTTTGGAATTTGCTTTAGCTTGTAATCCATCCATAGTAGAGGTTAATTACACTAAAATGTCTGTTTTAAAGTTTGCTAACTCATCCATTAGTTTGTTCATATATGGATTCATATTTTTCACCGATTTTCCTTTTCTAGGTCCACCTCTCGTTCTGGAATAGCTTCTACAAATCTCTTTGATTCCATTCATTCTTATCTGATTAATGTCTCCACCTCTTATTAAGTTAAGGGATTTTCTAGATTCCTCATCCAAACCTTTAAGAAAAATGGTTTTACTTAACTCCTCAGAAAGCACAAATCCACATCTTTTGCTAACAAAGAGGAATCTATCTAAATAGTCTTCTATGTTTTCATCGTCCTCCTGCTTGATTTTGAAGAATTCTTCCTTCCTATTTCTCCCTCTACAATAATCCTGGTATTTATCTAAGAAGGAAGTCTCCATTTGTGCCCAAGTGCTAATAGAGTTGGATGGTAATCCCATAAACCACCTCATTGCTGCATCTTTCAAAGTAGATGGAAACAATGTGCGTTTTTGATTATCTGTTTTATAATCATAGGTCTGGCATAGTACCTTGAATTCAAACAGAAATTGGTCAGGATCTTCAGATAACATCCCTCCAAAGGTGGGTAAATTTTTAGGTGAGATATTTTTTATTGATGTATCATCATCTCCTAATTGGATTGGATAGGTAAAGGTCCTATCAGGTTCTCTCTCAGCTTTTTGTGCCATTTTAAAAATATTTTCTGAATTTTCTTCCCAATCAATGTGGTAAGTAGTATGCCTTGGGGAAGGTGAAAAATCAGGAGTAGGAGGTTGAATACTCAATTGAGAATCAAAAATCACCCTAAATGGATCTTGAGTAATAAGCTTTCTCCTAAAAGTTCCCCTTCCTTCAGGTGACTGATCTAAGAATTCAAAAAATGGCAATTCTATTTCTTGTTTGACAGGGGATGATGGTGTTTCCAATTCTTGATCAATTTCCTTACTTTGACTAGAGGATGTTGTGAATTCTTGTGAAGATGTTTTTGGGTGGAATCTATCCTGTGAGTCTCTTGGTCTAATCATATAATTTGTGATATAGCAGGGAAGATCCTTCAACTACTAGATGTATGATTTGTTGCTCTCGCTAACACTTAATTAAAAAGTTCCAACTAGTGTCCCTGGTAACGGTGCTAAAAATGATGGGTGTCATCATTCCCTTCATTTAATCAACTTCTTGTTGATGTCATATCAAACCAGGGGTGTGTTTAAAGCTATATGCAACAAGAGTAATTTTAACTGATCTAGTAGTTGATTGTAGTTATTTTTGTATTTTCTGGGGGATCTCTTTAATGTCTTAAGGACTTCTTGGTAAAAACTTATTTAAATCAAACTATGAAAACTTGCTGAAAGTAAACACACTGAAATCTTTGCCAAAAGGAAACACACTGTGCAGAATGGAAACCCACTTGCTGTTGGAAAATAAACACACTTGCTTCTGAAAGTAAACGCACTCAATTTAGAATGCTAGAAAACAATTGAACGAAATATAATAATCTATCTAAAAACTTGCAGGAACAAGTGTACAACAAAGTTTAACTAAAAGAATTAAAACAATATGGAATTAACAGATCTAAGCTATTTGCTGAAGAAATATAAATACCAAATAAACGAATATCCTGGTCCTTGGGGGAGTGGGCCCTTACTCCTCCTCGAATCAGAATTTAACAACTCTAAATTATTTCAAATAGGAATGGCTATTTTATTGATAAAACATTCAAAATTACAAACGTATTGGATCTGAGTACTTAGTCTATTTCTCTTTTCTATTCTATTTCTATCTCATTCTATATATTCTATTATATTATCTGCTGTAGGTCTGATTTTATATACATTTTACAATCACTACTGTCTCAATGATTTTGATGAAATCGAATCATGCCCAAAATAAATGTTGAGTTGGATTGCGGTTGATCAGATAGTTATAGGATGAATCTCCTTGGATATGTGTTAGAAATCTTCTCATCCTTTCCTTATTGAAAGGGTCGTAGATGAACAATATCCGGATGTGTTTAAAATAGATAACTCCCATCGGTTCTAGAACTTCAGAGAAGTTCTAGAACCATAGAAATTTGTTAAGGATCAAAACTGTGAGAGTTCCGGAGCTATCCTTAGGAGTTCCAGAACTAAGTCCAAAATTTTTGGAACTAAATAATAGAGTTCCAGAACTAAGTCCGAAAGTTTAGGAACTAAATGATGATTGTGTGGAGTTCCAGAACTAGCTTGGAAGTTCCAGAACTAAGCTGTGTGGGAACAAATGTTGCTGAAAACACACTGAATGCTTCCTACTTCATTTCCTTGACTGATTAGACTAGATTTATTACAAAAATGAATTCAAACACACACTTTTTAGGAATTCTATAAATTTTAAACATTAGAATCACAATCAATCAAAAGACATACAATTACATCCTAACTCATATTAGATTAACTAAAAGTCACACAATGCAATCAAACTTAATAAAAAGGAGAGTAAGATGAGATCATATATTTTACATTAATCAGACATATTCTGGCCTCATCACCTACACTCGTCCTACCCCTACCACCACACCTCCCCTCATGTATCTGATTCCCTTAGACCACCTCTTACCGAATCACATGTGTGACTGGGTTGTGTCTTGCTCTTCGTTCAACTTGTACCCTTACCTTACATCCCTCCAATTTCACCTCTACACTTCCTCTTCTCCACCTAGCTTTCCTGATCACACACACAAAAAATCCTAACCCATACCCATCAATATCACCCTCCCCAAACTCACCTCTCTCCCATCCCTCACCATTTTCCCATGTGTCTGACTCATCACCCGATCCCATGTCGTTACCCACCCCACCCTTGGTCACACCTGCAACCAAGTACCGACTTCGAGCCTAATCCACACACCCTGAACCCACATCCAAACCACCCCGCTTAACCCACCCCACCCTTGGTGACACCCATAACTAGATACTAACCCTCACCCCATGCCCAACCCACCATGCCCTCTCCTACCCCGCCCCTGCAAACCCACTACCGCTGGTTTCTAATGCGACCGACCTTCCTCCCCCACCCTGTGCTTTTGATGCATGAGCATCAAAGGGAGAAGTATCAAACTATAATTTTTTCATTATTGTCATTATTGTGAGGTCAAGTCAGATTGTTAAAATGTTATGAAGTTATAAGGAGGAGTATAAGTATTAAGTCAAGGTTTGTGTTTGAGTTAAAATGTTCAAAATTTTAAATTACATGTTTCCCTCCATTTTGTAGTTCAAAATTCTAAAACATGTAAAAGATAAAATTTACTTGTAAGTGGAGAAGGAGAGAGACTAAGTGGTTTGAGGGAATGTGTGAATGAGTCTAATAATGTTATGATGAGTCTTAGGTGGAATTTGAGTCCAAAAATACCTCAAATAATGTAAAATACTTCATTATGTATGTACGGGCATGTGAAAGGGCAAGTGAGTCATGTAAGAGACAGTTAGGGTTATGAGTGAAAGAGATAGAATGAAATAAATTTGAGGAAAAGGTATTTGTTGATTCATTCCTCAAGGAGGAGAGGATGTTGGAATGAAGAACATGGAAATTTGTTATGAAATCTATAGTTTTATTACATAAGCAACTCTATTTTACATATGAAGACTGTGTGGATGTCATTGATTGTGTAATTGTTTGGCCTTTGTATTGAAGGATTCATTCTGTAATGTTAATTTCCATCTAGTATGAAGGTTTTAGTGATTTTACCTAAAAAATGTGATGTAATTTTGATCTAGCATACCTTGTTTAGTTAAATTTGGACTACATTCACCAATAAGTATGTGTTTTTACAAGAGGAATTGAATTCACGAATATATTATTCCATGTATGAAGTTAATTTAGTGATTAAACTTGTGTTAAAGGTAGTTAAAATTGTTAAGTAAAGTATTTTAAGGTTATTACCTTGTTACGCTATTGCATGTCTAGAAACCCTTAATAACTTGAACTGTGACTATATCTCAAAATTTGGTAAGGAAGTTCTCTTCATTTCAAGATAAGGTACATGTTGTTATCAAGATGGTTCTATTTGGATGAATTTTAGGAGCAAGGGATAGACTATTCCTTTGAATAAAGACTCATAAGGTTCCAACTTTAAGAATAGAGAGTTTTAAATACCCTATCTTAACATGCATGATTAGTCCAATCCTGAGTTGTGATTACATTTACCTTCATTCTTATCTACTACTGGTAACCCAGGACTAAGAAGGGAGTGATAACAGATATTGAGGACAAATCTCAAGTCTTGAAATCGAGTGCATGTCATTTGATAAGTTAATCAAGCTTCACGGGAAGTCATATAGTCACAGTGAGGGTTTGAAGAAAAACTTGTGCTTGAAGCCCTTAAACCTATCATGAACCCTTGAAATATAATAGAAATACTTTTGATAGAGTTCTCACTCAGATTTTGTAAGATTAGAATGAAGAGAGGCCTTGGAGAAATCAATATCCTTGATGGTTTAGAGAAGAAGTCTGTCACAAATCTACAATACCTATTTGAAACCTAAGATTGTGGAATTTGAGAATTTTTTTCTTTAGGAAGCCATATCCACACCTCGCTCAAATAAGGAAGGGCCAAATGGGTATCCTAACATAAATTTATTTTTTCTTGAAGCCATTTGTAAATAAATTTATGAAGAGAAATGCATAAAACACGGGCTAGTAGGAGTTATTTGCAAAAGGAAAGAAAAAGTGGGATTGAGAAAGAAGACAAAGGATTTGGGATACAAAATTTACTACACAACACCACAATCCAAAAGGGTAGTTGAGGATGTGTTTGTTTTGTTGCGGTTATATCTAGATATGTTTAACATTGAATCTTGTAGAGGAATTGCTCTTGAGAGCTATAATAGGGTAGTTATGAGTGAATTGAGGAAGTTGGTAAGAGATTGTTGTTTATAATCACTTTGATGATGTTTTTCACATTGGTTTGTGTGCATGAAATAGGGTACATAGGAGTGAAGGATTCTTGAAGTAAAAAATCCAAATTTTCTTATTACGGGTTAAGAGCTAGTGAAGAGAAAAATAGAGATAGGTAAGAGAAAGGGAAATTTTCATGAAAAGTGATCATTTAGAGATATGAGTTGGCATTACATGAAGTGTATTTGTCATTGTATGAAGTTTTAAAACATGGTATGATGATTGATTAAACCATTTAAGGTGAAATATAGGTTAATTTTTGCCTCTTTAAGCCATTTTAGGCTATTAGTGAGATCCTCAAAACAAAGTTGTTATATGTTGATGATTGCTTGTCCTTGAAACTTGTAAGTGTATTGAAATGTGAGATAAGATTTGTATCATTTGGTATCAGAGTGGAGATAGATCTTATGAAGAAGTTTTGATTATGCTAACAAGAAAGTTTGAAGGTTGTTTGTGATTGTGAAGTGACATGCAAAGAGAAGAATGAATAGAGAAGAACTAGTGACAGAGTTGGTGAAGCTAATAATCCATAAGGAGAGGAAAAAATAAAGAGAAAGAAAGGAGAAAGAAGCCAAGAAGAAGAGAGAAGATGCAAGAATACAAGAGGAATGGATGGAGACAAAATTGAGAGATTTGAGAGAGGATGTAGAGAAACTTGGGAAGTTGATGACGGAAGTGGTTAGAGAAGTTCGATATGTGATGGGAAGAAGGGTCAAGTGGCTTATGGAATTTTCAAAAAAGAGGAAACAAAGATTGCAGATGAGAGAGGTCATTAGAAAAGAAGAGAAAAAGCTAAGACAAATGAAGACAAAGATCAGAAAGTCAAAGAAATAAGTAGTCAAAGAAGTTGTGTATGAAGGAACTCATAGATTAAATGAAGACAAAGAAGGTGCAACAGTAGCAATTTTTTTTTTTCAATGAGCTATATAACCAAATTCAATGCAAAATGAAAGTTTCTTTATTGTAAGTAACCTAGGAAAAGAATGAATAAGGTTTGATAGCTTTCTATATGATGAATATTTGTGTAAATCACATGTTAAAGAGAAGGAAATCAATTTAGGAGAGATGATTATGATGATAACAATTAAGAAGTTCTTGATGAGATCTAGACAAGCAGGTATGAAGGTGAAATAGGGTGAGAAAAAAATGATATGTCAAAGGTATATAATAGGTGAAGAAGAAGATGAAGAGGTATTAGAAGAGGCTTTAGATACGTTTTTACAATTTTTTGACAATAAGAGAGGTATGGTGCACTAAAAGGCACTTGAAAAGGAAAGTGAAGAAAGATTTGAGGAATAGTTTGATTGTTTAGGATTTATTTTCCTTGCTTGATTTGTATTATCCTAGTTGGGATATTTTACCTCACTTGGAGTTTCCCTACACTTATGGGATATGCTTGCTTAGGTGTACACTTGACTACACTATTCTAGGTGTTGGTTACTAGTTGACTACACTATTCTAGGTGTTAGTCACCACTTGACTACACCATTCAAGTTGTTTGTTACCACTATTATAGGTGGATATTTCCATGATTATAGGAGGAGGTTATACATTCACCTCATATATGTACATCTCTTGCATGATTCTATTTGATTCGTATAGAGTTGGAGTTATTTCTGTGATATTTCAATTATCTCTCTTATTTTCATAATTTGTAGTCTCATATGCTTGCATTGGTTTTGCTTGAAACAATTCACGTCTCACATCATTCACATGTGGAATATTTGCACCAGTAGATCTACGACACTTCTCCGACATGGTATCAAAGCTGAGCTGGTATTGAGCTTTTCTTGTTATTATTCTGCAAAATTATTTTCATTTGAGATCAATATTTACAAGTATTTGGGTGTTATTTGGTGTTGGTTTTGCCTTGTTTCTAGGTATATATAGCCTATTTACAGGCTTATGAGGTTTACAGACCCACGCAATGCATATACATATTTAGAGATTACTTTTTTATAGGCCCTAAATCATTATTGTAGGATCCATGAAAGATTTATCTAGATCTAGGTGATTTTAGACCCATGAAGGACGTTTTCACTTGTAGTAGTGCTTTTCATGCTTGTTCACACTTACAAAGGGTGTTTTTCTTGATCAAGAGGAATTTTCAGACTTGTAATTTTTTTTCCCACAACCCATACACGTATTGAAGATCCAACTTGAATCACTATTTTTTGAGTTTCCCGGAAATGTTGTTTGCTACACTCAGATTGATAGCAATTTAAGGGCTACAATATAGATATTCCTGATCAAACATGGCTGTAACCTGTGTACAGTCAAGTATTTTTTCGTCTTGGCCTAACGGCCTTTCCAGAACAACCTTTGGCTATGCAGGGTGGCTAACACCAACCCCCTTGCGACCCTTGACGTATTTTGGGATTTGTCCACACTCGGTGCATACGAATAAAAGGGATTAGCCTTGGGTTCATCAAACCTTCGTCATTTTTTTGTAAAACTACATTTAGTAAAAAAGTGCATTTCAAGTTTAGTGCAAATTCATTTAAAATAGGGCTTATTTATGGGAAATAGTTATTATAAACCTTTTTATTGGTAGCTCGATATCGAGTGCCATTTTTACAAAAGTTAAATATATTTTAATTTCCCAAAGCATTGGACCTATTTATTTGGTAAAATGCACTAAGTTATAAAGTGCCAAAATTGTGGGTGGGCTTCTTGATAAAGTTTCTGGGGGGTGTATAGTGTGTTTCCTCTCTTGTTTGGAACTTATTTCTTTCCACACATTTCTTTGATTTCTGCAACAACTACCACAACTTTTCTTTCTATATTCATAGATCTATGTACAATTAACCCACATACACCTTTTAAATACCATGAATGGAAATAAAAAATGACCATTGCAATAAGGACTAAAAGGTTGTACCGTATCATAGTGGGGTTAGAACCAGAGCCTATTGTAAATATAGATAAAGTTAAATGGTTTAGTAAATATGATTAAGCATTTGGTATTTTATGTCTTTCAGTGTCTCCTGAACTCCTTTTTCACATAAATTCAGCCAAAATTCCCAACGAGGTGTGGAAAACATTAGAAAAATTATTTGGAAAAGTTGACACTATGAGGGGTCATGAGCTAGAAATATAACTTATCAGCTTAAGTCCTAGAAACTTCGAAACCTTGTAGTATTTCTATACCAAGCTTAAGTCCTTATAATTGTAGTTAAAAGAATGTGGAACTGAAAAGAAGGATGAGCAACTTGTTCTTTATGTGCTTTCCAAACTAGGTCTTGACTGCTCTGTCTTTGTTCTACATTTTATGCTACCAAGAAAGCTCTTGGAGCCACATGGTCTATGCCATCCTTAGATGAATTAATTTCTGATTTGACTAAGGAGAAAGACAAGTTAATTCAAATGGGTACCTTGAAGTCATCCAAACCTCAAGATCTCATTTCCAAGAATGGAAAACAAAAAGTCTCATTAGACAAAGAGTATAAATAGAGTAATAAAGATCAATAAAGAAATAAAGATTAACATTCTTACAACTCTACACCAAACTCTAAAACTTCCTCTTCTAGTGATAAGTCCAAGAAAGAAAGGATTAAATATGGTTATTGTAAAGGAAGCCACGATGAAAGAAAATGTTTGAAGAAGAAAATTGACCATATCACAAGTCTTCTTGAGAAGAAAAATATTGGTTAAACCGAGTCTTCCAAACAATTGTCATTAACCAATGAATCCTCCAATACAAATACCAATGGAAAAGGGAAAGAGAAAGAATTAGGAAAGGAGAAAAAAGAGAGAGCCCTAGTTGCAGTCATACTACCACCTCCTACATAGGTTATTGATTCTAATGCTTCACATCATATGGCTTCTTCACACGTGGATTTCACTTCATTAGAGCCATGTGACATGTCTACTATACTATTGGGTGACAACAGTTATTCATAGGTTTTTGGGAGAGGGTCCATTGAAGTGGATGGAAGAAAATTTAATAATGTTCTTAGTATTCCTTCATTATCAAAAAATATCTTATCATTCTACCAGAGTACTCACCTTAGTCAGGGCATGCGGGTTGAGTTCACTCCAGATCTAGTCTATGTCAGAGAGCGACATAATGCCATTATCATCGCAGGGGATTGAGTCGATCATTAGACTGAACTATATTGCTTCTCTCACTTTGTTCCTCCTTCAGATTTTTAACCAGATCCACCTATACTTGATAACACTTTTGAGTTTGAGCACATTTCTGATGAGAACTTATCTTCTAGCACATATGAGTACAGTAGTGATGGGGACCCATCTCCACCATATCCTTGTCACCTTCTATTTTTAGAGGAGTTATTTCTTGATCCACCTACTTCTGGTCCACCTCAAAATTTTAAGGGAGCAAACATCTTGATTTAGAACTCATCAAACATCAGATAGTCTTCTACTTAGTTACAAAACCCTCCACATTCTTTCTTTGCTTATGCATCAGATACATAATTCATTCATGGACTAGTTGGCACTTCTACCATGTATGAGGAGCATATTTCCTTGAATAGGAGAAACATCTTGGTTAGATATCCATCAAACACTTGACGACTACCTTAACTTTTCCGTGGTGATCCACTCTTCACTATATCTATTTATGAGCCACATTCACTCTAGGAGGTTGTTTTATAGGATACTAGATGACTACATGAAGCTGTAGTGTTTTTCTGAATATTGTGCGTAGGTAAGAGAAAAATAAATAAGGTAAGGGTAAGGAAGAATGCCTGTGAGTGAAGGTGAAAGGTAGAGTGTGCACGTTCTAGTTTCCCGATCTAATGTTGATTGCGATAACTTCCTTTTTGCTAGGAGGAACTACCTGTAAATAAAAACAATAACATAAAAGGAATATTAAACAATAGATGTCAGTGGAATGCCTAGCGCATGCTAGATCCAGGAAGTGTGCTACTTCCTAGATGGTTGTCAATCCACTGTTTAAAACAACTCAATGCAAGAAGTAATATGAACCAATAATGTCCTACTGTAATTGATATGATTTAGGTATCTCATTCAAGTACAATAAACAAATCTAATCTAAAAAGCTATGTTATGATTAGATCTGGAAATGAGATAGGTAAATAAAGTGGTGGGGATAGGTCAGGGTCAAGATTTAGGTGATTTGGGTTATTTGGGTGAAAGGTATGAGGTTTTTGTTATAGGTAGGTTTTCCAGACACATACTGAAGTTGGTATAGTATGACCGATGCCGGTTGAGGGGTAACTGATGGAGGTTTTCTTTAGCTGACATCAGTAGGTTTGGGCTGATGGAAACTTAGTGAAGGTGGGTTTTGGTGATCTCTGAGATTGCCTAGAGAATGGACAGATAATGGGGAGGTAGATGACAGTGCTAGGAATAGTCAGAGGTGTCTGGAGTCAGCTATAGGAGGTTAAAAGGTTGTAGGTGATTGGGTGGAGGGATTTTAGGAGGTGAGAGATGATGGGATGTAAGGGATACTAGAACCCTCAAACAAAGATGAAGAAACTAATCTAAATAAATATGGGAAGGTGCAGATCTAAAGGTACTTACTGGTGTTTGCATACATGGTTTTTGGATGGAGGTGATGGTTGATCCATGTAACTAGTGGTCATTTCCGTGGATGTGCTTCCCGGAATATTGTCGTGAATGCTTGCCTTTCAGATCAGTGCTTGGTTTTTGATTTAGGGTGTTTAGATGTGCAGGAGTGCTCTGGTGCGTGCTTGCATGCAGATCTCTCTTCTCCAGGAATTCAATAATTCTTCCAACCTCTAAAACAAGGTTACCAAAATAAATATATGGTAACCGACGACAGTTTAGGGTGACTGACGTCGGTTTAGGGTTGACCAATGTCAGTTAAGGAGGGAAATCCTAGGTTTACTAAAAATGACAGATCTTGGCAATATTTTTGGCCAACTCTATCTATTCTCTGGATCAAAACGGAATGTTGCCTTAGATAAGTAGGAATGTGGTTAGAGGAAGAATAGGCATGTGATTTTAGGGTTGAACTAAGTCTTAGTTAATTAAGGTAGGTAGGACTAAGTCTTAGTTAGTTATGGTGAGTGGATATTGAGTCCTAGTAAAAGGGAAATATGCTAAGAATAGGTTTATGATGAGGTGTCTAGGTGAGGTGGTGGGGTGAGGTGTCTAGGTGAGGTGGAAATTAGTTTAATTAAGGTAATTAAATAATGAATATTGTGATCATGGGTATTAATTTAATTTTGCAGGTAATTAAATTAATATACATGTGGGTAAAGGGGGAGTGTGACCTAAATTTGGTGTCTACATTTTGCCCCTTTTTGTTACATAGCTTTTATTGGTAAGTGACGCTAGAAAAAACATGAAGTGGTTGCCCCATGTGTGGGTGAAGGTGATCCCCCTCAAACCAGACATTGATGAGGTGTAATATGGAATCGGTGAGTGGTTTGATAAATGTGTAGTTAGTGGATGTGAAGGTAGGTGGGAAGGGTAGTGGTCAACTCGGGTAATAGGTAATAGGGTGAGGGTCCCAAAATCAGGTAATGGGTAATGGTAATCAAATGCATGTACATGTATAGATTACAACACAATACTAGGTTGAAGAGCTTGCAAACTCTACATCATCCAAGGTCAATAGTTTTATCCAAACAAGGGTGAAGTGATTCAGGTATCCAAGGTATAGGATATGGTCCAGAAACACAATGTAGGTCAGCTACAAGAACATTTAGGTATGTTCTGGTACACCAAAGATTTGGGTTGGGATAAACAGAACAACAATAGGAAAGGTATGGTTGTGAGGCTAAAACAATGTAGGTAAAAACATTGTAAGGTATAATGAGTACATAAGGTCAATGGTCGCACCAAGTAGGCCAGGTTCAAGAAAATAGGTCATGGCACAAGTAAGGCTGAGGTATTGGTAAAATAAAAAATCCCAAGACATAACTAAGGAAATGTAGGGGTATTTTGGTCTTGTAGGTATGGTTCCATAGGTGTCTAGAATGATAAAAGGTGTGTGAGTTCTAATGGTTATAGGCAAAAGAAAGCTTAGCAAGAGAAAATAGCTTCAAGGGTGACCGATATTGGTTATAGTGTGACCAACGTCGGTGGGCTGGGGAATAAATTTGACTAATGTCCGTCAGGTTGATTTGGGTTTATAAAATAAAAATTACATAGTTTATAGAATCATTGTTGTGTTTTGAATTTTGAGAAAACAACAGAGCCATTTGACCTTTTTACACCTTTCTGAGAGAGGACAAGACATTGTACCATGATGAGGTGGATATTATGAGTTGGTGAGAGGAGCTAGTAGACGGGTCCATGAGAGTAGTGTGATCAATTTTATTGGTTGGAGGTGAGGAGTGAATTTTGGCATGGTAGAGGTAGGAGAGGGTTCAGGTGGGCCACCGGTGCAATAGCCAGATGTACCGCGACATCGACGAAACCAAGATAAGGTAAGATGTGATCCAATTCTACTCTTGTTAGTTGAAATAGTTTGTAGAAATTGGTTTGGGTAGAAATGGCTTGTAGAACTTGGTTCGAGTTTTTGAGAGTTTTGATCATACACCGGCTTGCGTGCTGAAGATGGTGAGTCTGTATGTGAGAGTCTTGAGATAATTTTATGTATTTGTATCAGGGTACATTTATATTGATGTGTAAAATTTCAGTGGTATAAATGATGAGATTTATGGTATGGATGATGTAGTTTCTTTAATTTCCATTGTTATATTTATACGGGTGGCAACTAGGTGGATTAGGCATGATGGAGTCAGGTCAGTTTAGGCATGATGGAGTTAGGTTGGTGTAGGCATGATGGATTCAGGTTGTTTTAGGCATGATGGAGTCAGGTTGGTTCAGGCATGATGGAGTCATGTTAGTTTAGGCATGACGGAGTCAGGTTAGTTTAGGCATGATGGAGTCAGTTCAGTTTAGGCATGATTTGATCGTGGTTTTGGTTTGGATTTAATTTCCAAGTTTTTAGTAACATGGGAAATAAATGATGAGTTATATGTATATTATGGTGTAACTTTATAAATATTGTGATATTATAGAAATGTGGAATGATTGATTGGATGTTTTTATGATGTGGTAACATGGTGGATATGGATGTTTGTATTAATTTCCTAGTGTTGTAGAAAATGGAAACTAAGATAGAATATGAATAGAAAAATTGGGGAAAATAGTTTAGGGTAAAGAGTGGCCGAGCTAACCTTCAAGGGCCCCATGCCATCAAAGTGCTGCCTACATAGCCCTAACGAAAAAGGGGCCTCAAGCTGATGTAGTTCTCCCATAAGCTAAGGAAGAATATGATGAATTAGAAGGATGGGTTGGTAGGTATTAGGAATGATTGAGTATAGGTCATAGGCATGGTGGAGTTTTAGGTGATAGTTGAAATCTTTTAAAATGTATGTGTCGATGATCAGGTCCTGTATAGGGTAATCAATAAGTAATGAAGAAGGTGAATGGTAAGAAGTCGTAAAAGAGATGTTTAATTGATAATAACCCTAATGAGTCTACCATACCCAAGATGGAATTATGAACGTAAGAACCTAAAGGCATTGTAGAACAAACTATTCTAAGGGTGAAGAAAGTCTCATGGTCATGAAATGTTGTAGTTACAGCAAGTCCCTTATGTAGATAGGAAATTAGAGTGAAAAGGCAATGAGATGAAAATGAGTGGTTTTTAGTGTAACTTAGTGTACGACAACATGTTTACTTGGAAAGAAACCCATGATAAAAAAATAGGAAAGTCCATGACAAATTTTTTATCATTTTCACTTTTTGTTTTTGTTTTTGATAGATTGATCAATGTGGGAAGTCTATATGGGATGATTATATTATCTCCTTGAGGTGTTCGTGAAGCTGATCGATGCGGGAAGCTTCTGAAAACTTTATTGTATTTTTGCAATGACTTTATATAGCTGTCCTTCGAGGGATCAATTTATTTATAACAGAGATAGAGAGAATACATGTCCCTTTTGAGGGAGTCATTTGTTTGCTAGAATTTTGACTCAATGGGTTGAATCCCATTTTGTTTTTGCATGTTTTAAGTCATGGACAAGACTATAGAGAAAGATGAGGTTCTTATTTAAAAGACAAAACCATAACACAAAAAGGTTGACTATGAAAGATATGGTTTCAAGTGACGAACGACCATGGGTTTCCATATTTGAAAAATATGAAAAATATACATGAGAATCATGCCATGAGTAGAGCCGTGGTACTCATATTGAAGATAAGTTTGAAGGTGATGAGTAATCAAATGATTCTTGTTTAGTCATTGATCCTCAAAATGGGAAATGTGGAAAGTGAATGACGCTCAAGGGATGAGCGGTCAATAGACAGAAGGTGATATAGGACTGAATTTAAACCATAAAACAATCTAAGATGCAAGGAATTGAGGGGCTCAGGTTCAAGTTTACCTTTAAGTGAAGACAAATGATAAGCACCTGATCCATAGGCATGAGTAATGATATAGGGTCCAAGCCAGTTAGGAGAAAATTTAGCCCGCTTAATTTTTTCTTCTTTGGTTACATGTTGATTTTCCTTTAGGACGAGGTCGCTGACCTGGAAGGTTCACTCATGGACACACTTATCATAGGCACGTTTGATATGTTTTTGGTAGATTTGGAGATGGTCAAGAACATTTAGATGAAATTCATCTAACAACTCAAGTTGTGCTAAACGGTCCGTGAAAGTCATCAACATTGAGCATGTCTTATAGTGAGATGCGGAGAGATGGAATATGGACTTCAAGAGGTAAGACAACCTCGATATTGTAGACCAGAGAAAAAGGTGTGGCAGTGGTCGAAGTGTGAATACTACTGCAATAAGCCCACGAGGTAAATGGAATGTGCGTATGTCAATCCTTCCCAGTATCGTCAACTACTTTCATAATAATTTTGTTCAAGATTTTATTGGTTGATTCTGCTTGGCCATTATTTTTGTGGGTAGTAAGGTGGCGAGAAACTGAGTTGAATGCCAAAAGTGTCACAAATATTTTGTAGGGTTTTATTTTTGAATTGCTTTCCATTATTAGTGATGAGGTGGTGAGGGACACCAAAGCGAAAAATGATGTGATGATTGATAAATTCACATATTTTCTCAAATTTTATAGAAATGAGGGGAATGGCTTCTACCCATTTAGTGTAATATTCAGTAGTGATTATAATCCATTGATGGCATTGTGAAGAATGAGGATTGATCCCTCCAAAAATATCCAAACCCGATTGAGAGAAATGCCAAAGGTCTCGTGCGACCTATAAGGAATGACTAGGTGTGTGATGAAGATTGGCATGTTACTAGAATTTCACATAATGTTTAACATAGTCACAATAGTCACGTTTTAGGGTTGGCCAGTAATAGCCAAGGTGAAGAATGTATTTAGTGAAAGATAAACCACTAAAGTGGCCTCCAAAAATTTCGTCATGAAATTCCTTGATGGTGTAAGGAATTTCCAAACTTGTAAGGCATCGTAAGAGAATACCGTCGAAGCTGCACTTATAAAGGAGACCACCCATGATGACATAGTGAGAGAAACTTTTAAGAAAGGCACGTTGTCCATTACAAGTGAGATCAAGAGGTAGAATGGAAAGGGAAAGGTAGTTTGCAAACTGCTTATACCAAAGGTCATGTGGGTCAGGTGCAACGGTTCTGACAGAATGGAATTCATGAGGTAAATAAGAGGGTGATTGCAACCTTTGTATTGTGACAAAGATTTTTTTATCAGCAGGTGAAGTGGGTATCTAAGAAGCCAAGAAAACCATGGTATCCGTAAATTTATTGGCAGAATGTGGGGTGGTTTGAAGTTCGTAACAGTCAAAGGTAGTAAAAAGCGTGTCAACATGACATTTGTACTTTTACAGTATTTCATTAAGACACTGGTATATACCATTGACTTGGTTTATAACTAGTTGGGAATCACCAAAGATATTAATTGATTTAACATCTAGGGATATGGTAGTTTGAAGGCCTAATACGAGTGCTTCATATTTGACGATGTTATTAGTGCACTCAAAATCTAGTTTGAAAGATAAAGGAATAGGTTCACCATCAAGAGGAATGAGGATAACACCTGCACCACCTCCATGCTAAAATTTGGAACCATCAAAGAATAAGGTCATCTGGTAAGTGGTATCATCCAAAGAGAGGGTAGCAATTGATTCATCAGGGATATCGAAGTTAGAGGGTTGATTTTCAGAAAGAGGTGCATCTTCTAGTTGGTCAGCGAGGACTTGGACTTTGAAAAACTTTTCAAGGGTGAATTCGAGGTCAAGGTATGTAAGAATCATGAGTCAACGTGCAACACATTGATGTTGGTAGGGTTTGGCATACATATAATGTTGTTATCCTATAAAATTGACAAGGGAAATTTTGTAGGTAACCATACCAAAATTCCATTTCGGTCCCCCTGATAAGGCCTATTAATGTTCTGAAAGGCCTAGAACTCCCTTTTGGAAAATCAAGTTTTAAAGAACTTAGCCATTTTCAAACCTTTTGATTGGGTGCAACTAATGTAGTGTCAACACTCTCAAAACTGTGCCCCTTTGGTCCCTAGGCACACTCATGCTTATTGCAACATCATTAAATGATGCGCCCTCTTTAAGTGTGCCCGACGCATCCGCACGCTTGTTAACACCTTTTTGAGTGCACCTTAGGCACATGTAACATGATGTTGACATATTAAACATCGTGCCCTGGTGCAACCTTCCCCATGTCGACACTCTATAAAGTGTGCCAAAGAAAAAGTTGGTGGTGCAATAAATGTGCATTTTTTTATATATAGGTGCACCTGACCTGTCATTTTCACAATTGAAAAAATGTGAAAATTTATTCCTCTGTGCCTGTCAGTTGCTCTCGTCAGCCCACGCGTGCTATTTGTTATGATCATGGACCCACCTCATCCCTTCATCGTTATTAATACCGGGTAAGTGGTTTCTACCATCCTTGTTGTTTTTATGGATGTTGGGCTAGGTATTAGGATTGTTGAATAATAAAAATGAATTAGAAGGAAAGGATAACGCCATTTGCAAACCCAAGTACCCACCTGCAACTCTCCTTTTTCTTTTCTTCCAGATCTGCAAATCTAGAAGGCTCGGCCTCAAAAATAACTCATGCCCATTTGTCCTTCACTCCTTGCCTTGCTAGTTTTTCCCTCCTAAACATCAAAATCTAAGCCAAAAGAGTAAAAATCAAGAAAAAGGGGAATTGGCTTACATAGTGAAACTGTTTTCAATATGGCACATTGCAAACTCCTGTTACACTAAAAATAGTTGTGCCATTGGCACATTAAAGGGCCGCACAATGTAATCCCTCCTCACGCCCTATAAAATAAAAAATTCCTAAGGCGCAAGTGCTGGCGCTAAAACAACTACAACAACACTGCATGTTGTGCAAACCCTTTCCGTGCCGTGCCAACCAAGCCCCTTGGCACACTTGACCTATGTGTTGTACCTTCTACAAATGTGCTTGGCACACCTCACCCTCATGCAACATCTACCACATCTATGCCAATGGCGCACCCTAAGACCTTGCTACACCAAACAAAATTACGCCCAGTTAAAGCACTTCCTATGGCGCAAGCGCATATTCCTTGACATCAACATTTGAATGTTGTGTGTAGCCTTTTTGCGCCCCGGGCCCCTTTTGGTGCTGCTTTCCCCCATGCAACACTCCCTAAAAGTTTTCCTTGCTTTTCAAAACTCTTGCAGCCTGCAGTAAGGATGCACCTTGCACGCAAAGGCTCATAAGTTGGTAATTTTTCATTCTGCAAAGCTTTTATGGACAACTTGATGGCTAACCTGGCCCTTCTACATTGGAACTCTCTGATTCTTCTGGCAGAGAAAAAACAATCCTCGAGTGCACTTATGTCTTCATCGAGTAAGAAGCCAACCAAGTCCAAAGGGAAAGACAAGTTGACGGAGCAGGAAATGAAGTATAGATACCAAAAGGTCAGGATGCCTGACTCACTTGCATAGTGTGATCTCGATATCAGATATTCAGAACTTTGGCATATAGACATGGATGAATTTTGGGCTAGAACCAAGAAGGCCACAGGTAGCCCGTGGATGGATAAATTGGTTAGCAATGGTCTGCACTTTGCTGCAGGGCTCCCAGTGAGCGCAATTAATAATGAATTCATCATGTTGGTAGGCCATTGTTACAACAAGGACACAAGATATTTCAAAAATGAGGAGAGAAAGGTGATAATCAACCTCATAGCCTGATAATTTGAAACTATCTTGGGCATCCCCCACCACAGGCATTTTGTGGCAGTAAGTCAAGAAGATTGCATGAAGACTTGGACCGATAACGAGGACAAATGCATGCAGATGATGAACGAGGTATACCTGAAGAATAAAAAGGTGGCGAGCAGGTGGCCCCAAGTCATTCATCACAGTGATTTTTTAGAAGAGCTGAGTGACATGATCACCTTCCTAAGCAGAGTACATGGGCTCCCTGATGCCCATTACTTTCACAAGTGGATGCTCAGGTATTTGGAAACAATGAATAAAAATGTGCCCAATCAGTGTTTTGGCTAGGATGAAATTATCAGTGATACAATCTCAGAACAACTTCAATGACTTTCAACAACTGGGAGATTATATATGAACTCCTATGTAGTATATGTAGCTGCCATAGAGAGAGACTACCCAGGGTTGAATCAGTATGGGGTATGGCCCCAGGTCAAAATATATGAATACTATCCAGAGTTGAGGCTCAAGAACAACATAGCTCAGTTCAGTAAGATCAATGATGTCTTCTTCTATGGCATCATCTACCTCTTGAGGCCCAACATGACTCATGGTTGGACAAGCAAAAGCGTGATCACCACCACAAGGAAATGGGGAGTGTTGTTTACGCAATTCCCCACCTTTACCTATCTCAGAGCTACCAACTTCTTGGGAGAACCCACAAGATTGCCGAGATATGCAGGGCCTAAACTATTCCTTCTAAATCTATCAAGGCAGCTTATCACCTATCATGAGAAGTGTATGAAGAGGAAGAAGGGAGGAACTCCATTCCCCCTCACAGTAGGTAGATACATGTGCCCCTCACAAAGTAAATCTCGGGAGATGTATGCAGAGCTTGAATTACTCAATTTGAAGCATAATTTCTTTGCAAGGCCAACCTTTGATCCTTGTGTTTGCCTTCCAGGGGAAAAGATCGATCCTATCCACATTCCTCAGATCGAGGATATCTACATCAACTTAAATCATGAAGTCAAACTTAGGCGAAAGGATCACTCCCAGCTGGCCCTAGCAGAGGTCATTCAATATGGCATGGCCATCATCCCAAAGGATTTCCTAGAAACTGATCAGGAAATTGATTAGGTTTACCTAGACATGGAAGGGGATGATTGGCCATTCACGGATATTGATAGGAACAAAGCATCCTAGACCATCCAAGAAAGAGTTCAACTTACTCTGCAATGCACCGAGCATTGGTGTAAGAAAAATGGTATCATCTATCTTTGGGTAGATTTTATCACATCTCCCTTGGGCAATGCATCCACTAGGCCAAAACACTTGCCTAAAGGCAAAGGAAAAGATAAAGTGGGAGAGGCAAGAACTACTCAAGAGAAAGCTCCTGAAAGTCCTCCTACTACCATAGAAAAGCAAGTTGTGGACTTAGTGTCCCCAAGAAAAGAAGAAGTGGTAAGTGCTCCAACAGACACATCGACTCAGGATGTTGTTGCAACTATAACTTGCGAAGTACCAACCATTCCCTCGCTTGCTCATCCTTCCCCTCCTCATGTCACTCAAACAACCACTCCTTTGGTTGTGTCTTCTCCTCCGTCTTCTTCCTTTCACCCTCCCTCTTCCTCCATCTTCTCTTCCCTTGTGGATCTGTCCCCCAACATTTCTTCCCTCATCTCATGGATCCCTTCTGCCCCCATGGCCTCCTCTCTTGTAGTGATTCCTAATCCCATAAGTGTTGGTGTGTTGGCCCCTTTCTCCATGCCACCACCAAGTGTTTTGACACACTTTCCTGTGTCCACTGCAGTTGTTCTTCCTTCCACCCCTGTTTCTTCTTCATCCTCTAGTCCCATTCCCATAAGTCCAAACTGGATCTCAGACCACCTAAGCCAACATAAGAGGAAAGTCCCCATTGCACCCATGGACTTCTTTGTCATTCCGGCTAAAGGACAAAAGAAGCAAAAAGTGATAACTCACTTTTCAAAAAGTGTTTCAAGTGAAAGGGTTATGGAGATAGCCTACCCGGATCCCATAAAGAAGAAAGAAGATCTATCTCCTATAGATTTTACAGTGACCCAAGTCACAATGGGAACATCATCAGAGATCCTGTAAGGAGAGGCCTTGTCAGCCGTGGATACCCTTTGCAAGAAACTGCAAGAAGAAAAGGAGAAGAAGAGAATGTTGAAGGAACAAAACAAACATCTTCTCTAAGATCTATAAAGAATGGGAAATGCACCTCCTATAGCTGCCACCGAAACTCCTGAAGTCCTTAGTCAGGAGAAGATAAATGAATACGCCAAGATTGGAAAACAAGGTGCAGTAGTGTCCTCCAGGAGAGAGCAGATCCTCAAAGATAGTGAGGAAGTAATCACGAAGTTCATAGGCCTCTACCAACGTATAGATAAGGCAAACAATGAACTCCAGGCAATAGCAGGACCTGTCTCCGAAGAGTTGGACCATGCCAGGTTGCAATATGAGATATTCCAGAAAATGATTGACTGCCCGACTGATGACTTGTTAAAATTTGACGTCATTGATCACCTGCGAGCACAAAAAAAAGTGCTTGTCACTTTAGACTATCGGGTTGACCAAATGGAGTTTGTCCTAGAAAAGATAGAAAAAATCAAGGAGGAAGCCCTCAATGTGAAACATCAAATGGAGCAGATTGTCTTGAGGATGTCTCCAAGGTTGCTTAACGCATCGTTCACTTTAAGAGAAGAAAATGACACTATTTAGCTTCTCAAGGGAATTACATCACAAGGTGTGGCGCCAGAGGTCACTTTTGACCGAGAATTTATTAACAACCTTCTGGCTTGCCGTGATTTCATCAGGTATTTAATAGAGGCACACAATGAATACTTCAAGCTCCTTGATAGGCTCAGAGATGAATGAGAAACTTGCAAAGTCATTGGAGACCACACAAAGGGTCCCGATCATGGTCAACTTCAAAATATGATCAACAAGTTTATGGAGTATCGAGCTCAGTATCATATCGCCTCTCCAGAGTAAAAGCAAGACACTCCATTTGAGCAAAGGGATGATGATGAATAGGCTTCCTCCTTCTAGGATAAATCCCATTTTTGTAAAAGTATTTAAAAGTATGTTGGCACATGTGATGACATCATCCATGTTGCACCATGGGATGTTGTCATCCACAAAATTTCCCCAAAGTCAACATTAGACTTTTAGATATTTTGTAGATATTTTGTAAATAGGTTGTTGGCTCCTTTTTGTCTTCTTTCTCCTTCTCCTTCTATAAATACTTGGATACTTGTAGTAGTCAGGTAGAGGAACAATCTTGTATGAAAAATAGAAGTGAGGAGAGAAAGACTTTGAGCTTTCTTGTAACAAAATAAAACATTAATACAAATATTGAGACTTTGTGCTAAATTCATGTGTTATGTGCATTAGATCTTTCTTACGTCAAATCTGTGTGTCTATTCTGTTAGATTCTTATCTACTTTTTTCATTTTGTTTATCAGTATTGATTTATTTGTTTATGTGAGTAAGTTTGGCTCTGTTTATTACCAGCCCAAAACATAAACCCTATGACCTTTCTACTTTGGAATTCATTTCTTTTCTCCCTTCAGATCCATCTTTATTCCATTCCTTCCTTCATTCCTTTCTATTCTTCCTCGGAACTAACTCTCCTGGGATGAGATCCCAAACCCCCCTGAGGGCAGAATACCATAGGAATTACATAGATTCCTACTGGTAGAATAACAATAAACCAGTTTTGCTTTGCTATCTCAAAGAGGGGCTATGCCCTACACACTGTTGGCTTGTCTATCTATAGATTTGCCCACCTGGCAGATTTTCAAACCAACAAATGTAGAGGGTCAGTGTTAGTGATGAAAAAGGTTTTGTGATTGCGTAGGTAATGACGTAGTTTAGTGGAAACAAAAACTAAGGCTAAGTAAAGTTTTTCAGCATGGGTGTACCTAGTTTTATAGTCCAGAAGTGTGCGGCTTATGTAATAAACCACTTGCTCCCTATGCTGCTCGTTGCGATGAGTGAGCATGTCACCTAAGGAATAGTTAGTAGAAAAAATGTATAGGTAAAAGGGTTGGTCATCCTTAGGAGGAATGGGTATTGATGGCTGAAAAAGGTATTGTTTTAAGGTGTCAAAGGATTTGTGGCATTCATCATCCCATTTGAATGAGACATCCTTATTGAGGAGATGATGAAATGGTTGATAGTGGTCGGAAAGATTTGAAATTAATCGACTGATAGATTACAACTTACAATGCAAACTTTAAAGTTGACTGAGATTAGTATGTGGAGGAATTTCAAGAATAACCTTCACTTTGGTAGGATCGACTTCTATGCCTGTTGGTTGTCAAATAGGACTTTTATGAAGGGAAACAGTCAGGGAACAAGAAGTCCCTCCTCTTTAATGGGAGAGGTTCCCTTATTCAGAAACAAACTTATTTACAAATATACAAAATATCATTTTCTGGTTAAACTTGGATATTACGAAAGTGTCTTTCATAAGGATCATCAATCACAAAAGGACTGAGGAATGAGAGTGCGAGAATGAGCAGAAAGGCAACATGCAGAATTATAGATAGCAGATTAATTCTTTATGTATGCGAAGTTATAGTGAATTTAGAACAAGATCATTCGTATCGTATAAATAAGATGGAATTTAAAGACACAAAGTTCTGTAAATAACATCTGCCGGAACACAAAGTTTCTTACCTTATCACAGATTCATTAATCAAGGACACAAAGTTCCTCCTTGGTTGTACAAGATCACCATGTATTGCAAAGTTGAAGAGTATGCAATCAATGAGACTAACAAACTAGTAACAAATGATCTTCACAAACATTAAACGAAAGCTCGGAGATTAGATAGACAAAGAATGGAAAGCCCTTTTGTATTGATTTCTTTGTAATCTATTTACACTTTCAGAAAATATGCCAAGTTTTTCCTCCTTTCAGAATGGCGTAGAAATGCCATTATATAACTTACAAATCAGTTACTCTTCGTAACCGCTTCTTTTAACCAGGAATAGTTAAGGACTGCCAATCGCAATACCTCAATTTCTTACAAAGAAAACGGAAAAAGAAAGGGAAGAAGAGAAAAGAATAAGGAGAAGAAGACAGGTGGCCGGTTATTGGGAGGGACCCATTGACTTCAAAATCTGCTGCCTGAATTTCTTCAACGCCTCAGCTATGTCTCTGCCACGAGGGACTGACGTGTTGGCCGCAGACTGAGTCCAAAATCCAAGACACTTCTCCATCTCTTTATCAAACTTGACATGAGTATGATAATCTTTATTTGCTTCTTTGATGGCAGATTGAAGAGAGCAAATATCCTTCATCTTCTCCTTAGAGATGGAACTTTCCTTGAATAAGTTATCTTTGACGAAAGCTCTGAATTGAGCTTTGATTTCTTGCAAGGAAAGGGGCATACCAGAAGTTTCATCTTGGAGATGATAGTGTATGTCTTTGAAAGTAGAGACCACCAGTGTCTTGAAAGCTTCACCCTTCTGCCAGCTGTTCTTCAGCTCTCCCAAAGCCTCCTCCAAGACTTTGATCTTCCACTCCACGCTGTAAACCCAGGATTTTGATAGATTATCCTTTGCATCATCAAAAACCTTATTCGCCAGTAAGATGTTCTCATCTGTCTGTCCCATAAGGCGGAGGTCTACTATGCAACTGCTCCAGAGTTTGAGCTCTTTATCCATGATCCCGATAGTAGAGGACAACTTCTGTTGTAAATTGTTCACTTTTCCATGGAGTTTAAAAGCTTCATCGATGAAGTTCAACCCTGCAACAAGCATATCATCCACCATGGCTTCCATAGCTCTGCCATAGACGGAATACTTGTGCATGTCTTTGATACTCTGTACTTCATCTTGGCTCAAAATTACAGGTGGTGGAAGAGTGGTCAACGGAGTAGGGTCCAAAAATTTGTCCTTAGACAAAAGAGACTTGATGAAGCCAGTGAGAATTTGGGCCTGTTCTTCCAACTGTTCAATAGTTTGCTGCCCTTTCTCCACCCTCCCAATGACTCGTGTGACCGTTTCCTGGAGGTTGTGGATCTCACCTTTAGGAGTAGACTCTCCCATTGGAATTCTTGAGAGCTCTAAGTCAGATGACTGTAAGTCCTGCTTTGATTTGTCCACTGTAGGCTTAGAAATCTCCAGGAATTGCTGACCTTGAGCATCAGACACTATTCTGGAGGTGGTTCTGGCTTTCTTGGCACGAGAAGGAGTGGTGCCCAACAAGGCTGCGACAACATCAAAGTTTGACCCTGAGCTCCGAGAGGAAGATTTCCTCTTTCTACTGTCAATAAGAGGCTGAACCCATGCAAAAGAAGAAGAGGAAGCAGCAGGAGGGGCAAGAGTACCAAGAGACATAGAGCTCATGACGCTCAAGGTTTGCACGGCTGTGGTCTCAAGTTGAGATGTGAGTGGGGCGCTGGAGACAATTGCTGCAGAAGAATCAATAGCACTTGGAAGTTCAGTGCTCTGGACCTCTTTGTCCTTATCAGTTGGGTCTTCAGGAGCATTTGTAGGGGTTGGCATTTCACTTTCTTCAATTTCACTAAGAAAAATGATGTTCTCTGGTCCCATAGGCACTTCTACCTGCTTTCTTTGAGGGTCATTTTCCACAGGCTCCTTCTTAACCTCTTTGAGCTTCTTCTGGTACACTTGAGTGGATGAAGAAGGAGTGGAAGCTGCAGGTCCTTGTGTTGATGAGGCAGGTGGGGTTTGCACTGGTGTTTCTGACCTGGGAATTGATGCCTCTCTCCTTGGTGTTGAAACATCCTTGGAAGAGGATTCTCCTGAGTGCCTTCTGAGCTCTCAAACTTTCCTGTCAAACCAGACCTTAGTCCTGACTAAGACTGGAGCAAGGATCTCAGCCAGATCATCTTTTTCTTTCCTGTTCCAATCCAAGTTCTCCAAGGGGGTGTGCTTAATCACACTGTCATACTCATATGAGTATAGATCAGAATTGTCATCCTGGAGTCCTTTGGCAACTTGGTACAAGCCGAGTTCTTGGATCAATTGCAGGGAGAACCTGCCACAATGCCTTCTCCTGGCCTCAAAATCATCTGCACAGTCAGCCCAGTAGTCTTCTGTATCTACCCTATGATGGTAGATTATCTTGATGTTCTGTTCAATGAACTTCTTCAAGTCGAAGCAGGTTCTTGGCTTGAAGAAATGAACGGTGATAGGGACCAGGGCTCTCTCTATGTTCTGTGCGTCCAGGGCTGTTTTACAAGTATAATTTCCCAAAGAGATGGGAAAGTGCAAACCAGAGATCTTCTTGTCTCTGCAGGTTCTGTGTAGTTTGTCTAACTGCCTGCATACTTCAATCAAAGCCATCTTATCATTGCAGAACATGGGAAGCCGCAGAGGGGTGCTCTCATAGCCGGTAAGCCTGATATAGGAGAATTTTCTGAATTGTATGAAATAGGAACTGTAGCGTGATATCAGATTCATGGCTTCATTAGAAAATCTCCTGGCAGTATCACCTTCAAGTAGCCTGACCACGTACATGGTGAAAGCGTCATTGACCCTTCTGAAATTACGATTGCTGGTCTCCAGGGTGAACTGCGGGCAGTAGGCATATACTGGATCATCTTTGTGGGCGTCAAGGTAGGAAAAACCAAACCACTGCCGTGACGCTGCCAGGTTATACATCAGGTAAGAAGTCATATAGAACTTCTTCGTTTGCTGTACATTAGACAACTGCTCTGCCAAATTCATGCTGATGATCTCTGCCCAGTTGATATTTTGCGCTCCCTCGCACACCATGCTGATGAACGGGCACATCCAGAAGTGAAATTCGTTGGTAGAGGGAAAACCCATAACCCGAGCCAGTAGAATTATAGAGTCAGACAATTCTTCATTAAAATCTGCTTGGAAAAGAGTTTTGGATAGACGAGAGGCTCCTTTCTTAGGGTTCTTCAGCCAGGACTTCGCCACCCGCGCCTTGTATTTGTCACTGTCTTGATTGAACAGAGCCTGTGCTTGATCCCGAGAAACGACTATGGCATTATCCATCTCTGGGATTCTCAGTGCGGTGCTAATGGCGGCAGCGTCCAGCTTGGCGATGAGTTCCCCGTGTATATTGGTTAATTCACTGGAAACAGGGTCGAAGTGAGCTCCGCATGAAAGTACAGTATCAGCGCACTGTACCGAGATCGGAAAACCTCCAGCAAAAGCCAAACCGCTATCGTGAATCATTTGTGCCATTGGTGTAGGGTTTGCATCTGCTCACCCTCGCCCAAAAATCACCGAAGTCAAGATGCCGAGCTTCGCTGTCTCCAATATTGGGAACGGCAGATTCTAGTGGTGAAATTTGTTCCTGTCCCTGGAACTTGATCTTCATATTGATAGCAACAGAGCTGCAACCTAAACTCGGGAAGGAATTACAGAGAAAAGGGATACACGCGCAGGGAATTAGGTTGCAAGGGTTCGAGCAAGGATAGCATGGAAACAATGTGAAAAATGCAAAGGGGGGATGCCCGTTATATAGCCGTTTAGGAGAGAGAAAGGCCATGAATGCGCATTTAATACATACCCACCAATTTAAATAAGCTGGATATTCGGGTAGAGCGGCAAAAACTAGCACGAACGACACTTGGTTCATTAGGGACATGTGAGACACGAATGCGCGAAACACGCGGCTCAGCCGATTCGGGTGAAGCGGGTAAAAGATGCACAAATGCCTTTCGGGACACATGGGACATGAGAGCGCGAAGTACGTGATTTGGGTGAATCGGCCGGAAAGGTTACAATGGGTCTGGAAAAGTTTGGGACATTTGGGACGAAAATGTGCGAAGTAATTCGGGCGAATGCCGAAAATGGAACAACTTGCACAATTTGACTTGGGACATTTGGGACATGAAAGTGCGAAGTACGCGGTTGTTTTGGCCGAAAATGGAACAGCTTGCCCGATTAACTTTGGGACATTTGGGACGAAAAGTTCCGACGGGCCCGAAAATGGAACAACTTCGGGGATTTCGGCCGATCGGGGAACAGAACGCACTTTTGAACTTGGGACAGTTGGGACAAAATTGTCTGACAGGCCCGAAAAACACACAAAAAGACCCAAAATTGCAGACTTTTCTCAATTTCACGACTTTTAACAATTTCAGCACAACAGAGAAGACACTAAAGCTCAAAATTTTGAAAGTTCACTTTCTTTAAGAGTAGGGAATTTTGAGTGGACAACAGCTGGCTCCTTCTGGGGATGACTTGGCATAAATTCAAGGAATGAGACAAGGCAAGAACTTAGACAAACTTGGGGAAGCAGACCAGTACCTTATCCATTGGGCAACGGAGTCAAAAAGCAGACCAATACAGAGGACAACACACCAAAACAAAAAAAGGAAAGAAAAGCAAGAAACGCTGTACAGAATATACAAGGGACTCCCTAATCACCTAGGACTTGAACAACTTGAGGTACTGCCCACTATAAGGAAGTGGGAGAGGAGAACCATCCATGTAATCAAGATAAAAGGAATTCTTACCAGCAAAGTGTCTGATCTTGAAAGGTCCGAGCCAAAGGGAATCAAATTTTCCATGGCTGCCACGAGGTTCATGCCTTTTATCCCATAACAGCACAGTGTCTCCAACTTGGAAATCTCTGAACCTAGCTTTCTTGTCAAACAGGACCTTTACCTTCTGCTGGTGAATAGATATCCGATCAGCAACCTCCAATCTGTCCTCATTTAGTTTGTGAAGGTACATAATTCTCTTATCCAAAGCATCACTGAAACTAGTATCTTCAATGGCCTTCATTAGATGCAAGGCCGGCAGTTCCACTGTTACTGGCAGTTGAGCTTCTACTCCATATACCACTTGAAAAGGAGACATTCCAATAGCTCTCTTTGGTGTAATCCTGTCTGCCCAAAGAGCATCGTAGAGCTTCTTGTGCCAGTTTCATTGAGACTCATTGACTAACTTCCTTATAATAGTCACCAGATTTTTGTTAGTGGATTCTGCTTGCCCATTTCCCTGAGGGTAATAATCTGAAGAATGAGCCAGGGAGATGCCATATCCGTAGCAGAAATCCATTATCTCAGTTGAAGAGAAATTCGAAGCATTATCTGTTACAATCTTATTAGGTACACCATACCTTACCAAGATGTTCTCTTTAATGAAGCTGCACACCACTTCAGAAGTAGTACTCTTAACTGGAATAGCTTCCACCCATTTGGTGAAATAGTCAGTGGCAGTTAGTACATGAGTATGACCAGCACTAGAAGCAGGATTAAGTGTTCCAATGAAGTCCAAACCCCACTGTTGAAAAGGTTCTTCAATTACAACTGGCTTAAGAGGCAAAGAGGCCAATTTGGGTCTTCCCACGAAGGTCTGACAAGCCTCACATTTATCAACCCACTTGGATGCATCTTTGAACAAGGAAGGCCAGTAATATCCTCCACGGAGTATCTTATGAGCCGTAACCGTTGATGAATAGTGCCCTCCACATGCCTGATCATGAAAAGCTGAGAGCAACTTTCTCTGTTGTTCCTTGTCCACACACTTCAAAAATCTCCCATCTAACCCACGCTTGAACAAGGCATTTTCCCACAATACATATTGCACTGACCTCAATTTAACAGTCCTCTTTTCTTTGGCAGTTAAATGAGAGGGGCATTCCCCATAGGTGAGAAAATGGGCGATGTCAGCATACCATTCATCAACTGAGCTAAGGAACAGAATGGTAGGAAGGTCAACTTTCTCCTCCAGCAACTCATGTTTAGCTCCTTCAGCAATGAGCTCACAAAGGCCTTTTCCACGAACCAGCTTGGTCGGTTTGATGTCAATGTCATACTCTTGGACTTTAGCAACCCAGTTCCCTCTCTTGGATCCAAATTCTTGCTGTGTGAGAATTGACTTAACAGTTGTATCTGGGACCAACACCATGGAATGAGAGTTGAGGATGTAAAAGCGAAACTGCTTGACAGCTTTAACCACTGCAAAAGCATGTTTCTCCATCATAGTGTATTTCAACTCATGATCCTTCAGAATATAGCTCATGAACGCAATTGGGAGCTCATGTTTGTTAGAGTCTTCTTGAGTCAAAACAACAGCTAAGGTTTTATCTGTGGCATAGCAATAGATAATAAAATCTTTGCTGAAATCAGGACAGGCTAAAACAGGAGTTTTAGCGATAGCTCTCTTGATACCTTCAAAGGATTCCTTTCCTTCAGAAGACCAACCAAATGTTTGCTTCCCTTTCATCATCTGAGAAATATTCAAAGTTAATTCTGCAAAATCAGGGATGAATCTTCTTAAAAAATTGATCTTACCAAAGAAGGAGTGCACGCCCTTTTTGCTGGTTGGGAGAGGAATTTGCTGGATAGCTTGTACTCGTTCAGGATCAATCTTAATACCATCTTTGGAAATGATGTGCCCTAATAATTTTCCCTCTGTGACACAAAAGACAGATTTTTTAGGATTCAAAGAAATCCCATGCTCTCTGCATCTTAGCAGAACTGTCTCTAGGTGATCAAAATGATCTGCTCTTGTCTTGGAAAATACTGTCAGGTCATCAAGATATATGACAATACACTTCCCTTTCAAACTTCCAAAAGCCAGATCCATAGCTCTCTGGAAAGTGGCACCAGCATTAATAAGCCCAAAAGGCATTCTCTTGTAAGCAAAGGTACCCCAAGGAGTAGTGAAAGCTGTTTTGTGTTGATCTGCAGTATCAACCTCTACCTGATTATATCCCGAGAATCCATCAAGCATAGATAACATTTCAGATCCTGTTACTGCTTGCAAGACCTGATCCATCATAGGCAAAGGATAATTATCTTTCAAAGAAGCCTGATTCAGGTTCCTGAAATCAACACAGATGCGGATCTCACCATTTTTCTTCCTAACAGGCACAATATTTGCAATCCATGTTGAATGGTGAATGGGAAAAATGATTTTAGCCTTCAACAACTTCTGTATTTCCTGAAAGATGGTGTCAGCTATTTTGGGGTTGTATTGCCTCTGTTTCTGCTTGAAAGGCTTAATTCCAGGCTTAAGAGGAATAGAGTGCTGCATATCTTTTGGTTTGAAAGCTTTCAAATCTTCATAAGAATAAGCAAGAACATCCTTATACCTTTTTAAAAGATCAATTGCTTTTCTCCTCTCATCTGCTGTGCAACATTTTCCAATATTCACTAGCTTAGGGTCATTAGGACTCCCAATATTAATCTTGTCATGTTCAGCTGATTGCTGAGGTCCAGTAGAAGCTCTAGACTTCACATACCTGTCATGTTTATCAAATAGTTCCTCCAAACTCACCAATCCTTTAGGAATCTTGTTTCCTTTGAGATTGATGCATCCATCCTGATCTGTTTCTTCCCCTTGGGTGACTGCTTTGTCAAAGGGCACACTCTCACGAGGTAGGTTGTCACTTCCCTCAAAATACAGTTGTTTGAAATTACCCTTGAGTTCCAGGAAGGAAAGCAAATGTTGATCATCATTGAAAACTTGCCAGTTATTGGTATTATCAGGTACACTAGGCCGATGGACCATCTCAATGGTGAACTTATCCTGAGAGAAGTCAGGATGAGGAATCAGTAGTGACCCTGAGACTGCTAGTGAATCAGCCCTGCTGTTCTTCTCCCTAGGTATTGCCTCAATGGAGAAAGCATCAAGAAATTCAATGGAATCCCAAACCTGATTCCGGTAATGTTTCAGCCTCCCATTTTTTACTTGAAAAAGGTTTCTGACTTGCTTTACAATCAATTCTGCATCACCACGAGCCAGAAGATTCTTTACACCTTGTTCTTTGGCCATTTGCAGTCCAAGAATGAGAGCCTCATACTCTGCTGTATTATTAGTATTTTCAAACTGCAACTTGAATGAAAAAGGATGTAGGCTTCCTTCAGGTGACACCAGTAGGGCACCAGCTCCAGAACCAGCTGAGGAACAACTTCCGTCAAACTCTAAAATCCAAACACCATTAGGATCTTTAGGAGACACTTTGGGGAGTCGAATTTCATCAGGGGACATAATCATGTAGTTACCATGTCCCATATCCTCATAGAGTATTTGTGCTTTAGGATCATCCGTTTTTTGCACAATATACTCAGATTGCTTCTCAGGCATCAGCTTCTTCATTTGTCCATTAACAGGTATGAGTGCATGTGACCAGTCCATTTGGATTTCTCCACCCACATCTTTGCAGAAGTTCCTACTTAGCAACATCCCGTATGAAGGAGGGATATCTGCTACTAAGATGGTAGCCAACACTTTCTTTTCAGGCAAAGCAGCAAAAGCCACTTGTGCATCTTTAATTCTTCCGACCAGGGGCACTTCTTTACTCTCCATGGAGTAACAAGATCCATAAGTGCGTGTGAGGGTCAAGCCTAAAGCATGAGCTACTTTAGCGGGCATCACATTATCCGAGGCTCCAGAATCTATGACACAGTTACTGAGCCTATGGCCAGCTATAAGAAGTGTTACATAAAAAGGCTTGATTTTTTCATTGGGCGAGGTAACAGCGGCTACCAGACTAGGCTGTGGTGTAGAAGAGGGAGTGGGAAAAAGACCTTTAGAGGTGGTCTTAGAATGGGAATTAACAAAGTGAATCATTTTAGCAAAAGCTTTGGGATGGGTTTGATAATACTCAGCCTCTGAGATTTGGACCTTGGTCTTTTTCAGGTGATCAACAATATCAAAGGACCCAGAAGTGGACGGGCCATCATCATTTGAAATCCTAGGCTTATCAACTTTAGGAGAAAAAGAAGTAACTTTACTAGTAGGATTGACAGGACTCACCTTTGGTGTAGATGAAGTAGGGATAGGAGATCCTCTTTTTGCAATTACGGGAATAGTTGCCGACTGCTCCTTAGATTTCTTGATGGGCTGTGTCACCTTCTCCCTCTGATTTGTCTACTCTCGAGTCATGACAGCAAATGATTCACTATTCATGTCTGCTACCACTTCATCATAGTCATCTCCATCATCAATGCCCTCAGTGGTGAAGAAATTTACTCGAGATCCCTCAAGTTCGTCTGCTTCATCATCAACTTCTTCCACAAACTCCTCGCAAGCTTCATTATCCTCATCATCATCTGGTTCTTCCACTTCGCAGGTCGCATTGACAGGGACTTTAACAGGAGGTCCTTCGAGTGCTAATCTTGTTTGAGAAGCAGGCAAATGATTTCGGGGCTGGAAATTCCTCCTTGGAACATCTGCATAAGGAGCATGCTGAGCCAATTGTTTCTTTATAGCGATGAGATCATTCGCAAGTTTTTGAACTAATGGATCAGTATTAGGTCCAGGGGTGGAGGAGGAGGAAGCAACAGACTTAGATTTGGAAGGGTCTCTCCTCAACTTCCCTGACATGATCAGATCATCCTCGACACTAACAGCAAGAGTTTGATCCTCCACCAATGTTGCGAGATTAGCCCTTCTCAGCGCATAGCTAACTTCAGGCGTTTGGGCATTTAGGAAGAAACATTTTTGGATTTGATCAACAGGTCGAGTATTTACCGGAATTTTATTTATTAGCCTGTTGAATCGGGCCACAAATTCTCTCATGGGCTCTTGCGAATCTTTCTTTATCTGAGAGATTTGAGCTAGCAAGGCATGCACATCTTCTGCTGGTTTGAAATGGTTTTCAAACCTAGTTCTCATGGTGTCCCAGCTAGTGATAGTGCCATCCGGAAGGTGATAGAACCAATCAGCAGCATTATCTTGTAAAGTCTCAATGAACAGTCTCACGGAGACATCTTCATGTTCAACTCCCAGGACTCCACACGCAACAATGAAGGCTGCGATGTGTTCATCAGGATGCACTTTGCCATCGCCTTTGAACTTAGGAAAGTTCTTCCGGTTACCTCTGGGTAACTCATGCAAAGGCTGAGGAAGAGCAAGGGGCCCGACACGATGACCCCAGGGCAATGGTACCACCATTCTTGGAAAAACGGCTTGGAGAGGAACTGCAACACCAGCAAGAATCAAAGCTCGAAGATTAGGACTAGCAGGCTCTGAAGGAACACCACCCGTAGGATTTCTATCTTCAGAGGGTGGGGTGCTTATTGAACGAGTTCTTCTATTTGTTGTCGAAGGGAAAGGAAAACCCTGCTGCTCCAAAAGCTGAAACTGAGAATCTTCAATACCAAGGGCCCTCCTCCCTCGAGTAAAACGCGGAGTCACCAGATCAAAAGATGATCAAAAATTACAGAACTGGAATATGATTTTCCCCAGCGGAGTCGCCAAAAACTGTTGGTCGTCAAATAGGACTTTTATGAAGAGCAACAGTCAGGGGACAAGAAGTCCCTCCTCTTTAATGGGAGAGGTTCCCTTATTCAGAAACAAACTTATTTACAAATATACAAAATATAATTTTCTGGTTAAACTTGGATATTACGAAAGTGTCTTTCGTAAGGATCATCAATTACAAAAGGACTGAGGAATGAGAGTGCGAGAATGAGCAGAAAGGCAACATGCAGAATTATAGATAGCAGAGTAATTCTTTATGTATGCGAAGTTACAGTGAATTTAAAACAAGATCATTCGTATCGTATAAATAAGATGGAATTTAAATACACAAGGTTCTGTAAATAACATCTGCTAGAACACAAAGTTTCTTAACGTAACACAGATTCATTAATCAAGGACACAAAGTTCCTTCTTGGTTGTACAAGATCACCATGTATTGCAAAGTTGAAGAGTATGCAATCAACGAGACTAACAAACTAGTAACAAATGATCTTCACAAACATTAAACGAAAGCTCAGAGATAACGGAGATTAGATAGACAAAGAATGGAAAGCCCTTTTGTATTGATTTCTTTGTGATCTATTTACACTTTCAGAAAATATGCCAAGTTCTTCCTCCTTTTTTCAGAATGGCGTAGAGAGGCCATTATATAACTTACAAATCAGTTACTCTTCGTAACCGCTTCTTTTAACCAAGAATAGTTAAGGACTGCCAACCGCAATACCTCAACTTCTTACAAAGAAAACAGAAAAAGAAAGGGAAGAAGAGAAAAGAATAAGGAGAAGAAGACAGGTGGCCGGTTACTGGGAGGGACCCACTGACTTCAAAATCTGCTGCCTGAATTTCTTCAACGCCTCAGCTATGTCTCTGCCACGAGGGACTGACGTGTTGGCCGCAGACTGAGTCCAAAATCCAAGACACTTCTCCATCTCTTTATCAAACTCGACATGAGTATGATAATCTTTATTTGCTTCTTCGATGGCAGATTGAAGAGAGAAAATATCCTTCATTTTCTCCTTGGAGATGGAACTTTCCTTGAATAAGTTATCTTTGACAAAAGCTCTGAATTGAGCTTTGATTTCTTGCAAGGAAAGGGGCATACCAGAAGTTTCATCTTGAAGATGACAGTGTATGTCTTTGAAAGCAGAGACCACCAGTGTCTTGAAAGCTTCACCCTTCTGCCAGCTGTTCTTCAGCTCTCCCAAAGCCTCCTCCAAGACTTTGATCTTCCACTCCACGCTGTAAACCCAGGATTTTGATAGATTATCCTTTGCATCATCAAAAACCTTATTCGCCAGTAAGATGTTCTCATCTGTCTGTCCCATAAGGCGGAGGTCTACTATGCAACTGCTCCAGAGTTTGAGCTCTTTATCCATGATCCCAATAGTAGAGGAGAGCTTCTGTTGCAAATTGTTCACTTTTCCATGGAGTTTAAAAGCTTCATCGATGAAGTTCAACCCTGCAACAAGCATATCATCCACCATGGCTTCCATAGCTCTGCCATAGATGGAATACTTGTGCATGTCTTTGATACTCTGTACTTCATCTTGGCTCAAAATTACAGGTGGTGGAAGAGTGGTCAATGGAGTAGGGTCCAAAACTTTGTCCTTAGACAAAAGAGACTTGATGAAACCTGTGAGAATTTGGGCCTGTTCTTCCAACTGTTCAATAGTTTGCTGCCCTTTCTCTACCCTCCCAATGACTCGTGTGACCGTTTCCTGGAGGTTGTGGATCTCACCTTCAGGAGTAGACTCTCCCATTGGAATTCTTGAGAGCTCTAAGTCAGATGACTGTAAGTCCTGCTCTGATTTGTCCACTGTAGGCTTAGCAATCTCCAGGAATTGCTGACCTTGAGCATCAGACACTATTCTGGAGGTGGTTCTGGCTTTCTTGGCATGAGAAGGAGTGGTGCCCAACAAGGCTGCGACAGCATCAAAGTTTGACCCTGAGCTCCGAGAGGAAGATTTCCTCTTTCTACTGTCAACAAGAGGCTGAACCCATGCAAAAGAAGAAGAGGAAGCAGCAGGAGGGGCAAGAGTACCAAGAGACATAGAGCTCATGACGCTCAAGGTTTGCATGGCTGTGGTCTCAAGTTGAGATGTGAGTGGGGCGCTGGAGACAATTGCTGCAGAAGAATCAATAGCACTTGGAAGTTCAGTGCTCTGGACCTCTTTGTCCTTATCAGTTGGGTCTTCAGGAGCATTTGCAGGGGCTGGCACTTCACTTTCTTCACTTTCACTGAGAACAATGATGTTCTCTGGTCCCATAGGCACTTCTACCTGCTTTCTTTGAGGATCATTTTCCACAGGCTCCTTCTTAACCTCCTTGAGTTTCTTCTGGTACACTTGAGTGGATGAAGAAGGAGTGGAAGCTGCAGGTCCTTGTGTTGATGAGGCAGGTGGGGTTTACACTGGTGTTTCTGACCTGGGAATTGATGCCTCTCTCCTTGGTGTTGAAACATCCTTGGAAGAGGATTCTCCTGAGTGCCTTCTGAGCTCTCGAACTTTCCTGTCAAACCAGACCTTAGTCCTGACTAAGACTGGAGCAAGGATCTCAGCCAGATCATCTTTTTCTTTCCTGTTCCAATCCAAGTCCTCCAAGGGGGTGTGCTTAATCACACTGTCATACTCATATGAGTATAGATCAGAATTGTCATCCTGGAGTCCTTCGGGAACTTGGTACAAGCCGAGTTCTTGGATCAATTGCAGGGAGAACCTGCCACAATGCCTTCTCCTGGCCTCAAAATCATCTGCACAGTCAGCCCAGTAGTCTTCTGTATCTGCCCTATGATGGTAGATTATCTTGATGTTCTGTTCAATGAACTTCTTCAAGTCGAAGCAGGTTCTTGGCTTGAAGAAATGAACGGTGATAGGGACCAGGGCTCTCTCTATGTTCTGTGCGTCCAGGGTTGTTTTACAAGTGTAATTTCCCAAAGAGATGGGAAAGTGCAAACCAGAAATCTTCTTGTCTCTGCAGGTTCTGTGCAGTTTGTCTAATTGCCTGCATACTTCAATCAAAGCCATCTTATCATTGCAGAACATGGGAAGCCTCAGAGGGGTGCTCTCATAGCCGGCAAGCCTGATATAGGAGAATTTTCTGAATTGTATGAAATAAGCACCGTAGCGCGATATCAGATTCATGGCTTCATCAGAAAATCTCCTGGCAGTATCACCTTTAAGCAGCCTGACCACGTACATGGTGAAAGCATCATTGACCCTTCTGAAATTATGATTGCTGGTCTCCAGGGTGAACTGCGGGCAGTAAGCATATACTGGATCATCTTTGTGAGTGTCAATGTAAGAAAAGCCAAACCATTTCCGTGACGCTGCCAGGGTATACATCAGGTAAGAAGTCATGTAGAACTTCTTCGTTTGCTGTACATTGGACAGCTGCTCTGCCAAATTCATGCTGATGATCTCTGCCCAGTTGATATTTTGTGTTCCCTCGCACACCATGCTGATGAGCGGGCACATCCAGAAGTGAAATTTGTTGGTAGAGGGCAAACCCATAACCCGAGCCAGTAGAATTATAAAGTCAGAAAATTCTTCATTAAAATCTACCCGGAAAAGAGTTTTGGACAGGCGAGAGGCTCCTTTCTTAGGGTTCTTCAGCCAGGACTTTGCCACCCGCGCCTTGTATTTGTCACTGTCTTGATTGAACAGAGCCTGTGCTTGATCCCGGGAAACGACTATGGCATTATCCATCTCTGGGATTCTCAGTGCGGTGCTAATGGCGGCAGCGTCCAGCTTGGCGATGAGTTCCCCGTGTATATTGGTTAATTCACTGGAAACAGGGTCGAAGTGAGCTCCGCACGAAAGTACAGTATCAGCGCACTGTACCGAGATTGGAAAACCTCCAGCAAAAGCCAAACCGCTATCGTGAATCATTTGTGCCATTGGTGTAGGGTTTGCATCTGCCACCCTCGCCCAAAAATCACCGAAGTCAAGATGCCGAGCTTCACTGTCTCCAATATTGGGAACGGCAGATTCTAGTGGCGAAATTTGTTCCTGTCCCTGGAACTTGATCTTCATATTGATAGCAATAGATCTGCAACCTAAACTCGGGAAGGAATTACAGAGAAAAGGGATACACGCGCAGGGAATTAGGTTGCAAGGGTTCGAGCAAGGATAGCATGGAAACAATGTGAAAAATGCAAAGGGGGGATGCCCGTTATATAGCCGTTTAGGAGAGAGAAAGGCCATGAATGCACATTTAATACATACCCACCAATTTAAATAAGCTGGATATTCGGGTAGAGCGGCAAAAACTAGCACGAACGACACTTGGTTCATTAGGGACATGTGAGATGTGAATGCGCGAAACACGCGGCTCGGCCGATTCGGGCGAAGCGGGGAAAAGACGCACAAATGCCTTTTGGGACACGCGGGACATGAGTGCGCGAAGTACGTGATTCGGGTGAATCGGATGAAAAGGTTACAATGGGTCCGGAAAAGTTTGGGACATTTGGGACGAAAATGCGCGAAGTACGCGGTTCGGGCGAATCGGCCGAAAATGGAACAACTTGCACAATTTGACTTGGGACATTTGGGACATGAAAGTGCGAAGTATGAAAATGGAACAGCTTGCCGATTAACTTTGGGACATTTGGGACGAAAAGTTCCGACGGGCCCGAAAATGGAACAACTTCGGGGATTTCGGCAGATCGGGGAACAGAACGCACTTTTGAACTTGGGACAGTTGGGACAAAATTTTCCGACAGGCCCAAAAAACACACAAAAAGACCCAAAAATGCAGACTTTTCTCAATTTCACGACTTTTAACAATTTCAGCACAACAGAGAAGACACTAAAACTCAAAATTTTGAAAGTTCACTTTCTTTAAGAGTAGGGAATTTTGAGTGGACAACAATGCCACACAAAGAAATGATGAAACCAAGGAGTTTTCCTGAAAGTACCACAAAGACACACTTCTTAGGTTGAAGGCAAAAGAAATACTTGATGAGGTAGTCAAAGATGACCTTAAGAACTGTCAAGTGTTCGGTTTGATGTCTGGATTTGGCAAGAAGGTCATCCACGTAATCTTCCAATATGTGATGCATGATGTCATGGAAAATATAAGTCATGGCTCGCTCATATGTAGCACTAGAATTTTTAACACCAAAAGGCATGACTCAATAACAGAAGGTCCCCCAAGGAGTAATGAAGGAAGATTTGTGTTGATCTTCAGGAGCAAGTAACATTTGATTATAACTTGAGAAATCATCCATGAGTGATAAGATTTCATGACTGGTGATGAGATCAACTAGTTGGTCAATTTCTGGTAGAGGAAATTCATATTTGGGGCGAGTGAGATTGAGGTCACAAAAATCCATACAAATGTGGAGTCCCCTTGTTGCTTTTGTGATAGGAACGATGTTAGGAATCCATTGAGGATAATAAATGGGTAGCATAAATGAAATTTAGAGTAGGCGCTGAAGTTCTTCTTTGACAAGAAGAGCAATGCGAGGATGAATTTTCTGTAGCTTCTGTTTTATGGGTTTGGCATCAAGAATGGTTATGATATTATGGACCAAAATGTTTGGGTTAATACCAGGCATATCGGCAAAGGACCAAGAAAAAGTGTTGCTATGGTCCTGAAGGAAAGAGGTAAAAGCTTCCTATTCAGCCACATATAAAGATTGACCTATCTTTAGAATGTGTGGGTCATCCTGAGTGTTAATGTTGATTTCAACAATTGATTCATTCAACATGGTTTGCGTCTTAGAAGGTAACAACCGGTGAATATAAGAATCTTCCGCACTAAGGTAGGTGAATATAGACTCATCGTCGTGACATTGAATGATGTTAATAGAAGGTGTATCGTCATCAATCATGTCAGGATACAAGAAGGGAATATCTCCATCACGTTGATAGGTCAGAGGTCTAAGGGAAATTGTGTTTACAATTTTTTTAGGAGGAATAGATTCAAGATCTATGGACTCCGTGGGTGAAGGTGGTGACGTTAGTGAATGGGGTGAAGAAGGTTTATATTCCTCCATGAGGTCGATGTGGGCATTCTTGGGAAATGGTGTGTCAAAGTCAATACCTTTACAATATTTGTGTTTATGGATGGTACATACAATGATAGTATGGCAGCCTTGTTCGTAAAAACCATAGCCAAAGCCTTTCCATGCGCAATGATGAAGGAAAGTGTGGGTAAAGTAGTGGTTAGTAAGATATTAGAGGTCAGATGAAAATGATTGTGCTTGGGATGGAGGTTCAGGTGAATAAGTGGTAGTATCAAGTCCCCCCTACATTAAGTTAGTGTGAAGGTGGGGAGGACCATAAGGGAAAACATCTCTTATGTGATAGTCATAATGAGGATGCTAGCACAGGTTTCCATACTCTTGCAGAGTGAGGAATGTGTTAATGTTGTAGAGGTGGTACTCCCCCAGAGTGAGGTGTCAAAAAACACCTTCAAAGGGATCGATAGATGGTATGTGGGTAGCGGGGATAGATGAATCACTAGATGATTGGGCCAGATGGGTATCGGTTGGTTGGACAGTAGATGGGTCAGCTGTAAAGGCTATGGCTGTAGTAGGAATAAAAGAGTTAGATGTGGGAGAGGTGACAATAAAATTGGTGGATGGGTTCATGGGTAAAGGAGAAGTGGGGATAATGGTATATTCCTTGACCGGTACAAGTATATCATTAGGTTGGTATAACATGTTACAAGTTTTGAATGGTGATGGGTTGGCGGGGATGATATAGTTATGGCCTTCATGTTTGAATTTTACATAGTGGTTTAAATTTGAAGGGCCACAACCCATGACACAAATCCACGGTCTTCCAAGCAATAGGTTTATACTAGAACTCTCCCTCTAAGATGTAAAATAGTTCTGGGATAGTGCGAGGACCTACCGAAGTGTGGAGAATAATGGTGCCAAGGGTGGAGGTGATGGCATCATTGAAGGAGCACAACATAAATGGGTTATTATGCATATAATTGGAAGGAATTCACATTTGATTGTACGGATGGGAGGAGATGATGTTAATGCTAGCAACACCATCGATCATGATGCATCATATGTGTATGCTATCGATATAGACAAAAATGAAAAGGGTAGGATCAGGATCATCTGACTGGAGAGTTATAATCTCCTCATTAGATAAATTGAGGGTGGAAAATTGATTAGTTGTTATGGGGGTAGAAGAAGGGGATGATTTGGTAAGCAAGGCTATGTGGTGAGGGGTGATAATGGAGGCCACTGGTGTGGGGTCATTAGGTAAAAATTCAATGGATTGCAAAACCTCCATAAGGGCTTACATATGAGATTTAGAAGTTTGGATGAGATTGCATAAAAACATATTTAGAGGGGACTGATGTAATTGTTTTATTAGTGCATGATGGGTGACCCCATCATAGATAGGGTATGTAGGTCCTCAGATGGTGATTTTGGGCATGGGTATAGATGGTATATTGGGTATGGGGTTGGTTGATGGGCTAGTTGCTTTTTCTTTTCCTTTTTCTTTATAAGCGCATGTTGCAACTTGAACCAAGTTGATCTGAGGGGAGGTGGTAAATGTAGAAGGTGTAGGATGAGTGGTGTAATGACATGATGGGAAAAAACCTAATGGTGGGGAAAATCCTTTTGAAGTGAGCTTGGCACACTGACATTTGTGTGGTGATTTGGATAATTCTCTGATACGAACCATGTTGATATCAAATTTTGGAGGTGGAAAAAGGGTTATGGGGACGAAGATGTTGGTCATTGAAGAAGCAAGAGATGATGATGTGTGGTGACAGGTGAAGGTGGAGCATGGTCCTCATCCATAAGGTCATCATCGTCGAAGTTTTGTTTAGGAGGAAAAAGTTGGAGAAGAACGGTTTTTAGAGCCTTACAATTTTCTACATCATGTCTTGGCACATGATGATAGGCACAAATATTTATTTCATCAAACCCTTTTGGTTTGGGTTTGAGAGGATCGTAAGGTCAAAGTAGCGATAATGTGATGACATAAGTCTTTAAGAGATTGGTTAAAATTTTGGTGTAGGACCCTGCTAACGGATTGCAATGAGACATGGGCATGGGTTTGGGTAAGAGTGTGAATGATCATGAGGGAAGAGGTTTTATAGGAGGAATGGGTTGGCCCACTGGTTTGGTAAGCGGTATTATTGTAGGTTTTGATGGCATCTGTTTGGGTACAAATGTGGTAGAAGAACTAGCACTAGAAGGTTTTGTTGGTTTGAATACCTTATTGGAGGGTAGTGGGTTCTTATCTTTAGGTTGTACCTTCATGGCTAGAGGTGACATGAGATTATGATATGTAGAAGGGAAAGTAGATTTTGGAAGAGGATAGATTACCCATGGGGACCCGAGTTGCGGTGGAAGTGGGTGGTTGAAGTTGGGTGGATTACATGGGTTGAATTCGTATAGGTAGAGTTGAGGGGATAGTAACTGGTGGAGATATAGTTGGTAAGAATTGCATGGGTGAGGGTGAGGGTGCTTGGTGTTTGGGTGAATGAGGCATAATAAAGACTTGTGATGGAGTAGTAGTTTGTTTAGATTTTGAATGGCCTTGGGTAGGAGACTGTTTGATCAGGATTAATGGATGGGGCCCTAGGATGGATGAAAGGGGGAAGGTGACAAAGGTGTGGTGGATGGGACCGGTGTATGTGGCCTAGAAGGTTGGGTATTATTTTTAGGTGGGGGGATAATGTTGGTGTGGGTTTGGGAAGATGATTCTAAGCCCAATTTGATAGGTGGGTGGGTAAGGCTTGATGTCGGCATGACACCTAAGGTAGTAATGGGTCTAGATACGGGTGAGGAGATAGGTGTGGTTAGGTTTTGAGGTCTTGGAATGGTTTTAGTTGTGGGTAGAGGTTTGGATGTAGGTAGAGATGATGAAGAAGAAGCCATTTCAATAGGCATGGTCAATGCTGATCTAGTTGCTGAAAATATCTTTGGGTAGATCATGGAAGTATCCTTAGGAAATATTTGCATTTGGGTCGAAAAGGGGAGCCGAAGACGTCCCCACAGCATGGAATTATCAACATAATCCAAGCGATTGACCAATTGTGAAAACAGGACTACTGAAGAAGAATATGGAGTTGTTTTGGTGGCAATCCTTGTAAAATATGTCTGTGAGATAGGGAATTGGCTAGCCTTGGACTATGTAGGTAAAAGAGCTGAGATCATGTCAATGGGGTCTTGGGATGCTGAGGGAGAACTTCCCCCAATAGGTAGTGGCATGTCTGATGATTCTCCCATGGGTAGGAGAGATAATAGGCAGGGTGATGTATAATTATTCCTTGGTGGAGGAGAAGACGATGATGATTCTCCTATGGATGAGAGATTTAAAAGCGTTGACTACTCGATAAGTTGTGAGGTGGACAATGAAATGACATTGGTAGAAAGTGTGGGTTCCTCTATGGGTGAGGGGGGAGATGAAGGTGACTCCTCTGGGGGTGGAGTGGAAGAGGTATGATCCTTTGTGGGTAGAGGAGCTTATGCCAAAATTTCCTCAATAGATGAAATGGGTGGGATTTGAGGAACAATTGGTATGATATCAAAAACCATATGGAATTCATGGGCATTATTGTCATTAGATGAAGGTTCACTATTTTAAGTAGATGATAGTTTATGGTTAGGGAACAACCTTTTAAAGATGTGAAAATTTTGATTTGCTGGTACGTTCAGGTTTTCCACGACGAGATCTCCATTAACTATCATCTCTTGGATAATGTTATTAAAAGTGATGCAGTTGCCATCTCTATGGACTTTGAAATGATGGTAATTATAGTAGTCATGTTCTTTATACCATGCAGGCATAGGACGAGTGGGATCGAAACCTATATGAGGTTTTATGGTGGGGAAGCGTAATGGATCCAGCTTTAAGAAGATTTTCCAAGACTGAAGAATAGGTTTCTCCAATTGATGTGTAATTCCACTGCTCCCGTTGGAGCTGAAAGGCTTGGATAGGGGAAATATTGGAAGAAGGTTGGGCTTGATTAGAAAGATGAGGTGGACCCACCTTGAAGACTACTACGTTGGAAGATCCTTCAGCCTTCGAATAGTTATTTTAAGGTTTTGAAGATGCAGAAGAATCGTTTGATTTGAACGGGGTGCTTTTGTTTCGTAATTGGATTTTCTTTTCTTTAATTGCTCAAATTTTCAACTTTTGTGCCATGGTGAACATTTCGTTGAGGGTTTGGAAGGTTTGGACCTGTAAAGTTGGAAAGATGTGTCTAGCACAAGCTCTAGTTAACAACTCAATAAGATCAATTTAAGGTAGCTGGAATGTCAATTGGTTGATAAGAATATGCTAGCAGGCAACAAAATTTGTGATATATTCGTCTTCATACTACCATGTCGAATACAGGTTGGTCATGGTAACCTTGTTGACTACATTGATCGAAAAGTGGTCTAGGAATGCCTGAGCCACTTGGTTGAAGGAGTAGATGGAATGTCTAGATAAACTACTTTACCAATCTAAGGTGGGTCCTATTAGGGACATGAGAAATGTTTGTAAGAGAAAAAAATCATCATGGGAAATTAGGTAGCATTGATGCTTGAATGACCACAAGTGTTGTTGCGGGTCTTCTTTATTGTTAAAATGGTTTAATTTAGGCATTTCCCAATGCACAAGATATAGATGAATAGGAATAGATGGATGAATAGGCTCACTACATATTTCATCATAGGTCAGGGAGTTATGAGATTCAGAAACTGATGCTTCTAATGTTTGCATCTTTTCCATCATCATCCTAATGAGGTCATTAGTGGGTTGTGAGGAATGGGTGTGTCCCGTAGTAAAGGGAGGTTGATAATGGGTGTATGATGTAGATGGCATCCCAATACTTGAGGGTGTGGAATATGAAAATTGTGAAGGCGTTATAGATATAGGTGGAATGTACTCCGAATAAGTGACAGAGAAGATTGGGGGATGCTGGTGATGTGTGTAAATAGGTGGGGTGCTCCCAACGAATCTCATGGTAATGGGTGGCAGAGACCGAGGGATAGAAAGAACCAAATTTTGGAAAGGGGTGTGGGTTGCCAACTCTAGAGGTGGTTGTGACGCCACTGGTACATACGAGGAAAAGGGGGCAAATAGAGCTATGCTCAAGGTAGTTGATGAAGGAATGGTTGATGTCACAGGTGAAACAAATTTCCTTGGGGCAGTGGTTATGGTAGAGGTGGAACCTAACTGAGAGACCACATAGGGTAATGTGGATGAGGGAAGCACCAAACTAGTGGTAGCTAACGGGGAAGTGGGTGCGAGGGTAGGAGGGATAGACACATGCATGTCATATATTAACTTTCTTGAGGAGTCCCGGGTAGATGAGTGGGCTAGATAGTATTATAGGGCTATGGGATTCTGATCAAGGAGTCTTGTGAACTCCTCGTCACTGGTAACAATGGGGATAGGTTGATTTGGATCCATAGGTGACAGGAGGGATGATGATGATGGAATATGTGGGAGTGGTTGAAAGCTAGTGTGAAACACAAGGGAATTAGTTTGGCTACGAGTCAACACCATGTGAATTAGTGTTGACCTAGTAAGACTGTATTCTATAAATGACATAGAAAATAATAAAAGAAGAGAAGGACAAAGTTTGGGGGAAATCTGGTCAGTGCTTTGATTAAAAATCAAACAAAGAAACCAAAGACGGTCAATATGACCGATGACGGTTAAAGGATAACTGATACTAGTCACTGTGGAAAGTACCAATTTCAGAAAATGAAACAAAATTGATGAATATGAACTGGGAAATATTTTAGAGATATCAGAATGCTAGGGGATATGATGGTGTCCTAAGGACTAAAAGTAGAAAATAATAGGTGATGAAGGTTGTTTCAGGTAAAATAACCAAAATAGCTAGAAGCTGACACCGGTTAGGTAAACCAATGATGGTCAGATGTAAACTGACGACGGTCACTGGACCGATGCCGGTTACTGTGAAATGAAAAGAAATGAAGAAAAATGGATGTTCGTGAATTAAACTAGATAAAGGGTCAACCCAAAAATTTGAGAATGAATAGATAAGGTCCCGACACACTCAGAAATAACTAGAATACTCCAACTATGATGGGGAGTACAAAAGGAAGAAGAAAAATGGAGAATCGTAACTCACACCTCAAAATGAAATTCAAGAACAAAGATAAGAAAAACACGTAATCCTAACAGTGAATTTATGTTTGTTTTAGCTTATGCTATTAAGAATGACTTGTGAATTTAGAACATATTTTTTTGTTAGAAAGACATCCTACAAATAAGGATAGCTAAAGGTGAGGTTTCAGGTTATGTTATGGTGGGGGCGGTCATTTCTCTGAGTTATGACTGTATAGAGAAACCAATTGCGCACCTACTGTCAATCCTCTGATCATGTGATCATTGACACCTTCTTCTAGGTGGGATGTTGTTTAAGAAGACATGTATATTCAAATTTGTGTGGTTTGGCAAAGAGAGAGAAGAGAGAAATGTGCTTTCTACGGTTCAATTGTGTTAGCCATCAGCTGGGCCTGACTTCCAACATATAGGTTGCCCTCATTTTTAAATGTGAGCTAATAATGCAACATACAAGGATGAAATGCAACAAGATTTTAAACCTAAATCCACAAATTATATTCAATGAGAGCAATAATGAATAGGAAAGAGTATGTCTTTCACTAATGCAATACAAAAATAAAAAAAGTGTTCTTTTTAATCCAAGCTATGAGTGTCACTGAGACAAGTAGGAGAAGAAGAATGTTTCCAAGGGAGAAGATTTAATGTGAAATATCTTTCAAAAATAAATAAACACAAAATGATTCCCTAAGAATGAACAATGTAAAGAACCCAAATGAGTCCCACTAGTCGTTCCAAAATGTTTCACCAAATATTGTGCGTACGTAAGAGAAAAATAGATAAGGTAGGGGTAAGGAGGAATACTTGTGAGTGAAGGTGGAAGGTAGAGTGTGTGCATTCTAATTTCCAAATCCAATGCTGATTGTGAGAACTTGATTTTTTCTAGGAGGAACTACCTACAAATACAAAAAAGACCAAAAAAGTAATATTAAAAAATATATGTTAGTGTAATTCCTAGCATATGCTAGTTCTGGGAATTGTTTTACTTCCTAGATGGCTATCAATCCACTATTTAAAACAACTCAATGCAAGAAGTAATATGAACCAATAATGTCCTACTTTAGTTGATATGATTTAGGTATCTCATTCAAGTACAATAAAAACGTATAATCTAACAGGCTAGGTTATGATCAGAACTGGAAGTCAGACAGGTAAATAAAGTGGTGGGGATAGGTTGGGGTCAAGCTTTAGGTGATTTGGGTTGTTTGGGTGAAAGGTATGAGGTTGATATTATAGGTAGGTTTACCAGACACAGAGGCCGACCTCGGTATGGTATGACCAATTACGGTTGAGGGGAAACCAAAAATGGTTCAGGTTAACCGATGTCGGTAGGGTCGGGCTGATGGAAACTTAGTGAAGGTGGGCTTTGGTGATTCTTTGAGATTGCCCAGAGAATGGACAGATAATGGGGAGGTAGAAAAAATGCTCGGAGTAGTCAGAGGTGTCTTGAGTTAGTTATGGTAGGATAAAATGTTGTAGGTGATTAGGTGGAGGGATTTTCAAGAGGGTGAGAGATGATGGGATGTAAGGGATACTAGAACCCTCAAATAAGCATGAAGAAACTAATATGGGAAGGCATAAATCTAAAGGTACTTACTAGTGTTTGCAGACCTAGTTGTTGCATGGAAGTGATGGTTGATCCATGTAACCAGTGGTTAGTTCTGTGGCTGTGATTCCCAGAATGTTTCCGTGAATGCTTTCCTTTCAAATCAATGCTTGGTTATTAGTTCAAGGTGTTTGGATGTGCAGGAGTGCTCTGGCGCGTGCTTGCATTTAGATCTCTTTTCTCCAAGACTTCAATAATTCTTCCAACCTCTCAAACAAGGTTACCAAAATGAATATATGGTAACTGAAGATGGTTTAGGGTGATCGACATCGATTTAGGGTTGACCGACGTCGGTTAAGATGGGAAATCCTAGGTTTACTAAAAATGACAGATCTTGGCAATCTTTTTGGCCAACTCTGTCTATTCTCCTAGATCAAAATAGAATGTTTCACTCAGATAAGTGAGAATGTGGTTAGAGGAAGAATAGGCATGTGATTTTAGGGTTGAACTAAGTCTTAGTTAATTATGTTAGGTAGGAATAAGTCTTAGTTAGTTATGGTGAGTGAATATTGAATCCTAGTAAAAGGGAAATATGCTAAAAATAGGTTTGTGATGAGGTGTCTAGGTGAGGTGGAAATTAGTTTAATTAAGGTAATTAAATAATGAATATTTTGATCATGGGTATGAATGTAATTTGGGTAATTAAATTAATATACATGTGGGTAAAGGGGAAGTGTGACCTAAATTTTGTGTCTACATGTAGTTTTGAGTGGGGATTTCTAGTCCTACATTCTCTTTTTTATCTCTCTTTTTGGGGGGAGTTTTTCCCAGTGGGTTTTCTCCTTTTACTATATCTTATGAGAGATTGCATTGTACATGGGTACCTCATCAAGCCTTGTTGTTGGGACCTATTTTAATTTTTCACTGCCCACCTAAGCTATGCTTATGAGGGGTGTTAGTGTAGGATTTATTTTCCTCTATTTATTTGTATTATCCTACTCAGGATATTCCACCTCACTTGGAGTTTCCCTACACTTATGGGATATGCTTACTTAGATGTATACTTGACTACACTATTTTAGGTTTTGGTTACTAGTTGACTACACTATTATAGGTGTTAGTCACCACTCGACTACACCATTCAAGCTGTTGGTTACCACTATTTTAGGTGGAGATTTCCATGATTCTAGGAGGAGGTTACACATTCACCTCCTATATGTACATATCTTGCATTATTCTATTTGATTCGTATTGATTTGGAGTTTTTCTGTGATATAGTAGTTATCTCTCTTATTTTCATAATTTGTAGTCTCGTATGCTTGCATTGTTTTGTCTTGGAACAATTCATGTCTCAGATCATTCACCTGTGTAATATTCAAACTAGTAGATCTGTGGTGCTTCTTTGATAGAGTTGAGAGGAAAAGAACATGTAGAAATAGTTGAGGATGAGAAATAGGTATGTGAAGAGGTTGTGAAGTCCTCAAGGAAAAAAGAGGTCAAGAAAGATGAAGATAGTAAAGAGAGAGAAGAAAGAAATGAAAGTAAGAGTGAAGAAGCACATAAAGAAGTGCTTGTGGATCAAGAGGAATGCCTGTCAGATGAGGTTGGAAAAGATGATGAGAAGAGGAAGAATGAGGGATACAGATAATTTTTAGTCCTTTCAAACAAAATAAATGATGGAATCATGTTGAGAAAAGGTTATGAAGAGATACATAACATCATACATGATGAAAATTAGTATATTTTTGTTGTTATTGTGTTTGGTTGTGCAAGTGTAGTTGATGAAAGCTTGGAAATGATAAAGACGAAGGTGAAACTCAAGAGAGAGAGAGAAGTTAATTTGAAACACATGCAAGGCTAAAGAACCAAATATGGGATACATGTGGTCTTAAAGTAATCAAGGACAATGGGAGAGTAGAAGAAAGAGAAAGAACATTCAAGAAAGCTCAAGAATCATTAGGAGGAACAAATTTGCAGGTATTAAATACAAAAGTACTAGGTTACTTTTCTCCACCTTGGGAGTATGATGTAGGAGAATCAAAGGGAGAAGCATCCAAGTATAAAATTTTCATTATTTTCATAATTGTGATGTAAAGTTAGGTTGTTAAAATTTCATGAAGTTATAAGGAGGAGTCTAGGTGACAAGTTAAGGTGTGAGTTTGAGTTAAAATGCTCAAAATTTCAAATTACAGGTTTCCCTCCATTTTTGTATTTCAAAATTATAAAACATGTAAAAGAGAAAAGTGGCTTGTAAGTGGAGAAGGAGAGAGACTAAATGGTTTGAGAGTGTGTGTTAATGAGTCTAATAATGTTATAATGAGTCCTAGGTGGAATACGAGTCCAAAAATGCCTCAAATAATGTAAAATACTTCATTATGTATGTATGGGCATGTGAAAGGTCAAGTGAGTCATGTAAGAGTCAAGAGGAAATTAGGGTTATGAGTGAAAGAGATAATGGGATAAATTAAAGGAAAAGGTACTTGTTGATTCATTCCTCGAGGAGGAGAGGATGGAGGAAGGAAGAACATGTAATTTTTTAATGAAATCTATAGTTTTAATACGTAAGGAACTTTGTTTTACATATTAAAACTATGTGAATGTAATTGATTGTGCAAGTTTTTGGCCTTTGTATTGAAGGATGCATTTTTTAATGTTAATTTCCATCTTTGAAGTATGTGTAGGAAGGTTTCAGTGAATTTACCTAAAAAATGTGATAAAATCTTGATCTAGCATTCGTTGTTTAGTGAAATCTTGATTGTATTCACCAATAAGTTTTTGTTTTTGTAAGAGGGCTTGAATTCATGAATATATGATTCCATGCATGAAGTTATTTTAGTAATTAAACTCATGTTGAAGGTGGTTGAAATTGATAAGTCAAGTATTTGAAGGTTATTATCTTGTTACCCTATTGCATGTTTGGAAAACCTTAATAACTTGAGCTGTGACTATATCTCGGAATTTGGTAAGGAAGTGATTTTCATTTCAAGATAAGGTGCATTTTGTTATCAATATGGTTGTATTTGGATGAATTTTAGGAGAAAGGGATAGACGATTCCTTCGAATAATGACTCAAAAGTTTCTAACTTTAAGACTAGAGTGTTTTGAATTACCTGTCTTAATGTACATGATCAATCCAATCTTGAGTTATGATTACATTTACCTTTATTCTTATCTACTACTGGTAACCCAGGACTAAGAAGGGAGTGATAAAAAATATTGAGGAAAAATCTAAAGTCTTAAAACCGAGGTCATTTCATTTGATAGTTAATCCAGCTTCACGACCAGTTATAGAGTCACAGTGAGGGTTTGAAGAAAAACTTGTGTTAGAAGCCCTTAAACCTCGCACGAACCCTTGAAATTTGATCGAACACTTTTGATAGTGTTCTCACTCAATTTTTCTAAGATTAGACTAAAGAGAGTCCTTGGAGTAATCAATATCCTTGACAATTTAGAGAAGAAGTCTATCACAAATCTACAAGACCTAATTGAAACTTGAGATTGTGGAATTTGAGAAATGTTTTCTTAAGGAAGCCATATCCAAACTTTACAAACATGATAAAATGCAAAATGGGTATCGTAAGATTCCTTTATTTTGTCTTGAAGCCATTTGTAAAGGAAGTTATGAAGAGAAATGCATAAAACTAGGGCTAGTAGGAGTTATTTACAAAAGGAAAGCAAAATTGGGATTGAGAAAGAAGACAAAGGGGTTGGGATAAAAAATTTATTACAAACCACCAAAATTGAAAATGGTAGTTGAGCATGTGTTTTTTCGGTAATGGGAATCTCTAGATATGTCTAACCTTGAATCTTGTAGATTTGCTCTTGAGATCTATAATAGATAAATTACGAGTCAATTAAGGAAGTTGATAAGATATTGTTGTTTCTAATCACTTTCATGATGTTTTTAACTTTGTTTTGAGTGAATGAAATGGGGAAAAAAGGAGTGGAGTATTGAAGGAAAAAAGATAAATTTGCTTGTTATGGGTTAAGAGCTAGTGAAGAGAAAAATAGAGATTGGTAAGAGAAAGTGAACTTTGCATGAAAAGTGGTCATTTAAAGAGATGATTTGGAATTTAATGAAGTTTATTTGACATTGCATGAGGTTTGAAAGTAGGGTATGATGATTGATTAAACAACTTAAGGTGAAATAGGTTAATTTTTTCCTCTTTAAGCCATTTTAGGCTATAAGTGAGATCTTCAGGACAAAGTTGTTGTTATAGATTGATAATTGCTAGTTGAAACTTGTATGTGCATTAAAATATGATATAGGATCTACATAAAATTTACCCCACCATATGATCCATCACTCACCTCTGTCAGCACACCCATCCTCTCCCTTCGTCCCCCTCCCCAGACTCTTCCTCTCTTACAGCCCCGCTGCCGTTACCAACCCTTACCCGCTGGTCAGACCTGCGATCATCCTTACTCTCAATACCTTTGTCATCTCATCCCCCCCACTCCACCTCCTTGAACCTTCTAAGAAAAATCCATGATTGTATCCGTGATTGGGTCTTGACTATTTGGTTACTCCTGTGATTGACACTCTTTCCCCCATTGCTAAAAATTTCAAAAAACTAGAAAAAAAAAAAAAAAAAAAAACCCAATTTTTTTCTTGGTCATGCTAACAATCAAGAGATTTTTTCCATTCATTCAAAAAATTCTCAGCACAAGCTTGTCCTTTCACACTCTTTGAATTCCACTTGCACATTCTGATTCACTCCTTGAACGATCTACCCCTTGTGTGCTCCAGTCCCATCTGTGCGCGCTCCACCCCTTACATGCCCTAGTCCCCTCTGTGCGCACTTTTCACCCTTGTGTGATTCAGTATTCCCTTTGTACTCTCCACTATATCATTTACTTAATCATTCCACATGTCATATCTTCACTCCCATGTTCATTCCAACCCTGACTTGTTCCACCAACACCTTATAGAACAATTTTCCAAACTTGAGTCCCAACACTTGAGGGGACCTCCACCCACACCAAATTATCACACAATTTGTAATGAGCATATCCACCCCATGTTACCATGCCACCCCTATCCAACACATTTTAAAATTACCACATTTGAAAAATTCAATGACACCAAGGACCCCCAAAATTACTTGTATATATTCCACTAGACATGCCACCTCATTGACATGATGACATACTCTGCTTACATACCTTCCCACTTTCAATTACTATCAAAGAACTTGACTGGTATTATGTACTTCCAAAACATAGTATTTACACATTCACACAAATTTCTAACATATTTTTATCCCCCTTATTCATCCATATTTCACCCAAAAAAAATTAATTGACCTTCACATGATTTGGAAATCCCATAATGATTCTATTGTTGGCTTTGTTGTGTGTTGGTGTGCACTTGTTCACAACCTCTCATTTCCACTCCCATAATATGCACTCATTGACCTTTTTTCAAAATGTTGTGTATCTCACATCTCCCACCACTTAAAAATTCATCCACTATGCACATTTGACGAGGGCGTTCATATGGCACAATGCCTCGAGGATGTCCATGTTGGGCGTCCAGCTGCTTTACCACACATTTCAGTTTCTCCTCCATATATTCCACTATCACACTTCCATGTTCACAATGTAATCCAATCGGATCCTCCTCACATTTCATCACTTTATACACCCACATCTTTGCATTAATAACATTCTACTAAGTATAAGTACTTCTTCCAACTACTTGCATATTCACCCCTTTGACCAAGTCACTTTCTTCTATTCTCCACAAGGTGCTTGATTCCCATCTCATCACTCTACCTCTTGTACCACCCCCACCATTATAGCATGCCTCCAATGAAATATGTGCCTATCATTATACTTATGGTCATTCCATTGAATCATGTCCGCATATTTGTAACATCATTTGGGACCTTCTCGACAAGGGGGACATTGTTGTTAAGTCTCCATCTCCTTCGATTTTGCCTACTCACACTACCTCCCAATCCTCATGTTCACCTCATGTCTCCTCATCTATGTCATACACTTCACAATCCATGTCATCACATATTTGTAGTCACTAAATATGCACTTATTACTATTATATTATGCATCTAGTATGCTATTATATACATGATTTATAAGTATGGAAATTAGGCACCGGTGACACCTCTTTGGCCCTTTTCTTGATTTGATTGGTTTTTCTTGTGTCTTTTATCTATCATTTGCATATTTTTTAGTCGAATCCAATGGATCCCTATTCTTATATTTCATTTTATTTATGTTTGCTTACTGCAGGAAAATACCACCCAAACAAGATAGTAGTACCCAAGCGCTAATGTGCTTCTGGGCATTTATGTCATCTTTGCCTTATTTTCTTCTTTGTCGGTTTTCTTTGGATTTGGGTATTTTCTTATCTCATTTTCTTGTTGGTGTCACTATGAACTCATATATATAGAAAACTTACTAATTATTCTAAGGGGAAATTATGGGCTATCATCTCTATATCTACCACATAAAAAAGAGCAACAGAAGGGATTATATTTTGGGATACATTATTCACTACATAGGGGAGGCTATTCTGAATTCCATACCACACATCTTGTATTGGGAAAAAGTAATTATCACTCGCTATTCTTTGTGCAACTAGAACTAGGGAATCTTAGCTCAAGGGACACAATTTAAATCACATGCCACTAGAACTACATAGAGTTTAAAATGTAGTGTAATGCTTGGAAACAAGACGATATGAAGTTAACCGCCGGGGTCAGTCTCACTCTCTTATATGCATTTTTAATTCAATATAATGTGTGTTTGAGTCTCGTGCATGTAGATAATGTTTTTTTTGTATGTATATGTGTGAAAAATTAGTAGTATAATGAACCTAATGTAACCTACAATGAAAAAATAAGTGACAGTAAGTGACAAAAAAAGAACCAAGACTGAATCCCTTTCACAGAAACTGTTGTAGCAAATTAGCAGCATCCCTGGACATTGATCATACTTCTAGTTTGACATCTTGGACATCCAGTGTGATTGCATAACATTGAATCCTTTCCCCAAGTGTGGGAATTGTAAAAATGGGAGAGGAATCTCCAGATTAGAGACTGGTTCCTCAACTCCTCTGATAAGATATATCACTTACAAGTTATACAGAGGTTTCAAACTCAAAAAAAACTACTCTAAATTCCAAAGTGGACAGAGATAGAGAATGCAAAAAAAACTGAAACTAGTGCTAATAAGGTGATGCACCAAAGGAGTGGTGAGCATTTCTTACTTATGCAGATTGACACAGTTCATAAAAATGCAACAAAACTTCATGCGTAAAATGATAACTGTAATGGAGGGTCAGAAATGAATCAAACAACACAAACAGAGGATTAAAACTCATTCACAGAGCCTGTATTGTCATTTTAACATCAAAAATCACTTGCATTACAACACCTGAGAGGAAAAATAGGTTGTAGTCTTGGAAAAGGTCTGATTTTTCCACAAAAATCACTTTTAAGGTGAAAGAGGGAGCTTGCAATACATAAAAATGTTCAACCCTTTGAAAATGAGCCAAATCCGGCTTTTACCGTGCAAACCACGACCCCAGGAGAGAGAAATGTGGGAAAACGTGGGAGAGCTTCAACCACTGACCAAAAATGTAGTAAAACAACATGGGCATCCTTACAGGCCCATCCCCTAACATTTTTCACCATGCTGGGAGAGAATGCGAGCCATTCTTCATTAAAAATGGTGGTTGAAACGTCATTTCTATCCATGACCATGTGCCAAAGGTGTTTTTAAATTTTATCTCTCAAAAATTCATAAAAATGTAAAAATGACCCCAGAATCTTGTAGATAATTTCACCAGATTTCCATTGATATAAAGAATGCGCAAAGCCAAGCTCTGGATCGAAAGATATGGCCGTTTGAAATTTTAGGGCAAAACAGGGCCAAATCGGATTGGCGGGCATTTTTTAAAATTTTTTCCACTTTTTGGTCATTTGGAATTTTTTCCAAAAATTCCCCATGCTTCACCACTTTGGGTGCCATGTGGCATGTTTTGATTGGGCGCGGCCTTTAATGCTTCATTTTCCTTTGTTTTCACCATTGGAAAATTTTCCAAAAATTCCCCGCCAAGCCGATGAGTTGAGGACATGTGGCAAATGCTGATTGGATGCGGGCCTGTCCTAAATTTTCCATCGCCTTTTGAGCATTTTTCTGACCTGGACACATGGCCAAACCCCATTGGTTGCGCTTGGAGGGGGGTGATTTTTCCTTTGAAATTTCCTTCTTTTTCCTTTGGGAAAATTTCCCAAATTCTCCCCACCTTCCGCAGGTCTGGGACACGTGGCATCATCTTATTCAACGCGGGCCCTTGGGGCAAACATCTTTCTTTTCATTTTAGCATTTTGGGAAAAAATCCCAATCTCCTCCCACGCTTCGCAGTTCCGACCCCCGGGGACACGTGGCATCACATGATTAGTTGGCGGGGTAGCGGGCCAAAAACTTTCCTTTTGAAATTTGGCAAAACACTTTGCCAAAATTCTAACTTTTCCTCCGCGCTCCATTGGTCCAATGCCATAGGACACATGGCACAACGTGATTGGGCACGGGCCTTTCCATTTAAAATTTTCCCTGTGCCAACACTTAGTCGAAATTTTCAATTTTCTCCCCTTTGGACACGTGGCGCAATCTGATTTACCAGCGGGCCTACGGAAAAAATATTCCCTTTTGAAATTTTGCCAAATACTTGGTAAAATATCCAAGTCTTCCTCTGACCCCCGCCACTTCTAAGGACACGTAGCACAATATTACTAGTTGCGGGCCTTTCAGGGGAAAATTTCCCATAGAAACTCCGCCGAGCTATAACTTCAAAAATACATGGAGTTAGGAGGAAAACTTTACCTTTCTGGAAAGATGAGAAAGAGATCTATCCAATATTGACATTTCTAGAAAGTTTTGAGTGCCTAAAAAGTAAAAAATTATGAGTGAGGCACAAGAGAGGGAAGAATGAAAGGAGTTAGCCACAAATGAGCAAGGGGTACATTTTGGATAACAATTTTGGTGACTCAGAGGGGTCATCTACCTACTGGATGAAGTTACCAGTTGCCTGAAAGAGTCCAATGGGAATGGAGTCATCAAATTCTTTGTTTGGGACCCCAACTGACTAGAACACTGCAAAGAGGAAGATGGAGGATGGAACACCATCTGATTTGAGCAAGGCCTGCAAGACACATATTTCTAGGAACAACAGGCCTGTGCCAAAGCACTTAAGGAAAGAAAAGCTAATCTATAACAAAACAATGTGCACAAACACTTGGAGGAATGAAAATCTAAGCTAATATGTACAAGGTGGAGAATTCCCTTCAGTAGCAATGCTTTAGATAGATCCCATTGACTGGAATCTGCAGTTCTTCGCCATCCAATGAAGACAATTGGAAACATTGCTGTCCTTGAACTTTGTGACCATGTATGGGCCACTCCAAATGGCATAAAATTTTTAATTCCTTCCTGGTTTTTCTCTATCTGCATCCCATTTTAACACTAGATCTCCAACTTGGAAAGATCTATCCTTGGCATTCCTATCAAAGGTCTTCTTGATCAAGGCTTCATCCTTCTCCATTGCTTGGGATGCTTGACTTCTTATTTCTTAGAGCTCCATCAACTCTGCATATCTAACCTCCATGGGCCCAAAATCCAACAACTCCAACTGTTTCATGAGTTACAATGTTGGCAACTCAAGTGACATGGGAAAGATTACCTCTCTCCCATAAACAAGCTTGAATGGGGAGTTACCTGTAGATCTCTTGGGAGTTATCCTATTAGCCCATAGGGCTGATTTCAACTTAGTATGCCAAGATCTCTGATTTTCATCAAGAGTCCTCCTAATGATCCTCAACAAGTTCTTGTTTGTAGATTTAGCCTAGCCATTACCTTGAGGGTAATAGTTTGATGAAGTGCTTAGGTAGATCCCATTCTTGACAGCCCATTCAGTCACCTTGGACCCAATGAATGCCAATGCATTATATGATATTATTGTAGCAGGTATGCCAAATTTGGTTGCTATTCCCTCATAGAAATCTAGGATGCTAGATTCATTTGCTTCCTTGAGTGCTACAAATTCAGTCCACTTGGTGAAGTAATCAGTTGCTGTTAAAATCCATTTGTGCCCTTGGCTTGAATTAGGATTAATGACTCCAATGAAGTCCAAACCCCATTGCATGAATGGCTGGTCAACTGAAATTGGATGCAATGGAAGGGCAGCTAGTCTCTCTTTACCTGTGAAGAATGCACAATTCTTGCACCTCTTGATCCATGCATAACAATCATTGAAAATATTGGGCCAATATTAGCCAACCCTCATGATCTTTAGGGCTATCACTCTCAGTACAAAATGACCACCAGCTGGTCCACCATGGAACTCTTCCAACACCCTATGAATCTGATTTGTACCAATGCATCTCAGCAACACTCCATTCACGTCCCTTTTGAACAAAATACCATCAACAAGGGCATATGGGACAACCTGCAATCTGAAGTGTCTTCTTTTGGTCTTGTTCATCTCTGGAGGGAATAAACCCGTGTTTAGGAAGTGCATTATGTCTTGGGTCCAACAAGGAGTGAGAACACCATTATTTTTGTCTTGAGTGCTTCCTTGCTCATGGCTGTCTTGTAACGCTAGAACAACCTCCTTCTCATTGAATGCTTCCTTTTGTTTGCTCAAAATCAGCTGCTCACACAATCCTTTTCCTCTGACCAACTTGGTGACTTTGATCTCAATGTCATACTCCATGACACGAGTAATCCAACCTACTCTCTTTTCATTCAAGTCTTTGTTGAGGAGGAAGTCTTTAACTCCCACATGAGAAACCAACAATTGAACCTTTTTGTTTGAAACTAAATGCTTGAATTTCTTCAAGCTTCTGATTACTAAAAGAACATGATTTTCAATGAAATAATATCTCACCTCATAATCCTCTAGGATTTGGCTGAAGAAAGCAATTGGCTACTCATCATTGTCTTTGTTCTGCTGTACCAAAATTGCAGAAATAGTATCATCACCCCCAAATGCATAGAGGATGAAATATTTGGAGAAATCCAGGTTGATGAGAGTTGGGGCTTGAGATATGGCTTCTTTGATTGCTTCAAAACTTTCCTTACCTTCTGCTGTCCATTTGAAAGCCATGCTTTTCTTTAACATCTTGGTGATAGGCTTGACTAGGGCTGTAAAATTTGGGACAAACCTTCGAACAAAATTTATTCTCCCCAAGAAACTTTGAAGGGCCTTCTTGTGGCTTGGCAATGGTAGTGCTCTTATGGCTTCAACTCTTTCTGGGTCAATTGCCAATCCTTCTTTGGAGACAATGTGGCCAAGGAGTTTTCCTTCATGGGCTAGAAAAATACACTTTTTAGGATTCAAGGATACTCCAAATCCTCTGCACCTTTGGAACACCTTCCTCAAATGAAAGAGATGGTCTGCTACATTTTTTGAAAAAACAGTGATATCATCAAGATATATCAGCACAATGTTGTTAATCAAACCCTTGAATGCCATGTCCATTTCTCTTTGGAAAGTAGCTCCAGCGTTGGACAACCCAAATGGCATTTTCCTGTATGCATAAGTTCCCCATTTGGTTGTAAAGGCTGTCTTGAACTGATCCTCTTCTTTCACCATAATCTGATTATACCCTGAATAGCCATCAAGTAATGAAAACCTCTCAGAACCAACAACAACTTGCAAAATCTGCTCCATGGAAGGAAGTGGGTAATGATCTTTGAGAGATGCTCTATTCAAATCTCTGAAGTCAACACACAATCTGATTTCCCCACTCTTCTTTCTAACTGGAACCAAGTTGGCTACCCAACTAGAATGCTTGATAGGGAATATGATTCTTGATTCTATCAACTTATTCAATTCCTTTCTCATGAGAGGCTCCATGTGTGGATTGACTGGCCTTTGTTTTTGTCTGATGGGTTTAGTACTTGGATCCAATTCAATGGTGTGTTGAGCTAACTTGGGATTGAAACCTTTCAAATCTTCATAGCTCCAAGAAAACACATTAGGGAATTCTTGACAAAGTTGTATGAACTCATACCTTTCTTATTCAGTTGTCATCTTACCAATTTGGAGTGATTTTGCCTTCTTCCACCGAGATGGACACTGAATCTTCTCCCTTGACTTGAATGTTTGCTTTCTCCTTCCTAAACTGATCATTAGGATTGAAAATGGACTCCAAAGTAATAAGTCCCTTTGGAAGTTTGTTGGTTCTCAGCTGTACCACTTGGTCACCATACTGCTGCTCCAACTTTTCCTGATTTTTAGCTAAGAACTCAGCCTCTTCTTGCAAGAAATGGATGATTTGCTGATCATTTTCAAACACTTGCCAACTTACATTGTTGTCTGGCATTGAAGGCCTCACAATCACATGGATGTTTGGTTGTACCTTGTCCTTTTGAATGCTTTCAACAACGTCAAAGGCTGCCCCAACTACTGCAAGCCTGTCAGCAGCTTGGTTCTCTTTTCTAGGAATGGATTTTATGCCAAAGCCCTCAAAATCTTCAATGAGGTCCCACACCCTGTTTTTGTAGCACTTGAGTAGATAATTCTTGACAGCATGTTGCCCCTTAACTTGGTTGACAATCAACTCACTGTCACCAAAGACTTGCAAGTTCTTTATCCCTCTCTTGATTGACCAATGCAATCCTTGTATCAAAGCTTCATATTCAGCAGTGTTATTAGAGCATGCAAACTGAAATCTAAAAGCTGAATAATACTTAACTCCTTGAGGGGAAACCAACATAGCTCCCCCTCCTGCACCTTGTCTACTCCTTGATCCATCAAAAAACAACTGCCATACCTCATTGTCATCCTTGTGGTCTGGCTTGGTGATGCTAGGAATAGGCTGATTTTCTTCATGCATGCAATAGACTCCTAACTCAAATTCTTCTATTTCTTGATAAGGATCAAAAGCATGCACCTTATTTTCCCATTCATCAAGAGTTAGATCTGGGATGCTTCCTACCTTGGTGTTAGTTTCATCAGTGCTTGGATAATCCTCTTGATCAAATGCTGAACAATTGGTATTGATCTGACTTGGAGTGTAAGGCTCAATGTGAAAGTTTGCAATAGGTTCAGATCTGATTGTGGCCTTGGTTCCATATCTTGTTCTGAACAACATGTGTGACCAATCAGCAGATAAGTAGCCTCCAATCTTGGCTGTGAAATCCCTTGACAGACATAGGGCAAAGAGTGGTGGAAGGTCTATTACTGAGACATCTTGTAAAACAACAACGTTGGGGCAGGCATGCAAGGTAAGACTCAAGTTTTTTATCACTCCAACTGTTGTTACTGCTGTCCCATCCAATTGCACTACCCCTTTGGATATGACTTCATATTGAATTCCCTAACTGATCAGCTATTTGCTTGGGCATTACTGAACTACTTGCCCTGGAATCAATCATGAAATTGTGTACTAATTGGTTTCCAATGATCAATGAAACATAGAATGGAGGGGGCTTCAACATTTTACCTTGCTGTCCTCCATGATTCCCTTCAGGCTGGGCAGCATTTGTGAGCACCTTTTCTTACATTTGGACTTGCTGATTTGAAGTTGACCAGTCCTTCATGGCAGCTTGTAGCAAATCTCTTTGGCCTGGGATAGATAGTGATTCCCACATTGATATGTTTACATTTGTCTTCTTCATCTGATCAATGATGTTGAATGGAGATGAAGCATCTCTCTACTTTCCCTTGGCCTACACATTCATTCCTTACATATGGGCAGCAACAACTGGCATTTGAGTTGGCCTAAGAGCTGTTTTAGGCAGCCCTTGTGTGTTTGGAACTGAATTTTGTTTGCCAACAATTTGTGGAGTGATAGAAGGTTGTGGATTGCTTGGGGCCAATGGCTGCTCTTCACCCAAATTTCTCCTTTTTGACCTTGTGTTGGCTGTAACACTTTGGGGAACCATTTGATTCATGCCACAAAAATCCTCTGCCTGCCAGTTTACAAGTGTAGTATCATTTGGAGCTGATTGCTGCTGGAATGTTTCTTGTTGTTGGTTATTTCCTTGACTACCTTCACCCTCCACACCAGTAGTTGTCACCATTAATGCTTGATTCAAGGCACCATTGAAGCACATAGACTGGTTGTGAGGTTCATTGCATGGGAAACACCAATCATACTCTTGAGCTATGTTGTTTTGCACTGGCACTAATGCCTTAGAGGTAGATATAGCATTGGGATTATAGGGCTGAAATGGTCTGTTGGCAGGAGGTCTTGCTTGGTTTAAATTTGCAGCTGGATTGGGTGGTCTTTGAGGTTGGTATGGACACCTGTTAGGCTAAGCTTGAGGCTGGAAGGGAGGTCTAAAACCTTGGGCTTGCTGTCTCTTGAGTGTAACCAGCTCATTACCCAAATTTTGCAATTGCTTCATGACTTCTTGAAGTTCATTTGAGGCACTAGAAGATGAAGTAGAAGCTTCACTTAAATTTTGATTCCTAGGAGTGGGAATAGGAGCTAAATTAGGCACTTGGCTAGTACTTGGGCTTTCTAAACTTGGAAACAATGGCATTGGAGGCCTAGGAGCTAGCTTTCCATCTTGAATCAAACAATTTTCAGCTCTAATGGCAATGCTATAAGCAACAGGGATGGTTGTGCCTCCCATGGATTGAATTAACATAGAAATATCAGAATTTAAAGCTTTAAGGTAATATAGAAAAGCACCTTCTGCTGTTGGCCTTACTACCACTGGAATTCTCTCCCAAGTCATTTGAAATCTGAAGTTGAAGTCAGTCAGCTGCTCATTGGGAGCTCTCTTGATGGTTGTCAGCTGCTCCAAAAGGGACAAGTTGTCTCCCTTTTCTCCAAACTGCTCATGGAGGGCTATACATACTTAGTTCCAATTTTGGATAGAACCTGAGGCAAGACTCCTGAACCATTGCAAAGCTTTCCCTTTGAATGAAGATGCCAGCAGTTTGACAGCAACTTGCATCTCATTGATCTCATGGATTGCACAAATATTAGCAATATCCTTGACATGATCACCAGGAGTGGTCTGATTCTCTCCAGTAAAGTATGGGATGTTCTTCAATGCTGCAACTGGGATTGGATTTTGTGCATTGAGAGCAAGTGGGCTGCTGCCAGTGAAATTGACATAGGGGTTGTTTTGTGCCATTAGTGATTGGCCTTAGAACCCTTGTGGATTGAATGAAAGGCCTACCAGGTGGAGGAGTTGATAGGGTTTTGTCTAGTGGAGATGGAGACCTTTGAATTCTCCTCCCTCTTTGCCTTCTTCTTGGAGATAACTGCAGATACTCAAACAACACCTCTTCTTCTCCAACTCTTGACCTTGTGGTGATTCTTCTCATGATTTTTCAGGTCTGCACTGCTAAAACCAGCTGATTCTTCTTCCTTGGAGTCGCCAGATGTGCAATTTAGGGCTCTTTTAAGCAAGAAACTTGCAACAAATGCACATCAATTTGTTGCAATGAAGATGAAGACCTCTAAGGTCCCACCGGGCGTGCCAAAACTGTTGTTGCAAATCAACAGCACCCCTGGATGTTGATCAGACTTCTAGTTTGACATCTTGGACATCCAGTGTGATTGCACAACATTGAATCCTTTCCCCAAGTGTGGGACTTGTAAAAATGGGAGAGGAATCTCCAGATTAGAGGCTGGTTCCTCAACTCCTCTGATAAGATATATCACTTACAAGTTATACAGAGGTTTCAAACTCAAAAACCTACTCTAAATTCCAAAGTGGACAGAGATAGAGAATGCAAAAAAAACTGAAACTAGTGCTAATAAGGTGATGCACCAAAGGAGTGGTGAGAATTTCTTACTTCTGCAAATTGACACATTTCATAAAAATGTACCAAAACTTCATGCACAAACTGATAACTATAATGGAGGGTCAGAAATGAATCAAACAACACAAACAGAGGATTAAAACTCATTCACAGAGCCTGTATTGTCATTTTAACATCAAAAAACCACTTGCATTACAACACCTGAGAGGAAAAATAGGTTGCAGTCTTGGAAAAGGTCTAATTTTTCCACAAAAATCACTTTTAAGGTGAAAGAGGGAGCCTGCAATACATAAAAATGTTCAACCCTTTGAAAATGAGCCAAATCTGGCTTTTACAGTGCAAACCATGACCCCAGGAGAGAGAAACATGGGAAAACGTGGGAGAGCTTCAACCACTAACCAAAAACATAGTAAAATAGCATGGGCATCCTTACAGGCCCATCCCCTGACATTTTTTGCCATGCTGGGAGAGAATGCGAGCCATTCTTCATTAAAAATGGTGGTTGAAACGTCATTTCTATCCATGACCACATGCCAGAGGTGTTTTTCAATTTTATCTCTCCAAACTCCATAAAAATGTAAAAATGACCCCATAATCTTGTAGATAATTTCACCAGCTTTCCATTGATATAAAGAACGTGAAAAACTGAGCTCTGGATCGAAAGATATGGCCGTTTGAAATTTTAGGGCAAAACAGGGCCAAATCGGATTGGCGGGCAAATTTTTTTAAATTTTCCACTTTTTGGTCATTTGGAAAATTTTCCAAAAATTCCCCATGCTCCACCACTCTAGGTGCCATGTGGCATGTTTTGATTGGGTGCGGGCCTTTAATGCTTCATTTTCCTTTGTTTTCGCCATTGGAAAATTTTCCAAAAATTCCCCGCCTGGCCGATGAGTTGAGGACACGTGGCAAATGCTGATTGGATGCGGCCCTGTCCTCCTAAATTTTCCATCACCTTTTGAGCATTTCTTTGACTTGGACACGTGGAAAAACCCCATTGGTTGCGCTTGGAGAGGGGCAATTTTTCCTTTGAAATTTCCTTCTTTTTCCTTTGGGAAAATTTCCCAAATTCTCCCCGCCTTCCACCGGTCTGGGACACGTGGCATCATCTTATTCACTGCAGGCCCTTGGGGCAAACATATTTATTTTCATTTTAGCATTTTGGGAAAAAATCCCAATCTCCCCCCGTGCTCCGCAGCTCCGACCCCTAGGGACACATGGCATCGCATGATTAGTTGGCGGGGCAGCGGGCCAAAAACTTTCCTTTTGAAATTTGGCAAAACACTTCACCAAAATTATAACTTTTCCTCCACGGTCCATCGGTCCGATGCCATAGGGCATGTGGAACAACATGATTAGGCGCGGGCCTTTCCCTTTAAAATTTTCCCTGTGCCAACACTTAGTTGAAATTTTCAATTTTCTCCCCTTTGGACATGTGGCACAATCTGATTCGCCAGCGGGCCTGCGGAAAAAATATTCCCTTTTGAAATTTTGCCAAATACTTGGTAAAATATCCAAGTCTTCCTCCGACCCCCGCCACTTCTAAGGACACGTGGCACAATATTACTGGTTGCGGGCCTTTCAGGGGAAAATTTCCCACAGAAACTCCGCCGAGCCATAACTTCAAAAATACATGGAGTTAGGAGGAAAGCTTTACCTTTCTGGAAAGATGAGAAAGAGCTCTATCCAATGGTACCATTTCTAGAAAGTTTTGAGTGCCTGAAAAGCAAAAAATTATGACTGAGGCACAAGAGAGGGAAGAATGAAAGGAGTTAGCCACAAAATGAGCAAGGGGTACATTTTGGATAACAGAAACCAATGCCCAAAATAGACGTTAACACCCAAGAGGCCGTATCCTCTCTCAAAACATTTTGTCTATGAGATTATGACATCCTAGTTTTTGAATCAGAGCTCAAACAATCTAGAATTTACCTTTTGAAACCCGTCATCAGCCTAGAATCAGTTTAGACATATGGAGGAAAGCTAAGTCATTCTATAAACACTATATATCACTCTTGCTTATACTTATTTAACTAGATTTTATATGTTACTGTTATTTTATCTTATCAACACTATCTTTACATTAGATTTAATTTTATTAAATCATTTGGTGAACCCATTTATTGATCAAACCCTAGATTTTTCTATGATCCTTCATTTTTGTATATTTCTCATGACCTACCAAAATATGTTGCAAAACTGTCAATCCAAGTCTAATTCTCCTAAGTATGACTCCATTCCTATGACTGGTATTCAACCTTATTTCAATGATTCTAAGGATGAAGCTGATTTCTATTGCAAGTCTTATATTACCCCTACTTACAATCCTATAATACATCATGTGTTTACCAAGCTTTACAACCCTAGCCCTGATGTTGTATTGTTATCCCCTGTAGAGTGTTAAAAACTGTACAATAATAAACACATAATATTTTAATATTTATTCTATTTGAAAATACATTTGGGATATATTATTCATGTATGAGATTAAAATATATAGAGTTTGAACTCCTTGATTATAGTAGTCAATAGTAATACCTAATATCTCTCAACCCCTTCCTAGAATCTCTCAAATCTATCCCATCAATATCTCACAAACTTATCTACGTGAGTTGGTTTTCCAACTAGATAACTCATTTGTATTATTTGCACACAATATTAATAAACTATATTATTTATATGAGTTGTATTATGACAACTCATAATTAATATTATTACAATATATAACTCACACAAAAATATAAATCTAACCCATACAATAATGTGAGCACTAGTAAATAATATTTTCCTAACAATCTCCCCTAGTGCGAACATAGTAAAAAAAGATTGTACACATCCAAAAGTAGAATGTATGACTCTTATGGCATGCCCATTCTCATGGCACATGAAATTAATACAAATGAAAGAGACCTATTCTCATCCTTCAATGGTTTTCTGTAGGTTTACTAAAAACTTGGATATGAATACGAACCTCATCAATTTTTCATGTTATCCAAATAACTCCCCAAGTTATTTGGAGAACTTATATTTCATTTTGACTCTGATGTTTCACTTTTCAGGTTGTGCACACTAAGGCTTGCTCCCTTGGCACAATTTTCTTTTTTGTAATTCTACTACGTGCCCAGTGCACATTTCACTCTTCATGCTTATGCATTCCATTTTCTTTTGTTTCCTCTCACACTTGCTCTATGCACTTCCTTCCCTCTAAATTCTGTTGTCTTCTTCATTCTTGCTTTGTGACCTCCTGGCGCACACCTTTGCAAACTTACCTTATAAATTGGCTAAGTCCTTGTCATTCCTCCCATGCACCCTTCCTCAGTTGAATGCTCGCACCCTATTTGTATACTTGTCTCATAATTATGCCTTGTTTCATGCTGTGCATGTTGCAATTCCACGCGTGCTTATCCTTTTCATGCCTACCTTTTTCTTCTGTGCTTTGCGCTTTCTTCTACGCCAGTCACTGATGCCACATCCATTATCCGTCAGACTTAAGTGTGATGCACATGCAACCTATCAAAGTGCATGCCAATATGGTGTCAAATCCTAGACAACCAACCATTACGCATGACACGATGTTAACAATGAAGACAAATCAAATCAATAGTTGGCTAATATCCTTCAGTCAATCAACATGCATGCCATGTGTCATTGTGTGTCAAGATTGACCTGTAGACTCTTCCACAAGCCGCATAACTTCTACTGCAGATGCTCCAGATTCCCACATGTGTGCCTGGGTCTCATTTGAAAGATGCTGTTAACATCAAGCTACATGTTGGAATTTTCAAAATATCAAATTTAGGTGGGATTTAGTAGGTAGAAGATAGGGAATATGTCTTTCTGATCATCAATGCACACATGTAATTGACCTCAACCACCATATTTCAATTAGATTTTGATTTCTTCCTTATTCTACATGCCAAATAGATATGGGGAAGCACATCTGACAACCTTGTAGGTGGATTTGTAGGAATTTCTCACTTGCTGTTAGTGGTTGTAGATTTTGAATCTAAGTTTCCCTCTTTTTCTCCTTCTCTTCTCCTCCTTCTTTTATAAATAACAGAGTTCTGATTTGTAAAAAGGCTCCCTTTATGTTGTAACAACAACATGCCAAAATTGTGGCCGAATTTCCCATGGGTCTCAGACCTTGGCATGGTGTTTGCAATGTATTCTCTCCTCCTATCATGGATGTAAATGACTATGTGTCCCTTAAGAAATAAAATCATGTTTTGTGGAAATCTTGTATTCCCTTTCTCATTTTCATTGCTATCTCACCTCTCTATTTGCATTTTCTGGCATGCTGTGCGTATTCTTGCTTATAGTTTCCGTTATTCATGTGTTGCGTGCACTGATATAAGGTCTGAGATGACGTATATGATATGTGGCACACAGTCATCCTCCCTCTTGTCCCATGTACCCTCTCTATTTCCTTCACCACTCATTAGAGAGTGATCGACCATTTCCTTGGCACTATCATCTTCCTTAGCTTAGGATTTCCCCTTTCTGCACATCCTTCTTCCCCTAGTCCCTTGGCATATTTAGTCTAGGATTTTATTTTAGCATTAGAAGTAACAATAGCGCTAGAGGTAGGTAAAGGAACCATGACCTTCTCCAAATATGTGTCCCAACTGTAAAATGTCCCACAACTTGGGGATAGTTCCATTATTGTCTCAAACATCTTGGATCTTCTAGGATCTGAGATGCAGGTACACGATTTGAATGAACAACAAGTTTTTGGCACACATCGATGGGACAAGAGTGAAGATATTTACATCTTCATCTCTGAGGAAGTTTGAATGTGTTTTGTTGAGATCTAGCCTTTGGAGGCATATTTTCAACACATCTGGTGACTCCATTGATCCAAACGCACCCATTATATCATTCACAAACCAGTCTCCCCCTCCTTCCATTCATTTATCCCTTTCTTCCATCATTCCACCTTCCTCTTTTGAAGTTAAGCAATCATGACTTCTTTCCCTTCATAGAAATTCATCATTTGTAGAATAGCAGATCTATTTTTCTCCATCCACACAGTTTAAAAAATCCTCTTCTAAATCGAGTTGTATAAGCCCCAAATTATCATGAAAATGCGTACAACCCACTTTTTTCTAACCAAAATGCTCTATGAATAACATGTTTATGTAGATGATGGTGGTAACTCCTTGGCAGAAACTGAGTTTGAAAGGTCCAGGTGCAAAATATGGAGATGGACGTAATGTACCTCAGAGTCAAGTGCTCTATAAAGGTAGCTAAATTTGGCTATAAGGTCCCTCATCCATGGGTTGGCCCTTGTACCAGAGCTGGTTTAACGCACCTAGCAAAAGTTGCACTTTATTACTGAGATGCTTTCTCCAGATTACAAAGTGGGTATGAGTTAATGGAGGATAAAATTTTTATAGCATCGCAAAAACCCTATCAATGGGGAAACCTTGCACTACCATCGTGTAGCCCTCTCACTCCTTTGCGCCAACTTACATCATCTCAGCCCATGCTGCACATGTCCCTAGCTTCTTTCGGGCTACACTGCCCCCATTGAGAATTCCCCTCCTCCATCCTCTCAACATTCACTTTTTTTTCCATCCCTTATTCCACGTGCACCTCCATTCCTTCAGCACATGCACATTCTATCTTTTATGCACCCATCCTCCCCATTTCCTTCCGATTCCCCTCTATCTAGATTATACCACAAATGAAAAACCCCACTTGTCAATGCACCCTTTCCCAACCAATGTTAGTCATGTTTGATGATTGCATAATATTTGAAGAGTGTCATGAATCATGCGACTGTTGACTGGGAAGAGGAAATCATACAGGTGAACCTGTTCTAAAAAAAAACTAAGTTAGTCTCAGAGGGAATGCGCTCCCAGAGTAGATCTGAGTTACTTGTAGAGGTAAGAACCTCATGCGCCCTAGCTCTGCATGTGAACTAGCCCGCAAGAAATTCACCTTCAGAAGGAGAGTTTGCAAGAAAATCCCATATGTGGGGATTGAGATTCAAAGTAATAGGAAAATTACCAGGATCATACCATGCCCAATAAGATATTTGGCTATTTTAGATCCAAAGATAGAGTTACCGTTAGTCATGCTCACTTCAGAGCATGAGGTTAGAGCTTGAGCATGCACCAAAGGTCAGCAACAGTGCCTCCTAAATCCAAGCATGTAGAATAACTTTAGGAGGTATATATTCTATGTTCATTGATAATTTGAGGAGGGTGAAATACTATCTGCAACTCAATTTTTCACTCTTGTTTCTGAACCATGTTCAGTGACCAAATCAATTACATGGTTGCAATTTGTGAGGAAGGGAAGCTACTTGTCCCTGCCTATGTAGCAAGCTTTTACTTGAGTGCCCTTTGCCTCTAGTTAGAGTAGGCTAGTTTAGATTTGTTTTTCAATAACACAAGTAATCATGCACACTCTACATGTTCCCCCTTTGGGATATGTATGATTTTTCAGCTTTTACACAAAATGTTGTGCTTATGTTTTGACGCGTTCCCTATGGTGCCTTTCCTTTCCTATTACTCCCGTGCACCCCTTTTCTGTTACTTCCTGGGGATGGCAGTTCAATTTTGGTAGAGATAGTTCCAACAATCTAGTACGTAGCTTTAAACTCTCATCAGTCCTAGTCAAAATATCCTCATATGACAGCAAGTTGTTCACTTTAGAGTTCAGATAGGAGCTTCAAGTGACTTCTAGGGTATGTGCTTTAAGTTGCATATCAGATCTTCATAGTTTAGTGCTTGACTTCATGCCCAATGGACTTTTAAGGCTAATGGTCTCTTCATATAGGAAATAGATGGCCCCCAAAAGTCACCAAAACTATTATCTACATAACTCTCCTAGTTTTTTGGATAACTTATATTTTTCATTCTAACTCCGATGTTTCACTATTTCAGGTTGCACACACTCAGGATTTGATCTCTTGGCACAATTTTCTTGGCTGTAGTTCCTTTCCGCATGGCCTCATGTATCTTTCACTCTTCATGATTCTGCATCTACTGCTTTTCTTCTATCTCCTCTTCCACTTTCCCCTTTGTGCACTTCCCTTTACGCCCCTGCTATTCTATCGTACTCTTGTAACACATTCATTACATGCACCTCTGCAAACTTGCCTTCCAAAATGGCTTAGTCCCTAGAAATCATCCTGTATGACTTGACATACACTAAACTATGTCTCATTCCCCTTCTCTATCTTCCGCCACATGTACCCTTCCTAAGTTAAACGATCACACCTTGCTTGCATACTTGTCTCCTATAGGTATGATTCCATTTCTTTTTCACACGCCTCTTTTGTGCGCCCATATTTCGTGCCTTACGCCAGTAACTATGCCACGTCATTATCTGTTAGACTTGAGTGTGCCACACACAAACTGTAAAAGCACACCAAAAAATCTCCAAATGTTGACAACCAACTGGTGCATGACACATGGTAAAATTGATAAAATAAATGAATATTTGGTTGACTCCTTCAGTCAATCCATGTGCCCCATGTGTGTTGCGTTCACAGATGGACCTGACGTCTTCTAACAGTTGTATCTTCTGCTACAGATCTTTGATTGATGTGTGCTTGGGCTTATTAGAGAGCTGTTGACACAAGCTACGTGTTGGAATTTTTAAATTCAAATCTAGGATGGATTTTGTAGGCACAAATTAGGGAAACATCTCTCTGGTCATGAATGCATAAATCTAATCGACCTCAACCACCAGATTTCAATTAGATCATGGTATCTTCCTTCTTCCACATGCCAAAAATACATGGGGATGTATATTTGACAACCATCTAGGTAGTTTTGTAGGCATTTATCACTTGTTATTTGTGGTTATAGATTTGAATATGATTTTCCCTCTTTTTCTCCTTCTCTTCTCTCCTTCTTCTTCTATAAATAATAGAGTTTTGCTTTGTAAAAAGGATCCCTCTTTGTTGTAACGACACCATGCCAAAATTATGGCTGAATTCCCATGGGTTTCAGACCTTGGAATGGTCTCTATTATGTATTCTTACCTCCTACCATGAATTTAAATGACTGTGCATCCTTTAGGCAATAAAATCGTGTTTTGTAGAACTCTTGTCTTCCCTTTCTCATTTTCATTGCATCTTGCCTCTCTGTTTGCATTTTCTGGCACACTGTGCACTTTCCCACTTGAAGTCCCCATGTTCATGTGTTTCACATGTTGGAAGGCTGAGCCAACATGTTGATCTATGGCGCGTGCCATCCGCCCTCTTATCCCATGCCCGATATATTTCCTTCATTGCTCGTGGAGAGTGATTTACCCTTTCCCTAGCAATATTGCCTTCCTTAGCTTAGGATTTCCCCTTTCTACAAATCCTTCTATCCTTGGTCCCTTGGCATGTTTAGTCTAGGATTTTCTTTCAACATTAGGAGTAGCAGTAGCGTTAGAGGTAGGCAGAGGAACTGACCTTCTCTAGAGATCTGTCTCAAGCACACAAGGTCCCACAACTTAGAGACGATTCCATTGTTGTCTTAAAAAGCTTAGATCTTCCAGATCCAAGATGGAGGTGCATGCTTGAACTACTAATAGTTCACTCATGTGGTTTTCTGGTTCACCACAAAACTTTTCAAGATCCATGTCTGCATGTGATTTTTTTCCCCACAACATTGTTACATCAGGGAAAATATAGGAAATATCACTCACATAGGATCTCAAAACAATTGAATAGGAATGATCATCTATTATTATTACAAAACAAAAAATGAAAAGAAACACACAACTGAAAAATGCCACAAATTTAGCTCCCTATCACATGCAGCTGACGAGATGTCGGTGATTGTCCTCCTTCCTCTGTTGCCTCCATCCTCCATCTGATGGTTCTTTAGTTACTTAGAAAATGTGAAATTGAAGCTTAATAACATATTGATTACTAATCAGACATCGGTACCCTGAAAATGTGTTCATAAGGCAATTTTTTTTCAACACTTTTACATGACACCGACTCTATTGACTAGACAAATGTACTTTTGACAACAATAAATGAGATAACATAAATATACTTTAAAGACTTGATAATAAATTTTACGACACAACACGACAATATATATAAAAAGTAATAATGAAATATTACTACAAATTACTAAATTTAAATCAATAATTTTTTTACTTTTGATACTCATTGAAATAACATAGACTCTATTTGCCAATAAGCTACCTAACAACTATGGAACAAATTTTAAAAAATTAATAATATAACATTATTTTTTAAATAACATCAAAACTATTACTATGTTATAGACCAAAAAGACTTATTTTTAACTTTGACCAAAATAACACATTAAATAAACTTGAATTAAAATAACATAAGAGAAAAATGAAAAAAATACTACTTAAATGATTTAAAAAAAATTAAACTAATGAATTGACAAAACACATTATTTACATGTAGCCACATTGAAAAAAATGACTCATCGATGAAGATGCATAATTACAGACAATTTTCATGATATTTGAAGCACAAAAAACTCACTTAGACTACATATCTGACACAGAGAGTGTTGGTGAAATTGCAAGTCCTCAACGAATAGTTCCAACACAGGTTAGATAGATATGCACATACATATTTATGCAATCATATACATCTAAGGATTTGAGTTTTCATATGCTATTGCCAACCTAGATAGGTGAATGAATGATGTACTACACTTTATTCATATTTTAAAAGTGTATTTGATCTATGAATGCCAACTAATATTGTGTGTATGATCTTGAGTCATGTATATATGCAAGTAAAGAAGACATATTTGGTAGTTGAGAAAGTAAGAGGTGTAAGCGAGTAAGAGGGCAGTGTGTATAGGTGTAGAAGGTCTTAGTGACCATCAAGGAAGAGAAGAGGATAGTTCATGATGATCTTAGTGGTTTTTTGATGTTGGAGAGATAGTTTATTTGACATAATAAGCTTGGTAAATAATTTCTTCAGTGAAGAATCCTAGAAAGACAAATTTGAAGAAGATAGAAGAAAAGAGAGATGAATAGGTGCCATCATCAATTTTTGTGACAACATTATATAGGTGAAAAAAAATTAGGTGGCTGAGTTGGTGTTGATTCATCTAGGGGTTGGTGCTTCTTTTGGGTTTAATGCCTCACTAACTTTAGAGGTTGGTGCTCCTTATTGGGTTTGTTCTCAATTAAATTTGATTCATTGTTGTATAGGAAAAGTTTTCCAAGCCATGTTTTAGTGGAGTTTCTTCCCCTTGAGGGTTTCCCAATTATATATGGTGTTCACATGTTCTTATATTCATTTTCTCATGTGTATGGTTGTAATAATGCTAGGCTTATTCATGTTGTTTAAGTTGAATTAAATGTGCTACATGATAAAGACATAAATGAAGTAAAAGTTTTTTAAGGGCTCACTGATTCAATCCCCCCTCTCATTAAGTGTTCTTCCAATAATTGGTATTATAATAGGGCCTATGAAGAAATCTTAATAACTTGAGGTGATCCTTGAAGCACATAATGTATCAACTATGGAAATTTGTGATCAAATTCCTAAAGAAGAAGGTAGGGTTCTTAAAAGGTACCATAATAAAAGGATATAAGAAGGATGCAAAAATAATCAAGAATCAAATAGAGGATGTACAAGCCAATAAGGAAGAATGCACTCTATATAGTACAAAGATAAAGAGAGAAGAAGAAACCTTGATTATACATATTGCATTTCACACCCAGGATGAGGAAATGATTTGGTACATTGGTAGTGGGTGCTTAGGAACCATTACAGGAAACAAAAGTAAATTCATATTATTTAGGGAGAATTCAATAGGTTAAGTAAGGTTTGGTGAAAATACATCTAACAAGATAGTTAGAAAAGGTTCCTTGAGCTTATATTATGGAAACAATTTGAAATAAAAAGTTTTGTTATGTAGAAGGGTTGAAACATAATTTTCTTAGTGCGAGTTAGATGACTAGTCAAGGGCACATAGTAACATTTCACATAAAAGGATGTGTCATATGAAAAATCAAGACATGAGAGATAATTACTAAGGGAAAAAGGACTGTAAACAACATGTACATCTTAAATAAAATCAAGAAAGAGATATTATTTATGAGAAAGTGTGATGAAGGGTGTGTTATCCATTTTTTCCCCTTGGGAAAAATGGATAATAGAGAGGGACCGAACCCAAGCACTTGACATGGCCTTCACAGGAGAATCTAGGGTTCATAGGTAAGATTTAACATTTTGAGAACATTGTAGTGATTTAGGGAAGGTGTGGAATCATTCAACATGTTTTTTCCTCTTCCGGGTTTTGAAAGGACTCAGAGTTGCCTAAAACGGAAAAGTGGACTCCGGTGGGCCCACATTCAGTCAAAATGGGCCAAAAATAGGTAGAAAAAATAAGGATATAAATTTTACCCTTAGGGTTCCCTAATGCATCCCCTGGCCCCTTGAAAATCCAAAAAATTCAAAAAAAAAATATCAGTTCACGAAAAAATGTTTTTTTTTTTTTTTTTGCAAAAATAGGCATTTGGGGTCATTGAGTTAAAAACCAGCTCACTGAGCTACTCAGTGAGCTAGTGTGAATGCAAGTGGACTGATGTGGGAAAAAAATTAGGCGAGCTCATTTCAGGGTGAGCCATGGATATCTTGGTGACATATGTTGGTAAGAAAGTTCAGGGGATGGATCACCGAGCACCTCAGTGATCCGGGGTGATGATTGAGGGAGATCAGGGCACATTGGCTTGGGCTGAATTGAACAAGACAATGTAAAGTGTTCGACATGTGGGTTGGAGTGAGGCATGTTGGTTTGGGGGGCCACATGGAGGATGGAATGGGGTCATCAAGATGCCATGGAGTGAGTGTCGTGTGTGGAAAATGGCTTGGTTGACTAAGCTGGGGTTGAGTCCGTGGAAAGTGTGAGTTGGGTGGCCTTGCAGAGTGCATGAGGTGGTGAGACTATTAGGGTCAAGCTCATAATGGCTTGGTAAGGTATGAAATGAGCCAAAAGAGAAGTTTTCAGGGCTCAGTGTGGTGGTGGACAAGCTCACAGTCAAGCCCATGAGGATGATGTTAGGGCCGAGGAGATCGAATCAGTGTTGTTGAGTCAAGTCGGCACACAAGAGCATGGCATTGGTATGGGCATGGGAGTGAGTTGGAGCCATGGGGAGGTTGGTGTGATTAAGATGAGTTCATGTTGGTATGACGAAGAGAAAGGGAGCTCAAGATAGGGAGGAGCTAGCAGCGAGGTAGAGGATTGGTGTATGTAATGGAAAGTTGAAAAGCTATGGAATGAGGCTAAAGAACCTTAAAGCTTAACTGACTCAACCATACACCATGAGATAAGAGATAAACAAGGGAAACTAACATGAACGCATTATAAATTTGATAAAAAAATAGAAAAATAACATGATAAAGCTACTCTCTACTCTTTAGATCACTAATTAAACATTAAACCTAAGAAGACAAAATTAACAATAAAGGTGTGATTAGTTATTTTATCGTTCTCAAGCTTTCAAGAATGGAGTCTCACCATTAATGGCTTCAAGGCCAATGGTTCTCTCAATATTACTTAAAACTTGGTTTAAGGATACAAATGGAGGTGTTAGTTCAAGTTCAATGGAGGAGGTAAGCTTAAGATCAAATGTCTAATTAGCTTAAAGCTAATACAAACGAGATATCAAATATTTCTTAGGCTTGTTTTGGTTTTGTGTTATTTAAAGTTGTAAGTTTTGAATGGGTAGGCTTAGCCTTATATTTATAGTTTTCTACTTGGGAGAGATTGGAATTTGGGTGCATGCGGGACTAAAGATCTAAAATCACTTTTAGATTAGATTAGGATAAACTTGCTTTAGGCTTAGTTAAGCTTGGTTTAGGCTATTTAACTAGAGTTTAGGCTAGGTAAACTTGATTAACAAGTGATTAGAGACTCATTGAGAGTTGGGAGGGGTATAGATAACCAATTGTGACTGATAGATATCCTAGGAAGCCAATAGAAGTGGTCTAGAGAGAACTAAGGAGGTAGTGAATGGTTGAAAGGAGGAATGTTTAGCTAATAAGAGAGATATTAGCTAGATAAGTTGAATATGGGAAGAACACAACTGAAAGAGTGTCGTGAATGGGCATCCAATAATGGAGCAAAGAATAGGGAATTAACAAAGTGTTGTTAATTGAAGGGATTGGATGAAATTCTAAGTGTAAGCATAATTTAGGTGTCTACATTTTCCCCTCTTTGAGGTGGCATAAGTGATGTCACTTCAAAGAAAGTAGACAAACATAAACAAGTAGAATTTTTTTAATGGATAGAATAAAAAATCAGTAGATTGAAGGATACCCCCTCGATTGTTGATGGGGTGATGGAAGAACTCGATCGATGATTGAAAATATGATAGAAAGAGAACAAAAGAAAGAATAGTGTGAAGAAGAAGAAAAGTGATATAAAAGAAAAGGAGAATGAGGAAGGGGAAATGAGCTAACATCCATCCATTACCTTTTAAATAGCTTTATTTTTCATCATATTGTTAGTGATCTTCATCATCGGTCCTTATTGAAAAGAATGAACAAAAGTGTCGTATAAAATGAAAAGCCATATACGAACAAATTTCCATTGCTAAAAACACCAACTCCTTGCAACATAAAAAATGCAATGCAATACAAGAAAGTAAAAGATGAATAACTCTATGCAACATACATAATGCAATGCAATACAAGAAAGTAAACAAGCTAACTATAGACACCAAAATTGGGTCACACTCCCCTTGGTCCCTTGTCAAATAACCTGCTCAAGCATACTCATCTAACCACGACCCCTTCCACCCCACATTAATATTAATTTAATTAACTTAATTAAATTAATACCCATCCTCAAAATATTCATTACTTAATTATTTTAATTAAGCTAATTTCCACATCACCTAGACACCTCACCCAGCCGCCTCACCCTAGACCTATTCTTGGCATGTTTCCATAACTAATATTAACTAAGTCTTACTTGCCTTAATGAGCTAAGATTTGGTCTAACCCTAAAATCAATCCCTAAAATCTCTCTAACCACATTCCTGCTCATTAGAAGGGAAGTTTCCGTTCTAATCCATGAGAATAAACTAACTGGGCCCAAGAAATTAGAAATATCTACCCATTTTAGTAAACCTAGGGAATCCCACCTTAACCGACCTTCGGTCACCCCTAAACCGACGCCGGTCAATCCAGAACTGCTGTTGGTTACCATTTATTTCTTAGAGCAGCAACAGATTACCACAGGAAATATAAATTGATATTGTATTTGATATTATATTCTTGCTAATACAATGGCTATTATATAGCCAGGAATGTTGTTGAACAACTTCCTATAAAATAGGAAGTATACAAAACAATAAATTACCCGTACTAATATATTGTTATACATTTTTTATAACAATATAAACATACTAACCAAATATAATAAACCATGTGAATACTAATTCCTAACATTCCCCCCCTTAGTGTTTACATGGTAGAAAAACATCCACACACTCAACTGAAGTATGCTCACCCCTATGGCATGTCCAACTCTGTGACTCATGACCTTGATCCAAAAGAAAGGCTCACTCCTTCCATGGTTTTAAACAGGCTTACCACAAACCTTGACGTGACAGGAACCTCATCAACTGTCCACCTCGTGTGGTTTTCTAGATCCTCCCACAAACCCTTTCAAGATCCATGAACTGACTTACTCTGGTGCTACTGTTCACCACTATGCTTAACATCAGGGAATTATGTAGGAAACACAACATGCATATCTCAAAATTGCACAATAGAAGAAATACTGAAAATATTTCACATTACTTCCTATAAGAATCGTAATGTTCTTAATTGTAGTCTCTGTCATTGATCGCTGCCACTTGATCTTGAACAACATAGAAAACTACCACTGCCACTAGAAGCTTTCCTTGACTAAGTCGTTTTGGGTGCAGAATGGGAATGGAACATTGGTATGTATTCCCCCCCACAATGTGAAATTCCAAATAAGAAATCAGAAAGGGAAAAATGTATTGTGTTGTATCATACTAACTGGATCTTACTGTCTTGATCTTGCTGCACATGATCACCATTGCCAATGAACATATTCACTGACCGATCATTTTCCAACAAAGTACAGCAGTCAGAGGATCTCTGCAGTCAGAGGATCTCCGTAGTTTTCTGCTCTCTTAAACAAATCTTTTCCAGTATTAACAATAAATCACACCACTCAAAGCAACAGGAACACTGCAAATTGAAGCACACTAAGAAAATGGAAACCATACTGAAAATCTAATACTCACACCATACATATGCCACCACATCTTCTGCGCGGCCCTGTCGTTAGTGACTGACGAGAGGTCGTTGTTCGACCTCCTTCCTCCGATGCCTCCTTCCTCCATCGAATCTGCTGCTAACTCAGCCGAATGTGATCATGGGGCTCAATAACATGCCTTGAATGTCGGATTCCACCGAAAATGCGTTCGTAAGGTAAATTTATTTTTATTTTTCGGACTTAATACAATGACACAACTTTTTGACGAAAAAAAAAATGACTCTTTTACAGACGAATTTCACAATAACAATACTTGACTTTTATGACACAATTATTGACATTTTAATGACAAACGTGTAAAACTTGCTAATGACAATATCATTATATCTTGACTTAACAACTAGACACATATAATGATGAAACAATATAAATGACAAGCTAAACAATAACGTATTGACTACCAACGTTTGACGACACTTGACTTTATTTACAATAACTCCCTATGTTTTGATGAAACAAAGGTAGTACACTTAATTGAAATGAAATTTTGACATACAAAAATTATTATTGACATGACTAAAACAAAATTTTACAAGACACAAAACAAAAAAATACCACTCAAATTATATTGCTCAATATATCCTATAAGATCCGTAATAATTGCAAATTAGATCAATTTGACTACTAGTTGAGACAAATTAACATGACCAATACCTCAAAGACCACCGTAGTCATGAATATCTAACACGACAACATAAAACATGATCATGGTTTGAACTTCGCAATGCAGGTATGGGACTGTCGAATTAGCCAATCTTCTTGTTACCACCAAACCGATACTTATATATGGCCAAGACAATAATTCTACTTAGCCCTTAACCTATACGTGTATATTGATAATGTGGAACAACCAAATGTTAACTGAATAAAATCCTTGGATTATTGGATCACTGGATAACACTCTTCTTTGGATTTGAAACTTAAACAGAGTCTGACAAGCTAAATTTCTGAGCCGATTTAATAATGCATGAATTACATGTAACATACCATCAGACGTGTTGGGAAAATGTATCTATGTGACCTGAATCCTCCCAAAAAGATGATAGAACCTGCAGTGCCTCCTCTCCACGGGCCTACATTCAGACTCATATAAAAGAAAGTTCTCTTTGTGGCAATTCCGATGAAATCCTTCGACGTCTTTGTTTATCTTTATAGAATGCGCCAAACTTGATAAAAATAATAATAATGCTTTCTTTCCTTCCAATGGCTGTAGGATTAAACGTGGCCAAAAATCTTCTGCTCTTTGTATTTAAAGTCGATTGTATGACTTCAGAGGTAAAACTGTGTCGGCTTTTGCATTCGTTCCAATGTATATCAACTCTCTCTGTAGATCGACAGATATATAAGCGCCTTGCAAATCAATCATGCAACCGTGTTGAATGGAAGATGAGTGATAGGGATTTCAACTAAATCTGCATGAAGGCAATAACACATGCAGCTATCTAATCCATAAAATCCTGACAGAACTAGAAATGGTAGAGAATTCAGATAATTGATGTGCATGAAGATAGTGTTAACCAAGATCCGATGCACATGGATTGACATAAATGAAACCACAATACAATTACCATGCACAGGGGCAAAGAACAACATAAGGCTGCCCCCAATCAAATCAATTATATTGCCATTACATGGATCAGAAACTACTCTGATACCAAATCTTAGAGCAGCAACAGAGTAACACAGGAAATATAAATTGATATTGTATTCAATATTATATTCTTGCTAATACAATGGCTATTATATAGCCAGGAATGTTGTTGAACAACTTCCTATAAAATAGGAAGTATACAAAACAATAACTTACCCGTACTAATATATTGTTATACATTTGTTATAACAATATAAACATACTAACCAAATATAATAAACCATGTGAATACTAATTCCTAACATTATTCACCCAAACAACCTTGTTTTTGGGTTGGCACATTCTGAGAGTGACAAAGGAGATCAGAGCTGTATGTAAGAGAAACAAGCATCCTTTTATGCATCTAGACATCAAGAACCATCACCAGGATCAATCATAGAGCCATTGCATTCACGGGAGAATACCAGGAAATCACCACTATAGTACCATACATGTATTCTCCGATCAACCACCTCCACCACTCAGCCATCAGATCCTTAACACAATAAGTATGACCCTAAATAGTAGGGTTTATTTAAGTTAGTAATCTTTATTACTCCTGTTAATTAATCTATTATTTTCATGCTTATTGCTTCATCACCCACTTGTCTGTGAACTCAAATATCCCTTCACCCATATCACCAAATCACCTATCCTCACTTGATGTATACTTCTGAGCATACCTAAGACCTCTACAGACCTTCCCATTCACTCTCCAAAATTTTATTTGACCTCAGATCACCCCTGCCATTTAATCTATTTGAGTTTATTTTACCTCGACCATATTGACATCAGTTATCCACAACCACTGTCAGTTCTACCTAAACTGGCATCGATCATACCTGAATGATGTCGGTCTCTATGTTTTATACCTGGACCAAGAACAAAGCCAACAATCACCCTACCAGTTGATCTAAATAACCTAGAATATGACCCTGAGTAGTCCCAGTACCTTGATAGACACCTCACCTCTCAGATCCAACTATAGCCTAGCCTGTTGTGATTGGATTTGCTTATTATACTTGAATGAGATACCTAAATCATATCAACTACAGTAGGACTTTGTTTATTTCTCGCATTAACTTGTTTTAAACAGTGGATTGATAACCATCTAGGAAGTATCACACTTTCCAGAACTAGCATATGATAGGTTGTCCATTGTCATATACCATTTAATTATCCTCTTATGGTCTTGTTGTCTATTATAGGTAGTTCCTCCTAGCCAAAAGTAATCTCTCACATTTAGTTGTGGATCAAGAAGTCAGAACACGCACAACAACCATCAACTGACCAACATTTAACAGGTATTCCTCCTTGGCCCTTACCCTTATCTGTTTCATCATTTCAAAAAGGTAAAGAAAATGGTGAAACACTAACCTAACAGAGAAACATAATGGAATGTTTTTGTTCTCAACCTTTAGTTCCAACCTATTCAAATTAACGACATGGGTTAATGACGGTGCCCTAAGCAAGGATACATACAAGGGGAATAACTAAGGATACTTGGGTCCTATGAAAAATATTTGTGTGCCATTAAATAGTACCAGACAACTCGTTGTGCCCTAGAGTACAGACGAAGCATGAATAATAGCTTGGTTAATGGGGGTAGATCCAGATGATCCATGAGTCGTTTATGGTGGGAACAAGCAAGAACCAAAGAGTGACATTTTGTAGGATGAATTTTATTATTTTTGATGTTTCTTGAAACATATTTGAATGTTTTGATTTTTCCAAAATATTTGAATGTTTTTTATTTTGAAAGTTTTCTGAATCTATGTATAGGAAGACAGAGAAATGTGGATGCCCCTAGTGATAGATGGGATGTACAAGGGCAAAAGGCCACCTGCGTGCAATAAAGGTGAAGATGTGAAAATGCCCCAGCAATAGGTGGGAGTATTCAAAGGAAAAATATTCATGCATAGAATCAGGACCCAAGGCCATTATGGATAGGTTACACATGACAATGAACATAAAACAATGAAGTGATGGGAAAAAGCAAGGATTCCACCGGTGTAAGTTGGCGTAAAAGCAAATGATAGAAAGGAAAGAGAAGATTGTTTTAATGAAAAGGGAAAAGGTGTTTAAAAAAATGGTAAAGAGGCAATACCATACACATGGATGTTCTAAAAAATGTAGAAGAATGATGTGAATGATATGAATGTATCTTAGAAGCCTCACGATGAAGAAGTGATTAGCCAAAGGAACAAATTGTGAGACAAGATAAGGACTAAGGAAATAGTTTGAACAAGGTAAAAAAAAAAGACACTTGGTAACATACTAATCCTATTTACTCATAGAGATCCAATGTGTGCACGTGGAATTTAATTACCTCTTGAAGGGAATATTTAATAGACAACAAGTGAAGACACCCTAGCCAATGTGTAGGAATGATTGATTTTGAAAGGTGATTGGTGATTTTTGAATGAAGGGTGGAAGGATAGCTGTACATTGCTCTGCTTCCAGTGAGACATCCATAGCCTCGATGGAGATGCATTTGATTCTAATCACAAAATTTCTCTACTACCAGTCAGGAATCCATAGCATTGATAGAGATTATTGGAAATACCACAAGAGAGAGTTATATATCAATTTTCTTTTACTTTGTAGTTTTTAGCATTTGATTGATTGATTTTAATTCTTTTGATTTCTGAAAACTTATTTCAGCTCTCTTGTTTGACAAGGGATTAAGAGCCACATATGTCTTGATAGAAGGAGGTGGAGGTGATTATGATGACGACATTGGATAGTGTTAACAAATATGTCCAAAATTTCTTTGCAACAAATTTATTAGATGTTGATTGTGATAGGATCTCTAAGAGGTCAGTCATTCTTTAATTTACCAAGGTGATAAAAGACTAGGGTCAAACAAATACCATAGATATAAAAGCCACAAAATGTGTGTGAAAAATCTAACCAAAATATCACTGAAGGAATGGAAATGGTAGGAAGACTTGTAGAAGAATATCAAGGAAGGGAAGAAAGAAAGATCCATGTGTACACAATACTTGATTGCAATGTTTCATATTTGTACCTTTGATTTTTGTTGTGTTTTCTCATGTTTTTTTCTATTTTTGGATTACTTTTGATTTTTAGATTTTTGATAGTTTTCAAGAGGTTGGGACTAACAAATTCACTCTGTGTGGTAATATCCAACAATGATGTATGCGACTTCCTTGATAAGGGTGACTAGGTGTGTTTGTTTATCAAGCGTAATATTTTCTCCGATCTCAATGATCATGGTGAGATCATACTCAATAAGTGACTTTGATTTATCTTGAAACATGGATTTTGTATGTGAAGCTTGAGTTCCCTATCCATAAGTTTGTGCACTTTACACCATACTTGATGGTTACATTGATGTGTGTTTTTGAATCCCACTTGATTTACAATTTTGAGATTGTTTGAGTTGTTGGGGGGTTTTAAGATCTTGGAAGTTTTTACCTGAGATTGATTAAGAAACGGTTTGGGTTTATTATAAGCTGATGCATGAATTGTTTGATCTTGAGAAGGAGAAGAAAGCAAATGTGGACATTTAGAATTGATGTGAGAAATGATCATGGGATTTCCACAACCATTGATAGAAGAAAGATGTGATGGATGAAAAGGATATGGTCCAAGAATTGAAGAGGATTGGCTACCAGGAGGTGAGCCACTAATAGAATATGATGAAGGGATGATAGAATATGGCCCCAGGATGGAAGAAATTGAGCTATGAGGACATGGCCCAAGAATAGAATAATATGAAAAATGCTTTATAGGGTTTGGCCCAAGTATAGATGAGGAGGGACTACTAGGAGGTGTCCCATAGATAGGAGAGGATGAAGGGCTACTAGGACATGACCCAAGAATAGAAGGTAATGGGCTACCAAGAGGTGACCCATAAGTAGAAAATGGAGTGCTACCTAGGGGTAGATCCAAGATAGAAGAAGATGATGGGATACTCAATGGTGACCCAAGATGAGATTTTGATTGAGGCATGATGATAGATAAGGAATGAGTTGGTAATGAGAAGATAGGCCATGGATCAATGCTAGACCTTGACATCTCATCATGTGTAGTGGAAGGTGAAGATGGAATAATAGAAGAAGAATCAAGTTCCATGACTTTAGGCTCCTTATATATATATTATGAAAAAAGGGATAAACTTCTCTTCCCCAATACGTGAGTGTATCGATTTATAGAAATAATCCTTGTTTACAGTCCTCTAAATGGACATCTTCGTGTAGTCTAATTGTTCCTTAATTATGAGAGAAATCAATTAGTACAGGTTTTTATTATTTGGCCATAGAAGGTTAAATAAAAGAATAGGTTTGATAAGTGGGGGAGATTGATTGACAGAAGAAGATGACTCAAGGGAGGAATTAGCATTTGAGGCAAGCGTCTCATGAATGGATGATTTAAATATGGTCTTAGATATTTTTTCTAAAAGATGACTTAATGCAGAAGAGAAAATAGGATCGTATAGCCATCCATTGAGTTGTGATGTAGGAGTAAAATTAGATGATTGACTAGATGGAATCTGAGTCATGAAATTCTCCGACGAAGGAAGAGGTCATTTAAGTGACTGATAAAGGTGGTCCTGCGAAGGAAGGGAGGACCGTGACTCAGTAACCAGATCAAATTCTCAATCAAAAGAACTTGGAGTCACACGAGTCTTCAAAGGAGGAAGATGTCGTTGAAGTGATTTGGAATAAATATCCTATGAAGGAAGGGATGACTGTGATTCGAGATTTGATCTAGGGGTATCCGAATTATAGTTAGGATATGAATCTTTAGAAGAAGAGTGGGAGTTTGAACAGTAGTTTGGATTTGAATCAGAAGAACAATGGGGGGAACTCAAATAATAATTTGGATCAGAAGTATCCAAACCATACCACCAAATGTGAGATAAAGGTGGGGGAAGAACTAGATGAGGTTTAGTCGAAATGGGAATCTTTTGATTTAAATTCCTAAACCTAGGTTCCGTATTTTTGAAAGTGTGAGAAACCATGCAATAGTTAATTATTTTTGGTGTTGTTTTAAGCACAAATGTCTAGATCTAGATAGTGTGATGGAAATACTTCAAAGGGAAGGAAGTGATATGTCGGTTTGGGTAGCACAATAGAAACTAGCTAGACATTTTGTAAGTATGGAGATGCGTGCATGATTTTATAAAGAAGGTATAAGGAAAATAGACATCGTGATGATGCTTTCATGATGAGATACAAAAGGATTTTCCTAGAAAAACATATTTCCAGATGAATGATGAAAAGAAACAATCATGTAAGTGTGAAACACAAAGCCAATCGATAAGGAAATACTCCTTATGTAAAATGTGTGTAAAAAGATAGTTCGATGCAAAGATGATCAACACAATGTCAATACTTACGTCAAGCTCGAGATGGAAAAGGTGTAAATATTAGAAAAGGGTAAAAATGACTCCTAATCAAAGGATACTATGAATATTTTAGATGCAAGCAAGGCCTAAACATCAAAGGAAGAGGATTATAAATAGATGCCATGTAACCAGACCAATTGGACACATCTATTAAGCTTTGTGGAGAAGCAAGATTTTAGTGTCAAAGTGGTATCGAAATGACGTAAATAGAGTAAGTGACACCTTTCAAGATTTGGGACAATGTTTGAAATCAAAATAAGTCAAAGTATACTAAGGATGTGCTAAAATGTGGGTAGTGTAACGCCACAATGCAGACACTTAGATCACATTTACAATAAACGTGACATAAGTATCTTAATTGTGTTGATGTAATATAAGCAAGGTAACATGTCAACAGGAGATAAAATGATGAATCAATCCTAACTATGATGATGATCTTGAAATTAAGATCAAGTGGCCATCAAAGATATGAGGATGCATCCACACACTTTATACATTTAACAACTCAACCACAAACATGGATGAGCCTAAACAAAGAAAAAAGTGGGGAACACTATCTATGGAAAAACTCTTGAAAGATTCCTTCTGTTGTCTCAAATGGGAAGCAAGAATGAAAAGGTATAGATCAAAAGATGGAAATAAACTAAGTGTTACTTGGGCAGAGTTTCACCTCATCCGAAGGTGAGAAAGAAACCAAGATAAGTAACACATTGTAAACTCTGTGATGAGTGACACTTAGATATAACTTAAATGGATTTGTTACTGTGTACAAAAAACAAGGTTCAAAATCCGAGTAAGTCATCACTTCATGATGGATTGATGCGACATCAGACTAGCAAAGTGGGCTCCAAGACAGACTGGATTCCCTAAAAAGATCTCTCAACTAGGTGTCACAAGTTATCTAGGAGCGAGCGTGATTTACACAAAGAGTCTCATTGACTGATTTGGGAGTATCTTAGCTTTAATTTACCCCATTTTGATATAATGAGAAACTAGTGCGTTTAGTTGTATCGTCATTAGGGTCGTGATATAAACAACTTTGAATCTAATGCATAATTTAAAATCTAGTCAAGTTGGTAAGCAGAGTGCTTCCTGTTTCATCCATGAGGTTATTGAGTGGTGGATTACTTTAGGGTTCTTGGAACCACCCCGATTGTTTTAGCTTAAAGAGTTATGCCAAAGGGGTTATGTTTCAGTTGAGTGGATAAGGACGTATGCTTTTCTGAAACCTAAAATATAGTGTGAAGTGAAGTGGTGTGTTTTTTATCGTGCTTATTTTTAATGTGGGATATCAGAGACCTCAACATGCATTGCATCAAAGTTGGTGAGTTGGGATATTTGACAAGTTTGGATTCCAAAATCCGAAGCGGGGGTAAGTGGCGAGTTGGACGAAGGACCAAAGTTTGAAGTGGGTGGGTGGAAGAGATCAGATTTTAGGGTCGGGAGTGTGAAGGTGGTCACCAATTTGATGAAAGGGTTCATTTTAAAACCCCCACTCCCAAAAATTATTATATAATGGGTGTCGAATATCTAAAATGAACTTTCAAAATGATGACGAATCTCTGAAAAACTGATTCATGGTAAAGTAAAATTTGCAGGGTGTTTTTTCAGATGGTTTCAAATGGTTGGATGGGTGTTGGGTGGTTGTGTTGGATGGTTTTCTGCTGATCTAGGTTGAAAAAACATATATTCTAGCTAGAAGGCCATATAACTTGGGTTGGACGACTGTTCATTGTCTTCCATCCAATCCAGGTTGGACGGATGACAATGGACAATCGTCCAACCTAGGTTGAATGACCGTCCATTGCCTACTATCCAACCTGGGTTGGATGACCATCCATTTTCTAACATCCAACCTAGGTTAGAATTTCATGCATTATATTTCATCCAACCCAGGTTGAACGATAGATAATAGATGACTATCCAACCTGGGTCAGATGACCATCTACTGCCTGTCATCCAACCTGGGTTAGATGACCGTCCTTTTTCTACTTTCCAACCTGGGTTGGATGGTTGTTGACCTAAGATCCAAATAGACTTATGAGTCTTAGGAATATTTGATCTTAGTTAAGGTTGTACTCAGAAAATACTCTACATCTAATCTAAGAACATGAATGTAAATGAAAGCAAATATTTTTTTTCCCCCAAACTCCAATCTTTATTTATTTATCAATAAAGTTTACATCATACATTCTTCTAATTCTATCTCATATATTCTTACTCTCATACAAAATATCTTAAGATGACACTCACACCTATATTTCTTGTGATGCATGCATATACAAAAGGTTAATTAAAATAAATATACAAAACCTAATACATCCCAAAATTCACTTCCTTTGATTAGCACCTCTGTTAACTTCTATCACGTATTGGTTTAATTTATCTTCAATCTGTGACATTATGTTGGCTTACCTAGATTTTCCCAATGTTACGTGGATTTTTCTACTCTTCCATGGATTTCTCCATATATCGCGGCTTTGTCCTTTATCAATGGATTCTCCTAGTTTATTGCAGATTTCTTAGTTATGCACGATTTCTTCCTTTATTCTGCAGCTTCCCTTTTTCTCTCGTGGTTAGCTCTATCTTTTCGCGGATATCTCATGACTTTGGTGATTTTATATCTATCTCCACAGCTTATGAAAATTTTATGAAGAACCCTATCAACACTATCCCCCCTCTTAAACCTTGTCTCGTCCTCAAAAAAATAACTAATGTACACCCCTGTACTTCCTCCAAGAAGTTTTTTTAAAACTTTCTTCTATGGGAATCAACCACATGAACTTAGATGTCTGGTGTAGGGAAGGATTCCCTCATTCTACTCACCCAGATGGATTTATGGGATGCCAACCTGTAGAAGCATCAACCTCCCCATAAACTTAGATGTATGGATTAAGGAAGGGTTCCTTCACTCGACTCGCTCGACTGGGTTTTTGGGACACCTCGTTCTTTCCTTTATGGTGGTGCTTGAGGAATATACTTTGTAATATGTGGGGTTATATTATTCTCAAATTTATACCCTAAATCAAGATGAATGTTGATCTGGTTTACCCATTCTTGTAGATGTGCATTGTCATGGATCAATTGAAGGATTTCCAAGGTTGGAACATTTACTTGAATTGGATGCCATCTCTGGTGAGTGATTGTAACCTCTTGTTGCATTATGATTATGGTTCCATCCATCACATGGCTGCATTCTTGCATTTCTGTGATCTTTTTAGTGTGCATATTCTGTTTTCTCTTTACAAACTACAGATTGGGATTTGAAGATACCCACCACTCTTTGGACATACCACACAACTTATAAAATGCTCACAAAATACTCACCATTCATATTAGTCTATGGATTAAAAGCTATGGTCCCCATAGAGTTTTTTCTCCTAAGTTTGAGCATTGCAGTAGTATTTAGAATGAATGAAGATGATTCACTTCATGAAAGGTTAATAGAATTAGAAAAATTGGATAAGAAAAGGTTTATAGCTGCGTATAAGCAAACCCAAGAGAAAAGAAGATAAAATGCATGGCATGGATGCCACATAAAGAGGAAATAATTTGATATCAGAGACCAGGTACTTTTATATGATAGCAAGTATAAGCACCTAGGTAAGTTAAAGGTAAGGTGTCTAGGGCCATACATAATTAAGGAAATATTACCTTCTGGAGTAGTAACATTACAAATATTGCAATTGAATGAACTCCCTAGATATGTGAATAGGGAAAGACTCAAAATAGATGTGACTTAAAAATAAAGAAACAATAAATAAGCATATATATATATATATATATATATATATATATATATATATATATATATATATATATACTGACCTATCTAAAAACTGATAATTCAACGGGTAGGATGAAAACCTGTGAGGGCATCTCTACCCTCAGAAAAAGAAAGATGAGGAGAAAGAAAAAACCATAGAGGATGGATACCCATGCAATAAAAAGATAAAAATAACACAGACCTATATGAAAATTGGGAATTCAACAGATAGGATGAGGGGTGGGATGAAAACCCCCAAGGGCATAATTACTCTTAGAAGTGGAAACAAAAATAAAGGAAAGAGTCATGGAGGAAAAATACCTGAATAATAAAGAGATGATAGAACCATGGAAGAAGCATACTTGTGAAATAAATAAAAATAAAAAGTAAAAGAAAATCCATACAAAAAATAAAATAGAAAAACCACACGATGAAGAGAAGAAGAATAAAGCTACCATTAAAAGAAGGAAGAAAAGTTACTAAAGGAAGTAAAAAGAAAAACCGCAGAAAAAAGAGAATGAAGGAAGTCGCGAAACACATAAACTAGAGAAAAAACATGGAAATAAGGAATGAGAAAAACCTCTTAAATAAGGAATGGGAAAAACCACGGAAGAAGGAGGTGAGGCAAACCATGAAGAAAAGGGAGGAAAAGTTGGGGAGAAACCATGTACAAACTGCGTAACAAGGAAAGCTGTGAAACAAAGCAAAACTGACCCGCCAAACAAACCATAAATGTGGTAGGTGGACATAAAAGCTATATAAGGGGTCAATTACGAAAAGCTAAGGAATTGCAAAAATAATAAGAGATCATGCAAAATATCAAGGGTGAAAAAATGAGCTAGGGAAAAACTAGGGAAAAGAAAGAAAAAGACATGGACACTCCAATCGAAGTCACACATGCAGAGCTTCTAAGGAAGAAATTTCAGAAACACTCCATGAAAGTAAATATGCACGATCCAGAGGGATAATTTTTACATTTTTCCTTTAAAGTCGCATGTACATGCAACCTCCATAGGGACATTAATTCACCCATTGTTGAGTACAATCATTCCAGTCTTGAAGTGGATAGGGCATTACTAGTCATTAAAAATTCAGAGACCCACAAAGAGGAGTATAAACAAACTATAAAATTAATTAGGGAATTAAAATGTGAATCATGGAGTAAAATTTTCTACTTCGTGAGGGAAAACATGGCGATTAAATTTCTCCTCATCCATCTACATAATCAAATGCTCTATCTCGATGAACCATACCAAATCAACACCGAAGTGATGGATAGGGTTACCGGGCTATGTGACAAAGGATAGTCTACTCTAACAAATAAAAAAGTTCCAATAAAGGATACAGAGAGGGCAACGGGTGTCACGACATGCAAACCAGGCATCAAAATCTCCAATATTCCAAATGCTAATTTGAGGTATGCTGCCAAAGCCATCTATTTGAAAATTTATCATACAAATATAGATGATGGCACCCATGGGGTGGGTGCCCACATTGCATTAGATATGGTTACAACCCACTTTGAATATAACCTAAGATAATTACTAGTGGCAAAATTTCATGAGAATGTAAGGAGGATTAAAGACAATAAACACACATTTTGTTATGGGTAAATATTACTATGTCTGGTGATGTACTTCACAAGAACACTCCCTCAAAAAGAAGAATTAGTTGACCGGGAGTTGGATACTCCTGTAGTGCAATAAATTTGGGAACACTTAAGAAAAATGAATGCAGTCACCCAAATAACCTCAGTCATTAAATGAACAGATAAAACTATGGAAATAGTTGCAAACAGATCGAGAATATCAGAGCAAGTTGTGGCAAAATATGAGAAAGAGGTTATGTTTATTACAGATATTGATTATACTTTTATCAAGCCACTAGTTCCCTGTACCATCCAAATACCATTTCCCTATAAATCTTTAGATGAACTACTGGCCATATCCATACAAGCATTGGAAGCATACCTAATTGATAATAAGAAACATACCCTCCCTAGCTTTGATGAGATTATTGCGGAAACCTTTGAAGAATATAAACAAAAATACTCAGTACAAACATGAAAATCAGAATCAATTGTGGGGATCCCCAAGACATATAAAAGAAAGAAAATACCTAGTATTGTAAAACCTATCACAAAATGACAAAAATATTTAGCAGAAAAAGAAAAGTTGAAAGAAGCCGCGACCAAAGGAAAAGAGGAAGCAAAATCTGAGGACATATAAGAGGTTTCTGAATCACATGAAGAAGAAACCCCATATACTCCTTTACCAATTCATAAAAAGGAGAAATCAAAACTTGAGATCCCAGAAGAAGTAGAACCAATGGAGGAGACATGACTCACTAGACAAGCACATAGTTATTACCAAAAATGCTTAACTTTTGACAAAATTTCACAGGTTGCATAAGAATACGCCACTAGCACAGGAGGAGAAAAAATGGCCATAGTAGAATCTATAGTCTATTACTTGGATACATATGCCTTTGTACTTGAGGATATAACTCATTTTCTCACACCATATCTAAAAGAGGAAGTTCAAGAGTAGATAGATGTAGAACATACACACCACTTGGAAGCACTTCAACAAGAAAGAAGTAACTTAAAGAAAAAGAAAATCTGCACTAAAATAGACTTGGATAGGATAAAAGAGGTAGAGGAATTGATTGGATTACTGATCGAACAAATGAATGTGAGAACATAACAAAATAAGGAGAAAGAAAAGAAGAAGGAAGTAAGAAAATAAACTATAGAACTTGAAAGGAGAAAGAAAGAACAATAACAACTTGAAACAGACAAAAGATAGAAAGAACAAAAAGAGAAACAAGAAACAAAGGAGCTAGAAAGGAAGAAGAAAGAAGACATAATAAGAAAAAATAAAGAAAAGCAGGATAAGAAGCAACAACAAGAAAAGGAACAAGAAGAGAGAGAGAAGAAAGTATAGGAATAAAAAAAGGTGGAGAAGGAAAACAAGGAGAAAGAAAAAAGATAACAAGAAGAAAAAACTAAAAAGGAAAAAAAAGAAAGAGAAAAGAAAGAAAAAGAAGAAGAACAAAAAAGAAGGACCAGAAAGTGGAGGAGAAAGAACAAGAAAAATCAAAGAAGGATAAATGAGAACAATAATTGAAAAAGGAAAAAGAGAAAAAGGAGAAGGAAGAAAAATAAAAACAAGAAAGGGAAAGGAAGGAGAAATAAGAACAAGAGAAGACGGAAAATGAGGCCGAAGATAAGAAGAAAGAAATACAACTTAAGGAGAAAAACATGATACCATCTACCCCAGCAATAAAAACATCTTGAAGCATGATACCAGTTCAAGTACCCAAATATTCATTGGCTAGAATCAAACATGCATTGCAACAAAGGAAGAAGGAACAATCCATTCAGTTGTAATTAGGGGTGGTAGAAACAACTACAAAAGGATATAAAGTGAACTTAGATAAAATCATTCCCCTACAAAAGACTACGTGTAGCCAAGTCCTGGAACAAAGTGCTAGACATGACTGGATGCAAAGATACGTGGAGATATAAGAAGTGATGAAAACTATTATTTCATCCATCCAAACTGCCAAGCCCCATATCAACATTCAATCCAATCTACAAATAGAAGTTCAAATAGAGAAAACAATTGAACACATATTCAAAGAAGACATAGTTCAATCATAAATGGAAAAGAAGAAGATATGCGAGGATACTGTGGAAGAATTTAAGCAAAAATTTTTGAAGCCACAATAGGTGGAAAATCAACAACGAAGGAAAGCGATACAAACCGTAGTCCCTAAGTTAGATTCAGAGCTACAAAATGTCATGGCCTACTAAACTTATACATTAAGGTGGCCTAGTGAAACTCAACAAAAGAAATAAGAAATTGATCAATTTGAACAACAAATAAACATATAATCTGCTACATATGATATCAGCACAGATAAGGATGAAGCTCAAAGAACAAATCTTGTTGAAATCACAGAAACATATAAAAAAAAGTAGAAGATGCAGACTGAAAAGATCACAGAAATGCAGGAATGAAGCCATATGATGGACATATCCATAATCATAATGCAAGAAGAGGTTACAATTTTTCACTAGAGATGGCATCTAATTCAAGAAAATTTTCCACCCTCAGACATCCTTCAATTGATCCACAAGAATGCACAAATACAAGAATGGGTAAACTAGATCAACATTCATCTTGATTTATGGTATAATTTTGAGAAAATTATAACCCCACAGATAATAAATTATATTCCTCAAGAACCACCTTAACGGAAAGAACGAGGCATCCCAAAAACCCAGTCAGGTGAGTCGATTGAAGGAACCCTTCCTTATTCCAGTCCTGTAAGTTTTTGAGGAGGTTGATGCTTCTACAGGTTGACATCCTATATATCTAGTTGGGTGAGTCGAGCGAGTGAATCCTTCCCTACACCAGACATCTAAGTTCTAGTGGTTGATGCTGTTAGAGTAGGTATTTACCTTAGCTCATGTTCACCTAGGTACTTTATTTACCTTTATTCTATTTATCCTCACCCACTTATGTGTGTGGATATTTATTTTTATTTATTTAGATATTAGGGGGATATTAGCTAGTTGTTAGGTATAGTTCTTTCCTTGATCTATGATATTGACTAGATCCTTGATGTCTAGTTCACTCCTAAATCTATGGTATTGAATAGTTCTTTCCTTGATCTATGGCTTGATCTATGAACTTGACTGGTTTGTAGATTGTTATTCCTTTCCTATATAAGCAAGGTCCATTTTCATTGTATTTCATTGAGTTCCATAATAATATAAGATATTGCTGTTCATTTGTTTGCAAAGGTTTATGTAAAGTTATTCTAGCAAATTACTTTCATCTTATTGATCATGGTGTTTGATTAGCATCTATGTTCTTGGCTTAGTATGATCTGGTTATCATTCCTTTTATGGTATCAGAGTAGGAGATTACTATTGACATCCATATGTCAGTTTTATTTTGCAAATAAATTCTTTCTATACTCATATATTTGGGTTTTCTCAAATTTTATTGTTAATCAAAGAACACTTGACAGAGAAAGCACACAAAAAGTCTACGCGGGAGAAAAATTCATACGTAGAGGCATGAATGGATAGGAAGAACACACACGCATAATAGAAGTTCAATTTTTAGGACTTAGCTGTTTTCACTCATAAAGTTTATTTTTAGAGATGGCATACAGAGCACACAAATGAGGAAGAGACGTGTGCACCACACATTAGCTAATTTTGGAGGATTGGATACGAATCACTTTACATGGACATAGGCCAGAAATATATCTGCTACTATCAGTTAGCTAGTAGTAATATATTGTTAGTGCACTTGCATGTGTGGCTAGTTATGTAAAGGTGCGTGGTCAAGAATAACATGCGACCTATTATTGGAAAGGATAAGTGGTGAAGGGAAAGTCCCCATCCTTATATATATGTAATAGACTGTGTAATAGATATAGAATAGAAGATATTGTAACAGATAGGTGATGGGATTGAGACATACAATGTTATACTGCTACACACATACTTTTTGTAAAAATTAATCTGATCTAATACAAAGAATCCATGAAATAGCTACATAGACAATAATTGAAATCAACAACTCTATATTATATTTTTATTATACCTTCACTATTTCATTACACTCCATTATATAGGAGATGTAAAATAACAATCCTTACAACAACATTTGTCTTCATGTACAACCATACACCCATATGGTTTCAACCTCTCACCAATATAATAATAAAATAATACTAATTGTTTTATTATTCTAACTTACTAACTTACCACATACTAACCACATTTTACATTTACTATTTACCTTTACATAGTAAATGTACTTTCAATAATTTACCATAATAATAATTACACATGTAATTATTATTCACCCGTACATACAAATGGAGCACTAAGATATATTTCCTAACATTCCCCCCCTTAGTGTGAACATGGAGAAAACCTACCTTATACTTGCACCTGCTCATGATCTGATGATTTTACAGGATGATCATAAACCTAATAGATGGTTTTTCACAGGGTTGACCATAAACCAAAAAATGATGGTTTTGCAACTGGTTTACCACAAACCAAAAAGGTGATGGTTTTGCATAGGGTTTACCAACAACCAAAAAATGGTGGTTTTACAAGTGGTGTACCACAAACCACAAATGAAGGTTTTCAAGTGGTTTACCTACAACCACATCATGATATGCCAAGTATTATTCTTAGCCCTCATCACATCTCACTGCAGGGAATAACATAGGAAATTCTGTTGAAATCTGCTGCATATATAGAAAATACCAGAAATGTAGAAAACTAGAAATATAAAATTGAGATCATGTTCCCCCCTCAATGTGAAATTTCCTTTATTCTGCAAACCACAATAGGAACACTGCAACCAAACACTCTACCAGAAATACAAAGAAACAACAAGAACACACTGTATGAAAAAAATCACCATAGCTGATACGGCCCCGCCATTGGTGACTGACAAGAGGTCGCTGAATGACCTCCAACCTCCTGTGCCTCCTTCCTCCAAGAACTTCACTTAGAATAGAACGTCTTCAGAATTATAGTCAATTTCATCTATTATTCGTTCATCTTCAGTTTCCCATTCTACAATTTTGCTTACATCTGTAGGTGCTTTTTTTTTTCCATCTACTATCCTCCATAGATTTTTATTCATTAACTGCATCTGGATTTTTACTCTCCATGTATGGAAGTTCAGCCCATTAAATTTATATAATGGTGTATCCATTTTACTGAATCTAAATATAAAAAAAAAAATTGAATGTAGATTTGAATTACCTTTGATTCTCTGATTTCTTCAAAAAAATAGCAGTGATCAATGTGCTGTATAGTAAATTGCACGTTTCTCCCAAACTATGAACTAGGTTTTGCTGAAATTTTTATTGTAGCTTTTTGTATAACAGATCGTTCCACGAATTTCTTTTTGGAGAAACCCAAATCGCGAAACAAAAGTTACAAGATCTTCTTCGAGACAGATTTAACCTGCTCTGGTACCAAATGTAACAATTAATCTGATCTAATACAAAGAATCCATGAAATAGCTACATAGACAATAATTGAAATCAACAACTCTATATTATATTTTTATTATACCTTCACTATTTCATTACACTCCATTATATAGGAGATGTAAAATAACAATCCTTACAACAACATTTGTTTTCATGTACAATCATACACCCATATGGTTTCAACCTCCCACCAATATAATAATAAAACAATACTAATTATTTTATTATTCTAACTTACTAACTTACCACATACTAACCACATTTTACATTTACTATTTACATTTACATAGTAAATGTACTTTCACTAATTTACCATAATGATAATTACACATGTAATTATTATTCACTCGTACATACAAATGGAGCACTAAGATATATTTCCTAACACTTTTGATATTGTAATGAAGCTTCTATAAACTTATGCATTGAATATAAGGGAGGATATTACCTGAATCTAAGTATTAGTCCTATGAGTATCTGAATCTAGTATTCTTTTGATCTCATTATGGTTAGTACTTAGTTCTATTTTTCCTTGGATATAGATCTGGTATGCTTTATAGAATGATGTGTTAGTGATGGAACTATACATATTAAGTCTTCGTCATGCTAACATCCTGCTAAAGCAACCCTAAAGAGGGACTTGGTACCTTTATGCACTTTGGGTGAGTGCTCATCCCAAGGTGAGTGATGTGCCAGAACGGATAAGGTTTTCATTGAGTTTATGTCACTAAATTCTAGGCTGCATCATTGGTACCATTTCCGGGACCTCTTTTTCAGTTGTTTTTAGGAGGGTTCACAATGAAGACATACCAATTGACCTTAACAAGTATTGAAGAATGGGTACGTGATTTAGAAGAAGAATATACATGGAGGTTCAACATTGGATTTGAGTTTAACGCACACACTTAGGTAGAACAAAATATGTATGACAGTTTATATGAGAGCTTTTTCTCTATCTTTCTAGTCGAATTATACGAGTGGCTAATTGATTACGCATATAAATGGAATTGGAGGTATCGCACACTTGTTTTGATGCAGGAAGAATTCCAATCCCTTTATGATGTTGATCTGATCTGGACTCAAGCCGTGGAAATGTGGTTTTGTGGCATCTTGAACAATTATATCTTGGAATACTCAATTTCCACTTAGTCTTGTCTAGAGGTAGCTAAATTTCAGTTCTTATGACATCCACAGGGAGCTTACTTATAAGGAATTCTACTGGCGATCAAGATCCTGATGGAAAATTTGAACTTGGAGATTAAACCGATGGATAACTAAACCCAACCATGTGTGGGGACGGGGACAAAATTGGTGAAAGATGGTAGACTTAGCAACAAGGAAAAGAGAAGGAAGGTGGCTTAAGTATAGTGAGGTAAGTGAGAGGGAGATACAGAAGCAACGTGATGTTGTAGCGTGGATGGAGTTAAGGAGAGAGATGGCTCGTTAAGGATTTGGAGCTCACATAGAATACATGGAGCCAGGAAATTAGGAACTCCCCCATCTGGGAAAGCATAATAGGGAACCCTCCTCAGCCTCATAAGGAAGCGTACCAGTAGAGATGACCTGGGCCATGGGCGTGCATATGAATCCACCTAGTAACTTAGCCCTTGCACTTGATTTTCTAGTATCTATTACGACAAGTAATCACTAGGAAAGTTTGAAAAGTAAGAGAGAAAGTACATTAATGTTAGGAAAGACAACTTCATTGCTATTTGGAGGTGTGTTTTTAGGTGCATCATCCGCATAGATAATGAGCGCACTGAATGCCAGATTCACTTCTAGAACTGGAACTACTTCATAGACCATAGGGGTTTAGTATAGTACTAATGTCATAGCATAGGGGAGTATGTCTATATGACCTATTCAAGCTACATGTTTGGGATCAGGAGGCATGTGAAGTTTAGGTTCAGGTGGATCTGGAGGTTCTGGAGGCACGGAAAATACTAAAGGATCTAGATTATGTGGGCAAGGTCCACCCTAACCCCAAAATATTTATATGGAAATGTCTCTACATCTTCTAGAGTATAGGGGAATAGAAGATGCTACTGAACATGTGCATATGTGTGAGATATTGTGGCGAAAAAAATGAATCACAACTTCTGAGCGTAGGGAAAGCCAATTTGTTACTACGTTATAAGGGCACAAACACAGTTGGTACAAGAAGTTTGACTCTAATCAGACTTGCGTAGATTATAAAGCTTTAAAGGATGTATTCCTTAAAGAGTTCCATATCCATGAGTTTGAGTGGAAGAGTATAAGTACGCTCAAGGCTATTAAGAAAAGCACTAACGAAAGTGTTAGAGAGTATGATGCATGGTTTAAGACGTTGTTCTCAAAGCTTTATTATGCCATACACATAAGACACCATACACAATGGTTTGTTGGGGGATCTATTACACCATTTAGGAGGGCACTGTCACATAAGACATATACTGATCCATGCAAGGCATTGGAAGCAACCTTATGTGCTAAGGCAGTTGGGAGTATTGACACTGGTGTTAGCCCATTCTTAGAGGCACATATTGCAGCTATGGCAAAACAACTAGAGAAATTATCAGTGAAATCAGCCCATGAAACGTGCTCAGGAATTTGGTGTACAAATTGTGAAATAGAGGGTCACACAAAGGATAGTTGTCCTTGCAGAACAGTACACTCATTGCTGATGGATTGTGAGATATGTCATTTAAACCATAATTCTAGCCACTACCCATTATTACAACGCGTGATAAGGAATAATTTTTGAAGCTACTATTAAATATACAGGTCCACAACACATGACACGAAGGAGTGCTGAATAATTAGACAGATCCATGATGCTATTGATATTGGTGTATGATAGATAAGAGTTTTAGATAACTATAAGGGCAATAATGAGCATCAGAACTAGGAGCACAATCAGGCACACTATAATCAGAATGAGGATCATTTTGAAGGCAGTCATAGCAGAGGTCGAGGATACCACAGTGGATTCGGAGGACGAGGCCGTGGTGGTGGAAGAAGTGAGTTTCCTCATGGAACATGTTATACATGTGGATCTCCTCACCACTATAGGAGAGAATATCCTCAGAATATTGCATGTTCTTTCTGTGGGAAGAACCGTAGCTACGAAGAGTTCCCAGAATTATATGAGCATTTGAGTAAGCAACATAAACAAGAAAACAAAGGTGCAGGGATGGTTAGGATACAATGTGATGTGGACAATCAATAGATGCCCAAGGTGGGAGTAAAATCTGAGGAACTATAAGTGAAGATCACAAATCACATTGAGGCAACACGTGCTAGGGAGTCATTACAACAAATACCTACCATCACTAAGGATGACATTCTTCAGGCATGGTACCCAGATCTTGCCTATAAGAAGGAGGTTTATCAGGATACCATGGAAGTGCTAAGGAATCTTCAAGGTGAGATACAATATTTAAAGGAGCAAAAGAAAGCATCAGAGAAGATCCAAACTGATATAGATGACTTGAGAGAAGTGTACAAAATGTTGTGCTAGGAGAACATCATTCCACTATTAGGGAGTTGGTTAAAAGGGAACACTCCACATGCAAGTATTGAGACCAGACGATAGATCATGTATGTAAATATCCCTCCTCATAGTCTAGATTATGACAAGGAAATTAATATGAATGCTGATTTGGATGGGTGGCTGATGAGTTATATACTGATTGATACAGGTGCGGAAGTCAATTTTCTTGCTTTGGATGCATGGGTACAAATGGGGAGACCCCCATTACAGCCATCCTCTAATGTATTATTCATGGCTGATCAGACTAAGGTCACTCCCATATAGGAGTTTTAAAAGATGCGTTTATTACCATACAAGGAGAAAATTTCACTGGAGACTTTGAAGTTTTAGCACTGCCAGAATCAGATAGCTTCCCAAATTTATTAGGGCATCCTTGGTGTTATGAAAATAATCCTAATCTCTAGTTCAACAAGGGCTATACCAGTTTTGAAAACAAAGAGGAAATGGTCATTATCCCTTTAACAGATGGAAAGTCCGTGCCCTATGTTGAGCCCTTAAGTAAAGAAGATCTGAATAGGATTTATGTATGTGCCATCTGAGATCCAGAGATGATTAAGCCAACCAAAGAAGGACTAATTCAGTGGGATGATTGACAATCTATTAGTGGTACTACAAGTGTTGCTTGTGATAATTGGGCACACAACACTTATGAGTTGGTAGGGTGCGAAGTAAAGAGAATATTCCCTTAAGGCACTAAACCACATTATGTAAGGAGTATAGATAACAACTCAGTACCTTATTACATAGGAAAAGGGGATCCCATGGTATTCCTGCGCACCATGGAAGAAAAATGGATAGACCCACTAGAGAGGATAAATATGCTAGCATATACACTATGTGGGATAGCAGCCCACTGGTGGGTGGTCCACAGGGACAATCTAGTCAAATGGAATGAAATTTGGGTTTCTCTTACTACTAGGTTCTTTAGGAGCAATACACCTACACAAATATGCAACTATCACGGTGATCAACCTGTTCAGCACCATGTTCAAAAGTGTGAGAGACTCTGGATAGAAGGCAGGAAGCTTTACCACCTTCACTATGAGTGCACCAGTGTTATTCCACTTTACAAGGTTGTACGCCTATTTGGTATATATATGCAGAAATCCATAGAGAAACTAGAAATTGGTAGAATTTAGTTATAGGAATGACACAAATGTTTGAATTCTTCTCTACAAAACCTATAGTAGAAGAAGCATTGAAAGTTATCAAGTGCTTAACTATGGGGGATAGTGCCAAGGATGAAGAAATCCTCCAGGAACTATTAGATAAAAAGGACTCAGGGGCATGTTTTGATAAAGAACTAGAGGCCATGTAATATTACTTCAATGCATTTGCCTTGTGAAAGAGAAAGGAAAAATGGTCTACTTAGTAGATGATGAAGAAGTAGATAATCTAGATGTAAACAATTCAACATGAAGGCGTGAGGTATTGACCAGTGCGGATAAGGCCACACATGCCTATCATGAACCTATGAAGACAAAACAAGTGAATATTGGAACATATAATGAGCCTAAGGAAGCTATAATTAGAGATTATTGGTCATACTATGAAGTGGAAAAAATCATTGAGTTATTAAGGAACTACCAGGACCTATTTCCTAGGGGTACCATGAACTTAAAGGTGTGCATGAATCGTTAGGGGAGATGAAGATAAATCTTAAAGAGGGGGTGCACTCGGTTAGAAAGAGGCTTTACAGAATGAACCCCAATTTACATGAAAAATTCAAAGAAGAGATTGATAACATGTTGAAATATGGAATTATCAAGCCCCTTGATGAGTCATAATGGGTTAGTCCAATGGTGATCAGTATCAAGAAGGATAGAAAAATTAGAATATGTGTGGACTATAGGGAGCTGAATGGTGCGTGTGTAACAAATCCATTCCCTACGCCATTTAGTAAGGAAATATTAGGAGTTATAGGGTGCAAAATATATTCTTTTATAGATGGGGTCTCTAGGTATCATCAGGTTAGAATTACACAAAAGGATCAGGAAAAGACTACATTTAATACTGAATGGGGTAGCTTCACCTATACTGTCATGCCTTTTGGTCTGAAAAATGTGCCAGCTGTATTTTCATGCATAGTCATCCAAGCGTTCAAATAATTTATTCACAACTTCTTACAGGTATATTTAGATGATTGGGTGGTGTATGGATTAGTTAAGGACCACTGTAATAATTTGTGCTTAATGTTTGAATGGTGTAGATAGTTGAGTATCTATTTGAACATCAAAAATTGCATATTTTCTACACCATTCAAGATACTTTTAGGGAACATAATTTGCAAGGAGGGTTTTTTGGTTGACCCAACGAAGGTTGAAGTCATTATAGGCCTAGGGGAGCCTACCAGTACAAGTGAGGTGCACAGATTTTTGGGACATACAAGATATTACAGAAAATTTATCAAAGGATATGCTAAAGTTGATGCACCTTTAGAAGAGTTACTAAAATGGAAAGGTATGTTCTATTGGAGCAAACAACAACAACAAACATTCAAGACATTGAAGGAGAAATTTACTACCACACCAATTCTGCATTTTCCTTCATGGGAAAAACCATTCCATGTACATGTTGATGCCTCTTACACGGCCATTGGCGTAGTGTTGGCTCAACCTAGTGAAGGTATTATAGATCATCCTATCTATTTCGCTAGTAGAAAGCTGACTCCTACAGAGCAGAATTATACAACTACTGAGTGCGAAGCCTTGTCAATTATCTTCGCATTGCATAAATTCAGACAATACCTACTAGCAACACCATTTGTATTTTATACCGATAACATGACATTAAAATACTTAGTAAACAAGCCCATTTTATAGGGGCACATATGTTGATGGGTGCTCTTATTCCAAGAATTTTATTTCACAGTTGTGGTAAAACTAGGTAAAATTAATTCTGGCCTAGACAATTTATCAATAATTCATTTAGGGGAGGACATGCAGACAATCGAAGATACAATTCCAGATACACAATTGTACAGGTTACAATGCGCGCCTTCAGAATTGGAGGATATTGCTATCTTTTTATGTACATGTATGACACCAGAAAGAATGAAAGCCTTAGAGAAGAAACAACTTGCAATTCACGCGATACCTTTTATGTTAGATTAGTGGTGACCTATACAAGTTAGGCCGAGATGTAGTATTATGCCGATTGTGTACTAGAGCATGAGCACACATGGGCATATCATGGAAGAAGTCTCATGGTGGTATTGTAGGAGGACACTATGCAGGTGATGCCACTGCATTGTGCTGAAAGATTCTACTCGCTGGATTATGGTGGGAGACCCTGTATAAAGATTGTAAAGCATTATTGTAAGGCATGTGATCATTGTCAGTGCCTTAGTTAAGACTAGGTAAAAGAGATGAAATGCCTTTGAGACCAATTACTTTCACATAACCATTTGAGAAATGGGCTATAGATTTTATGGGTCCTATTTCGCCAGTAGTGCACACGTACAATTGGATCATGCTATATCATTACTTGCACAGATTATCTCACATGGTGGGAAAAAGCAACACCTACGAAGGATTGTACAACAGCTACAACAAGCTTAGGTTTCTATGGGAGAATGTTCTTACAAGATATGGATGTCCTTTGAGTTTGACAAGTGATAGGGGTACACATTTTTTAATGAGACAATCAAGATCCTATTAGATGAGTTTATGATTGCACACCATAAGACTACACCCTATCACCCTCTGGAAAATGGAACTGTTGAGGCTTTCAATAAGATTTTGAGCCAGACATTGACAAAAATTTGATATGTTGGAAGAAAGGATTAGGATGATAAAGTTTCTGTCAGTTCTTTGGGCATATAGAACAACATATAAATAGGTTTGAACAAAGCCACACCATTTTAGTTGGTGTTTGGCGCAGAAGTTAATTCTTCCTATGGAATTTATGTTACCTTCTTTGTGCATTACATGCACGCTGGAGGTCTAGCTAATGAGTAAGCTTTAGAAGAACATATTGAGAAATATGATTCAACTGGATGAGAGGCATAAGCCATAGCACGTTGGAGTCGGAAGCAAGAAAAGGTCAGGCAGAAAGCGTGGCATGACAAAAACATAAGGGATAAGAAATTTGAGATTGGACAAATGGTACTTCTTTATGACTCTAAGTTCTTGCACCATCCAAGCAAACTTAAGGTACATTGGTTGGGGCCGTATGTTATCACTTACATCCTTGAATCAGCCTCTTGTCCAGTTAGAAGCACTAGATGGAACATGGTTACCTGGTTACTTCAACGGGAGTAGGCTGAAGCCCTACTATAAATAAGTCTTCTTGGTGTTTGTAATAAGGCAGTATTTCCATTTAGATTAGTTTTCCATTTTGTATTTCCTTAATGTATTTCCTTCTTTGTCACTATGATTTTTCAATTTAGTTGGTGTTATGAAATAAGCGTGTTTGCGCGTATAAAGCTAATTACTAGATGGAGCATGTTTATGTGTAGAGTACTGCACATCCCTTTAGTGTGGGGTGGTTATTGATATCTAGGTATAAGATTGCGGGACTTGAAAGATAAAAAGAATAAGCTGCTAAGGAGTGTTTTTCAAAGTAAAAGAGATTGCTTCTAAAAAGTGACCAAAGATGGAGATAAATGAAGAACAATATAACACGAGGTAAGCAGAGGCCATGGATAACTACCAGGGGAAGGTACAGTGACGAGGTTATCGGGTTGCAAGGAATGTGTGCTAAAGAGAAGTCTGTGACCAAAGGGTAGGAAGGCACGTTAGAAGGTTATAGCTAAGGTGTGAGGGTGTAATGTGTGGAAAGGATGGAATTGGTCAATTAATGAGAGGATATTTGGTAGGTGAAGGAGAAATGAATGCATTAAAAATTTGAAAATCTATATAAGGATGGGATGTGAGTTCATTTTTACTATTATGATTAAGATTATTTGAAAAGAAGCCAAGTGCGAAGAGCTGAGTAATCATATTAAGGTGAAAGAGGTGTGTAACTAGTCATGATGAAGAGATCTATTCACAGAAAGAGCTTATGTTCTCAGTGGTGAAGGGTTTGAGCGAAGCAAGAAGGGATGAGATACGAGCTAGGGCACGTAATTTCACCTAGGGCATGCATAAATGAAGCTAGGGTTTACTTTTACTCATTGCATAGAATGACAAGAAGGAAAGGATCTACGAAGGCATTCCAAGCTAGAAATGGCACCCATGAAAGTAGTTGTAGCAGGAGTAAAGGGAAAGAAGAAGGTGGTAGAAGAAGAAGAAGAGATGGATCTAGAAAGAAATTTTTCTAAGATGCAATATCTAGAGGGGATTATTATCAGCCAAGAGTGGGATTCTCACATAAGGAAAAGTAATGTGAGTGAGTACAATCACTGTACCATAGAGAATAAGAAGGATCTTGACGCATTTTTGAACACGAAGACAAATAAACACATGGCGGAAGACATGCCAGTGTATGATGATGCTAGTGAGAAGCTCTTACGTAGAAGATAGGATTTTACTCAGGGGACTAGTATGAGCTCAATGTCCATCATTGTTTTCCTACAAATATGAACGTTTGATACCAATGGCTCATGAGCAGAGTCCATTACTGAGGACTTATTCTACTTTACAAGTTGTTGAGTCAGAAGCCGCGCTCATCTGAATGACAGTAACCCTGGGGTTGAAAGGCTAATGAGGACTTGAATTCGGTTGATGATCAAGGATAGACAGAAGACCACAATTGTGGAGTACCAGACTTAGGACTTGGGATATACAACTTTCCACGCTATCCATTGACAAACTGAAGAAGTACTTCAGTTGTTGGAAGCATCTGACCATTATCATGTGACAAAGATAAGTGACCAGGTAATGCTGATCACAAGTGAACAACTTGGCTGCACATTGCACACAAAATATTTTTAGAAAGGAGTGGTCGATATAACAATGTTATATTACAGAGCACGAATCGTTAGGAAGTAACACACGCAGAAGGATAAGATCAGATTTCAGGAGTTAGGCATTTTCACTCACTAAAGTATTTATGTAGAGATCAGAGTACTTGAGTGGAGCTGACAAAGAAAGTGAGGGTAGAGTATCCAATGGCCACGCATAGGCTAATTGACCTGCAGAACATTCATATGAAGTCACTTTGTGAGGAGGAGTGGCACATGAAAGGCTAGAAAGAGCTAAGTTACTGGTTAGCTAGTAGCAATGGTATTGATAGCAGCACTTCACATGTGTGGCTAGTTTTGAGGAAGAATGCATGGTCAAGAATAACATGCGACTTCAATCCATTGGAAAGGGTAAGTGGAGAAGATAAAGTACCCATTCTTATATATATGTAGTAGAATGTTTTCACATATGAATAGCTATGGATCATAACAGAGCCATTGGTGTAGATTTTCCATATGCATTCACAATGGTACTTGGTGCATTACGCTTAGGTTTACATATGTGTGGCGACTGAAGCTTCAACGCATTGATAAGGTAGATTACCTGACTACCACACCCTAAGGAAGATCTAATATGTGTTATGACGGGGTGCATATGGTGAAAGTACTCTTAGATCTATTGAGCATTAAACCTTGGATATAGTTTGGTGGTATGCTTTATAGCAATTACTGGTGTTATCCAACTGGAAGCCAAAGATGGAGATTAAGTCTTCGTCATGCTGGAACAGTTCACTCTATCCAGCACCACCACCACCAAAGGGAAAGGATACAATGGAGTACCTTTATATTATTCAGGTGATCCAATTAAGGGGAGTGATGAGCACGACAGTGCATAGTAGGTTTTACCTTAGCGTCATAAGTTCTAGGTTGCATTATTTACCTTGCTATGTGTATTTATCCTCAACTTATGTGCTGTCCATTGATTTTTTTTATCTAGTATCTAAAACCCTAAGATCTATGGTCAACCATTTCGGAGGAGGCAAATATTTCCTTGATCTTGTATTGACTAGTTTGTTCCTATATCTATGGTATTCTAGATCATTGATCTAGGAAAGAAAACTAAATCATAAATCTACTGGACCTTGACTGGGTTCTTCGAGATCTGAACTAGTTATTTCCTTGATTGCGGTATGGCTTGATGCAGACCTTGACCAGTTCTTAAATTCCTTATGCAAATGGTCTTATGAGGGCTTAAATCTTGTGATTCCTACTAGTAGGTGTTTAAGCATCCATGTTCCCCCTTTAATTTCATTTGTGTGGTGAAGGCAAGAGCATTTTATTCTCGTTTTAGTGGCAACTAAAATAATTAGTATAGCATAATATTGAAAATCTTGTATCTTTTGATCGGGTAAACTCAGTTTTGAGTGCTTAAAGCTTTTTTCTACTAAAAGTGCTTGTTTTTTCGTGCTCTTTCCATTGGAAATATTTATTTTGAGAATAACACTATAATTATAAAGTTCCACATTGTAACAAAAAATCATTATAAAGTGCCAAATTTTGGGAAAAACTTGTATCTTGTTGCATCGGTAATTTGGGGGGGCTCTTGTTGCATTACTTGGTTCTTGCATTTATTTTTGGTGATTTTTTTAGGATGGCGTCTACTTCTGCATTAGATCATGTTGAAGCTATTAACAACACATAATTACCACACATGGAAACCAAGAAATGGAAACAATAATTAAGTGGAAAGGATTATGGGCTTTAACTTCTTCAGAACAACCAGTGTTCACTAGAGAATATGAGAAATTTTAGTACCAGTGCAAATTTGATGAGTGTATGGGTTTGATAGGAACTTATGTAAGTGACAATATTTTATTTTATTTGGAAAAGTGTGACTCTCCTTTCAAAATATGGGAGAAATTGGAGGATTTATTTGGTAAGGTGGATCATATGAGAGCCATGCAACTTGAAATTGAGATCACCTCTCTTAATCCTGAAGATTTTCCAACAATTATAGACTATCTTACCAAGTTCAAGCATTTGTTGACATAGTTGAAGGGGAGTGGAAGAGATAAGAAAGATGAAGAGTGTGTTTACTTGATTCTATCCAAGTTGAGAGGACCATTTCAAATATTTTCTTCTACCTTTTTCTCTAGCATGGATGTATTAGGTGATACATTAAAAATGCTTGACTTAGAAACATTTTGTGAAAGACTTACTAGGGAAGAATCCAAATTGTCTCACCTTGAGTCTTCCACCTCTCAAAAGGAATTAGTTGCATCTAATCCTAAGGGCAAGGGAAAACCAAAAAGTAAAACCAAATCCACCCCTTCTCCATCTCAAAGTGCTCCTAAACCCAAAGAAAACAACTCTAAACCCAAGGATTCTTCTAAATCCAAGAATAAGTCTAGACATTTCATGCTCTTTTTGTGGGGGTAGTGATCATGAAGAACATAGGTGTTATAAGCGAATGCAAGCGCTTAGAGGATGCAGTCAAGAAACACAAAATTTCTATCTCCACTCCAACCTCCTTCTAATCAGCATGGGAAAAGCACTTAATCGTTGTTGGGAGATCTCAGTCACCACTTGCAAACAGTTGGCTTATAGATTCTGGTGATTCTAATCACATGAATTCTTCCAAGGTATTTTGTTTCTCTAAGTTTTATTTCTACTTATAAAATTGAGGTTGGAGATTCTTCATTTATTTCTATTGAGGGAAAAGGTGATATACACCCTTGATGGTGGCAGTATCCAAGATGCACTATATGTTCCTAACATCACTACAAATTTGTTTTCTGTATATCAAATTTGTCATTCTGGTCAAGGGAAAATAGTGACTTTTACACCACATGGGGCAGAAGTAAGAACTTTTTTGGAGCCTTATTCACTTGTTGCTCAGGGTATTGTTGATCATAGTTCTAGACTATATCACTTTGAGGGTTTTTATGACACTTCTTACTATAGGGACAAGATTGTTTTCTCACGCAGATTCAGAGAGTAAGCTTTGGCATGAAAGATTTGGACATCTTAAATTACAAATATTTGAAGGAGTTGAGACACTCATGGTATGGTAGATGGTCTTCCTAGAGTTTTCTTGTCTTGAGGGGGTTTTCTCTAGCTTTGCATTAGGGAAACAACACCAAGATCCATTTCCTAATAATTTGTCTTAGAGAGATTCTTCACCACTTGAGCTTGTGCATATTGACTTGATGGTTTTTCATTACCCCTCTTTCAATGGAGCTAAGTATGCACTTACCTTTATTGATAATTTGTCGAGGCGTACTTGGGTTTATTTTCTCAAGTACAAAAGTGATGTTTTTTCACACTTCAAAGTCTTCAAGGCTTTGGTTGAGAAACAATCTTCTAGTTGCATAAAGAACCTTCATACTGATAATGGGGGGGAGTACTTCAACAATGAGTTTTCTAAATTTTTTGAAACTCAAGGCATTATTCACCAGCATTCTATTCCTCATACTCCACAATAGAATGGCTTAGCAGAACAGAAGAATAGAACTTTGAAGGAAATGGCTAACTGTATGATGCATTCTAGAGATATACCTCCTATCTATTGGGTAGAAGTAGTTAATTTGTGCTAACTACATTCAGAATCACACACCACACAGAGCACTTGAGCATTTGACTCCAGAGGAAGCTTGGTCCAACACTAAGCCATATGTCTCATTTTTTTGAGTCTTTGGGAGCCATGCTTGGGCCTTTGTGCCAAAGAAGAAAAGGAAAGCTTTGGATAAGAAGAGTAAACCCTTGATCTTTGTAGGTTATTGTGAGGACATGGGATCTTATCAAATTTTTAGATCCTGATACACATGACGTTATTTTTTTGAACACATGTTCAGTTTGATGAGCACTTCACTCCTCATGATTCTTCATCTTCTTCCATGCCTTATCCTTCTTCATCTCATCTTGAGGATCCTTTCTTTGAGGAGATTGATGAGGAGGTTATAGATGACACGTTGAGGATCCTATTCCCACTGATGTTGTCATTATGCCTAAGTGGGCTCGTACTACAGTTTCTGAGGCAACACCTTTCATAGAGGATCTTCCACCCACTAGGAATCATCACACACATTCTACAGGTTCTGGAATTTTGTGTCAGGTAGTTTATGAGGATCCACAGTCTTTTTCAAAGGCTCATGGGATACCATGAGTGGGATGATGCGATGGTAGTTGAGTATTCTTCTTTGATGAAGAATCATACTTGGGATTTGGTATCTCTTCCTAAAGGAAGAAAGATGGTTAGGTGTAAGTGGGTATACCGAACCAAATACACAGCTGATGGGTCCATTGACAAGTATAAGGCTCGTCTTGTTGCAAAGGGTTTTTCACAAGTTGAAGGTATTGATTACTCTGAGACTTTTACACCCATTTCCAAGATGGAATATGTACGCCTTGTAGTTGCTATTGCTATATCATAGGGGTGGCCCGTATACCAGATGAATGTGAAGAGTGCCTTCTTACATGAAGATCTACAAGAGGAAATATACATGGAGCAGCCGACTGGATTTGTTTAGGATTCTTCTCTTTTTTGTAGGCTTCGAAGGTCTCTCTACAGTCTCAAACAAGCCCCTCGGGCTTGGTATGAGAAGATGGATTCTTTTCTTCTATCTATTGGTTTTGTTCGTTGCCACTCTGATCATACAGTGTATCTCCAGCATGTTGGTGAGGATATTGTGATACTTGTCTTGTATGTTGATGATCTGTTACTTACTGACATCTCTTCTTCCCACATTCAGAGTATTCAGAAGGCTCTTTCTACACAGTTTGACATGACATATCTTGGGCTATTTCATTATTTCCTTGGGTTGTAAATTTCTCAGAAAGATTCAGGGATTCCTTTGAGTCAGAAAAAGTATACCCATGATCTTCTTAGGTACTTTGATATGATTGATTATCAAGCCAAGTCCATCTCCTTTTAAGTCTGGAGTTACTCTTACATCCACATGTACCACACCACTTTGTGATCCTACATTATATAGGTCATTGTTTGGGAGTCGCATGTACTTGACCCATACTCATCCTGATATTTTATTTACAGTAGGGCTTGTATCTTGGTTTGCACATTCTCCTCATAGTATTCACTGGTAGGCTACTAAAAGGATTTTGCTATTTGCATAGCACTTCCCACTTTGGCCTACACTACACTAGGGGTTCTACTCAGTTGGTTGGGTATACAAATTTAGATTGGGCAGGTTCTATTGATGACAGGCATTTCACTTCTGGCTATCATTTTTATTTTAGTTCTTCTCCAGTTTCTTGGGTATGCAAAAAGCAACATACTATTGCACTTTCATCTTTAGAGGCAGAGTATAGGGACAGTAGTTACAATGAGTCAGCAGATTCTTTGGCTTCAACAGTTATTGACAGAGTTTGGATTCCCATAGGATTCACCGACTGTACTTTGGTGTGACAACCAAAGTGTAATTCACATTTCTCACAACCCAATTGAGCACCAATGGACCAAGCATATTGAGATACACATTCACTTCATTCATCAGCACATCCCTGATGGAGTTCTTTGCTTAGAGTACATTCTGACTCAGTATCAGGTTGCAGACATATTTACAAAGCCTTTTGCATCACCTCACTACCTTGAGTTGTGTGGAATGCTTGGGGTTTCAGAAGTTGTTCTTGTGGGGTGTTTGTGAGAACATCTTCCTTTTTATTCTTCTTTCTCTTTTCCTTCTAACAAGATTCTTTCCTTCTTTTGGGCTCGAGATCTCTTCATGGATATATTGTACATGAGTAACCTCATCAGGCCCAATTTTCGGGACTCATACTGTGAACATGCCACTTCTATTTTGGACCCTTAGCTTCACTTTGAGGGGGGTGTTAGAGTAAGTATTTACCTTAGCTCTTGTTCACCTAGGTACTTTATTTACCTTTATTGTATTTATTCTCACCCACTTATGTGTGTGGATATTTATTTTTATTTATTTAGATATTAGGGGGATATTATATAGTTTTTAGGTATAGTTCTTTCCTTAATCTATGGTATTGAATAGTTATTTCCTTGATCTATGGTATCGACTAGATCCTTGATGTCTAGTTCACTCCTACATTTATGGTCTTGACTAGTTATTTGATGACTAGTTCTTTCCTTGATTTATGGCTTAATCTACGACCTTGACTGGTTCTTAGATTGTTATTCCTTGCCTATATAAGCAAGGTCCATTCTCATTGTATTTCAATAAGTTCCATAATAATATATGATGTTGCTGCTCATTTGTTTGCAAAGGTTTATGTAAAGTTATTATGGCAAATTAGTTTCATCTTATTAATTGCAGTGTTTGATTAGCATTTGTGTTCTTAGCTTGGTATGATCTAGTTATCGTTCCTTTTAGATGCTTACAGAAGGTAATTTTGAAGATACTTCTTGGGGGAATTATAGGGGTCTTCATAAGTTATTGTCTTAAGGATGAGACAAGGTTTAAGAGGGGGGATAATGTTGATAGGGGTATTTATCAATTTTGCATAAGCTATGGAGATATATATAAAACTACCAAAGTCTAGAGATATCCATGACAATCTAGAGATAACCATGAGAGAAAAAGGGAAGCTGCAAAATAAAAGAAGAAACCATGAACAACTAAGAAATCTGTGATAAACTAGGACATGCCGCTGATAAAGGACAAATCCACAATATATGGAGAAAGCCACGGAAGAGTAGAAAAATCCACGTAACATTGGGAAAAGTTGCGTAAGCTAACATAATGCCACAGATTGAAGACAAATCAAACTAGTGCGTGACAGAAGCCGACAAAGGCACAAGTCAAAGGAAGTGACTTTTGGGATGTATTAGGTTTTTTATATTTATTGTAATTAACCTTTTGTTTATGCGTGCATCACAAGAAATATAGGTTTGAGTGCCATATTGAGAGATTTTGTATGAGAGTAAGAATATACGAGATAGAATTCATGATGTAAACTTTATTGATAAATAAATAAAGATTGAAGTTTGGGATAAAATATGTTATTTTCTTTCATTTACATTCCTGTTCTTAGATTAGATGTGGTGTATTTCTCGAGTACATCCTTAACTAAGGTTGAATATTTCAAATCCTCACAAGTCTTTTGGGGTCTTAGGTCAACAATGGTCATCCATTTTCTACCATCCAACCTGGGCCCTTTGCATGATATGCTATTAAGATGATTGTGTCTCCAGAAATAGACAGTCGTCTCCCCTAGAAACGAACATATAACTCCCCAAACTATGTATTATACCTCGGTGAATATGAGCAGATTTTGATTAGAATTGTTGGCGAAATACATGCATAAGTTCATTTTTAACTATAAATAGTAGGTGAACTGACCCATATAAATGATTTATCAGCCAAAATTTTAGGTTAACTGGGTGGAAACCGAATCCTAAAAATTTTCCATTTCCAATTTCTAAAATCCCTAATATTCACGAGTTTATGAAAATTCGCCACTAAATGTTTCCCTGGTTGAGGGCATTTAAAGCCCAAAAATATGAAGGAGAAAAGTCCAAAATGAGTCACTGAGCTAACTTGGGGGGTGATTCAAGGTAGGTGAGTTGCTTGGGAGCCGAGCCATGTAATGAGGTGGGTGGCAAGTTGATGAGGTAAGGAGCTCGGTAGGTGAAGGGAAGGATGAAGGGAGTGACCTAAGCTTTTTTAACATAACTTTCACCTTGCTAAGCCAATTTTAACAAAATTATACTTGTTGGCAAGAGAATTTAGAGGGCCATCCAATGGATGGATTAGATTATGGAGATTAGGGAGTTAGGTGGGACAAAAATAAAGGCGAATCTATAGGACATGGAGGTCATACCTAGGTACCTAAAATGATGTAAATGAAACACAGGGGCCATTCCTTCTTAAAAGGCCAAGGTACAATCAAGCATGGGCTCTGTAGATCCTTTGATAACCTTGCAAGGAAAAATAATTTTTTTTTTTGGGTTTTTTTGAGTAATTTTGGAACTCTCCTCTCTCTCCTCTCTTCACATATTATTCTATAAATTGTAAGGAGGTGCAATGTTTTAAAGGTTGGATTTTCTTGTATCTTCCCCTCCCTTCTTTCTCAGCTATGATCAATTTTTGGAATCTCAAGCCTCCCTTTTTGGGGCTCTATAATAGAAATCTTTTCTCTTTTCTTGTTATGGGTTATTGTGTAAATTCATTGGAGCAATAAAAATTGGATCTTGTGATTGTTCTCTATACTAGTTTGGTTTTCCTACTTCAACTTACCTTTATTCATGTTTATGGGTATATTTTGTATCTCATCATGTATTGCCGCTTCCCTTTGACCCCTTTGGATGCTTATTTTGATACTGTTGTTTACGTTTTGGACATTATTATGCTTTGATTTAGTATGATGTTAGACATTTGATCATGGATTATTGTTGATCTTGATTTGGTTATGATGCATGATGATTATTAGAGACACTCATATGCTAATGATGATATACTATTTGACATGGATGTTGTTCGGACATGTGATTTTGGATATTATGAGTAGATCTAGAAAATGGATATTATATGATGATGATATAGTTGTTGATATAAATTATATGTGATAATGTTAAATTACCTTGATGTTGTTTTGATTCACATATTTAGATGATTTTGTGATTATAATTATATTCATTTTGGATGTTTTGATATGGCCACGAGGCTGAAGAAGGTATTTGTGTTTTTCAGGTTAATATCACAACAAACATTGGGGGATTGGAGACCAACCACAATGGAATTCTAGGTGAATTCGACAAGGTCACCATGGCAACTTGTTTTATTATGTTGTGTTTGTTATTGTTAGGGATTCCCATGGGGGGGATCACCTTTATATGTAACCATGGGTTTCGTGTAATTATTATGTGGTTAATTTGTATTATTGTTGTATGTATTTTATTAGTAATGTGTCCCTTTATTTTATTTAATTATTGTGGTAGATTAATGTGAGAAATCTTATGGTAAAATTTAAATAAATCAAATTGGGATGTGGGAAAGTAATAATGAAAGTTGTTGGATCTTTATATTAAATATGTAAGGGATGTGTAAGTTTGTGTAAGAGTTGTGTAAGTTAGATTTTGGAGTATGAAACACTCCACCTCCTTGGAAATTCGAATTTGTCCTTGGGGGCTGTTTTTGGAGGCTTGTGAGACAAGTAAAACTTGTCCCATACCTCTCAATCTAATTTACCAACCATACCTATGGTTGGAAGGCTGATTTTAGACCTTTTTAATGCATTTTATTAATCATGTTGCATGTTTTGATTGCACTCTCTTACATATTATTTAATTTGCACTCCTTTGGGGTGTGGGATTTTAATTGTCATATTTTCACCCACCTCTTTACTATTCTTGGGAGAATGAAATTTTGTCTTTTGTGTTGGAGTTGAAGATGTGTGATGTGGCATCCTACATGGATCCACATCATCCTCTTCTCTTCCATCTTCCATAAAATTCAAACTCTTTTCTTGTTTTGGGTTGTTGAATCATTTAAATACTTCTTTGGGGGCACATTTTTGTTGTTTGGAACTCTTGTGGATTGTGGAGGAGATTGGAGATAATTTCATACTTGGCATTGCTGTTTTGGGACTGTGTTTTTGGCATTGAAAGCTTGCTGTTGGAAACAAAAGCTACCATGGAATGGTAGGAGCTTAGCTATTCTTTTGTGATTGTTATTTATTTTGTGTATGAATGAATGGTGTATGCTTTTGATTTATTTGTTGGCTGGTTGGGTAGACTGCCATAGGAATGGTCTAGGAGAAAGCTATGGGGAATTCATGTGGGGGGCATAAGGGAATGCCAATGGCATCATATTTTGTGGAGGAATTTTGGGTTTGGGATCCACCATGGAAAAGAAATAGCTTGAATTTATTACTTTTTGGGGGGCATAAGGAAATATGTGGGGGCATAAGGATATGTTTGGTGAATTTTTATTGGTGGTTTGTTACAGGTGGATGCCCAATTCCCATTGGGAGACATAAGTAGCTTCCTCCATAGACCTTGCTCCTTTGGCTTGCATGATCAAGCTTGAGTTCTATTTGAATGTTTGCAAATGCAGTTGTAAACTACTATTTTTGTTTGGACCATGTTTTATATTGAATTATGCATGTTGAAAGAATACTGTGTGTTGTGGAAGCTTGTTGTTGCCATGGGTTGAATCACACTTCTTATTATATTATGGTTGGGGCTCGGGGGCCAATGATGAAGGATGGATTCTCCTTTCATTGGATGTCTTGGTTGGGTGGAGAGCATTGCCTTCCCCCCACTTTTGTTGTGATCAATTTGGAGGAAAGAGAAAACTCTCATGTTGTTGTTCTAAAGCAGAAGAACATAGTTTTTCTAGCCCCTTGTGAAACAAATTCGTTTATAACCTTTCCCGCCTTGATGTGGATGAAATTGTAATATATTTGTGAAGAAAATATGTTGTAATTGGTTATGAAAGTTGTATATTCAAACTATGAAGGATGTTTATACTCTGTTTTGTTTATGGGAAAGAAAGAAATAGAAATCTATTTGTTGCATTCAAACATTGAAAGATGTATTTCTTTTTGAATTAATAAAGAATTGCAAGAATTTCCCTCATTTGAATTGTTGTGTTGAATTGGAATATCAAATTGTGATTGGAATCCATATTTTGAAAAAAAAGGAAGACAACACGTGAGTTATAATTGTATTATTTTGCCTTGTTTCAAATATATGATTTTGGGGAAAGAAAGAAACTGAATTCTTTTTTTTAATGATTGCTTGAAGAAGGAAAAACACTTAAGTCTACCATGGATTGAATTAAATGTTTCATTGTATGGAAAAAGAGATAGTTAGATCTCTGTTTGAAAAGAAGAAATATGTATGAAGGAATTATATTACTTTGCCCCTTTTGGAAATATATTAAATTGGAAACCATACTTTACAATTTAGCTTTTAAATGATTTTTTTACAAAAAACTAAATGCCTTGGACTAGAATAGAAATTAAATTCCAAACTTGAATGATGAAATTGATAAACAAATTATCTAGAAATGGATCTCTGTTGTAAATTTAAAACTAGCAAATAAATTTAATTAAAATGTACGGTTCGGGCCTGCACATTATAATCAACTTGGAAATGTTAAAATTTAGCATGCTGTATTATCAAAGAACTCAAATTGAAAAATAACACTTAATAAATTTTTTTAAAACATTGCAAAATCGAGCCCAATCCCTTTCACAGTCATTTTCTGTCAATTGTTGGAAAATTGTAAATTGGAAATCAAATAAGTAAAATTACCTCCCTAAAACATTTTAAATCCTTCCTAGAATAATCCTCCATGCTTGTTTGGCATGTTGAGTGAAGGAGGAGATCAAATTGAATCAAATTTATAAGTTAAAAATTACCAGTTGGCTTTTTAAAATCATGCAAGCCATTTTTGCAAAATTGACCTTTTAAAATTTATCAAAATGTAGAATTTATGATTCTTATGTAAAGAGGGCATTGAGATATTTCCAGAAAGTCCTCGTTTTCTAAAAAATGAGATTTCTAGAAAAAGTTATGACCCTCTTGAGTTTTCCTTCCTTGGCAGGAAAATTTGGGAAAATTTTCCCTGGTGGGCACATGGCCTGAAAATTTCCCTTTGAAAATCCTTAGAAAAATTGTTGAAAAATTTTAGGGGAATTTTTTAAAAATTTCCCCCGCATCCAACTTGAGGCTACCACGTGGCACCTCAGGGTGACAGCGGGGGGGGGGGGGGGGGTGTGGAGAATCTTTTGTTTTGGGAAAATTTCCCTTAAAAATTTTCCTTTGTCCCTCCCCTTGGAGAAATTTCCCAACTAACCCGCTGCCCTGCTTGTCCCTCTCCTTTTCTCCCCACCATGGTTTTTGGGTGCCACGTGTCCCTGGTGGACCCGCGGGTGTGCGAGAACTCATTGGAATTCTCCCCCCTTTGGCAAAATCTGTGCTAAACCTCTACTACTCTGCCCCATTCCTCTTTTTCTCCCTGTGTGGGCTCTAAGCTCGACACGTGTCCTTAGAGGACCCACGGAGGTGCGTGAGAAATATGGACTTTGCACCCACATGGGGAAATTTTTCCAAAATCCATCCTACGACCCACCAACCCAAGAAATGGACCTTCTTCCCCGCTCGCTACGTGTTCCTTTTGGAAAAATTTGACCCCTAAGGTCCATCGGCCCATAGCTGGAGTTTTACAAGGAGTTAGGAGGATTTCTTTATATCATCAGAAAGGTGACGAAATTTCCTATCCAATGGATGTGATTTAGGGAATTTTTTAATGTGTTAAGTGTGAGAAAAATTAAATTAAAACTCTGAGCCTATTAGAGAGTGGGTATGGGGATAAATTACCCCCTGAACCTAACCGAAACTTCTAACCCTAAAATTTTGGCCTTGTGACCCCTGATAATTGTTAATAAAAGAAAAGTATGTTCTAATAGATTAAACTCATTCCATAACTTGTTAGTGTCAACTGTTGTCTTGTAACCTGGTTATAAACACTTCTAATAAAAAAATTATTCCATAATTTTCCTAACTAACCCTAGGTTGTTTCTTGGGTCTAAAGTGGGTTGTTTTAACGAGCATCACACATAATGTCTATTGTAGGTTCAAATGTGATTGTTCTTAATGGAAGTGAATTTATTTCATGTGTTATGACCTATGATTCTATTTCACTAGGAAAATGCTTCGTTCCTTTTAGAAACAGATAAGGTTAGGGTTAGGAGGAATACCTGTAGAATGTCGAGATGATGTGCGCGTACTGTAGAGAAAGATCAGGTTGTCTGCGGAGAACTCCTTTTTGTCTGGGAAGGACTACCTGCAAATAAGAACACAAGACCACAATATTTGATTAAACAATAAATGAGGAAACTGCCTTGGGCCCAGGAAATGTAAAACTTCCTTTCGAAGGTGTGGTCAGTTTCCCTGCTAACGTGAATTAAACACAAAAGACTATAAAATATCAATTAAATTGCTTGGCTGAACTGGGTAGGGGAAGGGCTGTTTTTCCTGGTTTTGATCAAAAGGAACCGATGTCAGTTACCTATAACCGATGGCGGTTACTGATAACCGATACCGGTGGGTTCTAGGATCTTCTGGGTTGGTTTGTGGTGTTTGTAATGGCTGGTTTTTGGATAGTATTAGGAAATGGGATGGTTAGAAACTAAAGAATGATAGTTAGAGGCAATGGTACGTTGGATAATGGATTCAGAAATGGATTTAGGAGCGCTGAGATCCAAGAAGCATAAGAAATGTTATAACAGAGGACATGTAAGATGTGACTTACTGGTTTTTGACGAAGATGCAAGTTGATCTCCTTGGCTGCCAACTCTTCTGGTTTCTTCACTCGTCTCTGCTTGGTCAAGTGAAATTCTGGACTCTGCTAATCGCTTTGGACTCTCCTTTGATTCAAAAATCCTTCGACTGATCTCCAAAATGAAATTCCGATCCGTTGTTTTGGTTTGGGGAGCCCATTTACAGGGAACCGATGGCGGTCGAGTAACCGACGACGGTCGAGTAGGAACCGGCATCGGTAAGGAAAAAGTAGGCTATTTTTTAGTAAAATAGCCCACCTTCCCTGCTTTTCTCCCGAGAGATCAGTTGCGGGCTTGGTCAAGTGGCTAGAAGGTCGGCCTTTGGGTGCGAGTAAGGAGGCATTAGTTATGGATGTGAGTCTAGACCAAGTCATGGGTCCTAATTAGGTTAGTTTAGGGTTAGGGCTAGGTCATGGTGAGGTGGCCAAGTGAGGTGGTGGGTAAGGCGATGTGGATTTATCAATTATGAGGTAATTAATAAATAATTGTGTAAGGTTTAGGTAATGAGGTTAGGTTGCGAAATGGGATGCGGGTCACAAGGGGTCGTAAGACACGAATTTGGTGTCTACAGATTCTTGATCATCATTCTCATTTTCACCTGTTTTCATTCTTAGGCAGAAAATATTGTTCAACACCCCTTTTATTGGTGCTATAACCACCCCTTAGTGTAAGATTTCCAATTTTATGCATCTCCCTTTATCCCTGTTGTGTTCAAGAATTATTTAGCTATGCAAATAAAATCAAGACTAACACCTAATAGCCTTAATACAATGCTAAAATAAAATATATGCACCATCATTCTAAGAGATAAAAAAGTAATAAACATCAACACTATGCATTAAAACCTTGAAAATAAAACCTCAAGCTAACATGCTAACATTTATTGTTCTACTCTTTAGAAAGATACATAAGTGAAATAGACCTAGGTAGATCCTTTATCTATTAAAGGGTTAATAGTTGTTTCTTCATCCAAGAGGATTGGGGATGGAGGTTCATCAAGTCATGGAAACAAGGCTTTTCTTGATTAAATCAATTATGATTGAATGCAAATGGATGATGCCTAGCTCCACTCTAAGGAAGAATGACCTAGGATGATGCAATGGCTATAGTATAGGCTCTATGCTCATTTAGGTGTAAGTAGAAGGGTAGGAGGAGGGATCCTTATATAGCCTAATGGATAAAAGAATCTCTACATCCCTTTACATGTGGGATAATAGAGAGATTGGGTTAGTTGTGGATAAAGAAGGTTTAGGGAGGGTTTAGTCAACCCCAGGAGAGTTTAATTTGTCCTCTAATGACCCATGGGAATTAGGGGTGCATATAATTAATCAAAGGTGATTAATTAATAAGGAGATGAGCCTATTAGACTATCTTAGAAGAGAATTGACATATTTTCACCCATTAGACTATTAGACTATCTTAGAAGTAAATTTTCATATTTTCACCCACCTCTTTATTGTGCTTTGGAGAATGGAATTTGTCCTTGGTTTTGGAATTGAGGATGTGTGAAGTGGCATTCTACATGGATCCACATCATACACTTCTCTTCCCTCTTCTATAAAATTTAAACTCTTTGCCTTGTTTTGGGTTGTTGAAATTTTGCATACTTCCTTTTGGGGTGCATTTTCTTGCTGTTTGGGAGCTCTTGCTTGGAGAAGATTTGGAGAAATTTGCATGCTTGTTGGTTACTAATTTTGGGACTATGTTTTACAATTGAAAGCTTGCTATTGGGAAATAAAAGCTATCATGGAGAGGTAGGATCTTAGCTCTTCTTTTATGTTGTTATTTCTTTTGTGTATATATGAATGGTGCATGTTTTTGTTTGTTTGTTGGATTTTTGGGTAGACTGCCATAGGAATGGTGTAGGAGAAGGCTATGGGGAATATATGTGGGGGGGCATAAGGGAATGAATGTGGCATCAAAATTCTTGTGGAGGGAGTTTGGGTTTGGGATCCACCATGGAAAAGAAATAGCTTGCATTTCTTACTTTGTGGGGGGCATAAGGAAATCTGTGGGGGGCATAAGGAGGGATTGTGAGGGGCATAAGGATGTGTGTGATGAATTATTTTGGTGGTTAATTATAGGTGGATTCCCAATTCCCATTAGGAGGCATAAGTAGCTTCCCCCATAGTACATTCTCCTTTGGCTTGCATGATCAAGCCTGAGTTCTGTTTGAATGTTTTTCAAATGCAGTTGTAAACTACTGTCTTGTGTTGAACTGTGTTTTTGGAATTAAAATGTGCATGTTGAAAGAATGTTGTGTGTTGTGGAAGCCTGTTATTTCCATGGGTTGATATCTATTTCTTATTGCATTATGGTTGGGGCTCGGGGGCCAATGATGAAGGATGGGTTCTCCTTTCATTGGATGTCTTGGTTGGGTGGAGAGCGTTGCCTTTCCCCCACTTTTGTTGTGATCAAATTGGAAGAAAGAGGAAACTTGCATGTTGCTATTCTGGAGCAGAAGAAGATAGTTTTTCTAGTCCTTTGTGAAAAAAATTCATTTGTAACCTTTCCCAGTTTGATGTGGATGAAATTGTAATAATTTTTGCAAAGATAAGATGTATGTAACTGGTTATGAAAGTTGTATAATCGAAATGTGAAAGATATTTATATTTTGTTCTGTAAATTTGAAAGAAAGAAAGTGAAATCTACTAATTGCATTCAAGGAAGGGAAGAATGTAAAGATGTATTTATTTTAGAATTAATAAATAATTGCAAGACCTTCCCTCATTTGCATTGTTGATTTAAATTGGAATATGAGATTGTGATTGAAATCCCTGTTTGGAAAAATGGAAAAAGGAAGAAACACGTGAGATGTAATTGTATTATTCTTCCTTGTTTCAAATATATGATTTTGGGAAAGATAGAAACTGGATTCTCGTTTTAATGATTACTTGAAGAAGGAAAACACTGAAGTATAGCATGGAATGAATTCAATGTTTCATTGTATGGCAGAAGATATAATTAAATATCTGTTTGAAAGGAATAAATGTATATGGGAATAATACATTATTTTGTATATTTTTGAAGTGTATAAAATTAAAATCAAAGTTGTATTTTGGGTTTAGAATAGTTGATTTAAATCATTTAAATGTGTTTGAATAGATGAGAAATGAAAGTTCATATATGGATGATGAAATTGATATCCAAATCCTTTAGGAAATTGAACTCTGTCTTGAATTTAAAACTGGAAAATATTTTAATTAAAATGCACAGATCGAACCTGTAATTAAAATTCAACATTGAGATGTTAAAATTTATCATGCTATAACATCAATGAACTCAAATTGATAGAAACACTTAAGGAAATAATTCAAAACATTGCAAAATTGAGCCCAAACCGTTCACAGTCATTTTGTAGTCTTTGTTTCTATCAATTGTTGGAAAAATTCAAATTGAAATCAATTGAGAAAATTTACCTTCCAAAAACATCCTAAATACTTCTCAGAGTAATTCTCCATGTCTGTTTGGCATGTTGAGTAAAGGAGGAGATCAAATTGGACCAAAATTATAAGTTAATATTTACAATTTGGCTTTTAAAAGTCTACAGAACATTTTATTAAAAAAGACCCCTCAAACTTTATTAAAAGGTAAAATTTATGATTCATGTACAAAGAGGGCGTCGAGAGCTTTCCAAAAATTCCTTGTTTGCCCAAAATTGAGCTTCCTAGAAAACGTTATGGCCCTTTGAAGTTTTCTTTCCAAATTTTCACTGGCGGGCCCGCGACCCAAAAAATTCCCTTAGAAACTTAGAATTTTTTTTGGGGATAATTTTGAAATTTCCCCCACCACCCTGCTGGTCTATAGCCAATTAGAGGCTGCCATGTGGCATGACAGAGGGGTGGGACACTCACAGAATTTGTCCATTTTGAATTTTTTTGTTTTAGAAATTTTTTGATTTTCCTCCTGTGGCCCCACACTCCCACCCTCGCCCTGGTGAGACCTTTCCACAGATGCACGGACCAACTTGCACCATTTACACCTTTCCCTTCCCTTTGTAAAATTTTGCCAACTAACCCCACCACCCCACTCGTCCCTCTCTTTCTCCCCCACTTCGGCTCGTTGTGCGCCACTTGTCCTTGGCGGACTTACTGGCCCACGGGTGCAATTTGGATTTTTCCTCCTGTGCAAGAATAAAATTTCAAGCCACCCCATGACCCGCCAACCTAAAAATGGACTTTCTTCCCCACTCGACATGTGTCCCTTTGGGGGAAAATTTGACTCCCAAAGCTCGCCGGTCCATAACTAGAGTTTTACAAGGAGTTAGGGGGACTTATTTATATCATTGAAAAGGTGAGAAAATTTCCTATCCAATGGGAATGATTTAGGGAAATTTTGAACGTGCTTAGTGTGAGAAAAATCAATTTGAATCTCTAAACCTGTTTAAGAGTGGGTATGATGTTAATTTACCCCCTTGAACGTAACTGAAACTTCTAACCCTAGAATTTGGACCTTGTGACCCCTGATAATTGCTAATAAAAGAAAAGTATGTTCTAGTAGATTAAAATTGTTCAGGAACTTATTAGTGTCAATTTTTTTCTTGCAACCTAGTTGTGGAGACTTCTAATAAAAAAAATTATTCCATAATTTTCGTAACTAACCCTAGGTTGTTTCTTAGGTCTCAAGTGGGTTGTTTTAACGAGAATCACACTTGGTATCAGAACAGTGGTTCAAAAGCTTGGACCATTGGGTACACTAGAAAACTTGGGACATGAAACTTAAACCTAACACATTTTTAAATCAAGAAAACAACTTAGTTTAGAAATTACATATTTTAGTAAGCATGAAAATTGAATAAAAATTAGAAAAATGAACTAACTCTTGCTTTGGTCTGTGTAGGAGGTGCAGATGGGGTGGGGGGAATGTTCACATAGACTCAGACTTACCACCACCATCACCACCACCACCAGATCAGGGTGTAGCAGCTATCCTACCCCAAATTTTGTAGACTCTTCAGGTTGTTAATGCTGCTTTATGTGGAGGATTAGGAGGAGGAAAAGAAACCAGTCATGACAGAGCGCCTTCCATTGAGGGTCAGGTATCTCCTTGACCTAACGAGGAGCATAGAGGAGAGAACTCCCATGCGGAGTCAGCTAGAGTCGAGTCACAACAGAGGGGAGATGGTGATTGAGTTTTAGAGCATAAAGAGAGGTCTCAGAGCCCTAGGCTTAGGGATGAGCCTACAGAGAGACCTAGAGGCCATCAGACCACAGCTCTAGATCACATCAGGGAGATCTTGAAGCTTCGACCATCACATTACTCAGGTGACATGAGTGGATTTCAAGTAGAGGCTTGGCTAGTGAGTTTGAGTGATTACTTCAAGCTTTTCCCTTATTCTAGAAACATGAAAGCTCGTGTTGTGATCCATCTATTGAGGGATGGAGCAAGAGTATGGTGGAGGATAGAGGAGCAGAAGCTCCATGTAGATTCTGAGACAGTGACCTAGGATCTATTTGAGGAGAGATTCAGGAGTAGATATTTGTCATGAAGGTTCATACAACAGAGGATCGATGAGTTCCATGACCTCCGGTAGGTATCTCTTTCAGTAGCAGAGTATGAGAGTAGATTTCTAGATATACTCCAGTATGTTAAGTACATGCAAGATGAGCAGGTGTAAATTCATAGGTTCATCCAGGGCCTGAATTTAGACATTGGAGGTGCAGTGCAGATCCATTGCCCATAGAAATTTCCTAAGGTCGTTGAGAAGGCCTATATAGCAGAGGATACTCAGGGGAAGACCCAGCAGGCTAGAGATCGAGTCTGGAGCCGCATACAACAGTTGCATGATAGACAGGGTTTAGCCCAATCATAATTTAGACCACAACAACAACAACAACAATCCTACCCACCTCATAGACCTCCATAGAGAGCTGATGCAGAGAGAGGTTAGAGTATGGGGCCTCCTCCTAGGGGTCCCATCAGGACACAAGGTGGACCTAGAGCTCAGTCAGCAGGTGATCACCAACAAAGACCTCAACAGACCGTAGCCAGATCATCGAGATCCATGCCACAGACTTCCAGGGCACCTATTGGAGGTGCTACTCATTAGGGAAGATCAGGAGGGTATTTTAGCTGTGGATTTACTATACACTTTTGGAGAGACTACCCACAGAACCCTAATAATAAGGGTAATACATAGATCTCAAAGCTGACTGTTGGTGACATGGGGCGTAACCACAGGATTTATGCAGTGGTTGAGAACTGTCAGGTAGAGCATCAAAGCATTGTCATTGAGACTACAAGTAGCATTGGGGGTATTCCTACCTCTATATTGTTTGATTCTAGTTCTTCTGACTCTTTCATTACACCATATTTAGTAGAGTGATGCAGGTTGGTGGTAGTTAGGCAGGGTCATAGTTGGGATGTTGAGATGCCTTCTAAAGCCAAGATATCTGTATACTATTTAGTTAAGGAGTGTGTAGTGGATTTGAGACCTTTCACCACTACCTCATATCTCTGTATCCTTCCTTTGGGCTTGTATGTAGTCATTTTGGGTATGGAGTCATTTTGGGGTAGGATGGATTGTTATCACAAGACTATATCTTATGTAAATGATTTGGGAGTTGAGTCAGTTATTTCAAAGGTAAAGAGATCCGTTTCTATTTGCACCATCTCCGCTATATAGCTTAAGCGGTGTGTGCAATAGGGTTGTCAGATGTATGCTGTTACAGTCAGTAACTAATTAGAGGATGGGTCTAGTGGACCATCACTAGATGATCATCCCATTTTGAGAGAGTTTGCAGATGTCTTTCCAGGGGAGCTACCAAGGTTACCACCCCCACATGAGATTGATTTTCATATAGATCTAGTTCCTAGAGTAGAGCCTATCTCACGAGCACCTTATCGGATGACCACCCCAGAGCTCTATGAGCTCAAGTTACAGCTTGAGGGAATTTTGGAGAAAGGCCTTATCCATCCTAGTGTATCCCCTTGGGGTGCACCAGTGATATTTGTGAAGAAGGATGGATCCTTATGGTTTTGTATTAATTACTGCCAACTGAATAAGGTAACGATTAAGAATCGTTATCCCCTTCCGCGTATTGATCACTTGTTTGATTAGATGAAGGGAGCCATAGTTTTCTCTAAGATTGAGCTTAAGTCAGGCTATCATCAGCTGAGAATTTTGGAGGTGGACATTTATAAGACCACCTTCCGTACGAGATATTGGCACTATGAGTTCACATTGGTGCCTTTTGGTTTGACTACTGCCCCCGCAATACTAATGAGTTTGATGAATGGGGTATTCATGACCTTTTTAGACTGCTTCATGCTCATATTCCTAGATGACATTTTGATTTACTCATGTACGCGTGAGGAGCATGAGGGGCACCTTTGCCAGATTATTCAGTGTCTTCGGGAGCAGAAGCTTTATAGGAACTTGGAGAAGTGTGCATTCTTTCAGACAAAGGTATAGTATTTGGGTCATATCATTTATGGGGAAGGTATCGTAGTCGATCCTTCCAAGATTAGAGCCATTATGGATTAGCTAGCACCCACTATGGTGACAGTGATGCACAACTTCATGGGATTAGTAGGTTACTACTAGAAATTGTTCAGGACTTCTCTTAGATTACACACCCTATCACTTCCCTTCAGCGGAAAGGGATGAAGTTTTTTTGGTTAGAAAAATGCGAGAAGGCCTTTAGGACACTGAAGGAGTGCCTCACTACAACACCTATCCTTGGAGTGCCAGATCCACAGGGTGAGTTCTTTGTTTGCACAAATGGTTCCTTAGCAGGGCTTGGAGGTTTGTTAATGCAGGAGGGTAGAGTAGTGGCTTTTGAGTCTCGAAAACTCAAGGATTATGAGCTCAATTATTTGACTCATGATCTTGAGCTTATGGCAGTTGTGCACACCTTAGCTCAATGGAGGAAATTTCTTCTTGGTCGGAGATTCACACTTAGGATAGATCACTTGAGTCTTCATCACCTCTTCATGCAACCCAATCTCAACTCTCATCAGTGGTGTTGGATGGAGTTGCTTTGTGATTATGACATGGAGATAGATCATGTCATTTCTAGACTACCATGTAGTATGTCCTTGGGATGAGGATCAACTTCAGCACAACATATCACCCTGAGACATATGGACAGACTGAGTGGGTGAATTATATTTTAGAGGACATGCTCAGGATGTATGTGATGGATCAACAGTCTAGATGGGAGGAGTACCTATACTTGGTGGAGTTTTCCTACAATAATAGTTTTCAGAGTTCTATAGGCATGGCTTCTTTTCAGGATTTGTATGGTAGAGAGTGCAAGACACATCTTAGCTAGGACAGGTTAGAGGACAAAGTATCTCTTGGACCAGCTCTTTTACAGGACATGGAGTAGAAGGTGGTGTTGATCAGGCAGAGATTGCATGAGGCACACGATAGGTAGAAGAAGTATGTAGATCAACATAGGATCGACTATAGTTTTGATGTGGGCATGAAGGTTTTCCTCCATGTCAAGCGACACAAGAGCCCTATCCGTTATGGAAAAGGTTCTAAGTTAGATCTTAGATTCATTGGTCCTTTTGAGATTCTTGAGCGTATCGACCCTTTGGCCTACCATCTAACATTGCCACCCAACTTATCTCACATACATGATGTTTTTCATGTTTCAGTTCCCAGGAGATATGTTGTAGATCCTTCTCATGTGTTAGATTGGACATCATTGTAGGTGCAAGATCAAGGGCAGGTGATGGTGGAGCCCGTTCGCATCCTAGATTGTAGGACTCTGGGCCTTTGAGGCAGAGAGGTTGATCAGGTTTGGGTGCAATGGGACAGATATGATGAGACTGTAGCTACATGGGAGGATGCTACCTTATTACGAGTTTAGTTTCCACATTTTTTCTAGTGACTTCCAGGAGGAAGTCGAGTCTAAGGGGAGTGGGATGTAGTGTCCACTTCCCTTTAACACCTTTTTGATACTTATTTTTATATTTTTGATTACATTATGGACATTATATGCTTTGATTTAGTATGATGTTAGATGGGGGACCATAGATTAGTGTGATCTTGATTTGGTTATGATGCACAATGATTATTAGAGTCACTCGTATGTGGATGATGATATATTATTTTACATGGATATATTGTGAATGTTGTTCGAGCATGTGATTTTTGGATATTGTGAGTAGAATAGAAAATGGACATAATATGATGATGATATAGTTGTGGATATAGATTGTATGTGATAATGTTGAGTTCCTGAATGTTGTTGTGATTCATATGTATAGATGATTTTTTGATTTTATTTATATCATTTTAGATGTTTTGATATGGCCATGAGGCTGACGGAGGTATTTGTGTTTTACAGGTTAAATATCACAAAAAACATCGGGGGATTGGAGACCAACCACATTAGAATTCTAGGTGAATTCAACATGGTCACCATGGCAACATGTTGTGTGTGGGTGTGTCGTTTTTGTTAGGGATTTCCATGGGGGGGAATCACCTTGAATGTGACAAAGGGGTTTTGTATATTTGTTAATGTGTTTCCTTTTTATTATTATTTTATGTATTTTATTAGTGATGTGTCCCTTTCTTTTATTTAATTAAATTGTGGTAGATTAATGTAAGAAATCATATGGTTAAAATTTAATTAATTAAATTTGGATATAAGAAAGTAATAATGGAAGTTTTTGGCTCTTTGTATTAAATATGTAAGGGATGTGTAAGAGTTGTGTAAGTCATATTTTTGGAGTGTGAAACACTCCACCTCCTTAGAAATTCGAAATTGTCCTTGGGGGCTGTTTTTGGAGGCTTGTGGGACAAGTAAAACTTGTCCCATACCTCTTAAGTTTGTTTACCAACCTTACCTATGGTTGGAGGGTTGATTTTAGCCCCTTTTAATGCATTTTTATTAATCATGTTACATGTTTTGATTGCACTTTCTTCATGTTTTAAATTTGCAGTCCTTTGGGGTGTGGGTTTTTTTGGAGTGTGAAAGTAAATTGTCATATTTTCACCCACCTCTTTATTATGCTTTGGAGAATGGAATTTTTCCTTGGTGTTGGAATTAATGATGTGTGAAGTGGCATCCTACATGGATCCACCTCATCCTCTTCTCTACCCTATTCTATAAAATTCAAAATATTTGCCTTGTTTTGGGTTGTTGAACTTTTGCATACTTCCTTTTGGGGTGCATTATCTTGCTATTTGGGAGCTTTTGCTTGGATAATATTGGGTGAATTTTACATGCTTATTGTTGCTGATTTTAGGACTGTGTTTTGGCATTGAAATATTGTTGTTTGGAAACAAAATCTACCATGGAGAGGTAAGAGCTTGGTTCTTCTTTTATGTTGTTATTTCTTTTGTGTATGTATGAATGGTGCATGTTTTTGTGTGTTTGTTGGCTATTTGGGTAGACTGCTATAGGAATGGTGTAGGAGAAGTCTATGAGGATTTCATGTAGGGGGGCATAAGGGAATGCCAATGGAATTATAATTCTTGTGGAGGGAGTTTTGGTTTGGGATCCACCATGGAAAAGAAATAGCTTGCATTTCTTACTTTGTGGGGGGCATAAGGAAATCTGTGGGGGGCATAAGGAGGGATTGTGGGGAGCATAAGGATGTGTGTGATGAATTATTTTGGTATTTTATTACAGGTGGATGCCCAATTCCCATTAGGAGGCATAAGTAGCTTCCCCCATAGTCCTTTCTCCTTTGGCTTGCATGATCAAGCTTGATTTCTGTTTGAATATTTTTCAAATGCAGTTGTAAACTGTTGTCTTGTGTTGAACTGTGTTTTGGAATTAAAATGTGCATGTTGAAAGACTGTTGTGTGTTGTGGAAGCCTATTGTTACCATAGGTTTATATCTATTTCTTATTGTATTTTGGTTAGGGCTCAGGGGCCAATGATGAAGGATGGATTCTCCTTTCATTGGATGTCTTGGTTGGGTGGAGAGTGTTTCCTTTCCCCAACTTTTGTTGTGATCAAATTGGAAGAAAGAGGAAACTTGCATGTTGCTATTCTAGAGCAGAAGAAGATAGTTTTGCAAGTCCCTTGTGAAACAAATTCATTTGTAACCTTCCCCACTTTGATGTGGATGAAATTGTAATATTTTTTGTGAAGATAAGATGTATGTAATTGGTTATGAAAGTTGCATATTCGAAATGTGAAAGATATTTATATTATGTTATGTACATTTGAAAAAAAGAAAGTGAAATTTGTTAATTTAATTCAAGGAAGGGAAGAATGTAAGGATGTATTTATTTTAGAATTAATAAAGAATTGCAAGACCTTTCCTCATTTGCATTGTCGATTTAAATTGGAATATCAGATTGTGAATGAAATCCCTGTTTGGAAAAATGGAAAAAGGAAGAAACATGTGAGATGTAATTGTATCAACAGAATGGTGAGAAAATTTCCTATCCAATGGGAAGGATTTAGGGAAATTTTGAATGAATTTAGTGTGAGAAAAATCAAGTTGAAACTCTAATCCTATTTGAGAGTGGGTATGATGTTAATTTACCCCCCTGAACCTAACTGAAACTTCTAACCCTAGAATTTGGACCTTATGACCTCTAATAATTTCTAATAAAAGAAAAGTATGTTCTAGTAGATTAAAATTGTTTCAGAACATGTTAGTGTCAACTATTGTCTTGCAACCTGGTTGTGGACACTTATAATAAGAAAATTATTCCATAATTTTCCTAACTAACCCTCAGTTGTTTCTTATGGAAAGATGGTGTGTGGAACACACCAACAATGCAGGTTTGTGCACACCACACATTGTCTATCTTTAGAGGATCAGATTGAATGATTTTGCATGGAGACGAGCTAAGAATAGGATTGTCACTTCAGTTAACTATAAGAGGTCTATAGATAACACAATTACATGTGTGGCTATGCCTGTAAACAACACGTGGCTATTAATAGCATGTGGCCTATTTTTGGAATAGATAAGCGGTGAAGGGAAAGTCCCCACCCTATATATATGATATGAAGAACATAGTAGAATATACACAGAGAGAGATGGATGTATGAAGGTATAGAGGTATGCACATATGATTGGATTATTGTATCGGATCCATGTGCACATTGGTATAGATTACCATTATTGTAAGGAGCTTCTGTGTTATTAATAGATGGAAGATATTGGCCGAACCTAAGTGTCATTTATGTGCGTAAATGAGTAGTGCATGTTCTTGATTCAATCATGATTACTGTTTAAACTTTTTCTTTCCTAAATCTAAATGTAACATGCATTGTAGAATGATGGATTAGTTATGGATCTATATGTTTCTTCCTTCATCATGATAACATCCTGCTACAACAACCCTAAAGAGAGACCTGGTACCTTTGCGCACTTCGAGTGAGCACTCATTCTAGGCTAAGTGATGTGCCAGCACGACTACGGTGTTATCTAGTAAATTCTAGGCTACATCATTGGTTATGTTGCTGGGACCTCTTTTTCATTTGTTTTCATGATAGTTCGCGATGAAGATGTACCGGTTAACTCTAGCAAGTATTGAGGAATGGATACATAATCTAGAGGAAGAATATACATGGCGATTCAGCAGTGGATTTGAGTTTAATGCACACACTTGGGTAGAACAAAATCTATATGATAGGTTAAATGAGAGATTTTTCACCATCTTTCTAGTATAATTATACAAGTGGCTTACTTCTTATGCATCTCAATGGAATTGGAGTTATCACACACTTGTGTAGACACAAGAAGAATTTTAGGCCCTTTATGATGCTGACTTGATATGGAATCAAGTTGTGGATACGTGGTTTTGTGGTGTTCTAAAAAATTATATTTTGGAATATTCAATTTTGACGTATTCTTTCCTCGAGGTAGTTGAATTCCAATTTTTTTGGTATTCAATAGGATTATATCTGTAAGGTATACCATTGGCGATCAAAATCTTGATGGTAACTTTGAACTTGGAGAGTAAACCGATGGCTAACTAAACTTCACCATGTGCGAGGGTAGGAACAATTTTGGTGAAAGATGGAAAACCTAGCGGCAGAGAGGCAGAGAGAGGAAAGGTGGCTTAAGTATAATGAGGTACACGAGAGGGATATAGAGAAGTAATGTTCTATTACAAAAAGTATGGCGTCAAGGAGAGAGATGACTTGTGAAGGATTTACAGCTCACGTAGAAGACGTGTAGCCAGAGCATCAGGAGCTCCCCCATTTTAGAAAACATGATAGAGGTCCCCACTTGTCCTCCCACAGAAGTGCACTAGCAGAGACTACCTAGGACACGGGCGTGCATCTTAATCTACCTATTAACCTAGCCCTTGTGCTTGGTTTTCCAGTATCTATTACGATAAGTAACCAAAAATCTAAATTGGGAAGTAGAAGAGCAGGAGTAAGTTAGGGAGAAAGTACATTAATGGTAGGACAAATGACTTCAATGATATTTGGAGGAAAATTCTTAGGCGCATCATCTGCACATAATGTAAGCATGCAGAATGTTAGATTTACCTCTGGAAGTGGAAATACCTCATAGAATATAGGGGTTCAGTATAGTACTACTATCAGAGCATAGGGGAGTACATCTACAGGTCCTATTCCAACTACAAGTGGAGGATCTTGAAGTATAGGTGGTTTTAGTTCCGGTGGATCTGGTGGTTCTGGAGGTAGAGGGAACACATGAGGTTTTGGATCAAGTGGTCAAGGTACACAACAACCACATAATATCTATATGGAAATGTCTCTTCATCTCCCAAACTATAGAGGTATAGAGGATGCTACCAGACATGTGTATATGTGTGAGATCTTGTGGCATGCTAAACGGATCACGAAAGCATAGTGCAAGGAAATTCAATTCACTACTACCTTGTAGGGATGAGAAAACAACTGGTATAAGAAGTTTGACCCTGATCAAACTTGCGTGGATTATGCAGTGTTGAAGGATGATTTCTTAAAAGAGTTCTATATCCTAGAATTTGAGTAGAAAAGTATCAACACGCTCAAAGATATCAAGCAGGGTACCACTGAGAGTGTACATGAGTATGATTCCCATTTTAAGACACTTCTATCTAATCTATCTTATGATATTCATGCAAGCCAGCATGTACAATGGTTTGTTGGAGGATTGATTACACCATTCAGAAGAGCACTATCATATAAGACATATACTAATCCACGCGAAGCACTAGACGAAGATTTGCATGCTGAGGCAGTTGGGAGCATTAGCACTTGCGTTAGTCCATTCTTAGAGGCACATATTATAGCTATGGCCAAACAGTTAGAGAAGTTATCAACCAATTCAGCCCATGAAATGCACTCAAGAATTTGGTGTATAGATTGTGAAGTAGAATGTCACACCAAGGATAGTTTTCCTTGTAGAATAGTACGCTCATTACTGTTGGATTATGAGATCTGTCATTTGAATCATGATGCTATTCACTATCCTTTGTTACATCGCATGATAAGAAAGAATGTATCCAACTTTTACAAAATTTGTAGGTCCACAACCTATGATACTGAAGACTATTGGTTGATTGGTCAGATCTAGGATGCTATAGACATTGGGGTATGACATACAAGAGCAACTGATAATTTTAAGGGTAAGAATAAGCACTAGGATCTGAATCATAATCAAACACACTATGACATTAATGAGGGGAATTTTGAAGGAGGTTGTGGAAGGAGATGTGGATATCATGGTGGATATGGAGGATGATGCCGTGGTGGAGGAAGAGGTGAGTTCCTTCATGGAACATGTTATATGTGTGGATCTCCTGACCACTATAGGAAAAAATGTCCTTAGAATATTACATGTTCTTTATGTGGAAAGAACTATAGCTATGAAGAGTACTTGGAATTATATGAGCATCTAAGTAAGTAGCATAAGAAAGAAAACAAAGGCATTAGGATGGTTAAAATCCAATGTGCGGTAGAAGATCAGTGGATGCCCAAGATAGTAGAATGACCTGAGGTATTAATAGTGAATATTACTACATGAGATGAAGTTGCGCACGTAAGAGAGGCATTGCACCAGAAGTCTACAATCACCAAGGAGGAGGTTTTACATGTAAGGTACCCAAATCCGGCTCATCAGAAGGAGGTTTATCAGGATACCATGGAATTTCTAAGGAATCTTCATGGTGAAATACAATACGTAAAGGAGTAGAAGAAAGCATCAGAGACAGTCCAAACTGATATCGATGATCTAAGAGAAATATGCAAAATGTTGTGCCAAGAGAACATCATTCCACTATTAGGAAGTTGGTTAAAAGGGAACACTCCACGCATAAGTATTAAGACTAGAAAAAATATTTTGCATGAAAATATCCCCCCTGATAGCATTGACTATGACAAACAAATTACTCTAAATGCTATTATGGATGGATGACTGTTGAGCAATATTCTGATAGATACAGGTGTGGAAGTAAATGTGCTTACATTAGATTCATGGGTACAAATGGGGAGGCCTCCATTATAGCCATCATCTAATGTGTTGTTTATGGTAAACTGGACTAAGGCCACCCCCATAGGGGTTATGAAGGATCCATCTATAACCATACAAGGGGCCAAGTTCACTGGGGATTTTGAAGTATTAGCACTTGCAGAATTAGATAGTATTCCAGCCTTTCTTAGATGCCCTTGGTGTTATGCGAATAATGCTAACTTGAGATATATCAGATTTGAGAACAAGGAGGAAAGAGTTGTGATACCTCCAATAGATGGGAAGTCTACACCATATGTTGAGCCTCTCAGTGAGGAAGACTTAAACATAATTTATGTACGCGCTATTCATGACCCAGAGGTCAATGAGACATCAAAAGAAGGTATCATGCAATAGGAGGATTCTCATCCTATTAGTGATACTACGAGTATTGCTTGTGACAATTGGGCTCATCGTACATATGAACTAGTATGGCATGAGGTGAAAAGTGTGGTTGCATGCAAGAAGGGGCTTCATTCTATTCGACAGATAGGTGGCATAGTACCTTGGTATATAGGAGCAGAAGATCTTCATGTATTTTTGGAAGCCATAGAGGCACAGTGCATAGACCAGGTCAGGAGAAGAGACATGTTTGCATATGTCTTATGCAGGACAACAACATGTTGATGGGTAGTCCATAGAGATAATCTTATAAAATGGGAAGAGATTGGAGTCACCTTATTTATTAGGTTTGTAAGGAACAATGCACCTACGTAGATATGCACTTATCATGGTGATCAACCTGTTCAACATCACATTCAATAGTGTGAGAGACTCTGGATAATAAGATAGGAAACATTACCACCTTCACTCTGAGAGACTAAGAAGTGGAAAACTTTGACTACAAGAACGATCCAAACCTTTGACTATTTTTCTTCCCAACCTCCAGTAGAAGAGGCATTAAATTTTTTCAAGCGGTTAACCATGGGAGATAGTGCAAAAGCTAAAGAGAATATTCAGGAATTATTTGGTGAGATAGAGTATGAAGCACATTTTGAAAGGGAAGAAGAAATGGACTCCATACTACTTGAATGCGCTTTCCTTGAGAAAGAGAAAGGTAATATGGTGTACATTGTGGATGATGAGGAAGTTGAAAATTTGGATATTGAACATTCACAAGGGGTGCGTGACATCTTAGATAGTTTAGAAAAAGATACAAGTGCCTATCATGAACCAATGAAGAAAAAGAAGGTGAATATAGGTTCGGAGGCTGAGCCTAAGGAGGCCATCATTGGAGACTACTGGTTAGACTTGGAGGTGGCAAAGATCATTGAGTTACTCAGGGATTATCAGGACTTATTCCCTCAAGGGTATCATGAAATTAAAGGCGTGCATAAATCACTTGGGTAAATGAAGATAAAACTTAAGGATGGTGCACGACTAGTTAGGAAGCGACCTTATAGAATGAACCCTAATTTTCATGAAAAGGTAAAAGAAAAAATTGATAAAATGTTGAAATCTGGAATTATCAAGCCCCTTGATGAGTCATAATGGGTTAGCCCAATGGTGATCAATATTAAGAAGGATGGATGAATTAGAATATGTGTGGACTATAGGGAGCTAAATACTACATGTATAATAGACCCATTCCCTACGCCATTCACTGAGAAAATACTAGAAGTGGTAGGGCATGAAATATATTCTTTCACATATGGGTTTTCTGGGTATCATCAGGTTAGGATTGCTCAGGAGGATCAACAAAATATAACATTTACTACTGAATGGGGTAGTTTTTCCTATATTGTGATGATTTTTGGATTGAAAAATGTTGTATTCTTGTGCATAATTGTTCAGGAATTCAAATATTTTATTCACAACTTCTTACAGGTATACCTAGACAATTGGACATTATATAAGCTTGTGAAAGATCATTGTGACAATCTACGCTTGATGCTTGAACAATGCAGAAAATTGAGTATCTCTTTAAACATCAAGAAGTGCATATTTTATACACCTTTTAGAATATTGTTAGGGCATATAATTTGCAAGGAAGGGTTACTGGTTGATCCAGCTAAGGTTGCAGTCATTCTAGGCCTGAAAGAACCTACTAGTCAAAGTGAGGTGCATGGATTTTTAGGTCATACATGTTACTATCAAAATTTCATCAAATGGTATGCTGAAATTGCTACACCCTTCGAAGAATTATTAAAAGGGAAAGGTACATTTTATTGGTGAGAACCGCAACAGTGCGTGTTTCAGATATTAAAAGAGAAACTTACTACCACACCCATTCTGCCAAACCATTTGAGAAATGGGCCATTGAATTTGTTTGAGACCAATTACTAGTGCCAAACCATTTGAGAAATGGGCCATTGAATTTGTAGGACCTATTTTGCCAGCCACACGTAGGAGTGGATCACGCTATATCATTACTTGCACATATTATCTCACATGGTGGGAAGAAGTAGCACATATGAAGGACTGTACAATAGCTACAACAACTAGATTTCTATGGGAGAATGTTCTTACAAAATATGGATGTCCTTTAAGATTGACAAGTGATAGGGGTATACACTTTTTGAATGAGACAATCACGATCATATTAGATGGGTTTATGGTTGCACACCATAAAACTGCACCCTATCATCCTCAGGTAAATGGAAATGCTGAGGATTTTAACAAGATTTTGAGCCAGACTTTGACAAAAATTTGTGACGTTGGAAGAAAGGATTCAGATGAAAAAGTGTCAACTATTATTTGGGCATATAGAACAACTTATAAGAGGTTGAACAAAGCCACACCACTTTAGTTGGTGTTTGGTGTAGAAGCCATTCTCCCTATAGAATTTATGTTACATACTTTGTGCATTGCGCGTGCTGGAGGTCTAGCTAATGAGGAGGATTTAGAAGAGCGTATTGAGAAGATGATTCAACTGGATGAGTGATGAGCCATATCACGCTGGATTCAGAAGTAGGAAAAATCCAAGATCGAAGCATGGCATGATAGAAACATAAGGGATAAGAAGTTTGAGATTGGAAAAGTGGTATTTCTTTATCACTCAAAGTTCTTGTGACATCTAGGCAAGCTCAAAGTACATTGGTTGGGGCCATATGTCATCACTTACAAACTTGAATCAGGTGCTTTCCACTTAGAAGCACTTGATGGAACACAGCTACCCAGTTAATTTAAGGGGAGTAGGCTGAAGCCCTAATATAAATAAGTCTTTTTGGTGTTTGTAATAAGGTAGTATTGCCATTTAGATTAGGTTTTCAATTCTTTATTTCCTTCATTATCGCTATGCTTTGTTAATTTAGTTGTTGTTTTTGTGTAATAAGCACGCTTGCACGCATGAAGCTAATTAATATGTGAAGAATGTTTATGCACAAAGGAATGGACATACCTTTAGTGTGGGGTGGTTGTAGTTATCCAAGTAAAAGACTATGAGAATTGAAAGGTGAAAGGAATAAGCTACTATGGGTGTGCTTTAAGTCAAAAGAAGATTTCTTCTCAAAAGTGACCAAAGATGGAGATGAGTGAAAGGATAATATAATACGAGGTAAGAAGAGGCCATGATAACTAATAGGAGAAGGTAGAGTGATGAGGTACTCAAGCATAAGAGCACGTGATGAAGAGAATATTGTGACCAGAGGGTAGGAAGGAGCGTTAGAAGGTTATAACTGGGGAACGAAAATGTACCGTGGGGAATGAACGAATTTTTTTCAATGAATGAGAGGATATTTGGTAGGTGAAGGAGCAATATATACATCAAAATTTGAAAAATCTATATAAGGATGGGATGCAAATTCATTTTTAGCATTGTGATTAATAGTATTTGAAAGAAGCCAAGTGCAAAGCGCCGAGTGATCGTTTTAAGGTGCGAGAGGGGATAATTTTTGAAAGTTCGCTAAAACATCCCTAAATGGTGTCAGTGTAGAAAATCATTTTGAGAGCTTTCCATTGACTGTGAGAATGTGAAAAACGAACATCGAGAGCTCTAGATATGTTTGGTCAAAGTTCAGTCAATGGGAAAGTCAACTCTAGTCAGCTAGTCAATATTGGCCCAATGGCACTGTGACACGTGGTGAAAAGGCAAAGGGAGTCATTTTTTTATTTTTGATCTCTGGTCTTTGACAGGTGTACAAGATTCCTCATTGGAACAAGAGGCTCAACTTTTGTTACAAAGGGGATCCTGGCCACTATGTGGAGTATGGTATTATCACCGATGTGGTGGGTCCACAAGCCACCACAAATTGAATACGATTGATTTTCCTATCAAGGGTCGACATTTAGCTAATTATTTGAGTCATACACAGACCGAGTTACATTTTATTTTGTAATTATTTTCCATACTTATTTCCAAATGCCACACACACACACAGATATATATATATATATATATAAATATATGTACAAACATTAGTATAACCACATAAACCAACCGACCACACATAACCGCCAACGTGCTAGGTTATGTACATGTGGTAAAGGCATGTAATGTCATGCATGGAAGATTCCATGTGAGGAGAGGGAGGTGAAGCGGTGTTAGGGGGCTAGGCCCATGCATGGTAAGCTCCACATGAATAATGGAGTGGGTAAGGGTTATTAAAACCTTACCTAAAGATAAGTGGTGCCAAATGTGGGATCTTATCCATTTATTCAAAACCGCTCCCACTCACCTTAGCCACTAAAATGGATTTTGATTCCATTAAAATATGCAATCCGCTCCATTTGGGTTTCAATCCCATTTATTTAGCAAATCCGCTAAATTTGGGATTATATCCCACTTCACATGCTATGCTATGGTAAGGCTAAAATTAGCCTTAGGGATAAAATGTAATGCATTGTATAAGGGCCCTAATTTTTGTATAAATAGGGAACCCATTTCATTGTCACACACACACACACACATACAACACAATGGATAAGATCATTCCTAGAGCTCGAAAAGGCGAAGAGCGAGCCAAGAGGAGAGTTAGTTGTCATGGGCATAGTTGTGTGAAGACCTAATTTATTCAGGCATTATTATTTTAATTATTATTGACCTATTATTTTTAGGCAATAGTAAATTAAAATTATTGTGGCTAGGAGTTATTAATACTACCTAGTCAGTCCATAGCGCCACACCAAATTATTGTGAATCCTGGAATATTGACAGGAGTGCCATAGGGCGTTACGAAGCATCTGGAAGAATGATCAAGAACCAAAGGATTCCGAACAGTGGAGCTGGTGCCTTCGAGCTTGCTGAATATGCCAAGAAAGGGGAAGTTGGGTGTTATTTTTCACCCTTATCTTTTGAAGGTCTGGTTATTATTCTAAGCAAGTTCTTAATAGTTTCCATTAGGTTTTCTTGTGAAAGTACTATTGTAACTTACAAGTTTTGACTAGTGGAATGGTTTGAAAGAACTCAGAGACATAGGCAATTGCCGAACTCTGTAATCAATTTTTGTGTAATTTTCTTTATTGTCTTACATTAATTTTTAAATTGATTACTTAAAAAGAGTGAATTGTCGGTAATAATTAAAGCCTACAAGGGTCCAAGATCAGGTAGATAAAAACTTGATTATTTTTTGGATCAGGGTATGAAGGCGTGCTAGAAGGTTATAGCTAGGGTGTGAAGATGTACTGCACAGAATGAATTTTTTTTGTTAATGAATGAGAGGATATTTGGTAGGTGAAGGAGCAATAAATGCATAAAAATTTGAAAAATCTATATACGGATGAGATGTGAATTCATTTTTACCGTTGTGATTAAGAGTATTTGAAAGAAGCCAACTGCGAAGTGCCGAGTGATCATTTTAAGGTGTGAGAGGTGTGTAACCATTTGTGACAAAGAGATCTGTGTGCAGAAGAAGCTTGTGTCCCCAGTGGTGAAGGGTTTGAGCTAATCAAGGTGAAAGAGATGAGTTAGGGGCCTATAATTTCACCTAGGGCATGCTGAATTGAACTAGGGTTTTCTTCACACATTGTAGAATTTGATCAGAAAGGATCTACAAAGGATTGCAAGGTAAAAATGGCACCCAAGAAGGCAGTTGCAACAACAACAAAAGGAAAGAAGAAGATGGATCTTCTAGAAGGAAGAATGGCATCAATGTACAATGTTGTATTGGTTTTGTAGAATGAAAAAGGAGAGATTGTGAGGGATGAGTTGGAATCCATTGCTGTGGACATTCTAGAGAAAGTAGAACAAGCAACTGCTGAATGACAGGCCTTGGAGGCCAAAATAAAGGCAGAGTATCCAGAGTCGATACTTCAAAGTGATACAGAAGAGGTTGCTTCATAGCCTCTTGAATATTCTTTATTTATCTAAATTATTTCATTCTTATTCTTTCCATTCTTCTATTCTTTACTGCAATTTTTGGAGATACCCATTATCGGGATGACAATGAGATTAGTGTGGGGTAATGTTGATCAGAGAATACTTGTTAGAGATCACACAAGAAATATGCATGGGAAAGCAGGTCAGGATCAAGGGTACAGAGGGACAAGAAGAACCCACGTGTGGAGGGAAAGTTCAACATTTGGGACTTAGCCTATTTTGAGCATGAAGACCTATTTTTAGAATATGGCGTGTGTAACACACCAATGATGCAGGGACGTGCGTGACACACATTGTCTATCTTTAGAGCATTAGGTTGAAGTATTTTGCATAGAGATGAGCTAAGAATAGGATTGTCACTTTAGTTAACTATAAGAGGTCTATAGATAGCAAATGATGTGTGGCTATTAATAGAATATGAACTATTTATGGAATAGATAAGTGGTGAAGGGAAAGTCCCCACCCTATATATATGATATGAAGAACATAGTAGAATATACATAGAGAGAGATGGATGTATAAAAGTATAGAGGTATGTGCATATGATTGGATTACTGTATCAGATCCATGCACGCACCGGTATAGATTTGCATTATTGTAAGGAGCTTCTGTGTTATTAATAGATGGAAGATATTAGCCGAACCTAAGTGTCATTCTTGTGTGTAATTGAGTAGTGCATGTTCTTGATTCATTCATGATTACTGTTTAAACTTGTTCTTTCATAAATCTGAATGTAGCATGCATTGTAGAATGATGGATTAGCTATGGATATAAATGTTTCTTCCTTCATCATGCTAACATCCTGCTACAACAACCCTAATGAGGGACCTGGTACCTTTGCGTACTTTGGGTGAGCACTCAGTCTAGGCTGAGTAATGTGCTAGCGTGACTAGGGTGTTATCTGGTAAATTTTAGGCTGCATCAACTTGGGTGACATTCTTGAAGGAAAAATCAAAGGCACATGACAAGTGCAAAATATTCTATGTTAGGAAATCAATTATTAGTGCTTACATTAATAAGTTAGTAAGCTATATTTTTTTGTTATTACTTGTATTTATTGTTAAAACAACATTTGTTACACCCGTAATATTATAAATGGGTCAGTATTTTCCTATTTTGTAGGAGGTATTTTTCCTACCTCCACGGATATATAATAGCCATTTTAATATGCAACTTATAGAGAATAAATTATATATTTCCTATGTCAATCTACTGCTCCACTTTCATCTTGTATCATATATGGTATGGTTATGTGAAAGTAATTATAGGGGTTGTAGCATTGTGCTTCACCTTTGAAGATGAGAAAATATTATTATCTATGAGATTATGTGTGGATAGATTTATTGACTCCACATCCTTGTAATTATTTTTTACGTATATTCCCCATACTTGATTTGTGCATGCACAAAAATTTAGGCCACCATTATTTTATTGTGGAGGATAATTTGAAAGGGTTATTATGATGGCACATTTTCTTACTAATATTTGATGGTTGTGTAAGCCTTCCATTACAAAATCTGACAATGATACTCGTGATGACACATTTTTGTAAAGGAGACATTTTTAGATAGCTGTGCACATTGCATCTCTAGTGAATTCTTTCCAAGGTTCAAAATTCCAAAACCCAGCTGTATTTTATTTGGCATAGTCGTTTCATTTTGTATTATGTCAAATTTCTTTTTCTAGATCATACTCATCATAGTAGAATCATGGAATTGCATGTCATTATTTTCCATGCATTCAGATTATAACCTCGATCAACAAATGGTTGACGCCCACTGTCAGAGAATACCATGCCCAATAATCATTTACTAATTAAACACAAAGATCTCCTAATATTTAGTCAAATCTACCCATGCAACACATGTACATATTTCTGCTTGGGTTTAACGTATTAAAAATAACCCATGCTTTGTTGAAAAATTGATTAAAAGTACTCGTTGGTAGATTCTACATCCAGAACATCATTCTGTTACACCAATCTCCAATCCCATCAACATGCACAGTCATTCAATAGATGACATCATTTTTGTAAGATTACTCAAATTTATTTGTGTGTTTAAATTTGTTGATAGAGTCTAAAATTTTATTTGTCTCTCTTTTGTGAAAAGTGTAGGTTTTGTTATAAAATTATTTTTGTATGTAGTGAGTAATTTTAAGTGTCTTGTTTTTGTTTAAAATTTAATCTTTTATGTCAATGACTAGTATTGTTAAAAGGTTTTTGTTATTTTTAATTGTTGATAAGTTTTATTTTCTTTATAAGGGTTAGAGTCATTATCAAAAGTATTAATTGGTTAAATGAGTGAAATTATATTATCAAGTCTTAATAGTCAAGTTTGTAAAAGAGTCAACTATTGTGTTATTAGATTCAAAAGAAGTAAGTTGTCAAAATATCGTCATTTATGTCATGTCCATTATCAAGTTGTTATCAAGTATTTTTAGGTCCATTTTCAAAAATTCAAAGAGTCAAAATATTATAAAAATAACAAAATTTTCCTTAAAGATGCATTTTAGGTGTTATCCGATGTCCTGACAACCATTGATCCTAAAAATCCAAATTCACTGAGTTAGAAACATCTGACTAGAGGACAAAGGCATTGGAGGTTGGAATTCGATCAATGAACTCTTATTAGTCACCAACGATGGGGTCACATTTTTCTATGGAGACAATTTTTTGGTGTGAGTATTTGCTTTAAGTTTTTGCAGTGTGTTTATTTTTTAGAGTTCCTGTTTTGAGTGGTTATGGATGTTGTAAAAAGAGTTGTGTTGGAGTGTAGATGACTATCAGGAATCCTCTGATTGAAATGATCCTCTTATTCCCGTACATTTTTGGAATATGGTTTGTGTGTGAATACGTTTACTTGCAATGGTGACCATGTGCAATAAGATCTAACTAGTAAGTTCTAGTCAGTTCTATGTCTTTGATATGATTTACTTCTCAGTGGTTGTGTATGGAAATTTCATATTGTGGGGGGGAAACATGACACCAATGTTGCATTTTCATTCTGTGCCCAAAATGACTAAAGTCAAAGGTGACTTCAAGTGGTAGTGGCAGTTTCCTATGTTGTTTGAGATCGAGTGGAAGTGATTGAGAACAGTGGCTACAATTAAGAACATTGTGATTCTTATAGGAATTAATGGGAAATATATTTTATGTATATTTTCTATTGTGCAATTTTGTAATAAGCAAGCTACGATTCTGATATACTTCCTTGATGTACAAGCATAGTAGTGAACAAAAGCACCAGAGTAAGTTAGTTCATGGATCTTGAAAGGGTTTGTAGGAGGATCCAAAAAAACCACATGAGGTGGATAGTTGATGGGGCATGTTCATGTAAAGGTTTGTGGTAAACTTGTTTAAAACCATAGAAGGAGATATCATTTATTTTGATCAAGATTATGAGTTACATAGTAGGAAATTTTTCACAGGGGTGATCATATTGTAGATGAGTGTGTGTATGTTTTTTTACCATGTTCGCACAAGGGGAGAATTTTAGGAAATGAATTATCAGTGCTTACATAAATAAGTTAGTAAGCTATATTGTTTTGTTGTTAGTTGTATTTATTGTTGAATGTTTTTTGTTACACCCATAATATTATAAACGGGTCAGCTGTTTCCTATTTTGTAGGAGGTAGTTTTCCTACCTCCATGGCTATATAATAACCATTGTAATATGTAACATATATAGAAGAAATTAATAATTTCCTTTGTCAATCTATTGTTCTATTTTAAATCAAAGCACTAGTTGAGAATTAGAATATTGTGAAGATTAAATGTCTGAGATCTGATAGAGGAGGTGAGTTTTGGTCCAATGCATTTGATGATTAATGTGAAGAACATAGTATAAGAAGAATTTTTCAGCTGCTAGGACAACCTAGCAGAATGGGTTGTGAAAATAAAAATAGGACTACCCAAGAAATGAGAAGGACTATGCTGAATGATTCAAAACTAACTTATAGTTATTGGAGAGAGGCAACAAGCACACCTTTACATATCTTGAATAGAGGTCAAATAAGGGTTAATAAAAATCATACTCCCTATGAGATATGGAAGGGAAGATATGCCAATGTAGAAGACTTTATGGTATTTGGGAGTAAGTGTTTCATCAAGAGAGATGAAGAAGATATAGGAAAATTTGACTCAAGAGTTAATGAAGTAATATTTTTGGGATATTCAGGAGTAAGATCAACTTATAGGTGTTATAACAAGAGATTACAAAAGATAGTAGAAAACACAAATGTAAAAATTGACAAGACATTCTCAATAAGCTCAAAGGATACTCCATAGGATGTGAACTCTAACAATAAGGAAGAATTCCTATAATCTGATGGATAAGAAGAGGAAGCCAAGGAGAGACAAGAATCTAAGGGAACTACAAGGAAGATTCAAAGAGATCATAATGTAATATAGATAATTGGTGTTAGGAATGCAAGCTTAATGACAAGAAGAAAACTGGTAAGCAATTCTAATCAAGACAATATTTCTCTTTTGTCTAAAATAGAACCTAAAAGCATTCAATAAGCAAACAAAAAGAAATATTGGATAAATTCCATGAATTAGGAGATAGATCAGATAGAAAATAATGAAACATGGGAACTAGTGCCTAGACCTAAATATTAAAAATGTCATTAGTACTAAATAGGTGTATAGAAACAAGCTAAATGAAAAAGAAGAGGTTACTAGGAACAAATATAGATTGGTGTGTAAGGGTTATGATCGAGTGGATTTAGAGGAAACATTTTCTCTTATAGCTAGATTAGGGGTAATCATGTTATATCTTGCATATGTAGGTTTCAAAGGTTTTAAAGTATTTCAAATGGATGTAAAGTTATCCTTCTAGAATGGACATTTGGAAGAAGTATACGTAGAGAAACTTGAAGTTTTCTCTCTTTTAGATACTCAAGACTATGTATATAGATAAAAAAAAATTTAAGGTCTAAACGATGATCCTAGATCTTGGTATGCTAGGTTAGAAGGGTATCTATTGGATCAAGGTTTTAAGAGAGGAGAAGTAGATAAAAACTTGTATGTAAAGACTAAGGGTGATAAATAGTTCATAGTTTTTGTTTATGTAGATGATATTATATTTAGAGGGAATTATGATAAGATGAACAAGGAATTTGTAGAAGAAATGGAGGAGGAGTTTGAAATGTATATTCCCGGTGAGTTATCCTTCTTTCTTGGGTTGTAATTTATCAATATGAGAAATCTATCTTCATCTCACAAACCAAATACATAAGGGAAATGTTGAATAATTTTAATATGGAGGATCAAAAGGCTGTTAGTAATCCTATGATTAATGGATGTAAGTTGAGTAAGGAGGACAAGTCTTCTAAAGTTGATCAAATATCATACATGTCAATAATAGGGAGCCTATTGTATATAACTACTTCTAGGTATGACATCATGCAAGTAGTAGGGTTGGTAGGAAGATTTCAAGTTGATCCCAAGAACTCTCATCTACAAGTAGTCAAGATAGTTTTTAGGTATCTCAAAGGGAATATGGAGTTTTGGTTATGGTACCCAAGAAGAAAGGATTTCAAGTTGGTAGTTTATACAGATGCAAATTAGACAAGAAGCCTAGATGATAGGAAACACACTAGTGGAGAAGCCTTCTTCTTAGGAGGGTGTGTTGTCTCATGGATCAGAAAAAATAAATCATCTGGGTCCTTATCAAGCTATGAAGTTGAATACATTGCTGCAATAACCTTTTGCACTTAAACCTTATGCATGAGACAAACTCTAAAAGACTATAAGGTAGAGTTTAACTATCCTACCCCCATTTACTGTGATAATACAAGTGTAATTAGTGTCTCAAAAAATCATGTCATGCATTCAAGTACCAAACATATTCCTATTTGGTATCACTTTATAAGAGAAAAACTTAATGAGAAAAGTATTAGGATGGAATATGTGTCTACTAAGGATCAAATTATGGATATTTTGACCAAACCACTACCAAAGAATTTTTTTGAATATCTTATGTAGGAATTGAGTGTGATTCCTATATCCAACAATCGTTAATTGAGTGAAGGACTCAGGGGGGATAAAAAATTAATATTTTAGCTTCAAGTGCAGGAAAGAAGTATAGAAGATGTGTGCATAAAGACAAGGGGAAAAAATCAAGAAGGTATACATGAAGATAAGGGGAGAATGTGTTGAGTTCAGGATCAAATGACAATATTTTAAAGGTGACAACTTTGAAGACCCTTTGTTATTAATGTCAAAATGGGGAGAAGGATTAGATTGAGGAGTAATTTCCATCAATGAAAAATGGGGACATTGTTGGTATTGTGTTATCATTGATGTCAAAGTGTGATGATGAATGTGTTGAATTATGAGTGGTCATGGAGTGATGTCATTGATGTGGTCAAGAGTCATAGGTCATTAATGACAAAGATTGATGTTTGAGGTGTCAAGATGTTGGAAAAAGAAGTGTGATGCCATATCATGTGAAGGTTAATTGGTAGTAAAGAAAACGTTTTATCTTTGTGTGTTGTGTTGCATGAATGGTCTCATGTATGATAGCTATTAGATGGTATGTCATGATGGATCATAGGTATGTTGAAGCTGGTTAAGCATAGTAAGAGCATTTATAATTTGGAGATAAAGTGTAGAGACACTCATGTATGTCTTAGAGTGTACTTATGAGGATAAGTTATGTTTTCTAGGTCTGTACCTAGACCTATCTTAAGCCCTAAGTAGCCTAATGAAGTAGGATGATATGATTCTGAGCTAAGTGTGCAAAGGTGAGCATTGGGAAATGTGTAGTAGGTTTTCTTAGAAGCGTGGATAAATTTTCAAGCCCTAGTTAAAAGGAAGAAGCATGAAAATGTGTTTTAGCCTCTAACAAGCTCGTAAAATTGAGAACCCAATCCCGAGAAGCACTTTCTTGTGCTCATTAGAATGTGTAACCTCTGCATGGAAGGCTAATATCTTCATGGTAGATGGGTAAGGGTCCTAGCTCAATATTCATGGCATTATTTTTTGGTTTAAGGGGTAGATATTTATGAACAATCGTTAAGAAGGTAAAATGGTCTAAAACCATCCTAAATCCTACTAAGGTAGTGATGGAGAATATATTGATCAAAATGGCCCAAAATATATTCGTTTAACTTGGTTGAGGATAGGATGTTGTAAAGGAATCTCTCAGGTATCTCTAGGTGGCATTGATGTGTCATGAAAGTGAGTGGACCCCATAATAAATTACAAATTTTTGAAGAAATTTATTTTTTCTCTCAAGTTTTACACTATATAGAGTGTGTAAATGGATGGTATAGGGGGTATGGAATCCATACTACATTTTTATGATTTTTCTTGGATGTGGTATATCCCTTAGGAGGTCTATGGAAGTCATTCTTGCAAGACTGGTTTTTAGGGTGTAATGACAGATTTTGGTGACCTGGTTGTAGAGATGTTCTTGGGATTCTAAACCCTGAGTTGTGGTGTATAATGAATTTTGAGGTATAATTAATGAATTTAAGGGAATTTATGTTATTTTGAGAAGATCTGTGCTCAATCAAATGAGGTGAAGTGGTGTGCACAAGCTGACTATTTTTTTCTACTTTTGGACTGGGCAGTTAGGGTGAAGAGATTGGTTTGCAAGACCAATATTGGCCATTGGACCATGTTTATTTTTCTTCTGAGGATGTTCATGGATGTTCTAAGGACCATGTAAAAGCATTATAATATTTTTAATGGGTCATTAAATGTTTTGTATGGTCAAGCCCTCTTGACTAGGTGTTCATGGTGCGAGGACAGTTCTGGGTATTCTTAGTAAAAAAATGTTCTCAAGAATTTGTGCCTTGAGTGATGGTGTTACAATAATATGACGATGAACTTGATGTCATGTAGTGTCATTTATTGCTTTATTATGGAATTACTAAGTGTTTTGATGAGTGGTTCAACTTCATGTGTGAATAATAGGTTTTTAGGTCACATACCTAATGAGGATAACCGATCCTAATGATCGCTTCATAGTATGATATGATGGTGCCAAGTTTCCATATGCTATTGCTGACCTAGATAGGTGAATACATGACATGTTCATTCTTTATTAATATTTTTGTAAGTGAATTTAATCTATGAAGTCCAAATGAGATGGTGTGTATGATATTGATTCATGTATATAATGTAAGTGAAGAAGAACTATTTGGTATTTGAGGAAGTAATAGATGTGAGTAAGAGTGTTGGGCCCCTAAAATATTTAATAAGTAAAAGAAGGTGAATGGGTGCATAAGACCTATTTGAAAAAGGGCACGTAAGGATAAAGCACGTAGGACAGGGTTTTAGGAGGGTTTAGTAGAACTAGTGGTGCGCGTGCACAAGGAAGAGCAAAGGTTTTGGGACTTAGCCATATTTGACATATCGGGTAAAACATGAGGAAAACAAGACCCAACTATGCATGCAGAGTGGATAAGATGCCATCCTAGAAACTTGGTGCCCACGAAAGGAATATACCTTGCAATAGAAGATTCCATAAGGTCATCATGGCAAAGGATGAAGAGCTCACATCTGAAGGAGCATGCTCCCATGGAGGACCACTTGGACACATGGAAATCTATCTACAAATTTAGAAAGGCATAACAGTGCTTTCTATGGCTATATATACGAGTGCCCAGTAAAAGAAAGATATAGATATATGGAGATATATACTCAGGAGAATGGAAAAGAGGTGAAGCAATACAAAGATACTATGAGATTTATGTGGGATGGGTTTAGAGGATCTGTAGGAGTTTGTTGTATCAAGGGGATGTGTCTGAATATGTTTATTATATAATGAAGGGGCTTAAGTCTTTTCTGATGTGTGACACTGGTCTGCACTATTATGTGGATATGTGATTTCCTTAGTAAATGTAATGTGGTTATCAACATACTCAATATGAATATATGTGTGGTTCTAGTTTTTACTTATATCTGTATGGATTGGTTACATATATATTTCATATGAATGGGTGTAAACCCCTATGCATTTCCTTTCTATTATGATTCAGATCTATGCTCTGTAATGCTATTCTTATTTGAATGAATACATTGGTCTAGAAGCCTGTTCTGATCTCTAAGATGAATGTATGGTTCATTTCCATTCTCTTCACTTAATTTTCTATCGTATATAATGAATTATCACAAAAATCACATAAAGGAGGGGCTCAACACCCGCGCGTGCCTTGGGTGAGTGCCCAGACCGTGTTGGGCGATAGGCTGATGCGTATGGGATTTTCTTGTTCTTTGGAAGGGTATAAAAATGAATACATCTTGGTTCTATTGTCAGGACCTATTTTTGAAGTTGTTGTGAGAAATGACATGCATCTTCATCTTTGTGATGTGTACTGATAGAGTGCATGACTTTAGAAAGTGTTGAAATGTGGTTCAAGAGCACGGAGGACGAGTTTTCTCAAAGATTCAATAATGGAACTAATTTCAGTACACGTAGATGGGTAGAAGAGAAACTATACCATGAGCTATATGAGACATTCTTTTATTGCTTCCTTGTAGAACTTTATGAATGGATTTTAACGTACGCATCCAGATCAAGCTAGTTCTATTGATTGCACATGTGGAGCAAAGATGACTATCAGAGGTTATAGGATGTAGATATGACTTGGATGTGTGCTATTGATCATTGGTGGAAGGGAGTGCTAGCCAGTTACACTTTAGAATATTCCATTTCAACGTATTCTTGCCCAGAAGTTTCTAAGTTTGAGTTTCTAAGGGAGCCTAGACGGTCATTTTTGAGTGCTATTCCCTTAGCTATAAAGATCTTAGTCGTTAATTTGAGTTTAGAAGCATTCCCCATGGATTGCTAAGGTACTTTGAGAAATGGGAGAGGAAGCTAGGGCAGAGGAAGATGGCAGAAATTAAGATTGAAAAGGAAAGGGAGGAGAGATCACTCAAGTATAACGAATCTCGTGAAAGGGAGATGACTAGACAACATGAGGTTGCAAGTGTGATAGATCTATGGAGGCAGAGATTGTGAGAGGGTGTTAAAGTTCACATGGAGGACATGGTTCTTGAGTAGTTTTTGCTACCCAATCTTGGAAAGTATGGAAGAGAGGCCCCTTTAGCTTCAAATGATAGTTCATCACATGGAGAAAGAAGATCCGTCTACGTGCATTTGAACCCCCCTGGTGACCAACCCCTAGCACTTGGTTTTCTAAATCAAGGGAGAAGTATTGACAACAATTTTTGGTATCAATGGGAGTGACCGTTTGGAACCCAGGACGTATTATTTTTCATTCGGAACATCCATGGCTGCACATACCATTCCAGTGTTTGGATGAATTTTTGGGCAAAGTGCAAGTATGCAAGGTTTAGGCAATGTATTAGGGAGTGGTGTGGGATACACTTCTAGTAGTGGAGCAATCTCATAGACCATTGGTTCACAGTTCAGTGGAACATTGGGGACACTAAGCACAGCCACTTCAGGCCCGTTTTCAGTTACAGGAGGATCTAGAGGTGGAACTGGTGGATCAGAAGGCACATGACCTAGTGGATCCAATGGATCTGGTGGAGGGAACATAAGAGGAAACACCAGAGGAAACTATAGATCTGGATTAGGAATATAGGGGCCTTAGCCAACTCCTCAAGTGTTCTTTGAGATGTCTTTACACTTTCCAGATTACCTAGGTATAGAGGATGCTACAAAAAATGTGCACAATTGTGAATTACTATGGCGCGCAAAGCAGATCACTACCCTGGAGTGAAAGGCAAGTTAGTTTTCAACAATGTTACAAGGGCATGTGCATAGATGGTATATGAAGTATGACCTCTATCAGATAGTGGTAGACTATACCACATTGAAGATTTCCTTCCTAGTAGATTTCCATATACCGAAGTTTGAGCAAAAGAGCATCAACACTTTGAAGGAGATCTAGCAAGGAATGACAGAGAGTGTGTGGGAGTATGATGCATGGTTTAAAAATCTCATGTCAAAAATATCATATGAAATTCACCCTTCACAACATGCTCAATTGTTTCTTGGAGGGTTGATCACTCCATTTAGGAGGGCATTGTCACATGAAAAATTTAATGACCCGTGTGAGGATCTAGAGGCTGCCTTACGCACTAAAGTAGTTGGGAGCGTTGATACTAGTGTGAGCCATTTTTCTGAAGGCTCAAATAACTACCATGGCCAAGTAGTTAGAGAGGTTATCTGAAAACTCTAAACATGAGACTTGTAGTGGTCTTTGGTGTGTGGATTGTGAAGTATAGGGGCATGCCAAGGATAGTTTCACCCAGAAGTCAGTACGCACCATAGTAGTATATTGTGAAATCTATCACTAGGACCATGATGCGAGTAGATTTCCCTTATTACAGTGCATAATATGGAAGAATGTGTCTTTATACTACAATATTTACACCTGTACAACCCATGATACTAAGCATTATAGGCTTATTGAACAAATTCATGAGGCTATTGATCATGGTGTGCACTAGACCAGCCTTGCTAGTAGTTCTGAGGAAGATGATCACCGTTATGAAGGATGTGTGTATGGAGGGGCATGTGAGAGAGGTTCGTGCAGAGGATTCCATGGTCACAGTAACCACGAAGGAGGAAGAAGTGAGTTCCCACAAGGAACTTGCTATAATTGTGGATCTATAGAACATTATAGGCATGAGTGTCCAGATTTATTGTAGTGCTCATGGTGCGAGAAGAAGCATAAGTATGAGGAGTGCCATGATTTGTTTGAGCACATTAGCCAACAGTATCGGAAGGAAAAAGGCGCTGGGATGGTGAGTATAAAGAAGTCTGACACATAGTGGATGCCTAGAGTGGCTCGTGAGTTAGGGTTAGAACCTGTTTTGGTGACAATATGAGTAGAGGCTGTGTATGCAAAGGAAGTACCAAAGAATATGCCACACATCAGAGTAGAGCGTGATAGGTGTTGCATGCAAACCTTCCCCCCATAGCATTGACTATGAAAAAGAAATCACACTGAATGTAGTTTTGGATGGTTAGCTACTGAGTAACATATTGATTGACATGAGAGCATAAGTTAATGTTCTTACATTGGATGCCTGACATCAAATGGGAAGGCCCACATTATAGCCATCTTCGAATGTGCTATATATGAAAAAAAAATTAAGGCAATGACCATTAGAGTATTAAAGGATGTAGAGATCACCATTTAGGGGGCCAAGTTTGCTGGAGACTTCAAAGTCTTGGTGCTCGCTGAGGCAAACAATTTTCCAGCATTACTTGGGTGCCCTTGGTGTTATAAGAACAACGCAGACCTAAGGTTCAACAAAGGATATATCAGTTTCAAGAACAAAGAAGAATGGGTCATCATCCCTTTGATGGATGGGAAGTTGGTGCCTTACACTAAACCTTTGGGAGAAGAGGTCCTTGATATAATTTTTGTGTGCTCCATCAGAGACCTAGAGATAATTCATTCTACAAAAGGAGTTATCCAATTTGAGGATGCTCAGTATGTGAGTGATACCACAAACATGGCATGTGATAGTTGGGTGCATAGGACCTATGAGTTAATTGGAGGACAATTGAGGGGGTTCTGTAACAAGAGTGACCAAGGTGTGCTCACTCAAGTGCCTAGGAGGAAAGAAGTTGCCAAGTTACTCTGGGGGAGCATACCCTGAAATTTTCTTACGGGACATGGAAGCTCAGTGGAGGAGTGAGGATGAAAGAAGGGGGATGTTGAACTATATCCTTCTCAAGAATGTAGCACAATGGTGGTATACACACCATGAGAATCTTTTATAATGGTGTGAAGTGAGAATTTCCTTCTTTTTCATATTCTCTAGAAGCAATGCGCCCACTGTCATACAAGAATATCATGGCAAGGAGCCCGCCTCATTCCATATCCAAGCTTGTGAGAAGGTCTGGATAGGAGGCCTAGAGGCCTTTCCACCATCATTATGGGTGCATAAGTTTTATTCCACATTACAAGGTTGTGTGCACGCATGGTATATCCACTTAGAAACACACTGCTAGATGGGAAATTGGAAAGAGATGACAACTGATCTCATCCAAGCTTTTGAATATCGGAGCACAAAGCCATTAGTGGATAAGGCATTAAAAGTTATGAAACACCTTACGATGGGGGATAATGCCATGGAAAAAGACATGCTACTAGATTTTCTAGGTGAGCCCATTTTAGAGGCATGCTTAGATAAAGATGAATATGAGAAGATACAACTTAAGCACATGTCCATAGAAAAGGAAAAATGAAAGATGGTTGATGTCATAGATGGTGAGGAGATCAAAATTCTAGATGTTAACCAATCTATAGGTACGCATGATGTTATGGATAGCACTAATGAAAGGATACATGCCTATAATGAGCCCCTAAAAATGAAGAAGGTTAATATTGGGTCAGAAGCAGAACCCAAGGAAGCTATCATTGGAGACTATTGGTTAGATAAGGAGGTCTCAAAGATCATTGATCTGTTATGCGAGTTCCAATATTTGTTCTCACGCGGGTATCATGAACTTAAAGGCATCCACCATTCTTTGGGGGAGATGAGGATAAAAATTAGGGAAGGTGTGCACCAAATCTAGAAGAGGCCATATCGGATGAACCCAGATTTGAGTGTACAGGTCAAGGAGGAGATAGAAAAAATGGTAGCGTCAGGTATCATTAAGACTGTTGAAGAGTCAGAATGGATAAGCCCAATGGTCATCAAAATCAAGAAAGAAGGGAGGATAAGGATCTATGTTGACTACAAGGACCTGAATGTAGTATGTGTCATTGATTCCTTCCCAACCCCATTTACTAAAGAAATCTTAGAGGGAGTGGCTGGGCGTGAATTCTACTCTTTCATGGATGGGTTCTTAGGGTACCACCAGGTAAGGATTACAAAGGAAGACTAGAGAAAGATAACTTTTTCCACTGAATGGGGAAGCTTTTCCTATACGGTCATGCATTTTGGATTGAAGAATACACATGCTATGTTCTCATGCATTGTAGTATAAGCCTTTTAGGACTTCATCCATAAATTTCTTTAGTTCTATTTGGATGACTGGAACTTGTATGGTCTAGTCAGACCATTGTGATAACTCAAGAATAATGTTTGAAAGGTGTCAACAAGTGAGAATATCCCTCAACATCAAGAAGTGTGTCTTTCCTACCCCATTTGGAACCTTATTGGGGCATATCATATGCAAGGAGGGCTTACTAGTAGATCCCACCAAGGTTACAATCATTGTGGGTTTAGGGGATCCTACTAGCCAAAGTGCCATGCACGGATTCCTTGGAAATACATGTTACTATAGGAAGTTCATTAAGGGATATGCCAAGATCACAATGCCCTTGGATGAATTTCTTAGACACAAGAGTTCCTTTCACTGGGGAGAGGCACAACAGAGGGCATTCAAAAATTTGAAGGATAGGCTTGTCACAATACCCATACTCCATTTCCCCATTTGGGATAAGCCTTTCCATGTTCATGTGGATGCCTCTAGTACAATTGTTGGATAAGTACTTGCATAACATGGTGAAGGGATTATTGACCATCCCTTGTGTTTTGCAAGTAGAAAGTTAACATCAATAGAAAAAAATTACATCACTATTGAGTGTGAAGCACTATCCATGATTTATGTGCTCCACAAGATTAGGAAATATCTACTGATAACACCATTTATATTCTACACAGACCACATGGCATTAAAATAATTAGTAAGCAAGCCCATTTTGTAAGGGCACATATTTCAATGGGTCCTGCTATTCCAAGAATTTGAGTTCACAGTTGTTGTCAAGCTAGGGTAGAGTAATTCTAGACTCAATCACTTGTCTAGATTTGACTCAAGAGAGGACACACAAAGCATTGAGTATTCCATTCTAGACATGAAGCTATTTAGGTTGTGGTGCACACCCTCAAACTTAAAGGATATTGCAGTGTTTCTCAAAATAGGTGTGGTGCAAGAAGGGATGAAGGCATTAGAGAGGAAGCAGTTAGCCATATGCACCGCACCCTACATGTTGGTTAATGGTGATTTATAATAGCTAGGATGTGATGAAGTGTTACACTGATGTGTGCTAGAACATGAGCACCTAGCTATTATGGAGGAGGTGCATGGAGGAAGTGTAGGTGGACATTATGTAGGGGATGCCATTGCACCTAAGATATTACAAGATGAGTTATGGTTGGAGACCCTATATCAAGATTGAAAAGAGTATTGCAAGGCATGTGATCATTGCCAGCACCTTGAAAAACTAGGGTGGAGGGATGAAATGCCTTTGCACCTTATTCCAAGGACAGATCCATTTGAAAAGTGGGCCATAGATTTTTTAGGTCCCATTTTGCCAGCCACACATAGGATGGTAGCATGCTATGTCATCACTTTCATGGACTATTTGACAAGATGGGTAGAAGCAACGCATACCAAGGATTGTATAGTGGTTACAGTAGCCAGGTTTCTATGGGAAAATATCATTACAAGGTATGGATTCCTGCTGAGCTTAACTAGTGATAGGGGTACACATTTCCTAAATGAGACCATCAGGATTCTATTAGCATAGTTCATGGTGGCTCATCCTAAGACTATCCCTTACCATCCATAAGAAAATAGGACTACCAAGGCATTTAATAAAATACTGTGTCATACCCTGACAAAAATTTGTGATGTTGGTAGACAAGATTGGGATGAAAAAGTATCAACATTTCTATGGGAATATAAGACAACCTACAAGAGGTTGAAGAAAGCTACACCATTCCAATTGGTATTTGGCGCGAAGGCTGTCCTACCCATTGAAATCATGTTACCTTCTCTACGTATAGTGCGTGTAGGAGGATTGGTTGATGAACAAGCACTGGAGGAAATGATTGAAAAATTGATGAAATTAGATGAGAGACGATCATTGGCCAGGTGGAGTCAAAAAACTGAAAAGGCTAAACAAAAAGCATGGCATGATCACCACATAAAAAAAAAACAATTTGAGGTTAGGCAGATGGTATTGTTATATGATTGAAAGTTTCTGTGCCATCCCATAAAGTTGAAATTCCATTGGTTGGAGCCCTATATCATCTCAGAAATCCTTGATTAAGGTGCGTACCAGTTGAGAGTGCTGGATGGGATAAGATTTTCTTGGTGTTTGTAATAAGGCAATATTGCCAGTTAGTTTAGAAACTTCCCTTTATGGAATTTCCTTTCTTGTGTTTCCATTTCTCATTGTTTGTTTTGCTGTTTATTTTGTGCCTTGGGTTCCGGTAACCACATTAATTTTTGAAGGTTGTGCATGTGCAAAGGACTGCACATCTATTTTAGTGTGGGGTGGAGTGATGTGAAGTATAGGCCCGTAATACAAGTTGAAATGGTAGTAGAAGTTGCGGTGAATGGCCCGGTTTATGGATACAAAGTTTGCAAGGATAAAGGAAGCGCATGGAAGAAGAGGTGGATGAAAAAGGTTGATGTTAGGGTAAGACTTCAGAGAAACCATGTACTTAAGAGGAAAAAGTGCAAGAATAACACAAGGTAGGTGAGAGCCAAAATCAGGTGGACAGAAGAAGTGCCTTTGGTGCTGTTGACATGTGCGTAAGGGTCTTTTGTCAGGATGGATTTTTTACACACAAGAAGGTTATAGAATATTTTACACAAGATTGGGTGTGAGAGAGAAGGTGCGTAAGGCTAACTTGGTGAAAAAATCTGCATTTAGTGTTAAGTATGGTGGTAGGTAAAATAACATTTAATTTTGGAAAGAAGGAAAAGCTATAAACAAGAAGTCAGGAACTTCATTATTTTACCTTGCATTTATGAAGTGAAAATATCTCTCATGAACTAGGGCATCCAAAGGCGATCTGTACGAAGAAAAATATAATAAATCTAAGAGGACGTGACTAGAGTAGATCTGCAAACTAGTAGGAAAGGAGTACATGAGTGCGGAGGAAGTTTTTGAGAAGCACTAACTTATGGAAGAATTTTTCCAGTCAGGGTTTGATGGCTAGGACATGGTGTTAGGAGGGTTTCTTCACAAGATTAAGTCTTGGGGTTAGATAAAGTTATAGAGCAGAGAAAGGATAATACATTTGAAGTGTAACCAAACCTGAAGAATGACACCAAAGAAAGCAACCACATCACCTAAAAAGGATAAGGGAAAGAGCAAGGGGAATCAAATTACTACCGTTGTAAGCAAAAATGAAGAGTGGTACGTTGAGATGCAATACCCAGATGGGGTATTGATAGGAAAAGAATGGGAGTTTCATTTGAGGAAAGTGACTGTGAGTGACTATAATCATCACACCAAGATGACAGAGAAATAAATGGCTTTGGAGTTGGTTCACCCAAAAAACAAGAGGATACCAGAGGGCATGCCCATATACGATGATGAAGTAAAAGTCAAATTAGAGAAGGAAGGGTTACTGAAACTTTACGAATTATCCTACTTTGGAAAACTTGAGCATCTCTATCAGTGGATAATGGCACACATTCACGAAGACCATTTTTATTTCATGGGGTGTAAGATGCACATAAATCCCCAGTTGATTTCCAATTTCATAGGCCTTATCTGTGAGGGGGGTATAATTGATGATGACCTAAGCGACATAGAGGCCATCAAGGAAACAATAGCCGAGTATGACTATAAGAAAGGATTTCCATACTTTCACATCACAGAGATCTAAGACCCCATAATGAGGATGGCCGTGTGCTTGGTAACCAAGCTCAATGATCAAGAAAGATGGTATCAAGTGAACAAGGCATGGCTAAACGTATTCTAGAAAATATCTGAGGGGACCATCTACAACTTGTTCACTTTGAATGTGGATGAAATCATTAGTAGTGCACAAGAAGGTGAGAAGAAAATATTTGGAAATGTCCTCCTCACAATTTTTTTCTCAGAGATCAAATTTCTTGATGGGTTGGAAAATTTTGTTTGGGAGTACCCAGAAGAGGATCCCTCACCCGCGAAGAGGTTCACGAAATATGATTTTGAGACCATGATAACGAATCACAAGGCGCGCTTAGAGAAGTGGTAAAAGCATATGAGAGATGTGTTTAGGGTGAAATGGAGGATTCTAGAGAATTTACCCATGCTCGTGAAGTGAGAAAAATAATTTGCAGTGTATCAACACTTCTGCATTGGCAGATTTAGGTTGACAAATGAAACAATGAGCCCTTAGTGCAAGACTCCCTTCTCCTTCACCATGTAATACTTCCTAGTGGAGGTGAATGGGATAAAAGAGGCCTAGAGACTAAGGTTTGACCTTAGTAAGGTGAATCAAGACCACAGAGAGCTACGCATGAAGTTAGTCTACCCCAAGAAGCACACATACGTGGAGAGATATGTCTCCCATGAGATACAAATGATGATGCCTGTAACATTGCCAATCAATGGAAGGGTTGCAGAAAGGATATACATTTGCATAAGGTCAAAATTTGAAAAGGGCACATACTTGGAAAATAATGTATCCATCCTTCAGGACCCTATAGGAAGAAAGAAGCCCGTTCCAAAGAAGAGGGAAAGAGAAGAGGTGCAGAAAGCACCAAGTGTTCAGATTACACAAGGGGTAAGCGTACTGGAGACAAGTGCTAATCTTAGTACTTAAGCACAGAGAAAAAATTCCCCAATGAAAGGAAATACTCTAGAAGAAGAAGTGCCAGAGCATGAAGAACCCATCACTCAGGAGAAGTCACCAGAAGAGGAGGAAAAGGAAGTAGAACCTCCTATCAGGAAGAAGTAGAAGGTGACAAAGGAGGATTAATTGGAGGGTACAAGGAGCTTGGAGGCCTATAGAGGTGAAAGAGATAATGATGATGATGATGAACTTGAGGTAGTTCAAGGCCATCCCTTATTTGAAGTACATGACTCGAAGGAGGAAGGAGAGGAAGAAGAAAATGAGTACATCTTTGTCAAGAGGAAGAATGACAAGGAAGAGGAGGATACTCAAGACAAAGGGGTAAGTGAAGAAATTACAAAAGAAAAAAGGACCCCAAGCCTCACAAAGGATCAGGTAGATGAGGGTAGAGAAATAGGCAGTGAAAATCATTGAAGACTTGGTAGAGAAAGAGATGAAACATAGCGCAAACATAGTGATGAAGGAAGAAGAGGAGGAGAGAAAAGAACAAGAATATGGCAGCATGGGAGGAGATCCAAGTTTGGCTGTAAGATTTCCTAAGGTCACACGCATGGGGAAAAAGAGCACATAAGCATCACAAGTTCAGAGGATGGGCTACATTGATGATCCAAACAAGGTGTTGCACGCACAATTTCAAAGCACCATGCCAATGGAGCAACTCTTAGCTATAACATCATTTGATGAGGAAGGTGCATACCCTCGAACAAGGAAAATGATTTCTTGGGAATTTGAGTCCCACATTGATGAGCTAGAATTTAAAGTAAGCCAAGGGGAAATAATGAAGATACCAGAGTCAAAAGGAGACAACCCCTTGGTAAATGCTCAACGGCTATTAGATGAGAAAATCTGCAATGTGCTGAATAAGGTTTTGGTTAAGGTAGAAGTCAAGATCTTTAGGAGGAATGAGAGGGTGAAGTTCTTAGAGGAAAAAATAGAGAATAAGGAAGAAGAGATCAAGGAAAGAACCAATGACTTAAATTGGGAGGAACTAATTAATGCTTAACTAAGGCATGAGTTAAAGGAATAAAAGGAAAGGGAGCACGAGGTTTACAAGAAATTAGAGATGATCACAGGTGCCATTGTCTTGAAGCATCTAGATCTAACACCACCAGTGAAGAAGTATGGATCCACCCTGGAGTGCCTAGGGGACTTGACTCGTGTCCTCACAATGGAAAGGTGACCACTAGCCTTGGAGTTTACAGAGGAGGCATCGACGTACAAAGAGAAGGAGGACAAGATGAAGGTTATGGCAATTGTTGCTTTGTACAAGAAAGTCCTCACTAATGTGAAATCCACCACCCAAGTCACTGAGGCTACCTATGAAAACTACACTGATAGAGATAGAGTTACGAGAATTATAGTCTCCACTCATGAAGCAAAGCTCAAAGAGTTCCAAGATAAGAACAAGGGGAATAGAGTGGAACGTGACATGATTCTATCTGAGGTTTAGAAGAAATTAGAGGCTATTGAGACCTTGCAGGGCTGAATCAAAAACCAGATGATGGATTTATATCCCCATATCACTTGAAGGATGAATGCACTCGAGGATTTTGGAAAACAATAGGAGGGGATCATGGAAATAATGAATACCCAAGGAGAAGGGCTAATATTTGAAGAAGTGAGTGCCCTAGTCAGTGACCTCTGTCAACAGGCACATAATGAAGTCACTTCCTGGAATAAGTTGGAGGAATACTGGATGAAAGATTTCCCTCTCCTCTTACAGAAGTAATCATAGTTTCCCCATTATTTCATTCTTCCCCAAATTCTTCATTCCTTTATTCTTTCTCTAAACTATTCAAGGACAATCATTCTTTATTCATTGAGAAGATGTTCTCGAGTGAAGAGAACAGCTGTAGTGTGGGGTGATGTTGGGCCCCTAAAATATTGACTAAGTATAAGAAGGCGCATGGGCACACAAGGCCTATTTGAAGAAGTTCACGCAAGGATAAAGCGCACAGGACAGGGTTTTAGGATGGTTTAGTAGAACCAGTGGCATGTGTGCAAGGCAAAGCAAAGTTTTTGGGACTTATCCATATTTGGAATATCGGGTAGGACATGAGGAAAGCATGACTCAGCTACACATGTGGAGTGGATAAGGTGCTAACATGGTAACTTGGTGCACACGAAAGGAATATACCTTGTGATAGAAGATTCTAGAAGGTCATCATGGCGAAGGATGAAGAGCTTGCATATGAAGGAGCATGCTCCTATGGAGGACCACTTGGACACATGGAAATTGATCTACAACTTCATAAAGGCATGGAGGTTCTTGTTGAGGCTATATATACAAGCATTTGGTAGAAAAAATATATAGATATATAGAGATATATACCTGGGAGAATGGAAAAGAGGCGAAGCTATACAAAGATATTGTGAGATTTTTATGGGATGGGTTTAGATGATCTGTAGCAGTATGTTGTATCAAGGGGATGGGTTTGAATATTTTGTTTGTACTATGAAGGGGCTTAATTCCATTTTGATGCATGACACTGGTCTGCACTATTATGTGGATCTGTGATTTCCTTAGTAAATGTAAGGTGGTTATCAACATACTCAATATGAATATATGTGTGGTTCCAATTTTTACATATATATGTATGGATTAGTTACATATATATTTCATATGAATGTGTGTAAACCCCTATGAATTTCTTTTCTGTTATGATTCAGATCTATAATTTGTAATTCTTTTCTTATCTAAATGAATACATTGGTCTAGAATCCATTTCTTAGCTATAAGATTAATGTATGGTTCATTTCCATTATATTACCTTAAGTTTCTATCATATATAATGCATTCTCACACAAATCACTTAAAGGAGGGGCTCAAAGCCCACATGTGCCTCAGGTGAGCACCCAGTGCCCACTGGGTGATAGGCCAATGTGAATGGGATTTCCTTGTTCTTTGGAAGGGCATGAAAATGACTACAAAGAGGGAAGTGTGTAGAGGTGTATAAGGTCTTAACGAAAACCAAGGAAGATCATAAGATAGTTCATGATGATCTAAGTGGTGTTCTACTTTTAGAGAGATAGGTCATTTGACCTGATCAACTTGGTGAAGAAGCCTAAAAAGGTAGATTTGAAGAAGATAGAAGAAAAGAGAGCTGAATAGGTGTCATCATCAATTATTATGAAAACATTCTATAGGTGAAAAAAAGTTATGTGGTTGAGTTGGTGCTTATTGTTGAGGTGTGGAGCCTGTTTTTGGGTATCTCAAATCAGTGTTAAAGTATTGGATTTTGAACAGTTAAGTTTGGAACTTCAGGAGCATTATGTAGTTGTCTGCTGTGACATTGTTGTGCCGTCGCTGTTAATATGCTATTAATTGGATGTTAACATCATGACATTTTTTCCAGCCATGGGAAGTCGAAAGGTCGTGACTTTCAAACTTCTAGGGTCGGCTTTAAGAATTCATAAAAGGATTGTAATCCTATAAATAGAGGTGTTATGATATCTTGATTCTTAGTGATCAAGAGGTGATCAAGGTTAAGTAATTGGGTGTCAATTGTGGTTTAGATGTGGTTTGACATCTTTGGAATTCTATTGTGAGTAATTGAGAGAAGATAGTGAGAGTTGTTTTACTCTTGTTGATAATAAAATTTGAGCAAGTTCTTGGTGGACGTAGCCCACATTGGGTGAACCACGTTAAATATTGTCTTGTCTTCTGTTGTGAGTTCATAATTGAGAGAAAACTGTGAGAGTTGTTTTACTCTTGTTGATAATAAAATCTGAGAAAGGTCTTGGTGGACCTAGCCCACATTGGTTGAACCACGTTAAATCTTGTCTTGTCTTCTTTTGTGCATTATTTATTTATGCTGTTATATTTTTGCTAGTATAATTTTGCTATATAGTTTCCTACTGATGTGATTTGAGGAATTGTTTCCACATATATTTTTTCTAATTCCTAACAATTGGTATCATAGCTTTGGTGGTTCTTTGCTGAAGTGGTAAATCAAAGGGAAAGTTTAGCTTGAGTGGGAGCTATGGCAGACGAGGGTAGATCGGGGGTTGAGAAGTTCAATGGGTAGAACATTGGTTTGTTGAAGATGCAAATGGAGGATTACTTATATCAAAAGGACCTCCATGTTCCTTTAGCTGGAAAAGCAAAGAAACCTACAACCATGTTGGATGAGGATTGAGATTTGGATAGAAAGGTACTCGGGGCAATTCATTTATACCTTGCATCTTTGGTTGCTTTCTGCATATTGCAGGAGAAGACCATGGAAGGTCTCATGAGTGCATTGGGGAAGTTATATGAAAAACTCGCCGCATCTAATAAAATATTTTTGATGAAAAATTTATTTAATATGAAGATGTCTAAGAATGGTTTAGTTGCTAATCATTTGAATGAATTTAATACAGTTGTGAGTATTTTAAACTTGATAAAAATTGACTTTGATGATGAGGTCAGGGCTTTGTTGATTTTGTTCTCCTTGCCAAATAGCTGGGACAACTTGGTTATGACTGTAAGTAATTCAATCTCTAATAATTCAAATCTAAAGTTTGGGGATGTAATAGGTGTGATCCTAAGTGAGGAAATATGAAGGAAGAGCACTAGAGATTATTCTACTTCTAGAAATGCTTTGATGGTGGAGAGTAGAGGGAGACAAAAGAACAAAGGGAAAGGTAATCGTGGGAAGTTGAATGATCGTGGAAGGTCAAAGTCCAAGAGTAAGTTAGAATGTTGACAATGTGGGAAGATTGGTCATGCTAAGAAATATTGCTAGGCTCTTCAGGATAAGAAGAACAAGAAGGAAGAAACTAAAGAGGTAAATTTGGCAATAGGTGATGTTTATCAGGATACCTTAATTCTTTCTTTAGATAATATTACTAAAGCTTAGGTGTTAGATTCAGGGGCTTCTTTCCATGCCACCCCACATAGACATTACTTTACTGATTTTGTTTAAGGTTATTTTGGACATGTATATCTTGGTGATGATGAACTGTGTAACATAGTAGGGAAAGGTTGTGTTTAGGTAAAAATGTAGAATGGGAACACATGACCACTTAAGGATGTCATGCATGTGCTTAAGTTGAGGTGAAACTTGATACCAATGGGTTAGCTAGGTAGTTATGGCTGTACGGTCAGTTTTACAAAAAATTCTTGGAAGGTTACCAAGGGAAATCTTGTGGTTGCAAGAGGTAAGAAAACTGGTACTTTGTATTTAACTAGTGGTGTTGATTATTGCAATTTAGTTGTTGCAGATAGAGATGTAACTATATGGAACCAGAGACTTGGTAATATGATTCATAAGGGCATGCAGATTATAAAGGAGAGGTTGCCTAGATTAAAGGGGTTATATTTGAACTTCTGTGAGGAATGTGTTTATGGGAAATAGAGGCTGGTGATATTCCTCAAGGTTGGACCTACTAAGAAGGAGGGCAAGTTGGAGTTAGTGCATACAGATGTATGGGGGCTAGCTAAGATAAACTCTATTGGTGGTTCATGTTATTATGTCACTTTCATTTATGATGAAACTAGAAAATTTTGGGTATATTGCTTTAGAAAGAAATTTGATGTTTTTGAAAATTTTAAAATATGGAAAGCCTTGGTTGAGAATGAAACAGGTCTCAATCTAAAATGTCTCAAGTCAGATAATGGAGAGGAATATTACAGCAATGAATTTCTTGATTACTATTTAGAAAATGGGATCCATAGGCAAAGAATGGTTCAAAATACTCCACAAGAAAATGGAGTATTAGAGAGAATGAATAGGATAATCATGGAGCGAGCTAGGTGCATGAGGTTACATGCAGGGCTGCCACTCATGTTTTGGGTGGAAGAGGTAAGTAAAACTATTTATCTGATTAACAGAGGACCCTCAATGGCTTGGGATGGAGGTATACCTGAGGAGGATTGGTCTGGTAAGAAAATTGATTACTCATTTCTTAGAGTATTTGGATGTGAGGTATTTTTTCACATTGATAAAGAAGATAGGACAAATTTAGAGGCTAAGTATGAGAAATGCACCTTTGTTGGTTATGGTGAAGATGACTTTGGATTCCATGTTTGGAGTCTTAAAGATAAGAAAATATTTCGGTTTAGAGATATTGTCTTTAATGAAAAAATCATGTATAAAGATTAGTTGAAGGAATAGAAAGAGGAATCAAAGAAAGAATACACTGTGTTAGAGGACATTGTGGAAATTAAGGTGTCTAAGGGGCTTGTTTAGGTACAACATGTTCCGGCATAGATAGTTCAGGTACCTACTCATTAGGAACCCTAAACTCTTGAGGTGAGAAGGTATTCTAGGGTAAGAAGGGAACCTGAATGATTTACTCCATATTTGAATTATTTATTGCTCACTGATAGTGGAGAGATAGAGTGCTTTGAGGAAGCAGTGCAGGTGGATGCTAGGAAGAAGTGGGAGTAGGCCATGGATGAAGAGCATAGATTTCTTATGGAAAACTAGACTTGGGATCTGGTGGAGCTACCCAAGGGAAAGAGAGCATTACAAAACAAGTGTGTGTATAGAATCAAAGAGGAAGATGGAGGCAAGTAAAGATACAAGGCTCGATTGGAGGTTAAGGGATTTGCATAGAAGAAAGGTATAGACTTTGACGAAATTTTTTCTCTTATTGTTAAAATGACTTCTATCAGGAATGTTCTTGGTTTAGTTGTAGTAGAAGACCTGCACTTAGAACGGTTGGATGAGAAGACTGCATTCCTTCATGGTGAGTTAGAGGAGGAATCATACATGTAACAACCACAGGGTTATGAGGTCAAAGGGAAGGAGAGGTTAGTGTACAAATTAAAGAAGAGCTTGTATGGCCTAAAACAAGCTCCATGACAGTGGTACAAGAAGTTTGACAGTTTTATGCAGGATCAGGGTTACTTCAGGTATCACTCAAACCATCATGTGTACATCAAGAAGTTTCTTGATGGTAGTTATATTATTATGTGCCTGTATGTGGATGATATGCTTGTTGCAGGGAAGAACATGTAGGAAATAAAGGTACTCAAGAAGCAGCTAGGTGACTCCTTTGCTATGAAGGATTTGGGGGCAACAAAACAAATCCTTGGTATGAGAATAACTCAGAACAAAAAGGAGAGGAAGCTGGTATTATCTCAAGAAGAGTACATAAAGAAGGTCCTGGAGAGGTTTAATATGTAGGATGCTAAACCAGTTGGTACTCCTTTGGAAGGTCACTTTAAATTATCAAAGGAGCAAAGTCCCAAGACTGAGGAGGACATAATCCATATGTCCAAGGTACTGTACTCATCAACAGTTGGTAGTTTGATGTATGCTATGGTATGCACTAAGCTAGACATTTCCCATGTAGTGGGAGTAGTGAGTAGGTTTATGAGTGATCCAGGTAGAGAGAACTGGTAGGTAGTAAAGTAGATCCTTTGGTACTTGAGAGGGACCAAGGGAGAAGCATTGTGTTTTAGTGTATTATACACTACATTATGTGGCTATGTAGATTTAGACATGGAAGGAGATTTGGATAGTAGGAGGAGCATGACAGGTTATGTATTTATAGTTGGTGATACAATGGTGAGTTGGATTTCACAGTTACAAAAGGTTGTGGCTTTGTCAACCACAGAGGCTGAGTATGTTTCTGCCACAGAGGCAAACAAGGAGATGATTTGGCTACAACAATTACTTGATGAGTTGGGTCCTAAGCCAGAATTTGGGAGACAACACAGTGATATTTAGAGTGCTATTCATTTGGTGAAGAACTTTGATTTCCACTCTAGGATGAAGCACATTTAGTTGAGATATCATTTCATCAAGGTAGCTTTGGAAGAAGATAAGTTGAAGCTGGAAAATATTCATGCTAGTCAGAATCCTACAGATATAATGACCAAGGTGGTCACAAGGGAGAATTTGAAGTTGTGTTCAACTTTGATTGGATTTCATGGTTGATAATGAAGCGTTAAGAACTTTTCTCAGTGGAAAAAATATCCAAGTGGGAGATTGTTGGGGTGTGGAGCCTGTTTTTAGGTCTTCTCGAATCAGTGTTAGAGTGTTGGAGTTCGAATGGTTAAGTTTGGAAACTTTAGAAGCATTATGCAGTTGTCTTAGGTGTTAGGGTATCTTGAAGATATCTTGAGTCTTAGTGATCAAGAGGTGATCAAGAGTGATCAAGGTTAAGTAATTGGGTGTCAATTGTGGTTTAGATGTGGTTTAGGATCTTTGGAATTCTGTTGTGAGTTCATAATTGAGAGAAGATTGTGAGAGTTGTTTTACTCTTGTTGATAATAAAATCTGAGTAAGTTCTTGGTGGACGTAGCCCACATTGGGTGAACCACGTTAAATCTTGTCTTGTCTTCTTTTGTGCATTATTTATTTATGTTGTTATATTTCTGCAAATATAATTTTGTTATATAGTTTCCTGCTGCTGTGATTTGAGGAATTATTTCTGCATATTTTTTCTTTAATTCCTAACACTTATTTATCTAGGGGTTGGTTCTCCTTATGGGGTTAGTGCCTTAGTAAATTTAGGGGTTGGTGATACTTTTAGGGTTGGGTCTCTACTAAATTGTTAGGGGTTGGTGCTCTTTGTTGGGTTGGTGGTCAACTAAATTTGATTCATTTCTGTATAGGAAATTTTTTCCAAGATGTGTTTTAGTGGGTTTTCTTCCCCTTGAGGGTTTCCAACTTATATCTAATGTTCATGTGTTCTTATGTTAATTTTCTTATGTGTATGGTTGTAACAATGCTTAACTAATTCATGTTGTTTGAGTTGGATTAAATGTGTTGAATGATAAATACATAATTGAAGTAAAAGGTTTTTAAGGTCTCACTAATTCACTCCTCTCTCAATAAGTGTGCTTCCAATAAACACTACTCCCTTACACGGAAAATAAGAAAGTGAAAATCACCATGGACTATAGTAAAAACAATGAGATAATTTTGGGATTCTTGCATGCATACATTGATCTTACCTGAACTGACCAAAAGAGAGTTTTTTCTCTCATCCACCATCCTTCATTTTCCTTCGAATAAAAAATGGATCTTATTCCCCCCTCTCAATATTTTGAAATGTATGAAGTAAAGGAGGAACCTCTCAAAATTCCCCCTACACCTTTGGAGTTTGAAGAAGGAAATGCCTCTTTAATAGAAGACATGATTGATATTAACATCAAAATAGACGCAAACCATAAGATTTTGAATCTTGGTTCTTTGATATCTAGTAGGGAAGTGGAGGTGAAAACTAAAATTCTCAAGGATCATGTATGCGCCTTTGCATTCACCTATAAGGACATGTCAGGAGTCAACCCAAGTGTTAGGTTTCACAACTTGGTAGCCAAACCAAATGTCAAAACCATCAAGAAAAAGTCAAGACTAATTAATCCAAATGTCACTTTAATGGTCAAAGTGGAGGTGATGAAACTCATATATCTAGGGTTTATAAAACCATTTTCTTAATTGATATGGTTATTCTACATCATTTTGGTCCTAAAGAAAAATGATAAGATCAAAATTTGTATTGAATTAGAGGATATTAACAAGGCTTGTCTAAAAGATGATTTCCCATTACCATATATAGATCTCACTATTGATGCAACTGTTAGATATGAGTTATTGTCCCTTATGGATGCATTCTTGGGATAAAATCAAATAAGGATCTATAAGGAAGATCAAATTAAAATTACTTGTACTACACCATGGGATACCTTATGTTACACAATCATGCCTTTCAATATGGAAAATGTCAACACTAATTACTAGAGAGAAATGAATTACATATTCCATGACCTTATCCATAGAATCATTAAAACATATGTGGATAACCTACCAATAAATTCTAGAAATAGGGGCAATCATCTTTAAGTACTTTGTATTATTATCTCTCGCTTAATCAAACATGGTGTCACCTTGTACCCTAAAGAGTATGCCTTTAAAGTCACAAGACAGAAGCTCCTGGATTACATCATTTCCTTGCAAGGAATGTATGTAGAACCTACAAAAAGTGTGTAGTTCTTGAGATGAATCCACCCACGGATGAGTCTAATATTAGGTTTTTATTGGGTAAAATTGGGGCAAACGGAAGGTTTGTCCATGACCTCACCTAAGATATAGATAACATCGATGGTCTACTAATTAAATCATATTTAAATACTTAGATGAAGGAATGTTAGGATGCATTCAAATCTGTAAAATTATTCCTTCCTTCCACACCCACACTTATGCCACCTAAGTCCATTCATCCTTTAATTATTTATTATAGGGCCACAAATGTGTTAATTTCATATATGTTGACATAAAAATACAATATACCGTAAGCGTACTATTTATTTAATAATTTGTGTCCTTATCATTTTTGAAACCTAATACACTCAGGAAGAGAAAGAGTGTATTTCCATTATTTTTGAAACTAAACAATTGAGAAACTACATGCTCAATCAGGAGACAAGAGTCATTTATAAGTCTGAGTAGTTATGTACCTACCTAACCCAAGAATCCTTATCTAAGAAAGCTGTAATGTTCATAACGCTCATGAAAAAAATTGAGCTTACTTATGTAAATCAAAATTTAGTCAAGGGGAAAATCATAATTGACTAGTTGGATGACAATCCCTTGAATTTCAGTGAGCCAGTCAATCTAGAATTCCCTGACGAGTGCATTTTCCATATTGAAAAAATTGTAATTTCATTGCACCCATGGTCCTTCAACATAATAAACTATATTATGGAATGAACTTACCCAGAAGGTTCTAACTCATAGAAAAGGTGAAGACTCTATGTTATAACCACTAAGTATGTCATCATAGATGAATTCCTATATTGAAAGGTTTTTGATGGCCTATTACTCATGTGTGTAAATAAATAAGAAGCATATAAAATCATTTTTGAATCACAGACTGGATTTTGTGGTGGAAATTTTGGTGGTTTGACCACCTAAAAAATTCACTGGATGGGGATGCTTTTGGTCTACCCTTGAGCATGATGTTGTGGAATATATATGAAGATTTCATAAATGTAAATAGTTTTCACATGCCATACACATCCCATCTCAAACTATGTAACCTATATTTACACCATGGCCTTTCTCTACTTGGGGTTTGTACTTGATAGGAAAATTTTCTCCCACTTCTACTGATGGTCTCATAACTTCATCATCACAAAAACCAAATATTTTACAAATTGGGTTGAGGAAATGCCCTCAACCAAGGTGCTTGGATCTGTCATATCCAAATTCATCCTAAACTAGATTATTTTTAGGTAGGTCATCCCACAAGTCATTATATTTGATAATGACTCATAATTTAAGAATGAAAAAGTACGTGATATGTGTGAAATATTTAAAATATCTCAACCCATTACCTCTCTGTACTACCCTCAAGACAATAGTCAGGATGGGACAAAAAATACAATGTTAAAGTCTACCCTCCTCAAAATGGCAAAGAAGAACAAGATGGATTTAAATATTAAGTTGTTCCCAACCTTATGGGCTTATAGGAATTCCATTCATACACCAACAGGGGAAACTTCATTTTCCCTAGTTTTTGGTTCAAAAGTTTTTCTACCTTTAAAGGTGGAACTCCCTAGTCTTTATATGTCCCTGCAAGGTGTATTAGACAAAGATGAGTATAGGAATGAGCACTTAATAGATTTAGAAAACCTAGATGAGAAAATATGAGCTAAGTAACATCACATGGTTTATGTAGACAATATGTTTCAATAATATAATAAGAAGGTCTATGAATGTTCAATTCAGGTGGGTGACCTTATTTTAAGAATTTATAGTCAGATAGATAAGAAAGTTGGAAAAGGTCATAAGTTTAGACCTAAATCTCTTGGCCCTTATTAACTAACTAAAGATTTAAAAAATGATGGATATTGTTTGTGAAATTTTGAGGGTGAGGAGTTCCGTGAATCTGTGAACTCACTTTACCTAAAACATTTCTACATATAGAAATATAGTATCTCCACATTGTCCTTGTTACATTTCACCCTTTGTGTCATTTTCATTATCACCATGTTTAGATGGTACTGCAAGTTTACTTCTTTGATAATAATTTTAAACTTGTCTTACATTGGAAAATGTTTAAATCTTGATATCTTCACAATTTCAGTGTACTCTTGATTTATATAATCAAATTATCCACTTATAATTACGATATGGAAGTTAATATTTATTATATTAGATTTTTTATACTTCACCCATTTTACGGTTTCTCCCACTTCAGATGTTTTCACCTATGGTTTTATTTATATGATTCCTAATGAAATATCCTCCTTCCAAATAGTTCTCAACTTAATAAGAAATATCTAAAAATCTTCACCTGGATATTATCTCTACCCATATCAATCTTAGGTGGCCATGTGGGGCTGATATTAGAGAGAAACATTTCTTTCCAATAAGTATAATGTAAAAAATAAGGAAAAATAGATAAAAAACATACATATATCCACACATTAAAAATAAATACACCACTCATACTCCCCTGTTTTTGGTGATTAGCCCGCACTTCTTATTGGTAGTTTGAGGTTGGGAAAGGAGAGAGCTTCCCTTACCCACCTATGTTTTGTCTTTAGTGATGAGCCCTTACTTCTTACTGGTACCATGGGGCAAGACATAAGGGTCATTCAAAAAAGGAAAAATAAATCCTTAAGATAATACGAAAAAGGTTCTTGAATATATTAAATATAAGGAGATAATTTAGATTCCAATGTTAATAGAGACAAATATTCCTAAACCAGATCTTTCTAATCAGCAAGCCACCCACAGGTCTAAGTTTAGCCAGCACCTGTGAATTGAAGATTGTTTTGGATTTAGTTAGATAAATTCAATTGGTATTAGCCAAAATTTCTAAAATAGATCATTATTAAGTATTGTGTATTTCAATTCATCATTTTCATCTATGCACCACCCACTCATGTATATGTTATCAAATTTTACATCCCATACAAATTAGCTAACTTGACAAACTCTGACTAGGGTAGTATGATGGGGCCTCAATGAAGAAAATAGTGAAAACATGTAATTTTAATTTTTATGACACTTGCATTTGTTTGATGCATTCCTCTCCTTATCTCTAGGCTTCAAAAATCCATAAAATTAGAAAAAATTGAGAAATTTGGGTCATCTCTAGTATTTTGTGGATTTTATGGGTCTGGGAGGAACAAGAGGAACTTTTCCTTAGTTCCTCATGTTCCTCAATTTTCTGATTTGGATGCAAAACAAAGGATTTGGGGTGGGGATAATACATTGTGGAAATGCAGGTGGCAGAAGAAATTGTAGAACTAGTTCTTGTGGGTCAAAGGTTCTCTGCATTGGCTTTCAAACGTAGAGTGAAGGAGATAGTGTAATTTGGTTTTTTTAAGTTAGGAAGAATAGTTCATGCCAGGGTTTAGGCTCGTCACATTTGTGTTTGAGCCACTGGGTGAGGTGAATGTGTGTTGTGGAGTATGGAGTAAGAGGAGGAACCAAATATAATGTGGATGTCGAATGGTGCAGAGGAATGAACTGTGAGTGGAAAAATTCCACAGAACAAAGAGTTCTCAGCACAGTCCTATTGACCAACCAACAAAGCAAAAATGGTGGAGGAAATATGTTGTGGATGAGGGGAGTGATGCAAGAATAAAGAGCCTAGATGGAAAAGTTCTGAAGTTCCACCTGGGAGCCGATTATCCGACCAACATGCCAATTCCAAACCTTTGTGGACAATGTGGGTCTATAAGGAAAGGAGGGAACAATTCATTAGTTCTATGAGTTCCCCAAATGTCTGATCCACCCACATTACAAGTAAAAAATTTATTAAAAGAAGACTATAGCTATGCATTGGCAACCTGTGTTCCTCCTTGACTCCCTGGGACCCTTATGGCCATATCTTTTACCCAGGTACTCCAAATTTGACAAAATTAGTACTGTTGGAAAGGCCTCTCCATTATATACGTCGTGAAAACTGGAAATATTGAATTAGGTGAGATTATGTGAGTGAAAAAGAGGAAAACGTCTCCAGAATTTAAGAACACAGTTCCAATCTACTCAACAACAAGATTTAATGAGGTTTTGTGCCCATTTCTTATCCCACAAGAAAAATATCATTGGGGAATGGATTTGTAAGGATTCCCATACCCAATTTAGAGATGTAATGCATGTTGTTGGTGGTTGGAAGCTAGAATTTGAGTTCCCTCTATTTTCCCTCCTATCTCTCTCCCATTTTCTATAAATTGTAAAGTAATGCTCATTTGTTATGTTGGACCTTCTTGTAATGTTATTACATCCTTTTATAAGTGTTACATGTGCATATTGAGTTGCATGCCTTAGATTTGGACATTTGCAGGGTTATTATTTCCTTCATCATTGATTGTAATAAAGTGTGCATTTATTTGAAGAAATAAAATACTTGTTTTATGGCTATCATCTGCCCTAGCTTGTGTTCTATTGCATTTCTTGCTTTTCATTACATTTGCAAGTATATTGTGCATATCTTACTCTTCTTTCAAGGTTTGAATCTATTGTGCTTCAAGGAAATGGTGGTTTGAATTTTTTTTGGAATATGGAAATCATGTCTACACTCTCCTTTCTCATATTTCTTCCATTTTCCCTCATTTGAGATTTAATTTCCCCCTCTTCTTGGTTCTATCACCTCTATTTAGTCTAGGATTTCCCATTTTAATGCACTTTTCTCTCTCCCCGGTCCCTTGGAAACATAGATTATAATTAGATATTTGTATTTTATTAGGATAATTTTAGCATTAGGAATAGGTAGAGGAACAAACCTTATCTAAAGGTTTATCTCAGTTCAAGTCCCAAAAATTGGAGACAATCCCATGTTGCCTCAAAATGCCGGGTTGTCTATGACTCAGGGAAAGGTGCAATTTTGAGCTCGAACAGTATCTCACATCCTTTTTGGCTCTAGGTTTTGATCCTTCACATCTTACCATTTACATGGGGTTAAGAACAAAGTGATATATCTCATCACTATATCATCTACAATATATTCTTCCAAAGGAATGGAATGCTTAAAATTATTTGAAAATTGAGTTTTCTATGTATAAATTACAAACATGTGTGTTTTCATATCTCAATCTATCCCTCATATTACATTATCATCCATAACATTATCTAAAAACCCTAAAAACATCTAACATTCCTAACATTTAAAAGTTCATAAATGAGGTAGATCATGAAGACAATTTTTTACAAGGGAGTACCGAGCCAAAAATAAATCATATGTATATGTATACACGAAGGTTTTAATATATTTACATCACATCAAAAGAAAAGTGTGATAAAAAACTCAACCACGAGCCAAAAATCCAAAAAATGATATATACAAAAAAATGGACCAAGTAATAAAGAAAGTTTGCCTATCCATACCTTTGAGACCCCTGTGAATTTTAGGTTAATTATGCATACTATAATATAAATTGATTATTTAATTAATTTTTTTAATTAAATAATAATGTTATATGGTTATATTATAAACCATATTATTGTTGTATGTTGTTATATAGTTTTTAAACCACATTTGTCTTTTATTCTCATAGGCATAATTGTTATAACAATTTATGTGCTCCTCGGATGTATTTTGGAAGTTGTTGTGAGTTTAGTTTTACTTGTGCAACCTATTTCTTTTTCTGCACATGGCTGTTCAATTCCTATAAGAATTACAGCACTCCTTTGTAATTTCAGTTGATTGAGTTTAATACAATAGTTAGGCTTCTACTCCTGTTATTCAATTTACATTTGGTACTAGAGTGAGAATCTGGACCTATGAGCCTGTGAAGGTGTGGAAAGAGAGAGCAGCCGAGATAGAGGAGTTTTGGAGAAGAATTTGCAGCATTAGAGATCCTGTACAACCTTTTGCAACCTCCCAACCCCATCCCTGCCTCCTCACATCCTCCTATTTGTTCTAGGTGTTTAGAACACAAATTATTTTTTTACACTGGTGTACCCAGCACTAGGAAAAAATTACTGTAGGAATAGAATTAAAAAAAACATATTTAATTTTCCCCGTTAGGGGTTTCTCCACTAAAATTAGTGGATATTATATTCTCTGCTAAAATAGTAGACTGCTAGTTTTGGAGGACTCTCAGTCATTACCCTTATGTGTGTTGCTTTGTTGGAGTTATTCAACCACCGAGTTACATTGTGGTAAGCTGGGCTATCAGACAAGTCTCCCACCGGCTCTATCCACTTCAAAGTTCGACCCCTTCATTAAAAGGTGAGATCCTACAGACATGAGTTGAGCTGTACACTGGATTGGGTTATATATCTCCTGCACCAAGCAATAGATCCATTGGATCAGGTCAGTCATTGGCTGAGCAATATCAACGGCAAAAGGAAAAGAAGTGGTGGACCAAAAAATCACAAAAAAAATAAAACAACGGCTCCATTTGCTAAACAGTGGAGAAATAAAGAAAATGGGTTTATCAAAGCCAAACACAACTAAGAGGATTTAGATCTTCCTTTCGTAGAAAAATTAATCTGCATACACCTCCAGGAAGTCCACGTGGAGATCCAACACTTGCCAAGTCGCCATTTTAAAAGGTGAGTTCAAGATTCATCTTCTTTATATAAAAGGTTGTACTTTTCATATACTAAGCACTCATATAGCCTATGTGGATAGAGGAAATGACTTAGAAGTGTGAGATTCCTGGTTCGAATCACACAAAACATAACAATTTTTTCAATTTTGAAATTTGGAGGAAAATTTAGGGAAATTGCCAACTCTGGAGAAGAATTTAGTAGAAAAACTACAACTAAACCATTTAACTAAATAGGTCTCTAAAATTTGAGCAGGAAAAACCCTAAATTTAGGGTAATTTTTTTTCTCCACTAGGCCTATTTTTTCATTCTGGAAATTTTTTGAAAAAGGAGGCCTATCCAGAAATTGCATTTTCTACTATATTTTTGCAATTTTTTGGCATAATGGGTCATATTGGGCTTCGGAGGCCACCAGGGCCCAAAAAACAATTTTTTTTTACCTACCATTCAATTTTTTCTATATTTTTGAATGTAATTGCATGTTGCAATATATTGTACTAATTTACAGGTTACCATAAGTTAACTAAAAACTTTGTAATTGATCAAAAACTGACAGAATTGTAATAAAAAACAACAAAAAAAATTGGTTCTGTAACACTCACGAGATCCTAAATCTCATTCATAGTGTTCGGTATATACGATGCCTTTGGGAAGCACTTACAGATAAATCTGTTGTGACTACTACTGCACTTAAGGCCTAATATAGCTGCAACAATGTCATCTGGGCATAAACCCTTTAAATCGATGGGGAGTAATAAGGTCACAGTGCACACACTATGAGCCATCCCATTCGTCTGTGAATGATTACATGACATAAATCTAGAATGAGAAATTATCCAAGTATATAGCAAATTTAAGCTCGTATATGAGGATATTTCTTTGAGCCGGTGTCAATAATCACATAGACCCTTTTCAGTTTCAGTACTGTCTTGGTACCACATATTGAATTATTTCACGTACCACCGGGTATATAGAAAGGGTGAGATTATTCCACGTACCGCTGGGTATATCAAGAAGGGTATGCATATAGAAAGGTTCAGTATATCAAACTGAAAGTATATAGATTGGGAGACCTTATACCTAGAGTGATAAGAGCCAAACCCTGTTAGTGTTTTCTAAAAAATGGGCACCAATGCCCCCAATTTTTTTCTTCCGGATTCACAACTACTCAGAGGAAACAAATATGTTGCATGGAAGACAAAAATCAAGACACAACTTGAGTTTGAAGAGATCTGGCCTACTGTGAATGGTACTATGATGAGATCAACTACTGATACAACACAACAATGACAACTTGATAAAGAAAATTAGAAGGCCAAAATCATCATCTTGTTTGGAGTGTCTGACGATGTGCAACCCACATTCGAGATGTAGAAACAACCAAAGAAGCGTGGGATAAGTTGAGCAGAATAGAAAATGCCAAGAACAAGAATGTTATACTAAATTTGCAGAGTTAGTTACACACATTGAAGTTCAAGCAAAATGAAAAAATAGAATCTTTCTTAAGAAGAGTTGCAAAATTGAGGGCTTTACTTCTAGCCCTAGGAGAAGCGGTCAAAGATGATGATCTCATTCCCATTGTTCTGAGAGCACTCCCTTCTTCATACCGTATTTTTGTAACAACACTAAACTTGTCAGATATGACAGTTATTTTTGACAAATTGGTAAACTTACTACAACAAGAGGAAGCAATGCACAGTAAGGATGATGAAGAAGAACATGAACTTTCTTCACATCAAAAATGGAAAGGAAAAGGTAAAGGAAAACCTAATTCCTATCAGAAGTCCCAAAATCAAAATCAGTATCAAGGGGATAGACAACATAAGAAGCAATGTCCTATCTGTAAAAGAGGACATGAACTCAAAGATTGTTGGTACAATACTTACAAAAAGGTTCATCAAGAAACTCTAGACCTCCAAAACAATCTCACAAGGGACATTCTAACTACAATCAAGGGTAGAAAAAGGGGAACTGGAAAACAAGACCCCATCAATAAGGAAATATTGCTGAGCAACAAGAACAGTTAGACAATGAAGACTACTTGTTCACTTCTCGATCAAGTGAACCATCCACGTCATCTAGTGATGTTTGGTATGTTGATTTGGGGGCCACTCAAAATATGACTGGCTTCAAAGACTGGTTTATTTCAATGAGGGACACGCCATCAAAAAATCATGTTTTGTTGGGAGATAATTATTCATATACAGTTCAGGGGATTGGAAACATTTCTCTACCCCTTGATTCACACAACTGTGGACTTTCAGATGTCTTATTTTTCCTTGGGTTGACAAAGAATCTACTTCCAGTCAGTCAACTCCTTGATCACAATATAAAAATTGACTTTGATAGTCATTCTGGCAAGAAAACATGTTTAATTCGAGATAAATCACAAGGCTTGAAAATAGTTGTGAAAGCCTCTAATCTGGGACACATGTTCCAACTTGATTTTGTCCATAGAGATGATTAGACACTTATGGATAAGAACTCTACCTTAGCACAATTGTGGCATTAGACACTTGGTCATGTAAGTTTCAAGTATCTCAAGACACTTTTCTGACGCATTATGGTATATGGGCTACCATCTCTTCAGAAGGATACAGACAAGTGTCCTCACTTCCTAACAAGAAAACAACATAGAGATTTGTTCCAGAAGAGTACATTTCAAGCTCATGAGAAACTTGACCTCGTTCATACCAATCTTTGTGGTCCGATGTAACAAATTCATTCTGGGTTCCAGTACTTCATGCTTTATGTTGATGACTACTCAAGAAAAATGTGGATTTTTTGTCTTCGCAAGAAAAGTGAAGCTTTTGAAACTTTAAAGAAGTTTAAAGTAGCAGTTGAGAATGAAACTGGTGATCACATCAGAACTCTCCACTTAGATCGAGGGGGAGAATTCACCAATAATGAGTTCAAAGACTACCTACAAACTCACAGGATTCGTCGACAAATTTCTCCTCCACACACACCACAACAAAATGGTGTTGTTGAGAGAAGAAATCATACTATCATGGAAATGTTGCAATGCATGATCGATGACTCTGGACTTGTAAAGACATTCTGGGCAGAAGCAACAAAGATAATAATGTATTTTTTGAACAGAGTGCTCATAGTTTCTCTTGCCGAAGTAACACCACAAGAAGCATGGTCAAAGAGGAAACCATCTATTGCACACCTTAGAGTATTCAAGTGTAAAGCAAGCATGCACATACCCAAGCAGAAAATACAGAAAATGGACATGAAGTCATAGAAACTCATCTTCATTGGGTATAATGAAGAGACTCTTGGGTACAAATTGATGGATCCTAAAACTAGAAAATCCTACACCAGCAGAGTTGTTGAGTTTTTTGAGAATAAGGAAGCAGAGACTCCTCCTCCAGACTCACCAGATGTAGATTTTTCTCCAGTTATAAAAATTGAAGCTAATTTTCCCTTAGAAGATAAAAGTGATGAGGGGGATGATGGTGTTGATTAGATAGAACCACGACCCATGAGAATAATTCAGCGTATGCTCAAGTGGTGTACTAACACATTATGAGATGTAAGAATGGATGCTCTATTGGATACATCCACCCATGGAACATAGACTCGCAGTAAAGAAAGAGAAGAAGTTAACTTTGCTTTGATGAGTAGATTTATTGAATTTGATGAGCCCTCTATAGTCCAAGAATCCCTACAGTCATAAGATTGGAAAGATGCCATGGATTTTGAATATCAATAAGTGATGAAGAATAAAACTTGGCAGCTTTTCGATCTTCCACCATGAAAGAAACCCATTGGATGCAGATGGGATAGTGGAAAAGTATAAAATGAGACTAGTAGAAAAGGGGTATGCACAAAAAGAAGGCATAGAATATGAGGAGACATTTTCTCCCACATATAAGATTAAAACAATCAGAATGATCTTTGCTCTAGCTGCACAGTTTGGCTGGAAAGTCCACCGAATTGACGTAAAAAGTGCCTTCCTAAACAGAGATTTACAAGAAGAAGTCTACATGATTCAACTTGAGGGATATATAGTACCTGGTCAAGAAGTGCAAAGGTATGTAGAATCAGGAAATCTCTATATGGCCTTAAACAGGCACCCCATGCATGGGACATTAAGATTAATTAGCATCTCGTACAACATGGATTTGTTAGAGATCCATATGATCCTAATATTTACCTCAAAAAGCAAGGGGGGGAGATTGTGATTATTTTTGTCTATGTCGATGATCTAGTTATCACTGGCAGTTTAGTGAAGATGATCGATGTAATGAAGAAAGATCTTAATTGATCGTTCGACATGACAGATCTCAGGCTAATGCATTATTGTCTTGGATTGGAAAGATGATAGAAAGAGAATCACATCTTTGTTTCTTAGATGAAATATACCAAGAAAATGCTTGAGAAGTTCAGGATGATGGATTTCACACCAATTTCTACACCTATAGAGAACATATTGTAGTTTTCTCATTCAGATCCATCTCCTGAGGTAAGTACCACTCTTTATCGATAGTTGATTGGGAGTCTCATTTACCTGACCTACACTAGACCAGATATCAACTTTACCGTAAGCTATCTATCTAGGTTCATGTAGGAACCCAAAGCGTGTCATTGGAAAGTAGCAAGGCGCATCTTGAGATATCTCAAAGGTTCAGTATATCTTGGTCTAGAATACAAGAAGAATGACAACTTCTTCTTGTTTGGATATTCATGTTTAGATCATGTAGGAAATATTGATGACATAAAATTCACTTCAAGATTTGTGTTCTTTATGGGATCTGGACCAATATCATGGGGAAGTAAGAAAAAATACTTCATTTCTTGTTCTTCCATAGAAGCCAAGTATCATTCTGTAGGAGACGCTGTCTGTCAAGTGATATGACTACGTCACATTCTAGAAGGACTTGGAATACCACAAGACAAACTGACCACCATGTATGTTGACAATGAAGGTGTTCTCAAACTTGTTTACAATCTGGTTTTTCATGAGAGAACAAAGCACATTGAGGTACAAGTTCATTTCATATGCGAACATGTGTTGAAGCACAACATCCAACTTCAATTTTGTCTAACAACTGAACAACGAGCATATATTTTCACGAAGTCACTTGCACGTGACAAGTTTGAGTTGTTCAGAGAATTCCTCTCCTCATCCCTTGAGACAATGCACAATTAAGGGGGGGAATGTTAGGTTAATTATGCATAATATAATATAAATTGATTATTTAATTAATTTTATTAATTAAATAATAATGTTATATGGTTATATTATAAACCATATTATTGTTGTATATTGTTATATGGGTTTTAAGCCATATTTGTATTTTATTCTCATAGGCATAATTTTTATAATTGTTATCAAAATTTATGTGCTTCCAGGATGTATTTTGGAAGCTATTGTGAGTTTATTTTTACCTGTGTAACCTATTTCTTTGTCTGCACATGGTTGTTTAATTCCTATAAGAATTTTAGCACTCCATTGTATTTTCTGTTGATTGAGTTTAATACAATATTCAGGCTTCCGCTCCTGTTGTTCAATTTACAGTGAAGTATTGGGTCAATGGATTGTACTATGACTTATATGTCATAACCTACTAGGTCTTACATGGGAACCTACATGTGTTGAACGTTGAGAGTGTCTGTGGGAGTGTCCATGTAAAGATGCAATTTCGCTCTCCCTATTGTGAGTAGTGTTGTTTCCCTCAAATTCCCCCCTCATATTTTAAGCCAAATTCAAAATTTTTGAGCTCACTCCCTCTAGAAGTATCCAAGTAAAGTTGGACGTCTGAAAAGATAGATAAATTCATGCTTTGAAGTTGTTTAAACTCTCTAGTTTGCACATTTTGGTAAATTTTCCATTTTCCTATCTCGACGCATGAAAATTTTATTGATGTCCTCATTTGAATGAAATTTTCAATCTTTCTATGGCCATGGATCATGGAACCTTGTATTATTTTCAATTCCTTGGTTTGCAAAAGAAATTTGAAAATTAAGAGTGAAATGGTGGAGTTTTCTTCTTCTCTACATTTTTCCACTGTTGTGAATGATGGCCATTTTCTTCCCCGTCAAATTTTGGCCCCACTATCCATGGGTACGTGGACATATCTAATTAGATGTGGTAAGGCAGATCCTTTTTACATTTTGAGGCATTGTGGTGAAAATGAGAAAAGTTGTAAAAGTGAAGCGCAACCCCGTGGGCGTCCAAGAGATGCCACATGTTGATGCCTGCATTGAAAAGTCAAAGTGGGGAAGGGTGTTGGTAGAGAACTTTGAGGTTTTGAGCCTTATTGAAAAAGGGCTAAAACTCATTAAGTGGCCCACAAACCTGATCATGCTGTAAGGGAGAAAGTCAAATATTAATCCTGCATTGAAATTCAAAGTGGGGAAGCAAACCATCGAGGAGATTTGAGAATTTGAGTCTTGTTTTCTTTACAGAGGCTTAAAGTTAAAAAGTGACATGCAGCCCCGCCAACGCCAAGGAAAAAGTCAAATATTAAGCCCGCATCGAAGGTCAAACCGGGTGGAGCAATTTATGCTTTTGAGCCCGAATTAGAAAAAGGTAAAATGATAAAAGTGACCCTCGAATCCTTCTCCACTCAAGTAAGGCCACATGTCAAGACCATATCAAAAGCAGGAGAGCGAGCCAAAATGTTCCAAAATACCAAATCTCTATAAAGTCACAAAATGCAAAAGGAAACCTCCACTCTCGGTCTAATAAATTTCTTCCACATGGACGCCTCTGGTTTAAAGTTTCAAAGGCAATATGAACATTTCAAATTAAAAGTTACAAAATGAGTGTAATGGATGCATTATAAAAGGTCTGGTTTTTTCTGCCATTGGCATTTCTTCACAAATCAAGAAGATGAATGGACACGAAGGATTGAAGAAGTTGTAACTATTTCTTGATAACAAAGAAGAAGTTGTAGCCATTTATTACAATATATTTAATGGCTTATTCATGCATTATACCGGGGTGGGTAACTGATCTTGTAAACTTAAGAGTGCAATGTACCTAGAGAAATCAAATGAGATAGCTAATTTTCTTCTACTTTCCTCCATTCTCAAATTTCTTCCTCTCACACATTATGTACAATCTCTATTTAAGCATCAATCAAAGAAGAAGGATTTTATAGCCTCTTCGATGAGGAGATTTTAGAAAGTTTGAGTTCGCAATATTATCTCATATTGTTGCCATTTGCAGGGTTGTTTCTTCTCATGAATGCATGTGTTGAAGTTTCTAACTAGTGCGTGCAGGAATCTAATTTTCTACCTATGAAATTAGTTCTCCTACATCTTTTCTCACTCCATTTCCCACCTTCATAGTAAATTCTCCCCTTGTAGATAACTACAAGCATTTTCCATAAGGTTAGTGGAGTGCCCCTATTGGATCCTCGGCCGAAAGACCACCATATAAATCCATGCTTTCTCGTGCATTCATACATGACATGTACATAGAGGGAATTAGATTCCCAGAGCATTGGAAAGGAATTCAAAAAAATTTCCACCCAAAAAAATCCCTCACCAACAGGTTTTTGCACCCATCGTAGGGTAGATTTAGTAGCATTTACACCTGAATGCGATCGTAAGTTCAGAAAATTCAAAATTCAAAAAAGAATTTTTTTTCTAGAAGTTGAATGGCTATATGAGCCACATGGGTTCAAATCATGGCTATTTCGAGAAACCCTCATGTTGAAAGACCTGAATTTCTCTTCCATATCCAAGAAGATGTTGCTTCAGATTTGAGGGAAGCTATCTAGTATAATAGACAAAGTGCCAATCATTACTTCATTACCACGAGAATTATGGACCTTAAAGAAGAACACGCTGCTGAATTAGAGAGGCAAAGAAAAATTCCAACACCACAAAGAAGAGCATAGATTTTCAAGTTGGTGGATAAAAGATAAACTTGACAAAAAAGACAAGGAGGATAAACTGACCCCATTTTTGAGGAACTTCAAAGGAGACAAGAGCTACTTGGAATCCACAGGCTTCCTTTTCAAGCAACCAGACATGTTGGGAACCTGAGTGTTGCCAATCCTTTGAAAGGTGAATTTCCATACATCAATGAGAACCTTGAATATTTCACCAGTGTGAAGACCGAAGAAGAAGCTACAGAAAGAGAGGGAGAGATGACGATGAAATAAGAGCTCAACTTGAAGAAATTGAGAGACTTCAAGTCGAGGCGGATAAAAAGAGCAGCAGTAGAAGCCACAACCTTAGCAAGGTTGGAAGATAGAAACAAAAATATAATGGGGGATCATGATCGTGATTTTGAGCGTGAACGTGATCATGATTGTGAGGCTCATAGGCATAATGTACCATGGGGAGGAAACACTAGTCCACTGGCTCTTTCACAACCACTCCATGAGCTACTAAGAGGCTCAAGAAAAAACTTCCTAAAATTCAGAGGGGATGGTTCTCAACTCCCATAAGAGCATGTAACAACATTTATCTATACTTGTAGTGTGTTGGGTGTTGAGGATGAAGATGTGTCAGTCCGAATATTTGTGGAGTCACTTCAAGAGAAAGCTTAAAAATGGTTCTACATGTTACCACCGAGGTCCATCACCTATTGGGAGGATATAAGAAGTGTATTCAAACACAGGTTCAAGAGCACATAAGATTTTTAGGATCTTCTGGTCTGTTGGCGAGAAAATTTGTCTTGTGGAAAAATTTGTGGATTTCAAGCCAATGCTATGGGAATTTAAGTCCCTCTACATTTGAATGGTGCAACTACCATTGCTTAGCATGTAAAACCAAAGTGGATTTATGGTGGGTTTTCAACCAGAGATCCACAGGAACAATCCACTGTCCCTATGGCAGTAATAAAAACTCCTTGCTATAGCAGAAATCAATCTGAGAAAGGGGAGGGAGTGAGAATGAAGGAGGGGTAAATCAATGTTGTGGGTAGAGTATCAAATTCCCACACACATTAACTGGAATTTTCATTACATGCATTAATTACTAGAAGAAAGACAAGTTTGCAATTTTTGAGCACAAGACAAAATAAAACATGTTGGTCACAAAGCACTAATCGATTTTTCCATCAGGGGGACATAAAATTACTTTCTTTTTTATTGATCTCAGAGTTGAAACTCATACAATGAGTGGGAATAGAAAAAAAAATGCAGAGGAGGAGAATAGAAGAAGACTAACAATTGGTTTTTGTCCTCTTTTCACAAAAATGTGCTTCTCATTTCCAAATTCAAAAAACCATTAAATCATTCAACCCAAAGTTGTTACAAAAAAATTTGATCTTTTCCCCTCTTCCAGATTCCTCTGCCACAAAGAAAACGCTTCTGACGAGCCCAAAAAGAGATTCTACGTGCAAAAATGCATTTTATATTTCAATTTTCTAGTTCGCATATGAACCGTTCAATCATTTGACCTAATTTCTTTGAAATCAGGACATCCACGTGGCAAAAGAACATTGGAGTGGAGTCGAGGGAAACTTTTTTGCATTTTTTGCATGCTAAAGATGTTTTCTCTATTTTCTCCCACAAAATTCCATCAAAATTTAAAATTGAAGTGTCCATTGTGTGGATAATTTCACCAATTTTCCATTGCTACCAAAAACGTGAAAATTCGAGCTCTAGATCGAAAGATACGACCTCTTGAAGATTTAGGGCAAAATTGGAAAAATTAGGGAAAAATTCGGGTCTGCAGGTCAAAATTTGACCTTTTCCCCTCTTTTTTCAAATTGGGAAAATTTTCCCCAAAATCTCTGTGCCCTCGCCAACCCAATGAGACGTGGCACTTTCTGGTTCATTCGCAGGCTTCAGAATAACATTTCACCCTTTTTGCTCACAAGGGAAAATTTTCCCAAAGTCCTACATTGGCCCAACCTCCGCTGCTGATGTGGACACATGGAACCTTCTGATTCGATGCAGAGATGCGGTTGAACATTTCACCTTTTCACTTTTATGGTTTTGGCAAAAAACCAAAAATACTTTCGATGCCTCGATCCCCGCCGATGAATGGACACGTGGTGCCTTGTGATTAAACATGATGACTTAATCAATTTTTCTCCATTCTCCTTTACGGGCTTGTGGTTGAACTTTTTATCTTTGATTTTTTATCCAAAAGGCTAAGTGTTAAATTTATCTCTACACCTCCACCAACCTGTCAATTTCCTAGGTAAAATTTACTCCTTACCTCCATGGGCCCGCCCAAGGAAATTTTCCCCTCCAAACTTTTTTGAGCCATAACTTGCAAAATACAAGGAGTTAGGAGGACTTCCTTACCTTTCTGGAAAGGGGAAAAAATTATTTATATGATGAAGTAATACCTAGAAAATTTGAGTGCCTGAAATGTGTAAAAATTTGACTGAGGCACAAAAGGAAGCTAGTTAACCCAAAATAAGAGGGAGTTTATTTTGGTTAACAAGTATGATCAAAACATGGAAACTTTGAGATAGGAGAAAGTTGTCTTTCTTGAAAACTTGCAATTTTCCCCTTTACACATTTGTAAGACAACAACTAGCTCTAGCTTGGGGACATGGCATGGATTGAGCAAGGTGAAGACATGACATGAGGATCCAAAATCAAAGGTTTCAAAATATATAACATTGACCAATGCCTTATCCATTGGGCCTCGCAGAGTCATATACAATAATGAAGGAAGAAGGAAGGAGGGGAAAACACAAAAAACCAAAACCACACCAAAAGAGAAAACAAACCAAAACACACACAATAGAAAAGGGGAAACAACAAAAAATATGATACAGGGTGAGGGATAACTCACTTTTATTGATGGTACAGCTTCAAATATTGCCCACTTCTAGGAAATCCCAATGGAGTTCCATCCAAGTATGATAAGAGAAAGGCATTCTCACCACAAGCTTCCTGAATTTGAAATGGACCCAACCAAAAAGAATCTAACTTACCATGACAGCCCTTTGGCTCTCTCCTCTTGTCCCAAAGTAAGACCAAATCTCCAACTCTGAACTCCCTTGTTTTGGCTCTTCTGTCAAAGAGATTCTTCACTTTCAGCTGATGTTCTTTGATTCTATCCACTACCTGGGATATGCTCTCTTCTAGCTTCTCAAGGAAAAGAATCATCTTGTTAATTGAATCTCTGTATTGGCTGTCTTCCACTATTTGAAGTAACTTGAAAGCTGACATTTCAATTGTAATAGGAATCTCTACTTCAACTCCATATAGCAGCTGAAAAGGTGACATGCCTATTTCCTTATTAGGAGTGATCCTATCAACCCACAATGCATCATATAATTTTTTGTGCCAATTCTTCTAATTCTCATAAAAAAGCTTACAGATAATGGTCACAATATTATTGTTGCTTGACTCAACTTGACCATTCCTTTGAGGATATTAGTCAGAAGAATGAGCAAGAGAAATCCCAAATCCATAACATAATTCTTTCAATTCCTTTAAAGAGAAATAAGTAGCGTTGCCTACTACAATCTTCTAAGGAACTCCAAAACAAAAAATGATATTATTTTATGAAATTGTCGACAACTTTAGAGCTAGCCTGTTTGGTTGGAATGGCCTCCACCCACTTAGTGAAGTAATCTATGGTGGTGAGCACGTAGGAATGACCTGCACTTAAACGAGGGTTCAGAACACTGATAAATTCCAGCCCCCATTGTTGAAACGGTTCTTCAATCACCACGGGTATGAGTGGAAAGGTAGATAATTGAGGCTTTCCAACAAATCACTGGCATGCTTTACATTTCGAAACCCAGTTCTGTGCATCAGTAAAGAGAAAAGGCCAATAGTACCTACCTCTAAGAATTTTGTGGGAAGTCACCATGACTGAAAATTTTCCACCACAAGCTTGACCATGATAGGCTTTGAGGAGTTTTTTTGCCATTCCTTATCAACACACTTAAGAAAACAACCATCTATCCCTTTCTTGTAGAGTGCATGATTCCAAATCACATATTTGGCTACTTTCAGCCTAAGATTTCTTCGCTACTTGTAATCTAAATGAGGAGGGAAGTCCTAATAGGTAAGAAAGAAAGCGATGTCTGCATACCATTCCTCTATAGTGTTCACAAAGAGAAATTGTGGGAAATATTCTGAGCAGGTTGGGCAAGTGTCATCTCATTCTCCAAGATGAACTTTGAGAGATTCATCTTTAGCAATCAACTTACACAAACCATTTCCTCTAACTAGATTAGATGGCTTAATCTCTAGGTCATACTCTTGGATCCTTGCAATCCAATTTCCTCTTTTGGCTCCGGGATCTTGTTGTGTCAAAATGGACTTGATTGCACTTCCAGGGACTATCACCATGGTGTGAGAGTTGAGTATGTAAAATCTGAAATTCTTCATGGCCTTGACCACTGCATATGCATGCTTCTCCAATTGACTGTAATTTAGTTCATGTTTCTTCAAAGGGCAGCTCATGAAAGCACTAGGTGCTTCCAATCCTTCATCATTCTTTTGAACTAGGACAACATAAAGAGTGTGCTCCGAGGCATAACAATACATGATGAATTCCTTGCTGAAATCTAGAGATACCAGCATTGGAGCTTTATAAATGGCCTTATTGATTTCTTCAAATGTTGATTTTCCTTCACTACTCCATTTGAAACCTATTTGAGGCTTCATCATAGAGGTGATATACTTTGTTAGTTCAGAAAATTTGGGGACAAAGAGATGAAGAAAATTTACCTTCCCAAAGAATGAATGCACTCCTTTCTTGTTAGTGGGAAGAGATAGTACTTGAATAGAACTTACTCTCTCAGGGTCAATATGTGCTCCATGCTTATTCATGATGTGTCCCAACAGCTTGCCTTTTGTGACTCCAAAGATACACTTCTTGGGATTTAGAGAAATTCTATGTTTTCTACATCTTGTAAGAATCTTTTCCAAGTGGAAGATATGCTCACTTCTCTTCTTTGAAAACACGGTTAAGTCATCAAGGTATATGCAAATGCCAATGTAATGCTTGAGATATTTGAGAGCTAGGTCCATGGCTCTTTGGAAGGTGGCTCGCACATTGATTAGGCCAAAAGGCATCCTACTATAAGAAAAAGTTCCCCAAGGAGTTGTGAAAGCCGTCTTGCTACAATATTCTTCGGCCACTTTAATTTGATTATACCCTGAGAAGCCATCAAGCAAAGAGAGAATATCAGATCTAGTAACTATTTGTAGGATATGATCTATGATCAGAAGAGGGTAATTGTCCTTGAGAGATGCCTGATTCAGATTTTTGAAATCTACACATATTCTAATCTCCCCATTTTTCTTTTTGACCCGTATAATGTTGGCCACCCATGTTGAGTGGTGAATGGGGAAAATGATTCTGGCATTCAACATCTTGTTAACTTCTTCCTTGATAACATCAACAATCTTTAGATTATAGGGTCTTTGCTTCTTCCTGAAGGGCTTAGAATCCTACTTTAGAGGAATGGAATGATGCATTTCCTTCGGTTGAAAAGATTTGAGCTCGTCGTAAGAGTATGCCAGCACATCAGAGTACTTTTTAAGCAAATCAATGAACTTCCTTTTCTCTTCAGGTGAGCAGCATTTGCCAATGTTGACCATCCTTGGATCTTCAAAAGTTCCAATGTTTTCCTTGTCAAAATCATATGGATAGTGAGAAGATAGATTTTATTTTTCACGAATAAATTTGTCATGATTTTCAAATAGGTCCTCTAGAGAGACTAGACCTTTAGGGATCTTGTTACCTTTCAATCTAATGATGCCTTCATCATCCACTCTTTCAATTTCATCTGATGCATCTTCGGCCACAACTTCTCTATGTGGATTAACACTTCCCTCAAAGAAGAGATTATTGAAGTTGTCTCTTTGTTCCAAGAAGGCTAAAATATGATTGTCATCATTGAAAACTTGCCAATGATCTGCGTTATCAGGTACAATTGTTCTGAAAACCATCTCAATGGTTATTTTTTCCTTGCCAAAAGAAGGATGAGGAGCCAATAAGGATGTTGATACTGCAAGAGAATCAACTCTTTCATTTTATTGTCTTGGGATGGCTTCAATAGAGAATGCATCAAAGAATTCAATGCAATCCCACACTCTATTCTTGTAATGCTTGAGCCTTGGGTTCTTCACCTGGTATTGCTAGTGGATTTTCTTCACTATCACTTCTACATCACCAAGGTATCTCAACTTTTTGATTCCCATGTCTTTTTCTACACTTATGCCCAAGAGGAGAGCTTCATATTATGCTATATTGTCAAACTATAATTTGTATGCAAAAGGATGCATCACATTAGAAGGAGAGTACAACACAACACCAGCCACTGAGCTTGATTTGGAATGGCTTCCATAAAACTCCATAGTCCAGACCTGATCTTTCTCTGATTCTGAGGAAAGTGGCAACTCTTCTTCTCATTGTGAAGTAAGGAAATAGTTTCCTAATCCACAATCTTGAAAGAGGATATCAGCTCTTGGGTCACTGGAGCTTCTTACTGTAAACTTCATTTTTCTTACCAGAAGCAACTTCTTCATCTCACCCTTTACTGAAATATTTACAAAGGTCCAATCCATCTTTATCTCTCCACCAAGTTCTCTACAAAATATTCTACTCAAGAGCATGCCAAAAGATGCTAGAATGTCTGCCACTAAGATGGTTTGAAGTACTTTCTTATCAGGGTATTCAACCAAATGCACTTGTGCATATTTTATCCTTCCTACAAGTGGTAATTGCTTATATTCCATTGAGTAACAAGCTCTGTTAACTCTAGTTAGTGTCAGGCTGAGAGCATTGGAAAATTTGAGTGGCATTACATTATCAGAAGCTCCAAAGTCAATGATGTAATTATTGAGCTCAAAACCATTCATGAGAAGAGACAAGAAGAAGGGTTCCACCTTATCTATTTTAGAAGCACTTAGGGCTAACATGTTTTGAAATTGAGGGTATATAATTGCTGCTCAAACAACATTGATTAGTCTATCAAACTGAGAAGTGTATATAACTGCTACACTTTGGTCTTACGTGCATGTTCCAAAAAATCAAATGGGAGAATGTTGGATGAGGGGGCAGTTCCTAGAGTGATGGAAGGTTTACATGGTAAGGGTATTTTAGGAACTTTGGTTGACTTGGAAATTGGATTGTCTTCTAAGGGTGAGGCCATCATCTTAGAAGGAGGTGAAGGTGAAGCTATGGTATGAACTCTTAGCTGACTTAGAATAGACTTCATTGATGGGAGGAGTGTTTTTAATAACTTGTGAGCTAGAAGAAGGAAAAGGTGACTTACTAGATATAAAAACCTAATCTCTAGCAGCCATTTGGCTTGGTTTCATATTGGCTGAATGGTAATGGTGAGCCTCTACTGATGATCTTCTTTTGTGTGGCTGCTGGAGTGGGATCTTCTTTATTTTTCTTTTCCTCTTGAGCCACGGAGGGTAGAACATATTTCTTGGATTAAGCTTGAGTGAAGACAACACATGAGAAGCTTGGGGCTTCCTCTTCTTCTTCCCCATCATCAAAAAACTTGAACAAGCCATTGTCTATCAAGGAAAAGTTGGCGAGGAGGTGGTGCAATTCTTTGTCTATCAAGGAAATTTGGCCTCCTTGGAGAATTTCTCATTGTCATTTGGGACAACCATTTCTTCAAGGAAACTAGATCATTTGCCATTTTATGGAACATAGGATATATAGTTACTGAAGCTAAACTTTGACCCTTCAGCTTCGCATTTGGGCCTTTTACCTTTCTAAAGAGGATTAAGTCATCATCAGTTTCAATGGAAAAGTATTGAGCTTCCCTTAATGTGTTTAGCTGGGCTCTTCTGAGGAAGAAAACAACTTCTGATGGCAAGGCACTGATGAAGAATCTTCTTAGGTTGTTCTCAGGAGGTAACACATCTTCAGGGATTCTTCTTGTCAATCTCTCAAACCTTGCTACAAATTCCCTCATGGATTTAGAGCTTTCTTTCTTTATTTGGACTAATTACACCAGTAGCTCTTGACCATCTTCAGTGCTCTTGAATCTATTTTCAAATGCTATTCTAATATCTTCCCAACCAGTAATAGATCTTGTAGGAAGCATGTAAAACCATTCAACAACCTTTTCCTAAAGTGATTCCATAAATAGTCTGACTGACACATCTTCATTCTCAACTCATAATACACCAAAAGTAGTGATGAATGTTGCTACATGTTCTTCAAGGAGTTGAGAACCATCTCCCCTAAATTTGGAAAAATTCTTTCTAGAGCCTCCTGGCAGATCATGAAGAGGTTTTTGGAGGGCAAGTAGGCTTGTGTTTCCTCCCCATGGCACAATAGACCTATGTGCTTCACATTCACGGTCGCCCATTTTATTTTTATTTCAGGTTTCTTAGTCAGCTAAGGCCACCTCTCTCTCCTCTGTTGCAGCTTGGAGTCTTGTAATTTCTTCAAGTTGAGCTCTAATCTCTTACTTTCTATCAAACTGAGCTATAACCTCTACTTCTTCTCTCTCCAACTCCTCAAAAGTAGGGTCAATCACTCATCCTTGCCTTAGCTGGGGAGTATACCTTCTATCAGCTAGCTTTAAAGTTTATTGTCTTCTCTTTCACAACCCAGAATTTTGTAGCAATGGTGAGATGATTTACACTCTTCCAAATATGCCAAGTAACCTCTTTCAGGTCTAAAATTATTTCCTCTGGATATGAAAGAGCAAAGAAGGTTTTCTAGAAAGATTTGCAATAATTTTGAGTTACATCCATGTAGTGTATATGACTTCTCAATCTGTAAAACTCTTCTATTTGAATCTTTTTGTATTTTTGGATCACAAGGAATTTCAGACTTCAAAGGAAAACTTAATGATATTTTAAAAGCCTTGTGGTCATTTTTGGGTGCAGATGCTGTAACTCTTCCCCACGGTGGGTGCCAAAAACTGTTGGTGAGAAAATTTGTCTTGTCGAAAAATTTGTGGATTTCAGGCCAACACTATGGGAATCTAAGTCCCTCTACATTTGAATGGTGCAGCTACCATTGCTTAGCATGTAAAACCAAAGTGGATTTATGGTGGTTTTTTAGCTAGAGATCCATAGGAACACTCCACTGTCCCTATGGCAATAATAACAACCCCTTACTATAGCAGAAATCGATCTGAGAAAGGGGAGGGAGTGAGAATGAAGGAGGGGGAAATCAATGTTGTGGGTAGAGTATCAGATGGACACACACATCAACTGGAAGTTTCATTACATGTATTATTTAATAGAAGAAATAAAAATTTGCAATTTATGAGCACAAGAAAGAATAAAACATGCTGGTCACAAAGCACCAATCAATTTTTCCTTCGAGGGGACATAAAATTCCTTCCTTTTTTATTGATCTTAGAGTTAAAACTTGTACAATGAGTGGGAATAGAAGAAAAAATGTAGAGGAGGAGAATAGAAGAAGACAAAAAAATCATTTTTTGTCCTTTGTTCATAAAAATGTGCTTCCAGTTTCCAAATTCAATTTCCCCTTCACAAATACTTCGAAAAACCATTAAATCATTCGACCCAAAGTTCTTACAAACAAATTTGACCATTTCCCATCTTCCAGATTCCTTTGTTGCAAAGAAAATGCTTCTGACGAGCCCAAAAAGAGATTTTGCATGCAAAAATGTGTTTTATATTTCAATTTTCCAGTTTGCATATGAACCATTTGATCCTTTTCCCTAATTTTTTTGAAATCATGCCATCCACGTGGTAGGAGAACATTGGAGCGGAGTCGGGGGAAACATTTTTGCATTTTTTGCATGCCAGAGATGTTTTCTTGATTTTATTCCATAAAACTCGATAAAAATTTAAAATTGAAGTGTCCATCGCGTGGATAATTTCACCAGATTTCCATTAATACCAAAAACACAAAATTCCAAGCTCTAGATCGAAAGATATAGCCTCTTGAATATTTAGGGCAAAATTGGCAAAATTAGGGCAAAATTCAGGTCTGCGGGCCAAAATTTGACCTTTTTCCCTCTTTTTTCAAATTGGGAAAATTTTCCCCAAAATCTCTACGCCCTCGCCGACTTGATGACACGTGGCACTTTTTGGTTCATCCGTGGGCTTCAGAATAACATTTCACCCTTTTTTTCCACAAGGGAAATTTTTCTCAAATTCCTAGGTTAGCTCGAGCTCCGCTGCTGATGTGGACATGTGGCACCTTCTGATTCGATGTGGAGATGTGGTCCAACGTTTCACCTTTTCAATTTTATAGTTTTGGAAAAAAACCAAAAATACTTCCGACGCCCTGATCCCTGCCGATGAATGGACACGTGGCGCCTTGTGATTAAATGCGAGGACTTAATCAATTTTTCTCCATTCTCCTTTGTAGGCTTGCAGGTGAACTTTTTACATTTGAGTTTTTTATCCAAAAGGATAAGTGTCAATTTTTTCTCCATGCCACCGCTAACCCACCAATTTCCTTGGCAAAATTTCCTCTTTACCTCCATGGGCCTGCCCAGGGAAAATTCCCCTCCAAACTCTGCCGAGCCATAACTTGCAAAATACAAGGAGTTAGGAGGACTTCCTTACCTTTTTGGAAAGGAGAAATAATTATCTATCTGATGAAGCAATATCTATAAAATTTTGAGTGCCAAAAATGTGTAAAAATTTGACAGAGGCACGAAAAGAAGCTAGTTAACCAAAAATAAGAGGGAGCTTATTTTGGTTAACAAGCATGATCAAAACATGGAAACTTTGAGATAGGAGAAAGTTTTCTTTCTTGAATACTTGCAATTTTACCCTTTACATATTTGCACTACAACATGGTCCAATTGGTACAAATGAAGAAAGAAACCTCTGAGTCAATGAGGAATTTCGTAGTAAGATATAACAAAGTGATAAGAAGAATCCTTGAAGATGTGGTGCCTGCTGAAAATAATTTGAAGAGATTATTCATCAACACCTTGCAATCAGAAGTACGTTTTTTCCTTAAAATAGCCTAACCAAGAACATTAAGGGAAGCTCAAGACCATGCAATAGAAACTGATGATGATCTAATCTTGTTTGGTAAAGTGAAAGGCCCAAATGGGAAAAAAAAGGGTCATAATTCAAACTCAGTCATCATGGATCCAATGTTCCAAAAAATGGCAAATGACTTGGTTGCCTTGAAGAAACAACTATCCCAGATCACAATGCAGATTGCTCCAAGGAAACCAAAATCCCAAAATAGGCCAAGGATTTCTCCACCTCCTTACCAACTTGCTCTTGAAGCACCACCAGTCAATGCCATCTGCGACACCAAAGAGCCGGAGGAGGAAGCCGAAATTGATAAAATTGAAAAAGAAAATATGGAAGACTATGAAAACTATCTTGAGGTTGAGGAAGTTGATATGCACAATGGCCTAATTGAGTATGTTGATGATTAAGATGAGAATGATGAAGAAGCTCCAAGTTTCTCATGTGCTATTTTCACTCGTGCACAATCTAGGAAAGGTGCTTCATCCTCAATGGCTGCGACAAAGGATACGAAGAATAAAGAAGATTCTCCTATAGAGGTCACACAAAATAAAATCATTGACATAGGATCACCATTACCACCTTCTATGGAGTCAGAAAAAGAAAAACTAGACTCATTGGTTGTTAGGGATCATGCTACTATGCTAAGTAAGTCATCTAATTCTTCTCTTAGCTTAAAAGTTGCTAAGAACGAGTCTCCTTCAAATGTTGTTCCTGTAAAAACATCTAAGGTTCAATCAAAAGCTACACTCGGAAAGGAGAATTCAACACCAAAAGTAGCAAAGACTCTACAATGTAAATATTCCTCCATTTATGGGACCTCTTCCTCACTCACCATAACCCCATTTGACTTTGTGGAACATGCAAGCAAAACCAAAGTCCAGCTCTCAGAAATAGAATACCTAGAAATACACCCTACCCAGTTTGATAGGTTCATTAATGTAGTCTATGGTGGTCAACCTCTATCCTCGAGTCCTAATTCTAAAGGCTTACTACCCACACCATCCTCACCACATTCCCAAAACATGCTAGCCCTCAGTGCCTCAAGAACCAATAGGGTTGAACCTTTCTACCTGTCACTCCTCATTAAAGGCTTCCAGATAAATAATTGTATCAAAGATTCCAGAGCCTCAGACAATGTGATGCCAACCAAAGTTGTAAATGCTCTAGGCCTCACCTTGACCTAGGTAAGTGGCACCTACTACTTGTTGGGTTTCATAATGGAAAAAGGATAGAAACAACAGTCGAGGGATAAACATGTCCCTCCTCTTTAATGGGAGAGGTTCCCTTATTGAAATCAGGAAAAAAAATTACAAATATACAACTCTCAATGTTTGGACCCTGATATTCTGGAATGTTTTCATACTTAAAGATTATCAATACGAAGTCCATTGGAAGAGTAGAGAGATGAAGAAGGAAGAAAACAAAAATGTTTTTTAGGAGATATAGGTAACATAATATATCCTTACTCATATTGAACCAAGAAAATATAGGAAAAAGATCAATCACTTCATCACCAATGCAAATCTATGGACACAAAATTCTAAAGATTACATAGACAAGAACACAAAGTTTCTTTTGAATGCAAAGATAAATGATCCATTTAATCGAGCAAGGACAGAGAGATATAAAATAGGAAATGAGAAAGAAAGATTCTATATTGAATTACTTTGAAATTTACAACATTTCCAGAAAACTAGAATCCCCTTTTCCATGGCCAAAACATGTTCTTATATCAATTCATGTACATCCATACTTTTTACCCAAGAAAATAATATCCAAAAGGAATAATGTTTGTTGCAGATCCACTTTTGGAAAGTGACATGAAACAAACACACTCATGAAAATAAGAGGTTCAAAAAGGTTAATATTTCATTGAGTAACATGAACCAAAAGTGTGGGTTAGGGTTAAGCCTAGGGCATGAGCTACCTTAGTAGGCATCACATTATCTGAAGCACCAGACTCAATAACACAATTGCTGAGTTTATGGCCAGCTATGAGGAGAGTGACATAAAATGGTTTGATCTTCTCATCAGATGAAGTGACAATTACCACAAGGCTTTGTTGACATGAAGGAGGAGTGAGCAAGAGACCTATAGAACTAGGGGAAGAAGGCTTGGATTTGGAACTTACAAAGTCTACCATCATAGAAAAGGCCTTGGGATGGGTTTGGTAGACTTAGGCTTTTGAGATATGGATCTTAGTTTTCTTGAGATGGTCAATAATGTCAAAATAACTAGAGGTAGATGGAGCATCATTGATAGGAGTGGATGAAACTTTTGACTTATCAACTCTATCATTTGAAGGGAAATAAGTTTTAGGAGCAAAAACAGAGGAGGAAGGAATAACAGAACCTACCTTGGGTGTGGAAGAAGTTGGAATAGGAGATCCTCTCCTTGCAATCACTAGAATAGCTACAGGAGGTTCCCTAGATATTTTAGTAGGATGAACCAATTTCTCCTTCTTGTTGGCTTGATCATGAGTCATGACAACATATGATTCATTGTTCATCTCTATAACTCTTTCTTCATAATCATCCTCTTCATCTATACCTTTAGTGATGAGAAAATGGACATGATTTCCACTAAAATCTTCTAATTCTTCATCAGCTTCCTCTTCATGTTCTTCATAGATTTCATTCTCCTCCTCATCATCAGGCTCCAACACTTCACATGTTGCATTGACTAGAACTTTAACAGGAGGGCCTTCAATTACCAATCTAGTCTAAGGAGAGGGAAACCAATTCCTAGGCTGAAAGTTCTTCCTAGGAACATCTTGGTAAGGAGCATGCTGGGCTAACTGCTTCTTGAGATCAATGAGATTATTAGAAAGTTTCTATACCAACTGATCTGCATTAGCTCTAAGAGAAGATGTGGAAGACGGAGATGCTTTGGATTTGGATGATTCTCTCCTTAGCTTTCTAGAAATTATCAAATCATCTTCAACATTGACAGAAAATCTCTTATCAGCATCTAAAGTGGCAAGATTAGCTTTTCTACGTGCATAGCTCACTTCAGGTAGTTGGGCATTAAGGAAGAAACATTTTTGAATCTGATCCATAGGGTGTATGTTTTTTGGGATCTTATTAACTAGCCTATTTAATTTGGCCACAAATTCCCTCATGGGCTCATGTGAATCTTTCTTGATTTGAGAAATCTGGGCCAAGAGGGATGTACATCCTCAACAAGTTTTAAATGCTACTCAAACTGGGTCATCATGGTGTTCCAATTGGTGATGGATCCAGTAAGGAGATGATAAAACCAATCAACAACATTATCTTCCAATGTCTCTACAAAAATTCCAATAGAGATATCCTCATGTTTAACTCTGAGAAAACCACAAGCAACAATAAAGGCCACAATATGTTCATCTGGATGAACCTTTCCATCACCTTTGAATTTAGGGAAATTATATCTATTTCCTCTAGGAAATTCATGCAATGGATGAAGAAGAGCAAGAGGCCCAACCCTTTGGTGCCAAGGCAAAGGAGCTGCCATCCTTAGAAAGATTATTTTGAGAGGAACTGAAACACCAACAAGAATCAAAGCATGCAAATTAGGACTGATTTGATCTTGACGAATGTCATTCCCAGAAGTTTTGTCTCTAGTAGGAGGAGTGCTTACAAATCTTGTTCCTATTATTTTCCTTGATGAAGGGAAAGATAAACCTTGATGATTCAAAATTTGGAAATGAGTGTCTTCTTACCCAAGGGTTCTTCTACCCTGAGTGTATCTTGGAGTTTCCAGATCAAATATTATCAAGAAGTTGTTATTCAAAAACTAGAATTCATTTGAAATGAATTCCCTAGCGGAGTTTCCAAAAACTATTGGGTTTGAGAATGGAACAAGGCTAGAAACCATAGTCTGGGGACAAACATGTCCCTCCTCTTTAATGGGAGAGGTTCCCTTATTGAAAGTGGGAAAAAAAAAGTACAAATATACAACTCTCAATGTTCGGATCCTGATATTCTGGAATGTTTTCATACTTAAAAGATTATCAATACGAAGGATTGGAAGAGTAGAGAGATGAATAAGGAAGAAAACAACAATGTTTCTAGGAGATATAGGTAGCAGAATATATCCTTACTCACATTGAACCAATAAAATATAGGAAAAATATCAATCAGTTCATCACCAATGTGAATATGTAACGACAAAGTTCTAAAGATTACACAGACAAGAACACAAAGTTTCTTTTGAATGGAAAGAAAAATAATCCCTTGAATCGAGTAAGGAGAGAGAGATATATAACATAGGAAATGAGAAAGAAATCTTCTATATTGAATTACTTCCAAATTTACAACATTTCTAGAAAACCAGAATCCCCTTTTCCATGGACAAAACATGTTCTTATAATAATTCATGTATATCCATACTTTGTCCCCAAGAAAATAATATTCAAAAGGAATAATGTTTGTTGCAGATCCACTTTTGGAAAGTGACATGAAACAAATGCACTCATGAAAATCAAATGTTCAAAAAGGTGAATATTTCGGGTGTTTGAGCATGATTACTTTAGCAGGGGGTATCTCATGATTTTCTTCTTTATGTGGTCCCGCCCTTTCCACCTTTTAACCACTTTTATAGCACTCAAGTGCTTACTGTTAAGTTTTCCCCCTTTTTTTTATTACGTATGCCCAATAAAATCCATTTTCTAATAATAAAACTTAACATCTCCTTAAACTTATCGATTTGGCTCCACAATAAACCAAAAATGCATCTCATGAATGAACGACAAGTAAAAAGAGAAAGATGAATGAAGAATAGTTCACATTTGTATTATTTGGAGCTTTGGTTTGTTAATGGCATTAAAAACTAGATGAGTGTGTTTTGGCCACTCTTTCCCTTTGTGAACTTTGAAATTAGACCATACGTATGGAAAAATCCAAGCAACGACGGGCCTGGGGAAAAATCCTCATTTTAAGACATTTGGAAGAAAAAGTGCAATTTCTCATTTTTCTCCACCCCTCCACATCCCCATAAAAGGTTAGACACGTGGCACACCCTGATTGGAAATGGGGTCATGGCTTAACTTCTCACTTTCATCTACCGGCCTGCTATCCTAATTTCATTCTTCAACACATGGCATCACCTGATTGGTTGCAGGGATGTGCTTCACTTTTATACTTTATCTATTTTGAAAAGGGGAAAAATTCCAACCTTTCCCCCGAAAGTCCATGCCTCCACATTGAATTTTCAATGTAGGCCATGTGTCCCTTTCTGATTCGCTACGGGATTCGAATTAGAATTCATCCCTTCACATGAGCGGGTCCACGGGTCATTTTAGAACTTTTTTTCCTTTGTGGAAACAAAGATAACATTCCTAAAGTCCTTTGTCAGTCTGTCAAAGTGCATATGAACTGAAAAATGGCCACATGTCCCTTGCATGAGCAGGGCCACAACTCATTTTAGAACTTTTCTCCCTTCTTCCGTAATGTCTTAGAGAAAAAAATGGATCCATCACCCCGAACTTCCTCCTAAAAAGAAAACCATTTGGCTGCATTTAATGAGAAGCAAACATGTAGCTTCACCTTCTGAGAAATAATTTGATGGGGAAAAGAACATAGAAAATTGCAGAGAATGGGAAAACGCTATTTTTACACCTGATAAAGATTTTCTTTTTGCACAAGGTTAATATACAAAGAATGCAAGTTTCTGCATCCTTTAAATGCATAAAAGAAGATCATAAACACCCTCCCATCCATGAGAAATAGATAGAATATTATAATGGCTACATACTGAGGAAATGTATAAAGCATCGTGGGGGATCAAAATGAGCACTTGGGGAGCTCAAAACATGAATTACTCCATCGAAAGACTTCAATTTTCATGAAATTGGATTTCAAAAAAGGGGAGGGGATTGAGGGGACAATAACTAACTCCTTTTGGGGATGATTTAGTAGAGGAAATATATAAAATCAAGAACCATAGATAATTCTAGGGATGAACAGATCAGTGCCTTATCCATTCGGCAATGGAGTCAAAAAGTAGTATCGACATAGAAGACAACACACACAAGGAAACAAGAAAAACCATAAACAAAACTCTATACAAAATGTACACAGGGATCACAAAAAATCCTAGGTTTTGAACAACTTCAAAAATTTCCCACTAAAAGGAAGTGGGAGAGGAGAACCATTCATGTAATCTAGGTAAAAAGAGTTCTCACTAGCAAAATGTCTAATTTTAAAAGGACTAAGCCAAAGGGAATCAAATTTACCATGGCTGCCTGGAGGTTCATGCATTTTTTCCCAAAGAAGAACATTGTCTCCCACTTAAAAAGTTCTAGGTTGATCATTTTTATCAAACAGAGCTTTTACCTTGAGTTGATGAGCTGATATTCTGTTGACCACTTGCAATCTACCTTCATTCAGCTTCTAGAGGTACATAATTCTTTTGTCCAATGAATTGGTAAAGATGGCATCCTCAATGGCCTTCATTAAATGTAAGGATGACAGTTCCAATGTCACTGGAAGCTGAGCTTCAACTCCATATACCACTTGAAAAGGAGACATTCAAGTGGCTATCTTAGGTGTAGTCCTATCTGCCCATAAAGCATCACATAGTTTCTTATGCCAATTCCTATGAGAGTCATTAACAAGCTTCCAAACAATGTTGACCAAGTTCTTGTCAGTTGATTTTTCTTACCCATTCCATTGGGGATAGTAATCTGAGGAGTGGGCAAGGGAAATGCCATAGCCATATCAGAAATCCATCATCTTAGAAAAAGAAAAATTGGAAGCATTTTCAATGAAAATCTTGTTTGGTATCCCAAACCTTATTAAGATGTGCTCCTTGATGAAGTTGCATACTAATTCATAAGTATTACTTTTAATTGGAATGGCTCCCACCCACTTGGTGAAATAATCAGTGGTAGTCAAAGCATGAGTATGTCCTGCACTTGAAGGTGGATTGAGTGTCCCAATGAAGTCCAAATTCCATTGTTGAAAAAGTTTCCTCAATCACCACTAGTTTGAGAGGTAAAGCAACCGATTTTGGTCTTCCAACAAAGGTTTGACATGCTTCACACTTTCCTACCCACTTTGATGCATATTTGAACAAGGTAGGACAATAATATCTAGCACGGAGGATTTTGTGGGCTGTGACAACAGAAGAGAAATGACCTCCACAGGCTTGGTCATGAAAGGCTGAGAGAAATTTATTTTTCTGCTCTTTGTTAACACATTTCAAAAACCTTCCATCTATGCCTCATTTGAACAATGCATTTTCCCACAATACATATTGCACAGACCTTAATTTGATGGCTCTCTTTTCCTTAGAACTCAAATGGGATGGAAATTCTCCATAAGTAAGAAAGTTTACAATGCCAGCATACCATTCATCAGTTGAGCTGAGGAAAAGAACAACAAGTATATCAACTTCCTCCTTGGACAATTTGGCATCAGCTCCTTCAATAATGAGTTCACATAAGCCCTTTCCTTGAACTAGCTTGGTGGGTTGGATGTCAAGATCATACTCCTAAACTTTGGCTACCCAATTATCTCTCTTGGTTCCAAATTCTTGTTGTGTAAGAATGGATTTAATAGTTGTATCAAGCACAAGCACAATAGAATGAGAGTTGAGGATGTAAAACTAAAACTGCTTCACATATTTGACCACTAAAAAAACATGTTTCTCCATCATGGTGTACTTCAGCTCATGGGATTTCAAAATATAACTCATGAATGCTATGGGGATTTCATGACCTTCAACATTCTCCTAGGTTAACACAATAGCTACAGTAATTTCAGTAGCATAACAATAGATAATGAAGTCTTTTCTATATTCAGGGCATGCCAAGATTGGAGTTTTTCTTATAGCTCTCTTGATGTCTTCACATGCAACCTTTCCTTCAGAGGACCAACCAAAAGTTTTCTTCCCTTTCATCATGTGGGCTATGTTCAAAGTAAGCCTAGAAAAATCAGGTATGAATCTTCTTAAGAATTTGATCTTACCAAAGAAAGAGTGCACACCCTTCTTGCTTGTGGGAAGAAGGATCTACTGAATTACCTGGAATCTTTCTGGATCAATCTTGATTCCCTCCTCAGAGACAATAATTCCCAATAATTTTTCCTCGGTGACATAGAATAAAGATATCTTGGGATTCAAGGAGATGCCATGCTCTCTACACTTTTAGAGGATAGTTTCAAGGTGTTAGAAATGATCAGATCTGGTTTTTGAAAACACAGTCAGATCATCAAGGTATAAAACTATGCATTTTCCCTTGAGATTGCCAAAGGCCAGGTCCATTTCCCTCTGAAAGGTGGCACCATCATTGATGAGGCCAAAAGGCATTATCCTGTAAGTAAAGGTGCCCTAAGGAGTGGTAAAGGTAGTCTTATGCTGATCTACAACACTTACTTCTACTTGATTATATCTTGAGAGTCCATAGAACATGGACAACATTTCTGAACCTGCAACAACCTGCAACACTTGATCCATTACGGGGAGAGGATAATTATCCTTCAAAGAGGATTGATTCAAATTCCTAAAATAAACACAAATCTAGATCTCACCATTCTTCTTCCTGACAGACACAATATTAGCAATCCACGTTGAATGGTGAATGGGGAAAATAATATTAGCCTTCAATAACTTTTGGATCTCTTTACAGATTGTATCTATAATTTTACGGTTATAATGCCTCTACTTTTGTTGGAAGGGCTTGATCCCAGGTTTTAGAGGAATGAAATGTTGCAGCTCTTTTGGTTGAAAAGCCTTGAGGCCATCATAAGAATATATGAGAACATCAACATATCTTTTCAATAGATTCACTGCTTTCTCCCTCTCCTCTTATGTGCAGCACTTTCCAATGTTTACCAGCATGGGTTCATTAAGACTCCCAATGTTTATCTTTTCACAGTCATGAGATTGTTGAGCTCCTTTGGAAGTTTTGTACTTGATGTTGTAGAACAGGGACAGAAGCCTGTAGATTGTATTAATACGAATCAACCAGTTTACAATAGCAGGATTGTAATACTTATAGGTATTGTACAACTGGGATACAAACAAGGAGAAGTTGTAACAATGCAACATCAAAATTAAAAATATATTAGCTTCCAAATATTATCCTGGGAAGCATATGAATTGTTATAAAAATTATCCCTGTGAAACTAAAAAGACAAATATGGTTTAAAAACCATATAACAGTACATAAAAAAAATATGGTTTATATTATAACCATTATTATATAATTAATAAAATTAATAAAATAATTATATTATGCATAATTAACCTAACATTCCCTCCTTAATTGTGCATTTTCTGAAGGGATGAGGAGAGGAACTCTTTGAACAAATCGAACTTGTCACGTGCAAGTGACTTTGTGAAAATATCTTCTCGTTGTTTAGCAGTTGGAAAAAATTGAAGCTTAATGTTGAGCTTCAACACATGTTCACGTATGAAATGAAATTATACCTCAATTTGTTTTGTTCTCTCATGAAAAATAGGATTGCGAACAATTTTAAGAACACCTTCATTGTCAACATACATGGTGGTCAGTTTGTCTTGTGGTATTCCATGTCCTTCTAGTATGTGACGTAGCCATATCGCTTCACAGACAGCTTCTCCTATAGAATGATATTTGACTTCTGTGGAAGAGTGAGAAACAGAGTGTTGTTTCTTGCTTCCCCATGATATTGGTCTAGATCCTATAAAGAATATAACTCCAGAAGTGGATTTTCTATCATCAATGTTACCTGCATGATCTGAATTTGAATATCTAGTCAAGAAGAAGTTGTTGTTCTTCTTGCATTCTAGACCAAGATCTACTGATCCTTTGAGGTATCTCAAAATACACCTTGCTACTTTCCAATGACAAACTTTGGGTTCCTGCATGAACCTAGATAAATAGCTCATTGCAAAGCTGATATCTGGTCTAGTGTAGGTCAAGTAAATCAGACTCCTGATCAGCTGCCGATAGAGAGTGGCACTTACCTTAGGAGATGGATTTGATCGAGATAAATGAAATTTGTTCTCCATGGGTGTAGCAATTAGTTTTCAATATATCATCCTAAAATTCTCAAGCATAGTCTTGGTATATGCCATTTGAGAAAAAAAAAGATTCTCTTTTTGCCACACTTCCAATCCAAGACAATAGTGCATCAGCCTGAGATCAGTCATGTCAAACAATCAATTAAGATCTTCCTTCATTGCATCGATCATCCTCACTGAACTACCACTGTTGAATAGATCATTTACATAGACAACGACAATCATAATCTCCCCCCCTTGCTTTTTGAGGTAGAGATTGGGATCATATGTATTTCTAACAAATCCATGTTGTACGAGATGCTCATCAATCTTGATGTACCATGCCTGGGGTGCCTTTTTGAGACCATACAAATATTTCCTGAGTTTGCATACCTTTGCTTCTTGACCAAGTACTACATATCCCTCAGGTTGAGTCATGTAGAATTCTTCTTGTAAATATCCATTTAGGAAGGCAATTTTTACGTCCATTTGGTGGAATTTCCATCCAAACTGGGCAGCTAGAGCAAAGATCATCCTGATCATTTTGATCTTAGCTGTGGGAGAAAATGTCTCCTTATAGTCAATGCCTTATTTTTATGCATACCCTTTGCTACAAGTCTCACCTTACACTTGTCCACTGTCCCATCTGCTTTGTACTTTGTTTTAAATATCCATCTGCATCCAATGGGTTTCTTTCATGGTGGAAGATCGAAAAGCTACCAAGTTTTATTCTTCATCATTGATTGATATTCAGAGTCCATGGCATCTTTCAAGATTTTTACTGTAGGGCTTCCTAGACTGTTGAGGGCTCATCTGATTCAATAAATCTACTGATTAAGGAAAAGTTAACTTCTTCTCTTTCTTTACTACGAGTCTGTGGTCCAGGGGTGGATATATCTGGTGGAGCATCTGTTCTTACATCTCGTAATGTACTTGTACACCATTTAGGAATATGATGAACTATTCCCATGGGTCATGGTTTTATCTGATCAACACCATCATCCCCATCATTAGTTTCATCTTTTGAGGGAACATCAACTTCAATTTTTATAACAGGTGAAAAATCTACTTCTTGTGAGTTTGGAGGAGGAGTCTCTGCTTCCTTCTTCTCGAAAAACTCAACATTTTTGGTAGTGTAGACTTTTCTAGTCTTAGGATCATCAATCTATACCCAAGAGTCTCTTCACTGTACCTAATGAAGATGAGTTTCTGTGACGTCATGTCCAATTTCTTTCTGTTCTATTTGGGTATGTGCATGCTTGCTTTACACCCGAATACTTTGAGGTGTGCAACATATGGTTTCCATTTTGACCATGCTTCTTGTGGTGTTACTCCATCAAGAGTAATAGTGGGTGCTCTGTTCAACAAATACATTGCTATCTTTACTACTTCTACCCAGAATGTCTTTGTAAGTCCAGAATCATCAATCATGCATCACACCATTTCCATGATAGTACAATTTCTTCTATCAACAACACCATTTTTCTGTAGTGTGTGTGGAGGAGGCATTTGTTGATGAATCCCGTGAGTTTGTAGGTAGTCTCTGAACTCATCATTGGTGAATTCCCCCCCTCGATATGAGCAGACAATTCTGATGTGATGACTAGTTTTGTTCTCAACTACTACTTTGAACTTTTTGAAGGTTTCAAATGCTTCAATTTTCTTGCAAAGACAGAAAATACACATTTTTTTCAAATAATTGTCAACACAAAGTATGAAGTACCGGAACCCAAAATGACTTGGCTGCATCAGACCATAAAAATTGGTATGAACCAGGTCAAGTTTACCATGAGCTCGAATGTACTCCTCTGAAACGAAGCTCTGTGTTGTTTTCCTGCTAGGCAGTGAGGACACTTGTCTGTATCCTTCTGAAGAGATGGTAGCCCATGTACCATATTACACCGGCAAAGTGTTTTGAGATATTTGAAACTTACATGACCAAATCTCTAATGCCATAACTATGCTGAAGTGGATTTCTTAGCCACAAGTGCTTGATCATCTGTGTGAACAAAATCAAATTGAAACATGCGTCCCACATTGGAGACTATTATAATTATTTTTGAGATGCTTGATTTGTCTCAAATCAAACATGTTTTCTTGCCGGATTGACTATTAAAGTTAATTTTTAGGTTGTGATCTAGGAGGATTAACTGAAAGAAGATTCTTAGTCAACCCAGGGACATATAAGACATCTGATAGTCTACATTTGCATGAACCAAGGGGTAGAGAAATGTTCCCAATCCCCTGAACTATATATGAAGAATCATCTCCCAATGAAACATGATATTTTGATGGCATGTCCCTCATTAAAATAAACTAGTCTCTATAGCTGGTCATGTGTTGAGTGGACCCAAAATCAACATACCAAACATCACTAGATGACGTGGATGGTTCACTTGATCGAGAAGTGAACAAGAAGTCTTCATTATCTGACTGTTCTTGTTGCTCAACAATATTACCTTACTGATGGGGTCTTCTTTTCCAGTTCCCCTTTTTCTACCCTTGATTGTACTTAGAATGTCCCTTGTTAGATTTTTGTGGAGGTCCAAAGTTGCTTGATGAACCTTTCTTGTAAGTATTATACCAACAATCTTGTAGGTTATGGCCTCTTTTGTAGATTGGACATTGTTTCTTCTGATTTCTATCCCCTTGATACTAATTTTGATTTTGGGATTTTTGATAGGATTAGGTTTTCCTTTACCTTTTCCTTTCCATTTTTGATGTGAAGACAGTGCCTGCTCCTCTTCATCATCCTCATTGTGCATTGCTTCCTCTTGTTGTAGTAGGTTTACCAGTTTGTCAAAACCAACTATCATATCTGACACGTTTAGTGTTGTGACAAAAATGCAGTAAGAAGAGGGGAGTGCTCTCAGCACAATGGGAATGAGAGCATCATCTGTGACTTGTTCTCCCAGGGCTAGAAGTGAAGCCCTCAATTTTGTAATTCTTCTTGAACTTTAATGTGTGTAAATGACTCTGTAAATTTAGTATAACATTCTTGTTCTTGGCCTCGTATACTATGCTCAACTTATCCCATGCTTCTTTGGCTGTTTTGGCATCTCGAATGTGGGGTTACACATCGTCAAAAAATCTAAACAAGATGATGAGTTTGGCCTTCTGATCTACTTTATCAAACTATCGCTGTTGTGTTGTATCAGTAGTTGATTTGGTCAGAGTACCATTCACAACAGGCCATATTTCTTCAAACTCAAGATGTGTCTTGATTTTAGTCTTCCATGCAGCATAGTTATTTCCTCTGAGTAATTGTGAATTTGGAATAAAACATTTAGGGGCATTGGTGCCCATTTTACAGAGATCAATGACAAGGTTTGACTCTTATCACTCCAAGTATAAGGTCTCCCAATCTATATATCATCAGTCTGATATACCGAACCTTTCAATATATGTGCCCTTCTGATATAGCCGACGGTATGTGGAAGAAGCTCACCCTTTCTATATACACGATGGTACGTGAAAGAGGAATTAATGTATGTGAAAGAATTCAATACGTGGTGCTAAAATAGTACTGATGGGGTCTATGTGATTATTGACACTAGATCAAAGAAATATCCTCATACATGCGCATAACTTTGCTATATACTTGGATAATTTCTCAGTCTAGATTTATATTGTGCAATCATTGGATGGGATGGCTCATAGTGTGTGCACTGTGACCTTATTACTCCCTGTTAATTTAAAGGGTCGATGCCAAGACGACGTTGTTGTAACTATATTAGGCATTAAGTGTAGTAGTAGTCATGATGAGTTTACCTGTAAGTGATTCCTAGAGGCACTATATATACCGAACGCTGCGAATGAGATCTAGGATCTCGTGAGTGTTACAGAACCAATTTTTTTTTGTTATTTTTGATTACAATTCCACCAGTTTCTAATTAGATACAAAGTTTACAGTTGACTTATGGCAACCTATAAATTAGTATAATATAATGCATTATACAAATTACATTCAAAGATCTGGAAAAATTTAATGGTAGGATTTTTTTTTTAATTTTGTGGGCCCTGGTGGCCTTCGGAGCCCAAAATGGCCCAAAATGCCTAAAACCATTAAAAAGAGGCCCAAGATGAAGTTTTTGCATCGTCCTCCTTTGGAAAATGTTGTATAGAATGAAAAAACAAGCTGAATGGGGAATTTTTGTTTCACCCTAAATTAGGGATTTCCCCACTAAATTTAGTTAGTTATAATGAAATTTGAATTTTTCCACTAAATTTAACGGTTCCACCAAATATTCTGCCAAAATAAAAATGGTTTAAAAATAATTTTGGGGTGGGGTTTGAACCCCAAACCTCCCGATTCTAAGTCTTTCCTCTTAACCGCTTAGGCTTTTGTGAGTGCTTAGCTATTAAATGAAGCAGTTTATATATAATATAGCAGAAAAAAAATAACCTATTGAAAAACATGATGTGGCTTGAGTCCCACATGGCCTATATGTGGATTAGGATTAAGGTATCCATGTGAAGTGGATCTGAGCCTTTACTTCACCTTTGGCCGCAACTAAAGTGTATGCATCCACTGTTTGTTTTTATTTGCTTTTAGCCACTTCGTAGCTCCTTTCTGTGTTTCTTATTGACTAATACACTTTTCTTCCACCATATTTTGTAGGTTCATGTTAGCATGGAGTTATCTCTTCATGGTTTTTCTCGTGAGCTATGTTTACAGGTTGCATCTATCGTGAGCAGGTGGAGCTTGTGGAGTAGGGGTCGTAGCTCGGAAGATAGATGCCTCGGCTGTGAGTTTATTTTTTGATGTAGGTTGGAAATACGTGGCTCAAACATAAAAAACTTCCAAATTCTTGTTGGAATCTAGCTCAATGTGAGGAAATCAATAGATGGATTGACCTGATTACAGATCTTTTGTATGATTTGTTGAGTTGATTTTGCTCCAATGTGTAGTGTTATTTCCAGACACAGGGGAGGGCCTGATCAATTCCAAATAACTCACTGCTAAAATAACACAGACACTTCCAGTTGTAGTAGACTGCTAGCTATAGCAGTGACTAAATATATCTATAATATTAGAGATAAAACCCTTAATGGGGAGAATAATAATTTAAAAAATAAAAAAATTCAATACCTACAGCAAGTTTTTCCTTGTGCTGGGTGCATCAGTGCAAACAAAATTTGCATTCCAAACTCTTGGAATGAGCAGGAGGATGTGGGGGAGGTAGGGATGGGGCTGGGAGGTTGCACAAGGCTGCATAGGCTCTCAAATGCTACAAACACTTCTCCAATCTCCTCTCTCTCTACTGCTTGCTCTTCCACACCTTCACAGGTCCAGATTCTTACTCTGGTACCAAATGGAGAATAGGGACGGAAGCTTGTAGATTGTATTAATATGAATCAACTGGTTTACAATAGCAGGACTGTAATACTTATAGGTATTGTATAACTGGGATATAAACAAGGAGAAGTTACAACAATGTAATAAAATTTTTTAAAATATATTAGCTTCCAGATATTATCCCAGGAAGCATATGAATTGTTATAACAATTATCCTTGTGAAACTAAAAAGACAAATATGGTTTAAAAACCATATAACAATACATAACAAAAATATGGTTATTATAACCATTAGTATATAATTAATAAACTTAATTAAATAATTATATTATGCATAATTAACCTAACAGATGTACCTATCATTTTTATCAAATAAGTCTTCCAAACTTACCAGCCCTTTAGGTATCTTATTACCTTTCAGTTTTATGCAGCCATCATGATCCATTTCTTCTTCGTTATCTTCTTCATTTGGGGGCACACACTCTCTAGGCAGATTTCCACTTCCTTCAAAGTACAACTAGTTAAAATATTTCTGAGTTCAAGGAAGGAAAGCAAGTGATTATCATCATTAAAGACATGCCAATTGTTTGCATTGTCAGGCACACTAGGCCTATGAATAATCTCAATGGTGAATTTATCTTGGGAGAAATCTGGATGAGGGATCAGTAGAGACCCTGAGATAGCCAAAGAATAAGACCTAGTGTTTCTTTCCCTTGGCATGGATTCAATGGAAAAGGCATCAAGGAACTCAATGTAATCCTAAACCAAATTCCTGTAATGTTTCAACCTTATATTCTTCACTTGAAAGAGATCTCTGACCTATTTTACAACCAGCTCTGCATCTCCACGAGAAAGGAGATTATTCATCCCCATATATTTTTCCATTCTTAAACTGAGGATGAGAACCTCATACTCATCTGTATTATTTGTGTTTTTGAATTGGAACTTGAAGGAGAATGGATGAATTTTCCCTTCAGAATATATAAGAACCACACCAGCTCCAGAACCATTTGAGGAGCAGCTCCCATCAAATTCCAAAATACAAATGCCACTAGGATCAAGAAGCACTTCCTTAGGATGGTTAGCCTCATATTGTGACATGATCATGTAGTTACCATGACAAGTGTCCTCATAAAGTATTTGTGCCTTTGGTCATCTATTTTTTACATGATATATTCAGTTTGTTTCTTAGGAAGTAGCTTCTTCATTTTCCCATTCACTAGAATAAGAGCATGTGACCAATCCATCATTATTTCTCCTCTAACATATTTCCAAAAATTTCTACTCAGTAGCATGCCGTAGGAAGGGGGAATATAAACTACCAAAATGGTGGCTAAAACTCTCTTCTCTACAAAGCAATAAAGGCTACTTGTGCATCCTTGATCCTTCTAACCAATGGCACTTCTCTACTTTCCATTGAGTAACATGAACCAAAAGTGTGGGTTAGGGTTAAGCCTAGGGCATGAGCTACCTTAGTAGGCATCACATTATCTGAAGCACTAGAATCAATAACACAATTGCTAAGTTTGTGGCCAGCTATGAGAGTGACATAAAATGGTTTGATCTTCTCATCAAATGAAGTGACTATTGCCACAAGGCTTTGTTGAGATAAAAGAGGAGTGGGAAAGAGACTTGTAGAACTAGGGGAAGAACACTTGGATTTGGAATTTACAAAGTCTACCATCATAGAAAAGGCCTTGGGATGGGTTTGGTATAATTAGGCTTCTGAGATATGGATCTTAGTTTTCTTGAGATGGTCAATAATTTCAAAAGAACCAGAGGTAGATGAAGCATCATTGATAGGAGTAGATGAAACTTTTGACTTATCAACTCTATCATTTGAAGGGCAAGAAGTTTTAGGAGGGGAAACAGAAGAGGAAGGAATAGCAGAACCTACCTTGGGTATGGAAGAAGTTGGAATAGGAGCTCCTCTCCTTACAATCACTAGAATAGTTATAGGAGGTTCCCTAGATCTTTTAGTAGGATGCACCAATTTCTCCTTCTTGTTTGCTTGCTCACGAGTCATGACACCATGTGATTCATTGTTCATCTCTACAACTCTTTCTTCATAATCATCCTCTTCATTTATGCCTTTAGTGATGAGAAAATGGACATGAGTTCCACTCAACTCTTCTAATTCTTCATCAACTTCCTCTTCATGTTCTTCATAGATTTCATTCTCCTCCTCGTCATCAGTCTCCAGCACTTCACATGTTGCATTGAATGGAACTTTAATAGGTGGGCCTTCCATTACCAATCTTGTCTGAGGAGAGGGAAACCAATTCCTAGGATGAAAGTTCTTCCTAGGAACATCCTAATAGGGAGCATGCTGGGCTAACTGCTTCTTGAGATCAATGAGATTATTAGAAAGTTTCTATACCAACTGATCTACATTAGCTCTAAGAGAAGATGTGGAAGAAGGATATTCTTTAGATTTGGATGATTCTCTCCTTAGCTTTCTAGAAATTATCAAATCATCTTCAACACTGACAAAAAATCTCTTATCAGCATCTAAAGTGGCAAGATTAGCTTTTCTACGTGCATAGCTCACTTCAGGTAGTTGGGCATTAAGGAAGATTTTTTTTTGAATCTGATCCATAGGTCATATGTTTTTTGGGATCTTATTAACTAGCCTGCTTAATTTGGCCACATATTCCCTCATGGGATCATGTGACTCTTTCTTGATTTGAGATATCTGGGCCAAGAGGGCATGTACATCCTCAACAAGTTTGAAATGCTACTCAAACTGGGTTGTCATGGTGTTCCAATTGGTGATGGATCTAGTAAGGAGATGATAAAACCTATCAACAACATTATCTTGCAATGTCTCTACAAAAATTCTAACAGAGATATCCTCATGTTCAACTATGAGAAAACCACAAACAACAATAAAGGCCACAATATGTTCATCTAGATGAACCTTCCCATCACCTTTGAATTTAGGGAAATTATTTCTATTTCCTCTAGGTAATTCATGCAATGGATGGGGAAGAGCAAGAGGACAAAACCTTTGGTGCCAAGGTAAAGGAGCTGCCATCCTTGGAAAGATTGTTTTGAGAGGAACTGAAACACCAACAATAATCAAATCATACAAATTAGGACTGATTTGATCTTGGCGAATGTCACTCCCAGAAGTTTTGTCTCTAGCAGGAGTGCTTACAGATCTTGTTCCTCTTATTTTCCTTGATGAAGGGAGAGAGAAACCTTAATGATTCAGAATTTGGAAATGAGTGTCTTCTTACCCAAGGGTTATTCTACCCTGAGTGTATCTTGGTGTTTCCAGATCAAAGATTATCAAGAAGTTGTTATTCAAAAAATAGAATTCATTTGCAATGAATTCCCCAGCGGAGTTTCCAAAAACTATTGGGTTTGAGAATGGAACAAGGCTAGAAACCATATTCAGGGGACAAACATGTCCCTCCTCTTTAATGGGAGAGGTTCCCTTATTGAAAGTGGGAAAAACAAATGTACAAATATACAACTCTCAATGTTCAGACCCTGATATTCTGGAATGTTTTCATACTTAAAATATTATCAATACGAAGGATTGGAAGAGTAGAGAGATGAAGAAGGAAGAAAACAACAATGTTTCTAGGAGATATAGGTAGCAGAATATATCCTTACATTAAACAAAAAAAATATAGGAAAAATATCAGTCAGTTCATCACCAATGTGAATTTGCTGACACAAAGTTCTAAAGATTACACAGACTAGAACATGAAGTTTCTTTTGAATGGAAAGACAAATAATACATTGAATCGAGTAAGGAGAGAGAGAGATATAACATAGGAAATGAGAAAGAAATCTTCTGTATTGAATTACTTCTAAATTTACAACATTTCTAGAAAACTAGAATCCCCTTTTCCATGGCCAAAACATGTTCTTATAACAATTCGTGTAATCCATACTTTGTCCCCAAGAAAAGAATATCCAAAAGGAATAATGTTTGTTGTAGATCCAATTTTGGAAAGTGACATGAAACAAATGCACTCATGAAAATCAAAGGTTCAAAAAGGTGAATATTTCAGGTGTTCGAGCGTGATTACTTTAGCAGGGGGTATCTCATGATTTTCTTCTTTATGTGGTCCTACCGTTTCCACCTTTTAACCACTTTCATAGCACTCAAGTTCTTATTGGTAAGTTTTCCTCCTTTTTTATTGTGTATGCCCATTAAACTCTGTTTTCTGATAATCAAAATTTACATATCTTTAAACTTATTGATTTGGCTCCACAAAAAACCAAAAAATTCATCTCATGAATGAATGACAAGGAAACAAAGAGAGAAGAATGAAGAATGGTTCACATTTATATTCTTTCGAGCTCTGGTTAGTTAATGGTGTCAAAAACTAGATGAGTGCATTTTGGCCACACTTTCCCTTTATGAACTTTGAAATTAGACCCTACATGTGGTGAACTCCAAGCAACGATGGGACTAGGGAAAAATCCTCATTTTAAGACATTTGGAAGAAAAAGTGCAATTTCTCTTTTTTCTCCACCCCTTCACATCCTTGCCAAAGGTCAGACACGTGTCACACCCTGATTGGAAATGGGGTCGTAGCTCAACTTATCATTTTCCTCTACTGGCCCGCTGTCTCGATTTCATTCTTGAACACATGGCATCACGTAATTGGTTGTAGGTATGTTCTTTTTTAATACTTTATCTATTTTGAAAAGGGGAAAAATTCCAACCTTTTCCCTGAAAGTCCATGCCTCCGCCATTGAATTTTCAACTTAGGACACATGTCCCTTTCTGATTCACTGTGAGCTTCAAATTAGAATTTATCCCTTCACATGAGTGGGGCCTTGATTCATTTTAAAACTTTTCACCCTTTGTGAAAACAAAGATAAAATTCCTAAAGTCCTCCGTCGATCCGTTAAAGTGCATATGAACTGAAAAATGACCACGTGTCCCTTGCGTGAGTAGGGCCATGGGTCATTTTAGAAATTTTATCCCTTTCTCCATAATGTATTAGATAAAAAATGGATCCATCGCCCCAAACTTCCGCCAAAACTGCTCCAACCAATCAGGGACCCGCAGGGATGTGGGGTAAATATGAACATTTTTCTAGAATCACCAAAAGTGATAAGTTTAAAAAGAAACCCATCTGATCACATTTAATGAGAATAAAACATGTAGCTTCACCTTCTGAGAAAGAATTTGATGGGGAAAATAATGTAGAAAATTACAGAGAATGGGAAAACAACATTTCTGCACCCGATGAAGATTTTCTTTCTACACAAGGTTAATATGTGAAGAATGCAAGTTTTCACGTCTTTCAAATCCATAAAATAAGGTCATAAACCCCCTCCCATCCATGAGAAATAGATAGAATGTTATAATGGATGTAGACTAAGGAAATGCATAAAATGTCATGGGAGATCAAAATGAGCACTTGGGGGGTCTTGAAACATGAATTCCTCCATGGAAAGATTTCAATTTTCATGAAATTGGATTTCAAAAAAGGGGGGGAGGGGGAAATTGAGGGTACAACACTACTCAATGGAATCCAAACAAGTGAGATTGGTAGGAAGAATCAAATATACACAGGTAGCATTAGCTAATTTTCTAGAAAAGAAGGTGCTCCTAACCATACTAGTAGCAGACATCCTAGCATCCTTTGGTATGCTATTGAGTAGGATTTTCTATAGAGACCTGGGTGGAGAGATAAAAATGGATTGGTCATCTACAACTATCCCAGTAAAAGGTGAGATGAAGAAGTTGCTACCAATAAGAAAGATGAAGTTCATAGTATGAAATTCTGATGATCTGAAAGAAAACATTCTCTTTCAAAATTATGAGCTAGGAAACTACTTCCTCACATCAAAAAAAGAGGAGAACTTGCCACTTCTCATGGAGGAAGAGGAAGGTCAAATTTGGACAATGGAATTTTATGGTAGTCATTCCAGTGTAGGCTCGAGAGCTGGTGTAGTATTGTACTCTCCTTCCAATGAGTTGTACCCATTTTCCTACAATCTCCAATTTGATAATACAAATAACACTGCAGAGTATGAAGCACTACTCTTAGGCATGAGTGTAGTAGAGGAAATGGGAATCAAGAAACTGAGATGCTGAGGTGATGTAGAGGTTTTAGTAAAGTAGGTCCACCAACAATATCAGGTGAAGAATCCAAGACTCTGACATTACATAAATAGAGTGTGGGACTGTATTGAATATTTTGATGCATTTCCCATTGAAGCTATACCAAGGGAATAGAATGAAAATGATGATTCTCTTGCAGTGTCAGATTCCCTAGTGACACCTCATCCTTCTTTTGGTAAAGACAAAGTGACCATTGAAATGGTATTCAAGCCTAGTGTACTAGACAATGTAAATCATTGGCAAGTCTTCAATGATGATAACCAAATTCTAGCCTTTTTAGAGTAAAGGGATAATTTCAATAATCTCTTCTTCAAAGGAGGTGAAAATCCACACTGAGAAGCAGTCCCAAAAGAAGAGAAAAAAGGAATTGAAGGGATTAATGATGAGGGAGTAATCAAATTAAAAGGGAAAAAAATTCCCAAAGGCCTAGTTTCTTTAGAAGACCTCTTTGACAAACATGACAGATTCATTCAAGAGAAAGAAAAGTAATATTCTTGGTGCCCAACTAATTTTGATAAAGAAAACATTGGTACCCCAGAGGAGCCAAGGATGGTCAATATTGAAAAATTTTGCTCACCTGAAGAAAAAATAAGGTTTTTTGCATTACTCAAGAAATATTCAAATTTCTTGGCCTACTCTTATGATGAACTCAAATCCTTCTAGCCAAAGGAAATGCATCACTCAATTCCTTTGAAGTAGGGTGTTAAGCCCTTTAGGAAGAAACAAATTCCTAACAACCCAAAGATTGTTGAAACCATCAAGGAGGAGGTAACAAAGATGTTTAATGCAAGGATAATATTTCCCCTCCACCATTCAACATGGGTGGCTAACATGGTGCCAGTGCAGAAGAAGAATGGTGAGATAAGGATATGTGTATATTTTTGCAACCTGAACTAGGCATAACTAAAGGAAAATTATCCTCTTCCTATCATGGACCATATCCTACAATAAGTCACTGGATCTGAAATGATTTCATTACTTGATAGATTCTCAGGATATAATCAAATCAAAGTGGCAGAGGAGGACCGCATCAAGACAACCTGTACAACACCTTGGGGCACATTTTCCTACAAAAAAATGCCTTTTGGCCTAATCAATGTAGGAGCTAAATTCTAAAGGGCGATGGATTTGGCCTTCAAAGATCTGAAGCATCTCATTGTTATATATCTTTATGATCTCATAGTATTTTCAAAGAAGAGGGGAGATCATATCTATCACTTGGAACAGGTACTTGCAAGGAGTAGGAAACATGGGATATCACTAAATCTAAAAAGTGAATTTTTGGATTCATAGAAGGCAAGTTATTGGGGCACATTGTGAACAAACATGGAGCACACATTGATCCTGAGAGGATTAGATCCATTTAAGAATTAGCCCTACCCACAAGCAAGAAAGGAGTTCATTCATTCTTCAGAAAAGTGAACTTTCTTCATCGTTTTGTGCTTGAGTTTGTTGAGTTGACGAAGCACATCGCTTCCATGATGAAGCCATAAGAAAAATTCAAATGGAACAATGAAGGGAAGACAACATTTGAAGAGATCAAGAAATCCATTGCCAAGGCTCTAACTCTTGTATCTCTATATTTTAACAAAAAATTCATCATGTATTGTTATACATCAGAACATACACTCTTTTCCATTCTCGTTCAAAAAAATGATGAAGGTGTGGAAGCACCCATTGCTTTCATGAGTTTTCCTTTGAAAAAGCATGAGCTAAAATAAAACCAATTGGAGAAGTACACCTATGTAGTGGTAAAGGCTATAAAAAAATTTAGGTTTTACATTCTCACTTCCCATACGGTGGTGATGGTCCCCGGTAGTACACTCAAGTCCATCTTGACACAACAGGATCTCGAAGCTAAAAGAGGAAATTGGATCACAAAGACTCAAGAATATGACTTGGAGATTTTACCCTCTAATCCAGTAAGGGGAAATGGCTTGTGCAAGTTGATTGTTGAAGATGAAACACTCAAAGTTCAACATGGTGAAGAAAATTGTGCGTGCTCAACTTGTTCAGAAGACAACCTACAGGTTGTCTTTATCATCACTACTAATGAGTGGTATGCTGATATTGCCTATTACCTAACTTATGGAGAATGCCCCCCCATATTGATTACAAGAAAAGGAGAACACTCAAGCTAAAGGCAGCTAAATTTGTAATCTGGAATCATTGGCTTTACAAAAGAGGCCTGGATGGTTGTTTCCTTAGGTGTGTAAATAAAGAGAAACAAGAAAAATTTCTTAAAGCATACCATGACCAAGCATGTGGCGAACATTTTTTAGCAATGGTCACTACACACAAGATCCTCTAAGGAAGGTATTATTGGCCCACCATCTTTATAGACAATCAAGATTGGGTTTCTAAATGCAAAGCATGCCAACAGTTCATTGGAAGACCACAATTCACAACATTACCACTCAGGCATGTGGTTATTGATGAACCATTTCAATAGTGGGGGTTGAACTTCATTGGTGTTCTAAAACCTCACTCAAGTGCATGGCACACCTATGTACTCACAGCAACAAACTACTTCACCAAATAGGTGGAAGCCATTATGGCCAAACAAGCCAACACTGAAACAATATGTAACTTCATCAAGGAGAATATCATAGTCCATTTTAGAGTGCCACAAAATATTGTAGCAGATAATGCTACCTATTTCTCTTCAAGAGAGATGACCAAGTTTTTCTATGGCTATGAAATCTCCCTATCTCATTCTTCTGACTACTATCCATAAGGAAATGGACAGGCCAAATCAAGCAACAAGAACATTGTGACCATTGTCCACAAGCTTGTAAATGAGAATCAAAGGAATTGTCACAAAAGGTTGTATACCACATTTTGGGTGGATAAGATCACTCCCACTAAGGAAATATGTATGTCATGATTCCAATTGCTCTATGGAGTCGAAGCAAAAATTCCTCTCATGATCAAGATGTTAGCTCTGAAGCTACTACAGGCAATAGAAGATGGTCAATACAAGTATTCCATTGACAAGAGGATCCTTTTTCTTGAGAAGATGGAAGAAAATAGACTCCAAGTGGTGGATTGCATTAAGGCACACCAATTGAAAGTAAAGAATATTTTTGATAAGAAGGCTAAGGCAAGCTAATTCAAATTTGGAGACTTCATCTTGCTATGGGACAAGAGAAGAGAATCAAAAGGCAGCCATGGAAAGTTTGATTTATTATGGCTCGGCCAATTCTAGATTCGTGAAGCTTGCGGTGAGAAAATTTTTATTCTCTCATAGTTGGATGAAACGCTGCTAGAATTATCTCGAAGTGGGAAATACTTGAAATAAGCAGGTTGTTCCCCCACCTTGTACCATAGGTGTGTTTCCATTTTCATTGTGTGGTTTTGTTTCCCCTTCTATTGTGTGTCGTGTGTTTCCTTCCCATTGTGTGCTTGTGTGTTTCATTCTTCTGATCTTTATTTCTTGAAGTTGTATATGACTCTACAAGGCCTAATGGATAAGGCACTGGTCAACGAATTACAAGGTCTAGAGATTGAGATTCTAGATTCCCATGTCATGTGTTCACTATGCTCAGTCCATGTCATGTTCCTGAACTAGAGCTAGCTATTGTCACCCTCAAAATCCCCCCCTCAATTTTAAAGAAAAATTCAAAAATTTTGAGCTCACGTCCTCCAGAAGTGTCCAAGTAAAGTTACAAGTCTGAAAAGATAGAGAAATTCATGATTTGAAGTTGTTTAAACTCTCTAGTTTGCATGTTTTGGTAAATTTTCCATTTTCCTGTCTAGATGCGTGAAAATTTTATTTTTGTCCCCATTTGAATGAAATTGTTAGTCTTTCTATGGCCATGGATCATCAAACCTTGTATTGTTTTCAATTCCTTGGTTCATGAAAGAAATTTGAAAATCGATAGCAAAATGGTGGTGTTTTCTTCTTCTCTGCATTTTTCCACAGTCATGAATGATGGTCATTTTCTTCCCCATCAAATTTTGGCCCCATTATCCATGGGTACATGGAAATATCTAATTAGATGCAGAAAGGTGGATCCTTTTTACGTTTTGAGGCATTTTGGCAAAAAGGAGAAAAGTTGTAAAAGTGAAGCGCAACCCCGCGGGCATCTAGGTGATGCCACGTGTTGATGCCTACATTGAAAAGTCAAAGCGGGGAAGCGGGTTGATGGAGAACTTTGAGGTTTTGACCTTATTAAAAAAGGGCTAAAAGTTGTACAGTGGCCCACAACCCCGATCATGATGTAAGGGAGAAAGTCAAATATTAAGCTTGCATTGAAAGTCAAAGCAAGGAAGTGGGTCATAGGGGAGATTTGAGAATTTGAGCCTTGTTTTCATTAAAGGGGCTTAAAGTTAAAAAGTGACCCACAACCCCACCAACACCAAGGAAAAAGTCAAATACTAAGCCCACATTGAAGTTCAAAGTGGGGAGGTGGGTCGGCGGAGTAATTTGTGTTTTTGAGCCCGCATTAGAAAAAGGTAAAATTATAAAAGTGACCTGTGACTCCTTCTCCACTCAAGTAAGGCCATGTGTCAAGAACATATCAAAAGTAGGTGAGCGGGCCAAAATTTTCCAAAATTCCAAATCTCTATAAATTCACAAAATATAAAAGGAAACCTCCATGCCCGCTCTAGTAAATTTCTCTTAGGTGGACGAATTTGGTTTAAAGTTTCAAAGGCAAGATGAACGGTTCAAACTCAAAGTTACAAAATGAATGTAACAACTACATTATGAAAGGTATGGTTTTTTCTACCACTGGCATTTCTTCTTGAATCAAGAATCTAAAAAGACGCAAAGGATTGAAGAATTTGTAACCTTTTCTTGCTAACAAAGAAGAAGTTGTAATCGTTTCTTGCAAGATATTTAATGGCTTCTTCACGCATTGTACCGGGGTGGATGACTAATTTTGTAAACTCAAGAGTGCATTGTACCTAGAGAAAGCAAAGGAGATAGCCAATTTTCTTCTACTTTCCTCCTTTCTCAAATTTCTTCCATTCCCACATTATGTACAATATCTATTTAAGCATCAATACCAGAAGAAGGATTTTTTAGCCTCTTCGATGAGGAGATTTTAGAAACTTTGAGTTCACAATCTTATCTCATCTTGTTTCCATTTGTAGGGTTGTTTCTTCTCATGAATGCATGTGTTGAAGTTTCTAACTAGTGCATGTAGGAATCTAATTTTCTACATGTGACATTAGTTCTCCTACCTCTTTTCTCACTCCCTTTCCCACCTTCATAGCAAATTCCCCCCTTACAGATAACTGCAAGAATTTTCTGCAGGGTCAGTGAAGTGCCCCTGTTGGATCCCCGGCCAAAAGGCCACCACATAAATCCATGCTTTCTCACACATGCATACATGGAAGCTACACCGGTTAAGTAGAGGGACTTAGATTCATAGAGCATTGGCAATGAATTCACAAATTTATTGACCTGAAAAATTCCCTCACCAACAAGTAGCCATCATCCCCATAAAATCTCATGATAATCATCAACACGTTGTTTCAGTACTACAATCTTAGTCCACATCCAAGAAATATCACTTAATACATTCTAAGAAGGTGTAAACATATCTGTGTGATGACTAGAATGATATGGAAGTCATGAGTTCACCATAAGAGAATCTTGTGAAAAATCAAAAGTGATGGTAAATAATTCAATGTTTATCCACCTAATAATCTTTCTCCCCTCCACAATAGTGGCTACAAAAACATACACACACACACACACACACATTGACGAATTAGAAAAATCGCTAACATTTTAATAAATATAATCTATGAAATAAGAGAAAGGTAACTAAGGTCACTTATTAGGATCTCCCTAAACCCAATTGGGATATGTGACCTCCTTTCCTACCTTTAAAATACCCTCCTCCTCCTCCTCCTCCTCAGTATAAACAACCACCTCCTTCTCAGTATCAGATTGCCCCTCCTCACCACTCCATATCAAATAAGGGTCTAACCTCTCCTATGACTTAGATCCTATTGCGGAATCCTCCTCCTTTCCCTTTATGGGTTCTATGCAAATCCACAAAAATCCTGGTGTTTCCCTCCCTCCTTTAGAACCCTACCTAAGTGTGACATGACGTACCTCTATTGGTACTACCAGTACCACAAATTTTCACTACAAACAATGTAAGCAGTTGGCTATGGCCTCTCTCATTTGAATAAAAAAATCTAATTTTTGAAAAGAGCATAAATATACACATGGCCAAGTTATTGGGGCACCCATGCTACTGTATGAACCTTTGTACATAAAACATAATTAATAAGTTGAGAGGTACATTTACAATCATCTAGTGTAATCCCCTCTTCGACCCAGAGTCCTTGCATGTCCTGGTAAGGATATTTTATCATATCATTGGTAGTTAGTGTTACCACTTCCTATGGTGTGGCCCTGATAGGTTCCATATCCACCCATATCACTGCTCTAATAATGGTTGGATCTGAAATCTCCACACCCCTATGATAGGGGATGACCCTCTCCTACACCCATGACATCACAAGTGTAGGGTGACTCAAATATCTTGAATTACAACTAACCACTCAGTACAAGTCACGATAAGTGGTAAAAAATATGTCTTGACCCCATGAAAATACCCTTTCATGCAACTCTATACTATGTATGATGGGGGCCCAAAACAATAAAAATATTTCTCATCCTTTATCCCCAATAAAACACAAATCCATTATACTAGTAATTTCCTTATGTAGAGTAGGTATGGGATCCATCTCCACTAAATTTATTCTAATACCCTACTTAGCACTCGTATCATGTGTCCCAACATCATCCAAGTATGTCACCCACCTGCAAGACTCATATGGTGAGATAATATTGTTTTATCAATACTTTCCTCCCTCTAATAGGAACTCCAAAAATATTGTAAAAATCCTTTAGTGTAATATTCCACTCTCTATGAATGTAAATGAATTATAATTTATTCTAATCTACATCACAATAAGTTGAGAAATCACAAAGTATTTTGTTGGTTGGGGAAACTAGCCTAGTCTACACCAACCTTTATATCCCAACCCTCTCAAGAATACCTGCCTCATACTAAATAAATAAGGGGATCACTTGTGCAAGCCAATCATGCTCTTGATCCATCCTCCACTGAATGTATACCATATGTACCATTAATAAAATAACAAAGGAATATTAGGACACCTGATCAAAACATTAAACATATAAAAACACAAAAAATAAAAAAATAAGAAAAAAAAATTAAGTAAGCATGTTTATTTTAAAAATTTTCTTGGCACAACCAATGGTTGCAAAATCGCCCCTCTATGCAAAGTGTTAGTTACACAATATCTATGGTGGTTGTGTAACTGAAACTTTACATAGAGTGACAATGGCACCATTTTCACGGTAGTTATATAATCATCACTTTTTGCTTATTGTTTTATTTATTTTTGTTTTAATGGATTTAATGTTTTGATGAGGTTTTCTAATGTTATTTTGTTATTTTATTGAATGGAATATGAGGTCTATATTTTTTATAATAGGTATTAAGAGTAGTATTGACTTACATGAGTTCTCCCCTTATTGACTCAGCCTGAGGTAGGTCTTCTTGAGGGGGTCGGGAAAGGGCAGTTGAAAAAGACTAGGTTGATTGCCAAAGCCATTTGGATACTTTGTGATTTCCTAAATTATTGGGACATGGATAAGAATAAATTATGATTCCCTAGCATCTTCAGAGATTGGAATATTACACTAGAGGATGTTTACAATATTTTGGGAGTTCCTATTATATGGAGGAAGCTAGTGTTAAAAAGTGCTAGCTCACTAGATGATTCCTATAGGAGGGCGACATACTTAGGTGATGTTACGACACATGATATGGGTGCTAAGAATGGTATTAGATTGACTTGAGTGGATATATATCCCATCCCTACACTACATGAGGCCATTTTTGGTGTCTTGGATTCACACTTGATTATGGATAAGGGAGGAAAAATATTTTTGTTTTATTGGGCCCCCATCATAAAAATTATAGATTTGTATGTCAGGGTATTTACATGGGGTCAAGACATATTGGTGACCACTTATCATGACTTGTATAAGGTGGTTAGGTGAAACTCAATATCTTTGAGTCACCTTGCACTTGTTATGTCATGGGTACAATAAGTCAGGAAATCACAAAGTATCTTATTGGTTGGGGAAAATGGCCTAGTCTCAACCCTCCCAAGAGTACCTACCTTGGCTTGAGTTAATAATCAGAGCACTTGTATAATCCAATCCTACTCTCAAGGCCTACTCTAGTGAACATAGAGCCCCTATTCCATCAAGAAAATGACAAAGGAACATTAGAATGTCTGATCAAAAAAATAAACCCATTAAAACAAATACAAAACACACAAATAATAATAAGTAAAACTATTCAAGCAAGCCTGTTTCTTATCAAAATTTCCTTGGCATAAATGATAGTTACACAATTACCTATCTATACATAGTAACAACTACACAATCTCTATGGTGGTTACACAATCACTCCTCTACATAGAGTGGTGTTTGTGTAACTTTTGTAGTGGTTACAAAATCATTGTGAAAGTTGTGCAACCGCCCCTTTGTATGGAGAGGTACTTACACACATATCATGACGGTCATGTCACTGATTGCTACCTATTACCCTACATACAAAAAATGTATAAAAAACTATAAAAGTTCCAAATAAAAAAATAGAATACATTTTTGTAGAGGCATCTCCTAATGATCATTTTGAATATAAACTTCCTATAAATCCCCTCATCTATGAAAAAACTCACAGTAAATGAAATAATATACTTTGAAAAAAGAACCATGCCTCATAGCATTAGGCTGTCTAACTGAGTTAGAACTTCTTGAATCTTCCATTTTGATCACCATCTCAAATGATATAGTACTTGGACCAGATTCATCATCATTATTTTCTTCTAACCCTAGGCATGTTTTATCATCTATGGCCTTTTGAACTTTTAGAACATCATCAAGATCTTTGGAGCTCTTCTCAAGTCTCTCATAAATCTTCAATATGTTAGAAGCATCCTCTAAATATGATTCAAGAGCTTTCAATTTTTCTTCATACATGAAATGAGAGTCTTCTTTCTCCTTTAACTTGTGAAAAACCCTTTGCAACAAGATGAGTCTTATACTTATCAATGGACCCATCAGCTGCGTATTTGGTTTGGTATACCCACTTACACCTAACCATATTTCTTCCTTTAGGAATGGATACCAAATCCCAAGTATGATTCTTCATCAAAGAAGAATACTTAGCTATCATCACATCATTCCACTACTGTATCCCATGAGTCTATGAAAAATACTTTGGATCCTGAGAAACTACCTGACACAAAATTACATAACCTATAGAATGTGCATGATGATGGATAATGGGTGGAAGATACTGTATGAAAGGTGTTTCCTCAGAAACTATAGTACAAGCCCACTTAGGCATAGTGACAAAATCATTGGGAATAGGATCCTCAACAACATATGTAGCCTCCTCATCAGCCTCCTTATATAAAGGATCCTCAAGATGAGATAAAGAATAAGAAGTAGGCATGGAAGAATATGGAGAATAATGAGGTGTGAAGCACTCATCAAATTGAACATGTGTTAGAAAAATAACCTCATGAGTATCAGGATCTAAAATTTGATAAGCTCTCATGTCCTCACGATACCCTACTAACATCAAGGGTTTTCTCTTCTTATCAAATATTTTCCATTTATTATTTGGCACAAAGGTCCAAACATGGCTCCCAAAGACTTGAAAAAATGAGACATCTAGCTTAGTGTTGGACCAAGCTTCCTCTGGAGTCAAATGCTCAAGTTCTCTATGTGGTGTGTGATTCTAAATGTAGTTAGCACAATTAACTGATTCTACCTAGTAGATAGGAGGTAAATCTCTAGAATGCATCATACAATTAACCATTTCCTTTAAAGTTATATTCTTCTAATCCATTTTGTTGTGGAGTACGAGGAACAAAATGTTGGTGAACAATTCCTTGAGTTTCCAAAAATTCAGAAAATGCGTTGCTGAAGTACTCCCCTCCATTATCAGTGAGAAGGTTCTTTATGCAACTAGAAGATTGTTTCTCGACCAAAGCCTTGAATACTTTGAAGTGTGAAAAGACATCACTTTTTTACTTGAGAAAATAAACCCAAGTATTCCTTGAGAAATTATCAATAAAGGTAAGTGCATACTTAGCTCCATTGAAAGAGGGGGTAGGAAAAACCATCAAGTCACTATGCACAAGCTCAAGTGGTGAAGAAGCTCTCTTGGAAAAATTATTAGGAAATGGATCTTGTTGTTGTTTCCCTAATGCAAAACCATGTCAAACTCCCTCAAGACAAGAAACTCAAGGAAGAACATCAACCATACCATGAGTTCTTAACTCCTTCAAATATCTATAATTGAGATGTCAAAATATTTCATGCCAAAGCTTACTCTCTGAATCTGCATGAGAAACCAATCTTCTCCCTATAGAGGAAGTTTCATCAAAACCCTCAAAGTGATATAGTCTAAAACTATGATAAAAAATACCTTGAGAAACAAGTTCATGAGGCTCCAATGAAGTTCGTACTTATTTTCCATGTGGTGTAAAAGTCACTATTTTCCCTTGACTAGAATGAAAAATTTGATAGACAGAAAGAAAAATTGTGGTGATATTAGGAACATAGAGTGCATCTTGGATAATGCCACCATCAAGGTGTATGTAATTTTTTTCTTTAACAGAAAGAAAGGAAGAATCTCCAACCTCAATTTTGGAAGTATTTTTCAAACCTAGAGAAAAAAAAGACTCCCCAGAAGAATTCATGTGATGAGAAGCACCAGAATCTATAACCCAACTATCTGCAAGTGGTGAATGAGATCTCCCAATAACATTAAGTCCCTTTCCATGCTAATTAGAAGAAGGCAAAGCAGAGATAGAAATATTTTGTTTCTTGACTGCATCTTCTAAGGATTGCATTTGCTTATAACACATATATTCTTCATGACCACTACCCCCACAAAGAGAATGAAAGGCTAGACTTATTCTTGGATTTAGAATACTCCTTAGGTTTAGAGTTGTTTTATTTTGGTTTAGGAGAAATTTTAGATGGAGAAGGGGTGGATTTATTTTTATGTTTTAGCTATCCCTTGCCCTTAGGATTAGATGCAACTAATGCCTTTTGAGAGGTGGAAGACTCAAGGTTAGACAATTTGGATTCTTTGCTAGTAAGTCTTTCAAAAAATGTTTCTAAGTTAGACATTTTGAATGTGTCACCTAAGGCATGCATGCTAGAGAAAAAGGTAGAAGAAAATATTTGAAATGGTCCTCTCAAATTGGATAGAATCAAGTAAACACACTCTTCATCTTTCTTATCTCTTCCACTCCCCTTCAACTGTGTCAAAAAATGCTTAAACTTGTTAAGATAGTCTATAATTATTCGAAAATCTTCAAGATTAAGAGAGGTGATCTCAATTTCAAGTTGCATGGCTCTCATATGATCCACCTTACTAAATAAATCATCCAATTTCTCCCATATTTTGAAACGAGAGTCCCATTTTTCCAAATGAAACAAATTAGTGTCACTTACATAAGTTCCTATCAAACCCAAACACTCATAAAATTTGCATTGGTACTAAAATTTATCATATTCTATAGTGTGTTGGTATCCATATTTAATCTCCTTCACAACTTGAGCAGCATCATGGATTTTACAAGACACTCAGAGGTAGATAAATGATTTATATGTCGTTTGGTTTCCAGTGTGAAGTAATTTATGTGACTTGTTAATGCACTCAAGCATGATCTAATGAAGCAAGTAACACCATCCTGAAAAAATCACCAAAATAAATGTAAGAACCTCAGCTAATGCAGGTTGTGCCTCCCAAGCAATGTACCAAGAGCCCCCCTGTATTGTTGCCTACTGTTTTAATGAGTGTGTGTTACAATATGTCACTTATAATTATAGTGTAGATTGCTTAAAATAAATATTTCCTTGAGAAAGAGCATGATCAATAAACCCATTATTAAAAATCAACAGAGTTGTCACTACTAAATGATCAAAAATGGAAATGCTTTCAAGAAAAGGCTAAGGCTACTAGAGACAATGTTATGATCCTACTACTGATTTTAGTTGCCACTAAAACAAAATGGAAAATATTCTCTTGTTGCACACACAATGCAACACAGGGGTAGTATAGGTGGGATTGGTTATTTGAATAATTTTTTGGTGGGAGATCAAGAAGATAGATTGGAATTTTCCAGATCCTTGAGAAACTTAAGAAAAAATGGAGAACTAAATAACAAAAAGCTTCAAAATAGTTAAAAAATTCCTTTAACTAGAAGTTGTGCATCAATGGAGGCCCAGCCGTGCACTTTTTCACACAATCTTTGAGATTATAGCACAAAGGCTTGAGTTAAAAGACCCAATAAAACATCAAAATGTAAGATCATTCATGCCTGAAGTACACCCAAAGGCTTATAAACAATCTCTAGCAACAGATGAAAGAAAAGTGATTTTAAATCATTTATTTCATTCCCAGATGAAATCTCTTCTGAAAAATGAAATTGTATATGCCACTCAACTATCACAAGGATTGAGATTTGTGTGATTCAAAGAGATTTTGATACAAGATTGCAATAGGAATAAGAATACCTAACTAAGTAGACATTCTGAAAGTGAAATAAACATCAAAATTTACCATAGGTTTGACAAACAATTAACTCAAAATTTATCAAGATGTAAACATGAGCAGGGGAGAGTTATTTAAACAATCTCATAGCTTGTTGATGGTTATACACTTGTAACCAACTCAACATGAATGAAAATTTAACACATGGAAGTTAACCTGGTTTCTCAGAGGATGAGATTTTCTTAAAATTTTCTTGTGAAAATGAACTCCTTACCTTTTGCATGAAAAATTCATGTAATATATAACTTTCATTCACTCACTCACTTTGCCCCTAAAATCTTCCCTCCAAAAGTGGAATATTCAAAGCACCTTCACTTTGTAATATTTATGGAAAATGACATTCAACAAACTCATAAAAAGTTACCAGTTATTCTTGGAAATAAGGTGAATCATTACAAAAATTTCATCATTCTTCAAAGTGGAAGCACGTTTTTCACTTCCCATGCATGTAGATCCCTTTCATTTCATCATTTCAACTTTTCCCTTCCTAATTTTTACTCTGTAACTTTACATCTGGTAATTCACATTTTTTACAAACCAAAGTAAAAATTCATTTGAAAAATGCCTTGGATTCACAAATTGAACCCCCAAATTGATTAATCCATACCCTACAGGCCAAAATGACACGAATTGGCAAAAAATTCAATGAAGATTGATGCAAAAAATGTATCTCCAAACTTCCTGGATCTCAAATGGTGTCCAAACCGGTGAAATGCACAGCTACAGTCGATCTATTCCTCAACTTAAAATTTGAGCCCTCCACATGGCAAATCTGGGTAAAAACGGGCCTTGGGATGTATTTTCACCTTTTTTACTACTTTTGGAAAATTTGCACAATTTCTATATTTCCTCCACCACTCCACTGATGATATTTGGGCCTAACATGTGGCATAATATGACTGGATACAGAGTCATGGCTCAATTTTACACATTTTACATCTTTTTGGAAAAAAGGAATTTTTTTCTTTTTTCCTCCGCCACTCCGCCCTTCTGCTTCAAGTTTCTAAAGTGGGTCCCAATGGAACCTTGGGTCCCTTTATACCTTTAACTCCCTTTTCCCTCAAAGGGAAAATGGTTTTCACATGTAAATATCCACCAACAACACATCCTCCGTTATTGCCACTTCTCAGATGAATTTTGACTTCATTTACCCACGGGCTTGCGGGTTAGTTTGATATACTTTGAGTCATTTGAATACAAGAGGAAAAATTTCCAAGTTGCCCCCGATGGTCTGCCTCCCCCCCTCTTTGACTTTTCAAACTTCCACGTGTCACCATGGCACACCTTGGGGTAGTCCCAAAAATTTGATACCTTGAATGAGTGTGGGCTCGCCATGTGTCCTGTTCGGGTGATATTTGTCTCAATGCCTGAAACCCAGTGGAAGGCACCATGTGTCATGCTCTGAGGAAGTCTCCTTTTGGCCATTGAAAAGTTTAAGTAAAATGCAAAGAAAGCATAGGCCTCCATGTGTCCTCATCTCGTGAAGCCTCCATGTGTCCTATCAGCGCTACTTCAAAGCTAGACTAAAATGTTGATTCTCAAAATGAGTGTCGTTCACCCACGTGGACATATTTCTGAGTTAAGGCTTTTTATAGAATTTTTGAAGTATTTAGCTGAGTCGCATCCAAAAAAGGTACCACGTCCCATGTAGATGCAAGGATGCAAATTTGACTAGGGGAAAATGCCCGTCAAACCGTAAAATACAGAAACATGAGCATTTGAGCCTAAAAAATAATTTCTCTTCAATGACACAGAGTTTAGACTGTTGCAAGGCTCAAACATGATCCTTAGGGACACATTAACTCACTCTTCTTCAAGTATTTGTAGGCAGAACGTCAAGAACACAAATTCTGACTGTGGCAATAGAGGGAACGGGAAAACGTGAGTTTTTTGAAAGGAAAGCCCAAGGAACTCAAAATATAGACCTTTCTAGAGGAACAAAGAAAATAGGAGACCAATATGGACCCATACATGATCTTTGACCTAGGGGTAGACTAAAAATGGCAACAAAGACCAGCCAAGCACAACATGGGGAAGGATAAAATGACAGAGGCCATAAATCAATAAATTTCCAAGGGCAAAAATGGGGCGAGACAATTTTGAGCACAAACATATATGATTTTATACTTTTTCATTTTTTTAAGGCTTTTGAATTTCAACAGTTTTTGTATTTTTAAAATTGGATTATAGATTCTCATGCAGAGAAATTTTTAGTAATGAATTTTCTTTAGTTCATGAATATTTTGATTTTTCAAATTGGATTTTTTTGATTTTAAGTAGTACACAACACCATTTCTGATATGAAACCAAAATGTTTCTCAACCTCGGACCCCTACAGTAGTTTAGAAATTGTACCAAATTCACTCAGAAATAAATCTAGTTTAAGTGAAAAATGCAATGCATAATAAAAAATACCACACCAAGTTGATAATGAAGTTTTTCCAAAGTGCCTACGTCTTTAGGTTTATTATATGAACCTATTAGGAAATATAGGATAAAATATGAAGAACAATCCCACACAGAATCACAATAGTAGAAACTAATATGCAGAAAAATATCAAAGATTTGAAAAAAAGTGTAGAAAATAAAAGAACACAATATAGAGATAATATTTAATGTGGTTCACCCAATTTGGGCTGCGTCCACTAATAATCACTTGCTCATATTTTATTAGAAGCCACCTCTCTCTCAATACAATACCCAGATCTTTTTGGAGCTATGCTCAACAAACTCTCCTGAATTTACACTTGAACTCACACACACCTAAATTTTTTTGTCTCACCTATCAAAAGTACATTAATAGGTAGTTGCTTAAGAATTTTTACAATACCATGCGTACAAAACCATGGGCCAAAACCATCCCATAAACCTATGGGTCAAAAATCAAGCCCATATGAGAAGAGTACATTTTCTGAGATATCCGACATGTTTTTCAAACCCTGATGAGAAATATGTGGATATTGTACAATACTTTTAGTGTACACTCTTCAACACTTCCACATATAAAAAATGGGATCCACAACATAATAGAACCAGTTCATTATAAAATTTCCAAATGCAAGTAAAATGAAACTTACAATGATTATAATGAATGTGTCAATACCTCTAGAACATGGTGTGCCAGTTGATTCATTTAAATATGAGCTGGAATTCATAATTTTAGTATAATAATCTTCTTCACGACCACCAAGTAGCAATAACCTGACTTACAATGTCCGGTGTATAATATCAGAACTCTCATGTTCCTCAATGCGATCAATGCCCTATGGATTCAAAATGGAAATCAAAGTGTTCTCGTGAGAAGAACTATCACTCAATGTGCCTTTACAATAATGTGGCTAAGTTAGTAAATTAACTCCTAAGATTTATACAATATTTCCTATTATAAAAATAGGTCTTAATCACACCAATTTTTACCTTAAAGGCTCTTACAATACTTCTCATAACTCCTTGTTCTTCCTTGGATTTGAATGGAGAAGATTTTGTGTTGAGCTATGTGGTGAGGGGACCTTTATATAGGGCTAGCTTGGCCCAAAATGTGTGTTTACATAGCTTATCACTATCTCTATTTCCAACCAACTCCCCCACACCAACTTCACATGGTTTGTGTTTATACAGGTTGTCTCTCTACTCGCCACCTATATCGACCCTGTTATGAACCCCACTTCACTTCTCCATATGTCTAATGTTTCTAACCCTGTTATGCCATGTCGTAATGACCCCTCCTATCTTGCGAAACCTGCAGTGTGGCTTAACTTCCTTGACCACATTGTTTTTAGCCTCACTGATTTGTTCACCACATTACTCCACCATGTGCTAAGTTATCAAGCATGTCATGTGTTGTATTTGTTTGGTATTAATAATCCCACATTGAGTAGGATAAGATACTAGGGGGGTTTTAATAAGCCTCATTCTATCAACTATTTTTTTGGCTTAGGCCACATTAACGCTTCATTTGTTTTTTGGAGTTATCTCTGCCAGGATATGTGGACTAACCTAAATCGGTGGCGTGGCTCGCCAATAACACCCAATGTATTTTATCTTATCTTGGTCATGACTCAATTGATTTGGTGAGTTAGAAATGTGGACTAATGTCAAATTGTGGTAGGCCACATGGTGATCTAAGGACCCACCATTTGTAATTTTTTAATCATTTCAGTGAAGATGATGATTAACCCATCCGTAAATGAGCGTCGAAGACTGGAGTCACAAAACCAAATTTTTCCTTCACTTGATTTTTTTTTCCAAGTGTATCTTCCTGATTATATAGTTGACCTTGTTGAGTTCAAACTTTGACCAATGATAAATTTTTCATGTGGGATTCATTTTTTATATATCTTTGGGAATCTACTTCCATACTGTAATGGTCGTGGGAGGCTTTGAGAACTTCTATCCACTTAATTAACCTCCATATCACACCTCCCCAGTGAGGAGGGTTTTTTTCCACAAAAATATTTGTTTCCTTCACTTCTCGGTTCCAAAGCTGGTGTTACAGAGAAGAGACATCTGCAGTTGACTCGATGGTTTTCACATTGCTACTCCAAAATCGGATAATTTATGGCTTGATCCTAGGAAATGTGGCACCTCTTATTGAACTCCACTCTATAACATGACTTACCACCTCTACATAGAGTATATTCAGAGTGTGTTTGTTTTCAACGAATTCCATCCTCATGTTGACTTTCATTTTGTTGCATGAACTACACCTCTATGCATAAATAAGTAAAATCCCAGTGTCATATATGATCATATTTCAATCTGTTGCATGACCCTCTAGCCTCTATGTAGAGCTAAGACTAGTGCTAGTTGATTATCTGAATTTGAACTATTCTTGGAAAGTTTGATGTCTAACACAACTCTCTGGTTTTACACTTTCCTATTGACCTTCACTCTGATACACAGTCTCCACCTCTACAGAGTGCTAAGTAAGACAATTTTTGATATTGATGATGATATTCTTCCACTCTGTTGCATGGCCCTCCAGCCTCTACGTAGAGATAAATTGATCAAGTGTCATCAATGAGCTCATCAATAATTACAATCCCCATATGTGGCTAATGATCTTGGCAATAAATCCAACGTACTAAGGATCAGAGCTCTTATATAAGTGTGTTACCATGTAGATTTAATAATGGAGATTGGATTACCAGTTGTAAGAAAATGCTAGGCATGATAAACCTATCATGAAGTGTTTACTTACTTTGTGGCTCCATTTTGGTGTTATATCCTCTGCACGATCATCTTTACTGTAAAGTTTGACTAATGGTGCATGCATGATTTCTTAACAAATAATTTTGATACTTTATAACATCATGGTGTTAGTACATAATTTTTCCCTTTTAACATGGTCTTACAATTACAAGTATCTCATACAGACAATGCCCAAAATCGGTATTTTTATTTTATTTCAAATAAGAGCATGGGTATGTTTTTATTTTATTAAACCCAATAAAATGCTCAAAAGATACATCAGGTTAAACATCTACTTTTATTACCACCTAAATTCTATATTATTACCTGAACATGGTAGGGATTTGGATGCTTTTGTGATGGCTCTGTCAATCTTGTTCATCATTTGGGGTTGGATGGACCCCTAGAGAGTATGATTCAGATGACTCAATGTATCTATTATTGGGTCTCGTAATCCAACCAGTGTTGAAATCCACAATCAAGTTCTGGTTTAGTAAGAGTTTTAGGCCTTCTCCCATATTCATGATGAATGTTTGGTGAGCTACAAGGTACAAGCTTCCCAAGAATATATCATCCATCTCCACTCAAATGATGTTGAGTTTCACAGAGGATGAAAACCTTCCTATGATGATGTATCACAATGTGTAAAATATGACTACAATCCATTGAATACACTTGTCTTGAGTGCCATAGGTTTTGGAACATGGAGGAGGCATAGTAGGTATGCCCAGTTAGTGTACTAAGTTATATTTGATATATCTTAATCCGATTCTCCAATCAAATATAAGTTACAATCGGTGTCCTTCCACAATAAGAGGAACATTCTGTATGTAAACTCCTAGCAATCGCAAGATCAAGTATGGAGGTCCCACTGATGTTATCTACTATTACAAGGGTTTCATATTCTAACTTGGGATGAGAAATTCAAGATATTTACGCTTGGCTATAGTTTTTATATGAAACCATTGATTTTCTTAATCAGGGTTTCTTCTCTAGCAACACTTTGCATCGTGACCATCATTTCCATAAAGGCTACACACTAGCCTATTTGGTGATGGTGAGATCATTATACACTAATTTATCCATCAAATTTCCTTGGCCATCCTATTAGGAAGAAAGTAGATGCTCCGTTGTAGCTCACAAATTCATCGATTTTGAAGACACTGTCACTCAAGAACATTTTCTAGGTACGTATGTAGCTCTGTAATTTGACAAGTCTGATTTTGGTGTCTAGTCACCACCATGTGAATCATTATTCCTAAAAGAGTGATCACTACAAGCCATTGGAAAAATAGGTATAGGTCCATGAATCTATAATAGTGAGCTAGTGCATCTAATCACCGAACTTTATGCCAACTTAATATGAAAATGTGGTGAAAAATTTTCTTGACCTCAGACCCCTATATTCAGTTTAGAAACTGTATACAATTCACTCCAAAATAAATTAACTTTAAGTGAAAAATGCAATTTAAAATAAAAACACCACACCGAGTTAATAATGGAGTTTGGTCAAAGTGCCTACGTCTCCAAGTTCATTAGATGAACCGATTCATTATAAATTTTTTGATTATAGTACAATTACACCTACAATTATTATAATGAATGTGTCAATACCTCTAGAACCTAGTGTTCTAGTTGATTCATTTGAATTCAAACTAGTATTTAGAAGTTTAGTACAATAATCTCCTTCATGACCACCAAGTAGTAATAACCCAGCTTACAATGTCTGGTACAGAAGATCAGAACTTCTATGTTCCTCCAATGCGATCAATGCCCTATACCTCCAAAATGGAAATCCAGATGCTCCTATGAGAAGAACTATGGATCAATGGGCCTTTATAACAATGTGGGTGAGTTAATACATTTACTCCTAAAATTATACAATAATTTCTATATAAAAATAGGTAGTAATCCCACATCAATTTTTTACTTAAAGGCTCTTATAATACATCTCCTAACTCCTTGTTCTTCCTTGAATTTGAATGGAGAAGCTTGTGTGTTGATATATGTGGTGAGGGGACCTTTATATAGGGATAGCTTGGCCTAAAATGTGTGTTTATATAACTTATTTCTATCTCCATTTCCAACCAACTCAATTGGATGAGTTAGTTGGGCACGACTACTTGGGAGGGGGTGGTTACAGGTTCAACTCCCCTACCTCCCACTTTGCACAGTTGGTTTTTTATTGAACATCATTGGTTAGTCCTAGGCCACATGCCAATCTCTCTGCTCGCCATCTATGCTGACCCTATTGTAGACCCTGCTCCGCTTTTCCACATTTCCACCATTCCTGAACACACCATGCCACGTTGTGAAAAAGCTTCCTGCCTTTCCAAAAGTATCACGTGGCTTATCTTCCCTGACCACATTGTTTTTGGCCTCCCTGAGTTATTTTCCATATCACTCCATAGTGTGATTAGTCTTCGAGCTCACTGTGTGATGAGTTTGTTTGGTGGGAATACTCCCACATTGAGTGGGATAGGATAGTCGAGAGGTTTTAATAAGCCTCACCCTATCCACTATTTTTGTGGCTTAGGCCACATTAACCCTTCCTCTATTGTTATGGGTTAGCTTAGCCAGACTATGTGGATGCACCCAAGTTGGTGGTGTGTATCATTGATCTCACCAAATGTGTAACTCGCCAAGTTTTGGGCTCAAATCACCAGATATATTTTATCCTAGCTTGGTCATGACTCAGTTCATGTGGCGAGTTAGCAATGTGGACCAATGGTGGTAGGCTGCATGGTTGCCTGAGGACCCACAATGTGGTAATTCTTTAAATAATTTTGGATGAGATGATAATTAACATATCTGTAAATAAGTGTCAAATAATGGAATCACAAAACCAAATTTTCACTTTCTCTTGATTTTATTTTGACATGTGTCATTTCCTAATTTGTTAGTTGACCCTACAAAGTCTAAACTTTAACTAGCAGAAACTTTATCATACGAGCTCCATTTTTCATGTTATTACAGTGATCAGAAATCTATCAGAGGATACTTCCATACTTTAATGGTCCTAGGAGGTTTTAGGAACTTTCATCGACTACATTTACCTACAAATAAATTTCACCTAAAATTTTGGGATGTAAGCTAGTTTTCCAGGTCAGATCCCATACAATTCAAAATAACTTCCATAGTTATGAATGTATACTTTCAATACCTTAAAACTCAAATCGAGCATAATCACCAATATATACTATGTATATAATACTCCCAGGAACTCAGAGGCCAAAGGTAGATCTAAAAAATAATAACTCTTTATCTACATAACCACTGTGTGTAAGAAAGCATAATTGATCTGGCTATTTGTAAACTAAATGAATTTTTATCTTGCAGTCACCCAAATATATAAATGTTGGCCATCTATAATTTATAAGATTTCACAGATGTTTCCTAGTCACTCTTTAGAATCGTATGGTTATTGGTTGTAATCTAATGTGATAACTTCTGGTAAGGGTTGGAATAGTTTTTAAAAAATGACCCTATTATCTTATTTTAGCCATATACAAAAAATGCCAATGTAATCGACATCCACACCAAATATTGGTACTAAATGTTTAAATTTGATTTTATTAATTTTAGTTTAATAGTTAGGTTCAATAATAATAGGGAAACATTTTTCATACAAAACAAAATAAAGAATTAATAACAATAACATATCACCAATTCAAAATATTATTGATGATGACATGCCTCCACTAGAGAACAATCCTTATCACTTGCCTTAACTTGATGACAATCATTATTATGAGATATAACTAGCATAATACATTTCTACTTCTCATAAAACAAAAACTTTAATTGTAAATTCTACTCGGGATTATGTGTCAAGGAAGATGAGATTGGAGGACACTACTGATGATGAGATACAAGTAACATAAGATTTTTTTACTCATCAAACAAAAATTTTAGTTGATAAAACTAAGAAATATGATTGAAGGAAGAGAAGTAGATAGAAATTTGGAAGGTCTTTTAATTTTGATTGGGCATAAAAATATCCATTCAATGAACTAGCTATGCCAGAAATGGTATTGATACCCCAATTAAATGTAGATGTGTAATATATATGAGGAAACTTGGAAACAAACACAAAAATTATATGTTTCAGTTAAGCAAAATGATGGACAAACCAAAATAAAAAAAATGGAAAAATGCACAACAATGCATGCATGTAAGATACAAAAGAAATTATGAAAACCATAAAAAATGGATTTCTCGAGGATTGTTTCATCTACATGAGTTTTAGTTCGATATGTAATACAAATAGAAATTATCATATATAATTTTATACCTAATGCTTATATAATTGCTTCTATATAATTTTATTATCTTTGTTTTAATTTGCATTTATGTTATTGAATATTGCATTGTCTTTTGTAAATGATATATGAGAAAATCTTAAAGAGCCATTGAACTTCAAAGTTAAAAACATAGTATTAAAGTATTTTTGGATAGTTAAATAAGGGTTGAAGGGACACTTTCCTTTCATTTTATAAGTCAAAAATAGTACATTAAGTATCCAAAATTTATATAAAAAACACATTATAATATATTCGGTATAATTTAAGGTACCATAATTTAATATATATAGAAATTCATTTATAGAGGGTAGAATGAAGAGCAACATCTTTATCAGAAACATTAAACCATTGAGTTTCGTATCATTTGAGAAGGGTTTTATAAAATTTTTATTTCTTGGTTTTCTCAAGATTCTCTTTATCCAATGAAATAGTCGCCTTCAATGCATCCAAATTAGACATTAGTAGTCTGATGGCATGCTAAAATTAATGATTGAATAGTTTACTAAAAAATCAAAGATTATAAAAGTGATCCTCCAATGTATTGAAATATGTGATAGTTACTAATGCATATGAGAGATATGTAGAAGGGTAATGTAATGATGAGCCATGTCATGTTCAATCAAAAATTCCTAACACGACATTCAATTTTTTCCTATGCTCAAGCTTGATGAAGATAATCCCCATCGCCACCATGGCCCTATTGTTAGAATTTATTTTCAACATCTTATTGATGAATACCATAGATATATCATAATTTTTACGATGATGGGTTCAAATATTGAGACATTTATAACCTAAAATGGCCTTAATGACATCCAATACCTTCCTACTTTTAGATATGAAAATAATATTTAGCTTGGTGTCCGTGATGGCTTCATGAAAATCCATCTCTCTATGATGGCTCTATAGATAAATTAGTGGATATAAAAATTCAACAATGAAAAGTTCAGAAAAAACTTGAGGGAGTATGAGTGCAAAGAAAATAATTTTGAGAAAAGTGAAAAATAATGGGGTCTGTTCATATTTATAAACTAATAGGGACATCTGGTAGCATCTAGTTAGAAAAACATAGGTGTGAAAATTTATGTATGCTTCATGATGAGTCGTTTGTAAATTCCCCTTTTAAAAAACTCATCCTTTGTATTTTTGTTAAGCCATTGAATCCATGTCCTTGTATTTACTAGTTATACTGCTAAACATTATCATCACACCTTGAACTTATGGAATATATACTGATTAATACAGTTATGGGTAGTTATATTTATTTTGTAGTATTTTATGTGTGCATTTATTCTCTTTATTTCAATAAATTTTTTTAATGATGCTTTGTGTGATGCCACTCTTGTTTGTGAGAAACTTATTATATACAACAACTTGTATACAGCCAAAGGAACCTCCTATAGCTAAAGGACCTATCCACAACAACACATCTGAAGCCAAAGAGGATCACCTATAGAAAAGAATCAATGATTATGAAGATCTTTTGGAATGTGAGTAACAAATATCGTGTCTCTACGTGTCGTTGAAGAGAAAGTTACAAACTCATACATGAAGAACTGGGAGATAACTTAACAATAGATATGATTATTCATTGCAACTCACTGAAGAGTTTATTGATTAGTTAACACATGATTTAAGGAACTTGTTGGCTACTTGAATTATGTGTTTTATATATGAACACATGTTAATTTTTTTTTTTTCATGTGTTTATTCTCTTGTTGATCTATTTGAGATCTTCCACTTGTTTTTTTTATTATTGGAAAATAGTTTTTTGAAAGGGACTATACCCTTGAATACAAAAGAAGGCCTAAGAGCCGGAATAAGAGTGAGAAACAGAGAGAATGGAACAAGATCCAAGTGTTACAATGCAGCTCCAAGTAGCTCAGAAACAGCTACACAAACAAGACAAAACAACAAAACAACAACAAAAAAACAGTAAACAGACCGCAGAGAGACAACAAAAAAACAACAAAAAGTAGCAGAAGCATCTAGACTACTTCTTGGCAGCTTTATCGATACTGATCTTGACTCTCTTCCACGCATGAAACATACCCAAAGTAGTCATTTGGGCAGCATCAGTCTTATCAAGCTCCTCAATGGTTCTTTTGCTTTCTTTTTCGTTGCCCCAAAGTGCAGCCGGGACACCGCTTAGGTTGGAAACACTTTTTGCATGACCCTCGATGAACTCCTCAATCACCCTAAAGGAAGCATTGTTGTAGTCATGTCTAGTCTTGGCCTTCCCTAAGCGTGAGTCTAAGGAGGTCAGCTTCTTGTATATATCTTCAATTTGACTGTTATCAATGCTCACCTCCCCCTCCATGCTTTTCTTACCTTTCTGTTTAGCTAGGTTCTTGACCTATCCTTCAGCAATTTTATCTCAGCCTCTAAGGCCTCCAACCTCTTAGAAGAGCTATCCATCTGCACTTCTCGGGGACTGGCACTACTAATATTTAGCAGGTCATGTGCAATCTCAAGTTCAAAAGGCTCCTTCCCCATAGCAAGAGTCTCAAGGTTGAGCCTCCTGGAAGCCTTGGTGACTGGTTTTTTAGAGGTAGAGGCGAGGTGGGTGATGGGAGCAGTAGTAGGGGGAATGAAAGGAGAAGTTTGTGCAGGCGGCATGTGGGTGGCAGCAACGGTGGCGGGGGCAGCAGCAGGGGCAGTAGGAGAAACAGGGCTGGCAGTAGCAGAGCCCATTAAAGGGGGAGCCGGGCTAGGAGAGGAAGGAAGACCAGGGTACTTAAGAAGGCAACATTTATGAATTAACAATATAAGTCCTTGATGTAAGGGAACTTCCCGAGTGTGCTTCTGAAACTCCAAAATGGAGCGTTCAAGGGAGTTTAACAGATAATGGGGGAAGCAAACCAATCTATTCCTACGGAAGTGGTTTAAAAAGATAAGATGTTTAGCAGGGACAGTGACAAACCGACCTTCCAAGGAGATGAATTGAATCATCATGCGAGTGACCTCATCATAGGGTGGTGGAATTGAGCTGACAAGCAGGCCCACTGTGCTAAATGTGAGCTTCTCAGTTCCCTCCACAAATCTTCTTTCTTCAGCATCTCTGTCAACCCTTTTGTTGAAGAAGCGGTACCCCTCCAAACTCAGGCCGGTCGCTTCAGCAATGAGATCTTCATTGACAAGTATCTTCTGTCCCCCAAAGTCGACAGTTCTCTCTTTCCATTCCTTAGCAAAGCGTACAGAAATGCTTTGGTCATGTCCCTGCACCTTATCAACGAAGTTGGTGAAGCCTCCTTTGCTGAGAGTGTTCCAAATCTCTGTATTTTCCTTCCAGTTGGGGTCCGCACATGGCTCAATTTGGCAGGGAGGTCCCCCCATCTTCTCTGTGGTAAACTGGTTACAACAATTTCTCAAATTCCTGTGAGCGTAGAGAACTGTCCACTTCTTTCTGTTGAAGGCCGCACAAAACTGGGAACTATAGCCGTTGGTCTTCTCACAAATGGATGCATAATTGCTGAACTGAGCCTGCGGGGAGTCACGTGTGAGAGTAACCCTTTCCCTGTCAACAATCACATTACATTTATCATCGGTTTCCGAGGATCTATGAATCCAGATATCAACGGCTGTAGTACATCCCGCATGCGCGATTTTCAAATTTAGATAACTCCACTTGAAGTTCCCCAAAAAATTCTTGCTATCATGTATATTTGATATTATTTTCCTCATCATATTCATTAAAGCAACACGTGTGGGAGTGTTATTGATGCTGATCTTCCTCCAAAGGTTAAGACTCATCTCGAGGGATTGCTTGCTTAAGAAGGTCCACATGAATGCTGTTGTGTAGCTGATTAGGGATACTGTTACTGTCCCAGACGGTGAAATTTATATTAATACCATAATTGGCCAGTGCATCCACCAATTTATTTCCCTCCCTGTAAGTATGTATGATTCTGATGCTATTGAAGGTCTGACTAATGCTTATGGATTCAGAGATAAAATCTTTAATACTCCAACTAGGAGATTAGGACTGATTAAGAAGTTTAATGATATTTAGGGAGTCCCCTTCAACAACAAGGTTCTGAATATTTTGAGCCCGTGCAACTCTCAAGCCCCAGAGAGCAGATAATGCTTTGGCAAAATGATTGGTTTGAATTCCCATTTTTCCAGCATATGCAGTAATCAAATTACCTTTGTGGTCCCGTATTGCTCCTCCTCCTCCTGCTATCCCAGGGTTTCCCTTAGAGGCACCATCAAAGTTCAACTTGTACCAATTAGAATCAGGAGGATGCCATTTGATCGAAGATCTATCTACACTATTCCCAGGATTGCTCCAATTTCCAATCTGCCAATTGGACAAGATGTATTCTTCATTCTCAGGATAACTCTTGTTCTTGGGAGGTTTAAATCTGGCAATATCTTCTTTGATACCTTGAGAAATTTTGCCAATACTGAGTTTATAATTTTGTTTCTTATTTCTGAAAATGATATCATTTCTATCCTTCTAAATCCTCCAGATTAAATGTGGGATAGCCAATTTCCAGATCCTTTTGATAACAAAATGCCTGAATGGTGGGTTCCATTGATTCCATAGCTGATTAAGATCCTTCGGCAACACCCAGCGAGCTTCGAATTTAGAAAGGAAGAAGTTACAAATTCTATTGGCATAATCACAATGTATGAACAGGTGACTGATGTCTTCATAGTCATTCCTATAAAGATGGCACCAATTAGGAATTATAAATTCTCTTCTCATCAAATTGTCAGTGGTGAGAATTCTACCTCTGATGGCCAGCCAAAGAAAGAAATTTATTTTGGGGGTTAATTCAGGCATCCAAATCTTGTTCCAATTAAAATCAAATTGATTACTATGAAAAAGATTGATATAACCAGATTTGACTGAGTACTTCCCATCATGGGAATTGTTCTAAACCAGCTCATCCTTGGAATCCAGCTGACTTAAAGGGAAGAGATCTAAAAGATCCTGAAGGGAGGAAGTGATTTGTTTCAGATCAATTCACTCCACAGTAAGCTTTTTCCAAATCTTGTTGGTGCCATTTCCTTCAATGTAGTCCTTGATTTTAGTACCATACTTGCTTATAAGGCTGTCCTTAGCCATCCCAAATCTATCCAAGAGATTACCATTGAACCAGTTATCCTCCCAGAAGTTTATCTCTCTGCCATCCCCCACTTTCCATTTGCTACCCTGCCTGATGAAGTTTCTGCTCTTGACCAAATTATTCCAAAAGATGGAGCCATTGGGGAGGTGTTCATCATGAAGATAGGAGTAAACAGCTTGATGATTTAAGTATTTTGCTTTAATTAAATCAATCCAGGGTTGTTTCTCAGACAGCAATCTCCAGCCCATCTTAGCAATGAGTGCCTCATTCATTTTCTCAATATTTTTTATGCTCAGCCCTCCCATAGACTTCAGGGTGTAGACCTTATCCCAGGCCACTAAGTGAAATTTGAACTTCTCTTCCATGCCTTGCCATAAATTTTTTTTCTGAATCCTCTCAATTTTCTCTCTGAAGGAAGATGGGATTTTGAAAAGTGACATGATATAGATGGGCAGACTTTGGAGAGTACTTTTAATGAGAAGGCACTTACCAGCACTAGAAAGAGTGGCACCTTTCTAGCCAGCCATTTTTTTCTGAAATCTCACCAATAATTCATCCCACACCTTGTGAGATACTTTCTTAGTGCTGAGAGGGAGGCCTAAGTACGTGGCTGGAAGTGCACTTATTTGACAGCCCAGAATTTTAGCAATTTTGAGCTGTCTTTCCACAGGGGTGTTGAAGAAGAAAATGGTGCTTTTGTCATAATTAATCTCTTGCCCAGAAGTAGACTCATAGAGCTGTAAAAGAGCCTTAATAGCCTTAGCTTCCACAACTGAAGCCAGAAGAAGAAGGATAGTGTCATCCGTGAACTATTGATGGGAAACAGCTTGGCTGATTGAAGTGGGTTTAGATCCATTTAAAAGGCCATCTTCAACCACTTTGCCAATTGTTCTACTAAGAATGTCAGCTAAAATAATGAAGAGTAAGGGGGAGATGGGGTCTCCTTGTCTTAGACCTCTGCTGCTGGTGAAAAATCCCACAGGCTCCCCATTAACAACCACAGAGAACCTGGCTGTAGATATACAAGACTTAATAATTCTTCTAAATTTTTCCATGAACCTGAATTTAGTTAAAACTTTGTCAAGGAAGACCCAAGATACCTTGTCAAAAGCTTTATTCATATCAAGCTTAAGGATCATATTTTCCTTTTTATTATTTTCCATGGAATGTATAGTCTCGTGTACCATAATCACTCCGTCTTGTATTATCCTGCCTTTAATAAAGCCACTCTGCTGCCTTGAGATGAGATCATTCATTATGAGCTGTAGTCTAGTAGTAATGATTTTGGTAAAGATTCTGAAGATGGCATTAACAAGACTGATAGGTCTGAAGTCCTTGAAGTCTTTAGCATCCATTTTTTTAGGTTCCAGCACAATGTGTGTGTTATTGAGCTCTTTTAGAAGATTTCCCGTTCTATAGAATTCATTCACCGCTTTGAGAAGATCCTCCGAGAAGATTTCCCAGAACTTCTGAAAAAAATTAATAGAGAACCCATCTGGTCCAGGAGCCTTATCCACCTCAAGAGAAAAAATAGCCTTTTGCAGTTCTTCAAGCGTGACAACTTTAGTGATGTCTCTGAATTTCTGGTCCTCGATATTATTTTGAGGGATGGCCTCCAACATAAAGGAAATAGCTTCAAAGTTGCTGACATTTTTCTCTTTAAGAAGATTCTTGTAGAAGTCAAGCTCTTCTTTCTTAATGTTGTTGGGATATTTTATGATACTCCCATTGTTTTTAGAAACCTCTAAGATCCTATTACAGGCTTTGTGTTTCAAAGTAGTCATGTGAAAGAACTTCATGTTCCTGTCTCCCTCTTTAAGCTAGATAGCTCTAGATTTAAGGCGCCATAAAGACTCTTCTCTACTGCAGATCGTATGCAACTCAGATAGAATATTCTTCTCATTTACTTCATCATCAACCGATCTCCCCAAAGTATCCATTTTTAACTCTAGATCCTGAAGCTTCTATTTTAACTCTTTCTTTTTTTCAAAAACATTTCCAAAAACTCTTTTATTCCAGATTTTGACTTGCTTTTTGACATTTTTGAGTTTTTGAATCAATCTGAACTGAGCAGTGCCTTCACCATTCCATTCCCACCATTCTTTTATCTTATCATAGATATTGTCATGCTCCATCCACATCTTTTCAAATTTGAATGAGCTTCTTGCAGGTTTAGTCCAATTAAGAAAGTTTAGAGCAATCGGATTATGATCTGATCCAATTCTGGGTAGGGAAGAGAGGTGGAAGTCTTGACTTAGAATCCAGTTTGCTGAGATTAGAGCCCTATCTAGTCTCACCTGAATGAACTCCTTTCCCAACCTTCTATTATTCCAAGTATACTTATTACCATGTAGATCCACATCTAAGAGGTTTTGTTCAGCAATAAAATCAGCAAAATCCTCCATTCCATTAGAGAAGGTGGAGGTTCCTCCAAACTTCTCGCCTGAGTTTAATGGGGAGTTGAAATCCCCCATGATAAGCCAGTTAGCAGAGCAATGTTGGTTTCTAAAGATTTTAAGATCAGCCCATAGTTTTCTTCTACCACTAGCAGAGTTAGGGGCATAGATGTTAGACAAGATCCATTCACTCTTATTCTCAATAGTGACAAATTTGATTGCAAGATGATTAATATTATCATTAAGAATCATACCAGTACAGTGCCTTCTTTCCCAAAGAGTAGCCAGCCCTCCGGAAGCTCCCTGAGAGTCAACAGCCGCCATTTCAGAGTTATCCCAATTTTTTTTTTAATATTATCAATGGTCTTTGCTTTCATCTTAGTTTCTTGAAGAATCAAAATGCTGGGGTTACTTGAATCCCGTAACTCCTTGATGGTTCTTTGCTTGGAGTTTCCATTTAGGCCTCTAATATTCCAAGATATAATATTCATTTGGAATGATTGGTGGTAGGAATTACTTACTGGTTCAGTTGACGCTGAACACCATCTGCAATATCCCTCTCCGTCTTCTTAGATCTAAGAGCCTTTTTAGAAGGTCTTCCTATTTTTGAACTTCCTCCAAAATCAGCTATTTGTCTAGTAGAAGACCTAGTTGTTCTGGAAGTAGAGGTGTCCGAATTGTCTATTTCTTTTTCTTTTTTCACTATATAATGATTCTGGGATCCTTTCAAAACCTTTCAATCTTTTTTTCTTTTTTGAGATGACCATTGTGAATCCAGAGTCTGGATCTTCCATTTCCATGGTAGGCGTAACTTCCCCCTCTTCTAGTTCTTTATGAATCCTACCAGGCATGTGAACAGAAGCTGATCTGGTGCTGCAGCAGAGCGGTGAAGCTACTGTTGTAATGCTGGGACACGGCAGTAGATCCGCATTACCATTCTCCCCAGAAGAGAAAATCTCCAAAGGCTCTTTTGTAGTCATATCTTCCTTGTTCCAAACTTCCTCCCTAATGAATGACTGAATTTCGTTCTCCTCTGACATATCAATATGAGGATGTCCAAAAGGGACTAAATTGACCTTAACTGAGCCATCTTGCTCGTTCACTTCCATGGATACCTTAACATAGTCTTCTTTACTAGATGCTTCAAAAGGTTTATCCAAGGATGTCTTCACATATTTGTCCAAGACTTCTTTGTTAGGAGCTTCAGTCGAAGCTAATGTTGCAGCTTTGGGGCGCCAGACGAGATGCTTCTTTATTTGAGTTCTAAAACCCCTTTTTTTACCTTTTCTATTTAGCTTCAAATCCTTCTGGCTGGGACCTTTGTCATTAATCTTCCTTTCCTTGTTTAGATCCCTGCTAACTTTGTTTAGATCTGAGCCTATCCCAGGCTGTTCAGTATCCAAAGGAGGGGTCTTCTTCTTGGAACAGTTTTTTTCAGAGTGACCAATACTATGACAAAGTTTACATCTTAAGGTTTCGACCTAAATTTTCTGGGTCCAAGACCCAAATCTAGTTTTCAATATTATGTGCTCCGGAAACTCCTGATCCATAGTTGAGAAAATGTAGAAACGAGCAAAAGCAAGCCTGGATCTATTTCTTGTGGGTCCATCCAGCCCAATAGGTGCACCTAGGGATTTTGCAATGTTTAGCAGTATTTCATCATCCCATAGATGCAATGGCAGTCCTGGTAGCCTATACCAGATCGGGATGGTGTTTATATTTTCAGTATTCGGATCAAAACCCAGATACCATTTTTTCAAAAAAAGACCCATATTACCCAGCCACCAGGGGCCTCCCAGTAGCACTGAATCTAAATCCTCTTGCTGATTAAATTTAGCCAGGAAAAAACCTTTTGGCTTAATGGTAATATTTAGGGCTCCCTTAGGTTTCCATTTTCTCAAAGCCCATTTTCTAATGAAATCAATATTAGGTCTAGAGCCAAGAAACTTACCAACAAGGGAGAGATTCACTTTGCTTAAGGCTTTATCAACAAATCCATCTAGGACCCTTAGACAGGTGGCGCCCTCTTTGTCCATTTCCCATGTGAACTGATCAGTGATTTTCAGACCCACCTTGAGGTTAGGGCTTTGAAAAATCTTATTCCAGGCCAAAGGTGTGGATCCCATAATTTCCCCATTTTCATCTCTAGCCATCCGATTGTGGCCTGAGATTTGCTTTTCCTCAGAAAAATTTGTCATGTTGCGCAGACTTTCCACGGCCAGAACTGCAGAAACCGCACTGACAGTACCTCTAGCTTTTTCTGCGTTCGTATTCGTGCCCACAAGCTTCCGATTCTGGTTATAGATCAGCCTTTCCTCAGCATTTTTAACCTTAGTTCACAGACATTCTATAGCCAAAACTGCAGAAACCGAGTCACCATAGTTCTCTCCATCGCTAGATCTTCCACTTGTTCTACCAAAGATATTTTACTCAATTTATTGAAACTCCTAGTTGAACTCTTCTTCTCACATTTTGTTGCAATAGAGGAGTATAAAAGAAAAGGGTTAATGCTGTAAATAGGGATCTAGATGGAGAATATAGAGAATAGAGGAATTATAGAATAGAATATACATAGATACAAAGGCTTTTTTTCCTAGATGTTACATTCATGCCAATTCAATAAAGGATTTGAGTTTTATTCAGTAGATTTTACTTATAGGCCTTAGGAGGGATTAACACCCAAGGTAGGGCCCACTTTTGGTCTGCTAAACCCCTCAATATTTTTTTCTCTATTTCATATCATGATTAGACTAGGAAGAAATTTATCTCTTTATCTGCATTCTAAATTTACAAGCTTTTTTTGGTTATAGTGATTAACTAAAATGTGGATAATATGCACTAGTTAATCTAAGCTATGAAAAGTTGTAAATAAATTAAATAGATGTGGTAAATATGTAAATAACCCAAGAAATTAATCTATTGAAAATATAAACCCTAATGTGAAAGGGAGAAGATGAAGGAAATCAACTTAGTAGAATATGCCCGTGGGAGTGTTTCACAAAGGTAATTGTGGAAATTGGAAGCTAGAATGACTATGTAGGATCCTAAAAAAGGACGGATCTGGGTTGATTCCCTGGATTGGAGTGCCTGAAGAATAAATGGGGCACCTACGGGTGATCTCATATGCAAAATGGGTGCCCTTGTCTGTGCAAAAGCTCTAGAATTGATCTTTATAGGTTCGGCAGATGGTTTGAAACACTGACTTTGTGTTGCATCAAGTTCATCGTACTACTTCAGATGTTGATATTCCAAGATGAATAGAAGACCTGCAAAAGACCAAAAATAAGTATCAAAACCCTAAAAAATAAGAATGCAAATGAATGGATCAGACTGACCTCAACTATCACAACAGTGGGCTTACTAACTGAGTGTTGCACTACATTTTAGACCCAAATGTAGTTCTGGTCAGTGTGTGCATAATGTGCCCTAAGTGATCTTGTGTCGGTCACACTTTGTGAAGTAGTGAGAAACAACTAGATGTAGAAAATGTAATATAATGTGTGCATAGAATAGAATAGAATCCTCCCCCTATGTTGTGTGTGATGTAGGTGTCCTAGCCTTGTGACTTATGATGGAGCTATGCATATGCAAGTGACTTCTAATGTAATATATGGATGCAACTCTAGATGGATGATAGTAGTGATAAGTTCTTGGTCCATCATTATGGTATCATAACTTTATATTTATAGGTTTATTTTGATCTAATTTACTAATTAACCCTGAAATTTCTGACCACCAAAAAGATAAAGACCTCAAATGGCTAGAAAGAGCCCAAAAAGTTGTGAGAAAGTGTGAAAAGGATCGAGGTGGCCCTAGTGGGACCAAGATTCCCACAGGCACCCTAGTATTAGTCTGGGCACCCCAATCAAGGCTAAAATAATGCAAAGTGATAGAAGATGACTGGGCATGTAGGTGTAAAATGTTAGGAGTGAAGAAATAAAATAAGAGAAGATGTCCAAAAGATGGGGGTTGATTAGTACTTTCTTCACTCAAAAACCTTCTAAATAGTAGTATGAGACCGAGACTAAATAATTTTTAAAGTGCATTAGTTTTTGTCTACATTTTCCCCCATTTTATGTTGGTGAGTAGAAATCTCAGTAATATAAAGTAGATAGATATGTGCATATGATGTCCATGAATATTGTAGTGGAAAATACGCTAAAGGATTAGAGAAAGTGTGTAATGACAAAAAGATGGAGTGTGGAAACTATAGATGAAAATGCACAAAATAAGTGATGAGAGTTAGCCTAGGGTAGAAACGTGTGTGTAGTTGTTGATGTGTGTAGTGTACCTACATGGTTAGTATGTGAAGTGTGCTTCCGTGAAGTGTTGTTGTTGGCAACATTATTGTTGTTGTTTCCCCTATTTGAATTCTTATTTCTCATAAGGCTAGACCTGCAAGGATAAAATGATAAAGTAATAAAATATTTATGTATGTATGTGTAAAAAATGGTTATAAAATTATAAATTTAAAATATGCAAATGAAATAGTTTAAATGGAACATATGCACCTGATCCATATCGAGAAAGAGAGTGTATAAGGATGTCCTATACTATGATTTTTTTGGGTGATCTCATGCCACCTTAAATACAAAAGGGTAGGGAGAAATATGCATTATTCTCCATGCTCTAATTGCTTCCATGAATGTGTGTGAAGAGATATTTGTATGTCCTAGCTTTTTTTGTCAATCTAATGCCACTGGTAGAATAAGTATAGGGAGGAATTCCATTGTATTCTCCAAACTTTAACTGCTTCCCAGAATGCTAAGGATAATCATGTCCTATAAAATCCATTGTGTATGGAGTTCAGAGAATGGTCTGAATCCACTCGCTATTTGTAACCCATAATGATAAGGGTGGAAAGTGCACTGAACTGAATTGGTGTAAATGCATTGTGTAGTATGTAAAACCCCAAATGATGTCCCCCCTCTATGGGGCACATGCGATGTCACTAATAGGAGATTGTGACACCAAAAGATAACCAAACAATACTCTAAAACTATTCCCTGCATGGGGAAGGGAATGCACTTGGTATAAACCAAGGCACACACAAACAAGAAGGCAAGCGAAAGAAATTTGTTATCATGAAAAAACATGCATATAGAAAGCAATGTGTAAGCTAGCAAGCAATATAGTAATGTAAACATGCAAGAATACAAAGTAGACCTCCAAAGTAGGTTGTAAACATGTGACACCACTCATGATGTTGCAAGACTCCCAAGGCCATCATGGCTACATACAAACAAACAAATGTGCACACCAAAAAAAGGGCAATGCCTGAAAATAGGAGAAAACAATAACAAACAATGTAACAAACAAGTATGGAAGAAAATATCTCTGCATAACAAATGTTGCACATGAATCACACATTAGCATGTTAGAAAGATAACTAGTATGTCAAAAGCATGTATAACCAAGTAATGTAAAGTGTTAAGTAAAAAATGAAACAATAGTACCTATGAGAAATGAATGTGGATGCCCCCAATGACCAGTGTGGGAAGGGTAGAAGGAGATCATGCATGTTGCGTGTAAGAGACATGCATCTATGATAAAAACTAGAAAACGACATGAACATGCACATGTGGGTGACACAGATAAATGGAATACAAGTAATATAAGTAACATGTGTAATAAAGTGAATAGAAACAAGTAAATGCAAGCAAGAGTGATATGAGCCACATGACCCCTAAGTGAATGGAAATGTATGTAGTGAGCTTCATTTGGTTTTACCCCTCAGCAGTAAAAAAATGAACACTAAACGAGAGTGTGTCATCGGGAAATGGTCAAATAGTATGTGTTGTTTCTAGCACACTGTGATGATTATGTATGCGTAGTGTTGAGGATATATGATATATAGAAGAGATGCACATGAACCTTATAGCCAAAGCGTATATGACAAAAAATGAATGTATGAGTGATGATTTATCCCTAAAATGTGTATCACTATAAGGAGAATAGTAGGGAGTGGTGATGTAGCCTAAATTGTATACCACTACAAGATGATAGAGTATGTGATGATTTATCCTATAGCATATGTCACTAACCTATAAATGTCACATGATGAAAGGTGAGTGATAAAAATGTGAGTATGATAAGGTCCATTTTATTTGTAAACCCTCGGTAGTTGAGTATGGACCAAGGAACTAAAGTACATCATAGGGTAGTGAGTGCAGCGTGTAGAAGACGATGTATCATATTTAATGAAAATGATAAATGAACATGTTATATGTATGTAGTGTATAGTATTGAATGTAATATGTGTAGTGTGCCTAAGATCATATAGTACGTATGGTGCAATACTAGATGAGTATGATGAAGAATAGTATGATGTATGATGCATAGATGTAAAAAGATTGAAAGGATATGGACTAAATGTAGAATGTGTGAAACATGATGTGTGGTGTCGATAGTGTAGTGTGTGGGGTTTATGTGTAGTAAGCCCTTAACAATTGAGTGTAAACTGAAGCACAAGAGCATGTCATCGGGTAATGACAACGCTAAAGTATGAATGAATATGCGTATGTGAGGATATGAATGTATAACTATGTAAAAATGAAAGATTATATTATTTTAAACCCTAAACCCTAAAACTTCATCATCACCCATACCTTCCTCCATGCGCAGAACCATTACCACATTGGGAGTCATGCCGGCATCATGCCTAGTCCATCCTCTTGTGAAATTGGATTCAGCCACATCCTCACAAGCCCGCTCAAAAACCATACCTCCACCTAAAAGGAAGGCCCAACCTTATAGGCCACATACACAAGTTTTTCCTACAACCCCTTTGTCACCTTCACTGCTTCCATCTATCTTAAGACCTCATCCATACAGCTTGGCCAAGAAACCTCCTACCCAAGGTAAACTAAAAACACAACAGCCCATCCCCTCATCATGAACATATGTTACACTTAACTTACCTACATAATGTACACATTTTCTATCACCTGCAACCTATTTACCACCTATACCTGCACCACGTCTAGCAGCCTTGTCTCTACCTATGATATTCCCCACCCTTCAACCAATACCCTCCATCTCGCCTATTCAAAAAACCTTCACCACACCTCCACTATCACCTTGGATAACCCATCCCCTTCTTGCATCTACCTTCCCTTCAACATCATGCACGTCATCTTCACCTTTATCTATGAAGGTACAACCAAAGTTGAAAAACCAACTAACCTCCCAAGAGGTAGTCAAACCTACAACACCTTCTATCGCTAGTTCATTTGCTACGCCTTTATCCAAAATGGTACAACCCAAACCTAAAATAGTGCAACCTACCAAACCAGTGATCAAACCTATTCAACTTCCAATTCCACCTCTTGTGGTGCCTCTCCCAACAAAATAATTCACACCTCCATCTCAAACAACACTTCACATTGTGATCCATTAGTAGAATCTTACACCAACATCTTAAAAAACCTTTTAGAGACCACTGTAATCAAATTTCTGCCACTTAGACCTTATAACCCACTCAAACCTAAACCAACAGGGTTTGATGATACAATTTTTTTTTCCTACCATCGTGTGTTAGGGCATGATGTAGAAAACTGTAAGGCTCTGAAAACCATTCTTCTCCAACTATGTCCTCCCGAAGAAAACTTTGATGATGATGATCTTGTAGATGAGGAATATGTTCCCCCATCACCTATCACAACACACCCTCATTCCCTACCTATCCAGTGACCTTCATCTCCACCTCCACAATCCTTTTATCCTCCTACAAAATTCAAGATCAATATGGTCCGCATAAGAGAGTTAGCCAAATATCCAACTAAATTTCATTATGCTGCCTTCTTTTCACAACACCAGTATATGCCCTCATCATTCTATTTCTCGTCTTGTCATTACACTTATCATGACTCAGTTTCTCCCTCACCCGCATATTAATATGGTTGGCATTGCCACTCCACCCAGAAAGACAAAGGAAATAAGAAATGTACTATCCCATTTGCTAATATTGTGCCCAATATACCATCTGAACTGTACCAAGAATTACCATTCAGGGACCCACATACCCTCTTTATGATGAGGTCACCCATTGTACAATGATAAATTTGTTTTACCAATCTCCTCTCAAAATTTCATCATACGACCTTGTCCAAACCTTCAAGTCTCACCGATAGGACCTTTGGAGGTTCTGCAATCTATTGAGGTTTTACCTAATGACCCAAATCCTATGGCATCCATGATCACTCCTCACCATGTATCATCTCTCACCACTTCATCACCTTCCTCTACACCGGATACCACTCATCAATTAGCCTCTCTCAATTTCTCTGACGATGAGATTGTACCTCTCCAATCAGATGATCCTGATCATACCATATTCATCTCCATCTACATTGATAATATATGTGTTTTGTTAGGTTGTGGAGCTTGTTTTCATGTGTGAAAGTCTTGAAGACTGTACACTAAGAGTACTGTACACTTTTCATGTATCCTCGCTAGGGTTCGGGGGCGCAGCCCCCGAATTTTTTTTTTTTAGGCGTAAAATTTTTTGGCCTTGAAAAATGCACCCGACATATCAGGAAATGTGCTTTTCTCATATGGGTGAGTTTTTTTGACCCATAGGTTTATGGGACAGATTTTTCCCATGGTTTTGATACCCACGGTTTTGTAAAACTGCTTAAGCAGTCGTCTATTTATATGGTCTTATGCATATGATAGATGTACAAGCAAATATATTACAGATGTGTTTTGAATTCGGCTGTGAATTCTGTAGGGTTTGTTGAGCATAGCTCCAAATGGATCTGGGTATTGTATTGAGAGAGCGGTGGCTTGTAATAAAATCTGAGCAAGTGATTCTTGGTGGACGTAGCCCAAATTGGGTGAACCATGTTAAATACTGTCTATTTGTGTTGTGTTATTTTATTTTGCAATTTTATTTGAGATCTGTAATAATTTCTGCATATTAGTTTCTACTGTTGTGATTCTGTGAGGGATTATTCCACATATTTTATCCCTTATTTCCTAACAATTGGTATCAGAGCCTGGTTTGGTTTGTTGAAGTGTTGAATTATAGGGAAATTTTTTAGCTTGAGTGGGAGCTATGGTAGATGAAGGAAGATCTAGGGTTGATAAATTCAACGGCCAGAATTTCAGTCTTTGGAAGATGCAGATGGAAGATTACCTTTATCAGAAGGATCTTTATACTCCGTTGTCTGAGAAGGTGAACAAACCCTTGAGTATGATAGATGTGGAATGGGATTTGTTGGATCAGAAGGCACTTGGAATGATCTGACTGAGTCTTGCATCTTCGGTATTATTTAATGTTTCAAAGGAAAAGACTACAAAAGATCTAATGGATGCATTAGGGAAGTTGTATGAAAAACCCTCTACCTCTAATAAGATATTTTTAATGAAAAAGTTGTTTAATATGAAGATGTCTGAGAATATTTCAGTAGCAGATCATTTAAATGATTTCAATACGGTAGTGAATATGCTAGCTTCGGTTACAATAGAATTTGATGAAGAAGTTAGGGCTTTATTAATTCTGTGCTCTTTACCTGAGAGTTTGAATAGCTGGTAACTGGCGGTAAGTAATTCGGTTCCAGCTAACTCGAAGTTGAAGTTTGAGGATGTTGTAGGGGTGATTCTAAGCGAGGAAATGCGAAGAAAAAGCTCTGGGGAATCTTCTACTTCAGGGAAAGCTTTGACAGTGGAAACTAGAGGGAGACAGAAGAACAGAGGAAACCGTGGAAAATCAAAAGATCAGGCAAGGTCAAAATCCAAGAACAAGATTGTATGCGGGAATTGTGGAAAGCCTGGGCATGCCAAGAAAGGACTGTTGGGAGCTTCGGGATAAGAAGAAACAACAAGAAGAAAACAAGGAGGCAAATTGTGGCAATGGGTAATGTATGTCAGGATGCTTTGATTCTTTCTTTGTACAATATTACTTGAATCTTGGGTTTTAGATTCAGGGGCTTCTTTCTCTTGCTTCTCCACATAGGCATTATTTTGTTGATTATGTTCAAGGAGATTTTGGGCATGTTTTTCTTGGTGATGATGAGCCTTGCAACATAGTTGGAAAAAGGTTCTGTTCAGGTTAAGATGCAGAATGGGAATACTTGGCTATTGAAGGATGTCAGACATGTGCCTACATTAAGACGAAATTTGATATCGGCAGGGTAGTTGGGAAGTGATGGTTGTACTGTGATATTTACAGCAGACTCTTGGAAGGTTACCAAGGGTGCTCTTGTGGTGGCAAGAGGTAAGAAGGTCGGAACCTTGTATTTTAACCACTGATAGTACTAATGATTGTAATCTTGTGGCTTCAGATGCAAGATACAACATTATGGCACTATAGGCTTGGTCATATGAGCCATAAGGGCATGAACATCATAAAGAAGAATTTGCCTAGATATACAGAAACGGGTTTGGATTTCTGTGAGAACTGCATATATGGGAAACAAAAGCGAGTAAGGTTTCTCAAGGTTGGACCTACAAAGAAAAGAGAGTAAGTTAGAGCTGGTGCATTCTGATGTGTGGGGGCCAGCTCAGGTATCATCTCTTGGGGGTTCAAGTTATTATGTTACTTTTATTGATGATGCAACAAGGAAAGTTTGGGTTTATTGTATTAGAAATAAATCTGATGTATTTGACACTTTTGTTAAATGGAAAGCCTTGGTAGAGAATGAAACAGGTCTTAAGCTAAAATGTCTCAGGTCAGATAATGGAGGGGGAGTATTGCAGCAATGAATTTGATGATTACTATTCTAAGAATGGAATCCGTAGGCAAAAGATAGTTTTAGGAACTCTGCATCAGAATGGGGTATCAGAAAGGATGAACAAAACAATAATGGAATGTGCTAGGAGCATGAGGTTACATGCAGGACTGCCTCTTTCTTTTTTGGGCAGAAGCGGTGAGCACAGCTGTGTACTTGATAAACAGAGGACCCCTCAAGTGCTTTGGATGGAGGCATACCTAAGGAGGCTTGGTATGGTAAGAAAGTTGATTATTCATTTCTTAGAGTCTTTGGATGTGAGGTGTTTGTTCACATAGACAAGGATGATAGGACTAAGCTAGAGGCTAAATCAGAAAAATGTACTTTCATTGGTTATGGTGGTGATGACTTTGGATATAAATGTTGGGAGTATTAAGGACAAGAAAAATCATTTGATCTAGGGATGTGGTCTTTAATGAGAAAGTCATGTATAAGCAGCAGTTGCAGGAAAACATGGAAGAAATCCAAGAAAGAATATGCAATGGTAGAGGATCTTCCGGATGGGAAAGTGACACATGAATCAGATTCAGGAACCCCCCCTCAACAGGAACCCCAAACTCCTATATTGAGGAGGTCTTCTAGGGTAAGAAGAGAACCTGAACGTTTTTCTCCTTCTCTTTATTATTTATTACTCACTGATAGTGGAGAACCAGAGAGCTTTGATGAAGCAATGCAGGTAGATGCCAGGAAGAAGTGGGAGCAAGCCATGGATGAGGAGCATCAGGCTCTCATGGAGAACCAGACATGGGATTTGGTAAAGCTACCCGAAGGTAAAAGAGCATTACAGAATAAGTGGGTGTTTAGAGTTAAAGAGGAAGAAGGAGGCAAGAAAAGATACAAGGCCCGGTTGGTGGTCAAGGGGTTTGCACAGAAAAAAGGTATCGATTTTGATGAGATTTTTTCTTTCTGTAGTAAAAATGACTTCTATCAGAACTGTTCTTGGAATAGTGGCAGCAGAAGACTTGCACTTAGAACAGTTAGATGTAAAAGACTGCATTTCTCCATGGCGATTTGGAGGAGGAGCTATATATGCAGCAGCCAGAAGGATATGAAGTCAAAGGTAAAGAGGAGATGGTGTGCAAACTGAAGAAGAGCTTGTATGGCCTGAAACAAGCTCCACGTCAATGGTATACAGAAGTTTGATAGCTTCATGATGGAGCAAGGTTATATCAGATGTCATTCTGACCATTGTGTGTATACAAAGAAAATTTGAGGATGGAAGTTATATTATCCCTGTGTTTGTATGTTGATGACATGCTGGTTGCAGGTAAAAACATGCAGGAAATAAAATTACTCAAGAAGCAGCTAAGTGAATCCTTTGCTATGAAGGATTTGGGTGCAGCCAAACAAATCCTTGGTATGAGGATATCTCGGGATAGGAAGGAACGGAAGTTGACTTTATCTCAGGAAGAGTACATTAAGAAGGTCTTGGAGAGGTTTAATATGCAGGATGCAAAACTGGTTGGGACTCCTTTGGCAGGCCATTTCAAGTTATCAAAAGAGCAATGTCCCAAGACAGAGCAGGAGAGGAACCAAATGTCTAAGGTACCTTACTCATCAGTAGTTGGCAGTTTGATGTATGCTATGGTGTGCACTAGGGCCCTGATATTGCCCATGCAGTGGGAGCTGTGAGTAGATTTATGAGTGATCCAGGTAAAGAGCATTGGCAAGCAGTAAAGTGGATCCTTCGGTATTTGAGAGGGACCATGGGGACAGTTTTGTGCTACAGTGGATCAGACACCACTTTACGTGGTTATGTAGATTCAGACATGGCTGGAGATGTAGACAGCAGGAGGAGCATGACAGGTTATATTTACACTGTAGGTGGGGACAGCAGTGAGCTGGATTTCACGACTACAGAAGCTGGTGGCTTTGTCAACCCACAGAGGGTGAGTATGTTGCTGCCACAGAGGCAAGAAAAGAGATGATTTGGTTTACAACAATTGCTTGAGGAGTTGGGGGCATAAGTAGGAGGAATGTAAGTTGCATAGTGATAGTCAGAGTGCTCATACACCTAGCTAAGAACTCTGCTTTCCACTCTAGGACCAAAGCATATACAGTTAAGGTATCATTTCATCAGGACAGCTTTGGAGGAAAGAGAAGTTGAAGTTGGAGAAAGATTCATACCAGTCAGAATCCTAGCAGACATGATGACCAAGGTGGTCACAAGGGAAAAACTAAAGTTGTGTTCAGCATTTGGTTGGTCTTTACAGAAACTAGCGAAGGGTTGAGAAGCTTGCTCAGAGGAAAACCTAGTCTCCAAGTGGGAGATTGTTAGGTTGTGGAGCCTGTTTTCATGTGTGAAAATGTTGAAGACTGTACACTAAGAGTACTGTACACTTTTCATGTATCCTCACCAGGGTTCGGGGCCGGCAGCCCCCGGTAGCAAGGGTTCGAGGGCGCAGCCCCCGAAATTTTTTTTTTTAGGCGTTAAATTTTTTGTCCTCGAAAAATGCACTTGACATATCGGGAAACGTGCTTTTCTCATATGGGTGAGTTTTTTTTGACCCATAGGTTTTATGGGACGGGTTTTGCCCATGGTTTTGATACCCACGGTTTTAGTAAAACTGCTTAAGCAGTTGTCTATTTATATGGTCCTTATGCATATGATAGAGGTACAAGCAAATGTATTGCAGATGTGTTTTGAATTCGGAGTGTGAATTCTGTAGAGTTTGTTGAGCATAGCTCCAAACGGATCTGGGTATTGTATTAAGAGAGCGGTGGCTTGTAATAAAAATCTGAGCAAGTGATTCTTGGTGGACGTAGCCCAAATTGGGTGAACCACGTTAAATACTGTCTCTTTGTGTTGTGTTTTTTTATTCTGCAATTTTATTTGAGATCTGTAATAATTTCTGCATATTAGTTTCTACTGTTGCGATTTTGTGAGGGATTATTCCATATATTTTATCCCTTATTTCCCTAATAGTTTATGAGTGATCCAGGTAGAGAGCACTGACAGACAGTGAAGTGGATCCTTCTGTATTTGTAGAGGGGACCAAATGGGAGAATCCCCACATTGTGTTTCAGTGGATCATAACACTACATTGCGTTGTGTTCATGTCAATGATTCCATAACTTTGACCCATGGCAGGATCATTCTGGATAGTCATGTGAGGAGTCTGTACCATTATTTAAGGTTATTGTACATCTTATGAGTTGGTGATTCTAGTACAACCTGGTGAGTTGGATTTCACTTGGATCCACAAAATGGGTTATGTGGCTTCAACTTTCACACCACTATGTAAAATTTGAACATGAAGGACATAACTATACCATGCCATCTGACCCTTAACCATTAGGGACCTGTATGATGTTGGCTAGACCTAATTAGTGTGCTTGATACTAGTTAAGGAATCCTCTATTGCAGCCAAGTCTGGGAGACCTACAACCAGTGATCCAGTCAAAGTTTCACTATTCATTGTCCAGCGACCTAACTCCTCGTATTTTCACTGCCACCATAGCCTCTGTAATTAACACATTCAACTGAGACCCATCTACTTCTCATCAAGTGAATGCTTCTTCTGGAAGTTATTCATCCAGTTCCCAGCTGAGAAAAGATACCATACCAGTCAGAATCCCCATGGATATGATGTTTCTTAAGGTGGTCACAAGGGAGAATTTGACCAGTTGTGTTCAACTTTGACACATTGGCCTTCACTCCGTAAGAGTAATGGTAAGGGTATGGGAAACTTTTCTTAGTAGGAATAGTCTCCACAGTAGGGAGATTGTTGGGGTGTGGAGCCTGTTTTTGGTCTTCTCCACCTTCGAACCAATTTAACGTATGGGGGAATTGATACTTCTACCTACTTTCCTAAGCTGCCTACCCAAACACAACCATTTTCATCCGACCTTCAATCTCTCACTAACCGCCGCTTCGCCCACACCTTTCTCCATCATTGTGCATGGAATGGTTTTGGCTTTGGTTTCTATGAACAAGGCCATCATACTATCATCCTGTGTACCACACGTAAACATAAAGACCAAAGTGGTATTAGCTTTACCAAACCATCTTCCAAGAAATCTTGTGTTGAATTCATTAAGGATGATAACCTTCCTTCACCTCATTTACCAACTTCACCACCTTCACCTACGGAGTATATGGATCCAAAATCCATTACTCCTAGATTTTTTTTTGTGAACACCATTTCCCTGAGACCTCTAACTTATCAATAAGATGGTGAGGCTCCATCTTCTCTTCCCTTCATGTATCCTAACATGATTGATGACGATACACCTTTTATTAATGTCATTCAATGCTAGGATGATGAGTTTATTCTCACCTACCTTGGTGTGGAAGATTATTATATTCACCAGTCGTTTCCTTCTAAGACATAAACCATGTTAAGAGAATCAACCATTGAAATAAATATTCACACTCAGGATGACCCAAACATTTCAAAGATAGGCCAATCTTTAGATGTTGTTGATAAGGGAAATTTTACCTCATTCCTCTGAGATCATAGCAACACTTTTAATTGGTCCTACACTAATTGTCCAGTATTGACCCAAACATTGTGGTCCATAATATCGTAACTATTCCTAAATCTAAATCCATAAAAAAAAGCTTCAGAAAATGCATCCTTACATTAACCTTCTTATCAAAGAAGAACTCTAATGCTTTCTTTCGATGTCCTTCATCCTACCCATTAATTATCCATAATGGATCTCTAACATCATTCTTATCACAAAAGAAAAAAGGGGACTCCACATTTGTATGGATTTCCATGGCCTTAATTTAGCTTTCCCTAAAGATGACTTTCCTCTATATATTATTGACCAACTAGTTGATCTCACAACCTGCCACAAGATGTTATTCGGATGGTTTCTCAGGTTATAAAAAAATATTACTTTCCCTAGAAGATCAACACAAAAACACATTCATCACTCCTTGGGGGACCTTTTGTTATCGAGTCATGCCATTTGGCCTTAAAAACACTGGTGCCACATATCAGTGGGCTATGAATTATATATTTCATGACATTTTGCATCACATATTAGAAGATTATGTTGACGATATTCTTGCCAAATCCAAACATCAATCTGAACACCTTATAGTCTTTAAGGTCATCTTCAACCATCTCATCAAATATTGCGTTCACCTTTAACCCAAGAAGTGTGTCTTTGCTATCCTTTCTAGAAAGCTACTTGGTTTTATCATTTCTTTGTGGAGCATAGAAGTTGACCTTGATAAAATCAAGGCTATTCTCGAAATTCCTCCACCTACTAACCTGTGTTAATTGCGTAGTTTGCAAGGCAAGTTACAATCTATTCATCACTTTATTTCGTAGCTTTTTGACCGCTACCACCCATTTCATCATCTCCTCAAAAAGGATGTCTCCTTCAAATGGGATGATGAATGCCACGAATCCTTTGAAGCCTTAAAACAATACCTCCTCCAACCACCTGTGCTCATTCCCCCTAAGGATGACCAACCATTTTACCTTTACATTTCTACTACTAATCATTCCTTGGGTACCATGCTCACTCATTGCAACGGAAACATAGGGAGAAAGAATTTTATTATATAAGCCATACACTTTTAGAGTACAAAACTAGATACACTCAAACCAAAAAACTCTTCTTACCCTTAGTTTTTGTCACCACTAAACTTCGCCATTACCTACTTAACCACAAAATTTTTGTTGTCACCAATACGAACCCCTTACATTACATGTATGCCAAGCCTTATCAACATCAATGTGCTGCACATTGGCTTATGCTTCTTGCAGTTCTAGAACTTGAATTCATTTATCAAAAATATGTCAAAGGACAAACCATTGTTGACCAATTTGCAGATGCACCTCTCTCCAGTAATCAATCCTCTAACTTCGATTTCCTAGAATAATCCATTGCTATCCTCTATTTAGACAATACCATTTACCAGATGACCTTATTCTTTGATGGTTCCAAATGTCAGTGTGGGGGTAGTGTCAGAGTTATCCTCATTCCTCTTGATGGTGTTCCTATGTAATTATCTTTCAAACTAGATCTTGATTGTAATAACAATATTGCCTAATATGAAGCACTCCTATTAGGCCTTCAAATTTCCATCGCCTTATACGTTAATATTAGGAATAAAAATTATCTTAATTCATCATTAGTTGATATTTAAATAAATATAATAAGTTAAAGTATTTAATTGAAATACTTTAAACTTATGTCAATATGTATTAGTTGTCCTTAGTTGTTAGTGAACTAAGTGATAGTGTTCTCATCCCAATGTTTGTGGGATAATGTTCTATCTTGCATATTTTTTTCCCGGATGATTTCCATGAGGGGCAATAGGGGCAGTTAGGGGCAATATGTTATTTCTACATATTTTCTTAGATTAGTTGATATGATTCCATATATTGTGCATGAGATAGAATTTTTTCAATATCTATAAATATTGCAGCTCTCTCATTTGTTTGTAATGCTTGATTTTGATATTTATAAAATAAAAAAGCACCGTCTTGTTTATGTGCAAAGCATTTGTGTCAAATATTGTTTTTAAGTAGTCATCAAAATTTGGTATCAGAGTAGAATTCTGATCTAGGGAGGAGTGTAGGAAGTTTTAGGGAAGTTTAGGGAGATCTAGAGAAATTACAAAACTAGGAGGAGCCATAGATGCCCCTGGCCATTTCACAGCCCCTACCCAAATCCACACCCTGGTTCAATGGATTGATTTGCAATTGAAGAACACTTAAGAGTAAAATCACAGGCCCTTACAGACCTGGATGTAACTTTGTTGCAAAAGGTGATATTGTTTCTCATTTTTTAAAAAAAATTCACCTGTATGTGTAAGTTTTTTTTAAAAATTGGAAGCATTTTAATATATATATACACTTCCTCTTCTCTGTGCTCTATCTTTTCATATATTTGGGAAGAAAATTCTATGTTCCTGTGAGAAGATATTTATCCAAAGAAACATCTCAAAGTCTCCAATCAACCTGGGGATTGCATTCATAGTTGAGGAGCATTCAAAAGAAGAATAATATGATCCTAAAAAGAAAAAGAAAACAAATCCAACACAAAGGAAGCAATAAATTCAATGCTTCCTACAAAAGATCCAATGTCTAAAAATACGTCCCAGTAATACCTGCATGAAGGGAAAGCAAGGAGGAAATCAATAATTACAAAGGCGGCCAAGGGTTATAATAATGCTTAGACAAAGTGGGTGAACTACACTTGCACCCTAAAACGTACTACGCATGCACATATGTCTTTATTTGCGTTTAGTTTTTAAAAAATTAATTTTTATAAAAATTTCTTTTTTGGACATCAGGGAAAAAATTAGAAAGGGGCCTGGATAAAAAAAATCCATTTTTAGAAAGGGGATCGAAAAGATATTGAAATCGTAACTTAAAAGAGCCATAACTTTCAATTGGTACCTCAGATTGAGGTGCTGTTTTTTTGAAAGTGTGTGTTTTTGTGAGTTCTAGGTCTTGGTCTAGCTTTTAATAAGCTTTATTTTATAAAAAATGAAAAAAAATAGAGATTGTTTATATTTCAATAGAGGCCAAAGAGTCCAAATTTTATTTTTTTCAAATCAGCCAAGAGAGCCATTTTTTTTGCAAATCAGTCACAGAGCCAAATTTGTAACATGGCCAGTAGTGCTAAAAATTAATTGTAGATGGCCAAAAAGGAGCCTAAAATAAATAAAATACTATTTTGTGGGGGGGGGGGGGTGTGCATGCTTTAAGGGGGGAAAAGTGTTCAATTTTTTCTTCTACTATTTATCACTTTTCACAATGGCCGCAATTATGGCACCAAAATTCTTTTTGCCAGATTCTTAACTTTTACGTTCTGATAATTATCCAGCATGGAAAAAAAAAATCATGCATAACTTGATTTTGAAAATCTATGGTCTGTTGTTTATGGTACATTAACAATACCTGCAATAGATGTTACACAACAAGCTACATTTGATCGTGTATATAAAAAAGAAAAGTTAATAATCTTGTTTAGTGTTTTAGATGAGGTATAACCTCATATTTGTGAGACCACAACAAAAAAATAATCTTGGGACAAGTTGAAAATAGTATATGATTCCAAAAATAAGAACACAATGCTTCATCTCCATAGTCAAATATTGAACTTGAAAATGCAACCAACTGAGAAAGTTGAAATGTTTTTAAGAAGAGTAGCAAATTTGAGTGCATCACTTCAAGCTTTGGAAGAAGAAGAAAATGACACATCACTCATGCCTATAGTATTGAGATCTCTTTCTCCTTCATATAGGATTTTTTTGACCACGTTAAACATAATTGGTCAAATAACAACTTTCGAAGAGTTAGTGAATATGCTACAACAAGAGGAACCTATTCACACAACTACTGAAACTAAAGATCAAGCACTTGCTTCTAATAAAAAAGTCAAATAATAGGCTAAGTCTAGTAAACAACCTCAGAAGCAAGGTAATACTCAAAAAGGCCAAAAGGACCAACAAAAATGTCTTATTTGTGGTTAAAAAGTACATGACTTAAAAAATTATTGGTACAACACATTCCAACAAGGATCATCAAGTGGTAAAAATATTAATTACCAAAAAACAATATATGGTCAACAACAGAGTAAATATGGACAAAATAATAACAATTGGAAGAAGAAACTAACTCAACAAGGAAATGTAGTCAAACAGGAAGATCAATTTGATGATGATGCCTTCCTATATTCTACACAGTCAAATGAAGTATCCAATTATACAAATCAAATTTGGTATGTTGACTTGGGTGCAACTCAACACATGACATGAAAGAAAGATTGGTTCTTCATAATGAGTAAAACACCCACCAAAAATCATGTCTCTTTAGGTGATGATACATCATACAATGTTGAAGGCATTGGTTCCATTTCACTACCACTTGGGCATCATAGTTGTAAAATTACAGATGTTCTTTATGTCCCTGGTTTAACAAAAAAACTGTTATCAATGAGTAAATTATTATATCACAATCTTAAAATTGACTTTGATTGTAAATGCAGTAAAAAGATGTGTCTAATTCGAGATAAGTCACAAAGCTCCAAAATTGTTGCAAAAGTTTTGAATGTGGGAAGAATGTTTCAGTTGGATTTTGTTTGAAATGATCAAGAACTTGTACCCAAGGATTAATCATTAGCTCAACTATGGCATCAAAGACTCAGACATGTTAGTTTTGTCTATCTTGACACACTTCATTAATACAACATGGTTAGGGTTTTACCACCTCTAAAAAAGGGTACAGATAAATGTCAGCATTGTTTGGAAAGAAAAAAACATAGAGCACCATTCAAACATAGTAAATTCCAGGCTAAGGAAAAACTTGACTTGGTGCATACCAATCTATATGGACCAATGAGACCTAGCCACTGAGGGTTTCAATAATTCATGCTCTTTGTTAATGATTTTTCAAGAAAAATGTGGATATACTGTCTTTCTACAAAATACCAAGATTTTGAAACTTTCAAGAACTTCAAAGCCCTTGTTGAAACAGAGTCTGGTAGGAAAATAAAAACACTCCACTCAGATCGAGGGGGAGAATACACCAACAGTGAGTTCAATGATTATTTGAAAACACATGGCATTCGTCGTCAAATGGCTCCTCCTCACACACCACAAAAAAATGTTGTTGAAAGGTGAAATCGTACTATCATGGATATGGTGTGATGTATGATTAATGATGTAGGTTTATCAAAAACATTTTGGGCCAAAGCATCTAAAATGACAATATATTTAACAAAAAAAGTTCCCACTGCAGCTCTTGATGGAGTAACACCACATGAAGCATGGTCAGGGTATAAGCCATCTATTTCACACCTTAGAGTTTTTGGATGTAAAGTAAGTATGCAAATTCCTAAGAAACAAAGAACTAAGCTTGATATGAAAGAAAAAAAACTTATCTTCATGGGATATAGTGATGAAGCACTTGGTTATAGAATTATGCATCTAAGAACAAGAAGGGTACACACTAGTTGAGATGTTGAGTTATTTGAGAAGAAAGAAATAGCTGATCCTTCCATACAATCACATGATGAAAAAATCATCCCTACAATGAAAATAGAGGATTATAATCCCTTTGATGATGACAGTGATGATAGGGAAGATAATGAAATTCAACCTACCATAGGAACCACAAAAGGTATGCCTAAATGGTATACAAGTTTGATTAGAGATGAAAAATTGGATAGTATCCCTGACACATCTACCACTAGAATGAGGACTCATAGTATGGCTCGAAATGAGGTCAATCTGGCCTTAATGGGTAAAGTTGTTGAAACTATTGAGCCTTCCTTAGTTTCAGAAGCCCTATAGTCTAAACCTTGGAATGATGCTATGGATGTAGAAAATAAGTCACTTATGAAAAAATAATACATGGAAACTTATAGATCTTCCACTAGGGAAAAATCCTATTGGATGTAGATGGATCTTCAAAACAAAGTACAAAGAAGATGGAAAAATTGATAAACATAAGGCTAGACTAGTTACTGAGGGATATGCTCAAAAAGAAGGCATTGATTATGAGGAGACTTTTTCTCCCACAACTAAGATAAAAACTTTCATGTTAATATTTTCTCTAGCTACACAATTTGGTTGGAAAATACACCAAATGGATGTGAAAAATTCCTTTCTTAATGGTGATTTATAGGAAGAAGTTTACATGACTCAACCAAAACATTTTTTCATACTAGGTAAAGGGGAAAAGGTATGTAAACTCATAAAATCACTATATGGTCTAAAGTAGTCTCCTAGGGCATGGTACATAAAAATCAAAGAGCATATCATTCAACATGGATTCAACAAGATTCCATATGATCATAATCTCTATCTCAAAAACCAAGGGGGGGGAGATAGTTATCATTGTAGTATATGTCAATGATCTAAGCATCACTAAAGGATCAGTGAGGATGATTGAGTCAATAAATAAAGATATAACATGATCATTCGACATGACTAATCTCGGGCTTCTACATTATTGTATTGGACTTGAAGTTTACCAAAGATAAAATCACATCTTTGTGTCAAATTGAAATACACCAAGACAACACTCGAGAAATTCAATATGATGGATTGTAAGCCATTTTCCAGACCTATGGAGACAAGACTTCAATTGTCTCGAACATATCCATCACCACAAGTAAATACAACCCTATATCGGCAGTTGATTAAGAGTCTCATCTACTTGACTTACACTAGGCCGGATATCAGCTATGTAGTCAACTAGCTTTCATGGTTCATGCAAGAACCAAGGGTTTCTCACTGGAAAGTAAAAAAGTGGATACCAAGGTACATCAAGGAACTATAGACCATGGCCTAGAGTACAAGAAGAATAAAAAATTCTTCTTGACAGGATATTCAGATTCAGATCATGTATGAAACATAGATGATAGGAAATGCACTTCAGGTTTTGTATTATTTTTGGGATCTAGACCGATATCATTAGGGAGTAAGAAGTAGATTTTTTTTTTCAAGGTCCTCCATAGAATCAAAATATTGTGCAACATGTGGAGCTTTTTGTGAAGTGATATGGCTCCTACGTATACTCGAAGGATTGGGAATACCACAGAAAGATCCAACTATCCTACATGTTGATAATGAAGGAGTAGTAAAACTTGTTCGGAATCCAGTTTTTCATGAGTGCACCAAAAAAATTTAGGTGCAAGTACAATCCATTCATGAACATGTTCAGAAGAACAATATCCAACTCCAATATTGCCCAATAGATATGCATAGTGTAGATGTCTACACAAAGTCACTTGCTCGAGGTAAATTTGAGGGTTTTAGAGAATTTCTCTCATGTTCACTTGAGACCATGCTGAATTAAGGGGGGGAATATTAGGAATAAAACCTATCTTAATTCATCATTAGTTGATATTTGAATAAATACAATAAGTTAAATTATTTAATTTAAATATTTTAAACTTATGTCAATAGGTATTAGTTATCCTTAGTTGTTAGTTAACTAAGTGATAGTGTTCTCATCCCAATGTTTCTGGGATCATGTTCTATCTCACATATTCATTTCCCAGATGATTTCCCTGAGGGAAAATAGGGGAAGTTAGGGGCAATATGTTATTTTTGCAAATTTTCTCAGATTAGTTGATTTGCTTCCATATATTGTGGATGAGATAGAAGTTGTTCAATATATAAATATTATAGCTCTCTCATTTGTTTGTAATGCTTGATTTTGATATTAATAAAATACACAAGCACCATCTTGTTTCTATGCAAAGATTTTGTGTCAAATATTGTTTTCAAGTATTCATTGTCAAGAGTTCAGTCAATTAATATCTTTGGCAATTCCTAACTAGTTGTAAACCAAGATAATGGTATATACCAATGTTGTAATGAGATAATTCAAAAGTATAAACATCGTGTTCACATACTTTTAACTACCTTTGATCGTTATGAACTTAAAACCACCCCATGTTGTGCTAACAAATTTACAGACACCATGGCCTGTCTTTATTCTCAAATTCCTGCCTTTCCCTACGACTTGAAAATATTTTTCATAATAAAAATGTTGCAATCACCTTCTTATCTATTTCGAGACATCAACCTTTTCCAAACCATTAAAATTGACCCCAATGATCTTTGGTATAAGTAATTTATTGACTACCTTTTCCTTTCAATTATGCCTCCAGATCTTACTCGTGATGGAAAATGAGACTTTCTCAAAAGTGTCTCTCGCTATGTTATCATAGGTGGTCTTATTTATAAATGTGGCTTTGACGGTATCCTCTTACGATGCCTTACAAGTTCTGTTGATCAAAAAATACTTGTCTAAAATCACATGAGGAGTCCACGTGGGATAGAAGGCCCAGAAGCAAGGGCACAAAAGGATAGGAAGGACCCGCGTGTGGAAGTCAAGTTCATATTTTAGGACTTAGCTGATTTTGAGCATAGGGATATATTTTTAGAAGATAGCGTGCGGACCACATCAATGATGCAAAGACACGCGTGCCATGTATTGTCTATATTTGGAGAAGAAATTCAAAGTATCTATGCATGGAGGTAAGATAAGAATAGAATTGAAACTTTAGTTAAATGCAAGAGGACTATGGATAGCACACTTGCATGTGTGGCTATGATTGTAAACAGCGTGTGGCTATCAATAGCATGCGACCAATTTCTGGAATAGTTAAGCAATGAAGGGAAAGTCCCCACCCTATATATATGATGTTAGGTGCATAGTAGATTTATGAATAATAGAGAGAAATGTATGTATTATTTTGGATGTATGAATGTGTGTATCAGATCCATACGTGAATTGATATAGATTGACAATATTGTAAGGAGATTCTGTATTTACTAATAGATGGAAGATATTAGCTAAATCTAAGTGTCATTCTACATAATTGAGTAGTGCATGTCAATGGTTAAATCATGATTACTATTATTTCATAGACCTGAGGGTAGCATGCATTATAGAATGATGGATTAGTTATGAATCTATATGTTTCTTTCTTCATCATGTTAAAACATCCTGTTACAGCAACCCTAAAGAGGGAACTGGTACCTTTGTGCGATTCGGGTGAGTGCTCAGTCTAGGCTGAGTGATGTGCCAATGCGATTAGGTTGTTATCTTGCAAATTCTAGCTGCATCAATTTTTTAAGATTCCTATACCATAAAGGAAGTTCATGATGGAATTTGTGGAGGTCACTTCAGTGGTTTAGCTATCGCTAAATGCATTCTCCACCTAGGCTATTATTGTCCAACCTTAAACCGTGATTGTTTTGATTATGTAAAACATTGTGTGAAGTACCAAAAACATGTTAATCTTCATCACACCCCTAGTCATGCCTTACAGGTTGAACAAGAAATTTGGCCTTTTTCTCAATGGGGTTTGGATCTTATCAGAGAGATCAATCCTCATTCTTCCCAATGTCATCAATGGATTATTACCACTACCAAATACTACACTAAATGGGTTGAAGCTATACCTCTTATTTCTACAAAAGCTGAGAAAATATGTGAATTCATCAACCATCACATCATTTATTGCTTTCATGTTCCTCACTGTCTCATCACTGATAATGGGAAACAATTTAAAAAAACCCTATGGAAAATTTGTGATGCCTTCAACATTCAACTAAGTTTTTCTTCACCTTATTACCCTAAAATAAATGGCCAAGTAGAATTGTTGATCAGAGAATAATTTAAAGAACTCACACAAGAAGTCCACGTGGGAAAATAGGCTAGGTTTAAGGGTGCAGATGGATAGAAAGAACCCGTGCATGGAGGGAAAGTTTAACATTCATGACTTAGCTGATTTTGAGCATGAAGACCTATTTTTAGAAGATGGCATGTGGAACACACCAACGATGTAGAGACGTGTGCACCACGCATTGTCTATATTTGGAGGATCATATCGAAGTGTTTTGCATGGAGATGAGATAATAATAGGATTTCCATTTCAGTTAACTGAAACAGGTCTATAGATAGCACACTTGCATGTGTGGCTATGCCTGTAAACGGCGTGTGGCTATTAATAGCATGTGGCCTATTTTTGGAATATATAAGTGGTGAAGGGCAAGTACCCACCCTATATATAGGTAGTGAATTACCTAAGAGAGGGGGAGAGAGATGAGATATATGTAGGTATATGCAGAGCACAAGAGGTAAATATAGAGAGATATGTGCATATGACCAGATTACTATATTAGATCCATGTGCGCATCGGTATAGAATGCCATTATTGTAAGGATCTTCTTTGTTTATTAATAGATGGAAGTTATTGGCTAAATCTAAGTGTTAATCCTATGTGTAATTAAGTAGTGCATGTTATTAATTCAATCATGATTATTGTTTAAGCTTGTTCTTTCTTAGATTTGAATATGGCATGCAGTGTAGAATGATGGATTAGCTATGGATCTATATGTTTCTGCCTTCATCATGCTAACATCTTGCTATAACAACCCTAAAGATGGACCTGGTACCTTTGCGTGCTTTGGGTGAGTGCTCAGTATAGGCTGAGTGATGTGCCAACATGTCTAGGGTGTTATCTTGTAAATTCTAGGTTGCATCAAGAATCAAACAACAAAACCTTAAACAAAATTCTTATGAAATTTGTTGACGATACTGGAAAGGATTGGCATATGCACATTCCTTTTTCCTTATGGGCTTATCACACTAGTATTTGTACCTATACTGCTGCCACACCTTTCTCTCTAGTCTATGGTATAGAGGATATTCTACCTCTTGAACACCAGATTCCATCTCTTCGTATATCACTTACAGAGATGCTCAATGATGATGACTTTCCCAAGACTGTTTGGTACAACTCTAGTTATTAGATGAACATTATCTCAATGCTCTTGATCACCTCCAAATCTAGCAAAAACGTATCAAACGTGCCTATGATAAACGTGTCCATGAATGAACCTTCTAGGTCAGTGACCTCATCCTAAAGGAAAATAAACATGTAACAAAAGAGGTGAAAAGTAAACAAGGCATATTTCCTCCTAATTGGCTTGGACCCTATATCATTACTCATACCTATGGATTATGTGTTTATCATTTATCTTGACTCAAAGGTAAACTTGAACTTGAGCTCCTCAATGCCTTGCATCTTTGACCATTATATTATTTAATCAAGTCCTATATCACATTCTGTCTAGTTAAAATGCTCATCCCTTGAGCATGATTCACCTTCCATTTTACCTATTTTAAGGATCAATGACTAAACAAGAATCATGTGATTACCCATCACTTTTCAGCCTTATCTTCAATATGAGTACCATAGTTATACCCATGGCATGATTCTCATGGATACTTTTCATCATTTTCAAGATGGAATCCCATGGTCATTCATCACTTAAACCCTATCTTCCATAGTTAACCTATGGGTGCTATGGTTTTGTCTTCAACATAGGAGTCTATCATTATCTATAGTCTTGTCCATGACCTAAAAGTCCAAAAGCAAAAAAATTTCAAAAGAAACTTGGGATTCAACTCCTTGAGTCAAACTTCTAGCAAAAAGATGATTCCCTTAAAAAGGAAATCTACTCTTTCTATCTCGCTACTATAAATAGACTTCTCCCTCGAAGGAAAAATATACAAAAATAGCGATACTGTACATAGTCTATCATAAAAGGAAGACTGTTCTTGTAAAAAATAAAATAAAATATTCTAAAGCTTCCCACATCAATCAACTTCATGAAGACCTCAAGGAGATAATCTACACATCTCATATAGACTGCCTGCATCGACCGATCTATAAAAAAAAAGAAAAAAAGAAAAAGATAACATTTTCATCATGGACTTTCTTATTTTGGTCTCGAGTCTCTTGCCAAATAGTCATGTTGTCTCACACTATGTTACATTAAAAACCAAACTATTTTCACCTCATCACCTTTTCACCCTAAATTTCCTAACTACTCAAGGGACTTGTCGCAAACATGACATTCTGTGATCATGTGACTTTCTTCACCCTTAGAATAGCCAATATTTGGTATGATAGACTCATTATGGTTCTTATCAATTAGGCGGATCTTGCTGTCTCCTTTACCATTCACCTCTTTTATTCCTTATAAATCTTCCTATACATGACCAAACCATCGACACCTATATTCTTAGAATTCCTCTTTCACCAAAATAACCCATACGTATGACCCACAATCACCCATTCCTTTTTTGATCTATAATCAACCATGCCTAAAGTGACCTAAACTCAACCATACCTTAATGACCTAAACTCAACCATGCCTAACTGACCTAGATGCAATCATGCCCAAAACCTACGAAACCTTCCCTCTACCTCATCATATTCTTCCCTATCTTATAGGAGAACTACATCGGCATGAGGCCCCTTTTTTGCCAAGGCTATGTAGGCAACACTCTGAGGGAATGGGGCCCTTAGAGGTTAGCTTGGCCACTCTTTACCCTAACCCATTTTCTGCCATTTTTCTATTAATATTCTACCTTAATTAGTTCCCATTTTTTTCACACTTGGAAATTAAACAATCAACAAATATACATACCTACCATTTTATCACATCATCAAAACATCCAATCCATCATTTCACATTTCCATGACATCAAATATTTGGAAATTTACACCACAAAACATACATATACATCATCATTTATTTTCCGTACTACCAATCACTTGGAAATTAAATCAAACACAAAAACATGACCAAACAATACCTAACTCACCTGAATCCACCATGCTTAACTGACCTAAAACTCCACCATGCCTAACTCACCTAAAATCCACCATGCCTAACTCACCTAGACTCCACCATGCCTAACTTAGGTAGACTCCATCATGCCTACATGACCTTGACTCAATCATGCCTAATTCACCTAGTTTCCATCAATACACAATAACAATGGAAATTAAAACATAGGTACATCATCCATATAATAAATATTGTCATCTATATAAATGGGAGAGTCTATGTATCAATATACATATACAAAGATACAAATAAATACAAGTATCTTAAGTCACTCAGATGCAACCTCACTATCTTCGGCACATAAGCAGGTAGTATAATCAAAATCACAAAACTCTCATATAGAACCTACTATATTATATACAAAGGCCGGTGTATATATCAGAAATCAAAACAATGATCATCTCAGGTGGCTACACATCACCCCACTTGATATCCTCTAGGCTAGTCTCCTCCTCCCATTCTATCTTCCACCTTGCCAACATCTCTCCACCCATCATGGGTCTTATTATAATCTCAACCTGGCCCTTAGATAGGCATGGGCTCTGTGAACTAGTAGCCTCGCCATGACCCTATCTCTGGGCTCATTAGCCCCATGTGCTCTTTAAACTATGAGTGCGGTATCTATTCCTCTCACTCGCTACCTACTAGGCTCTATACGCAGTATATGAAGGGACATCCATACCGGCAGTCATCAAGTGATCATAATAGTAATAAGCCTCATTCAATGAATCCCTAAACCTTTCCATAGTCACTATTTGAGGTTGTGCCATAAGTCTCAATGCAACATTCGATCCTTGTCCTATTAATTCTGACCTCAGTCCCTATACCTATGATCCCTATCATCCTCCCTATTGTTAGGCCTGTAAGGCTGCTACCTATGCCTATGAAGTGGAAAATTGGCCTTGTAAACTAGCCACATGTTTATGTAAGGTGGCCACCTGTACTCCATCACCATTACTTTCCTTTGTGGGTGCTAGTACCTATAATAACTGGGCTTGTAGGGTCATCACCTGAGCCTATAGGGTGGCCACCTTTGCATTTTCCCATGTTAGTTGACCCTATAAACCTATGATCTACATCTATAGGGTAGCCATCTGCCGCTACAATGCATCTCTTTGAACTGTGACTGTAGCAAGATCTAGCTTCCCTGGCCTTGGTGATGCCACTCAACAATGTGCCGCCCACCACTTCCTATATCCATCAGTGACTCCAGCATCATCAATCCACATATCCACCACCTAATCCTCCTACCCTATCAGCACACTCAAATGTGGTGGAGACATAGGTCTCTCCATGTCATCTCAGAGGTATTATGGAAAAAGTTGGGGTACATCCTATGGAAGCCCAAACACCCATCTAACCCTATCCATGGGTATCATCTCGTGCTCACTAGCATGTGACCCCTCTATCCATGTCAAAAATTATAGCTCCTCTAGCTCCTCCACCATGCCCCTATAAGATGGAAAGCCAACATAAGACCTCTAAAAAAAATAAACTCTTGAAAGCCCCTCCAGTAACCACCTATAGTATATAACATCATATGTGGCCCTAGCCACCCTTGGCTACCCACCATCTGGTACCCAACATCTATATCCAAATCAGAGCAAGACACCTCTAAACCAATCATGTCAGGAAAAACCAACTGGGAACACACATACGATATGCTCATATTCCCAACAATGTAGTAAAAAGGTACAACACATCCCAAACCTCCTCAATCTCCCATAGGCCCATAACTCCCTATATAACTGAACTAGGAACGTTGGTACCCAAGAAAAGAAGACATGCTGCTCCATCATATCCTGGAGCAATCCCATCAGTGCTCGTGGGATTCTCCCACCCTTAAAATCTGGTAGTGTAAAGTAACCTACTACCTCCATCATCAGTATAGAAAACCTCGTCTCCTATGGGTGGGCTACATACATGTCTCCATAAGTGAGACTCGCAATGTGATACCTCATCTCACCCATCGCCTTAGCAAAAATATCCACTATTAGCTCCACTGATGCCTCTAAAGTAATATAATAAATTGGCTCCCCAACAATAGGAAGCCACAAGATCCAATACACATCCTCTAGGGTGAAATTCATCTCACCCATCGGTAATTAGAAGGTATTGGCCATAGAATCCCATCTATCGATGAGAGTGACCATCATATTGTCATATGCTATAATGTCAGACCTTGATAAGTCTGACCTCTATCATATGTTCCCACTCCTCCACGGTCACACTAGAATACATCCATACTAAAAGAGGCATAATTCTATCCCACATCCTTAACTAGTCTCTTTCCTACATCCACCAAAACACAACATTGGTAAGAACTAACTACCTCTAATTACCTATTACCCCTAACCATACCCAATCACATCTATCATGCCACAACCCTTTCTCCTTCTCACCTACAAAACTATTAACCCTGGTCATCCTTGCCCACTATGTTAGTTCATTTCACCTACTTAACCATCTCTAGGACCCTCTGATTGAATGCCAATCACCTGCTACGTCACTCGCCAACTCAGCTCAACACCTCGTACTATCATTTTTTCACTCCTCACCTACGCATATTTGCACTTATACTAGTGGTCAACCTATTCAACATCATATTCAGTAGTGTGAGAGACTCTAGACATCGAGACATGAAACATTACCACCTTCACTCTAGGTATAAAGATTGTACTCTACTCTACAAGGATGTGCATGCCCCTGGTATGTATACGCCAAACTACATTGAGAGACTGGGAATTGGAAAAATTTGACTATAATAATGATCTAGACCTTTGAATACTTTTCTTCCCAACCTCCAATAGAAGAGGCATTAAAATTTGTTAAGCGGTTAACCATGGGAGATAGTGCAAAGGCAGAGTAACTCATACATGGATTATTTAGTGAGACAAAATAAAATGTGTGTGTTCAAGAAGAAGGAGAAGACTCCATATTGTTTGAACATGCTTGCCTTAAGAAAGAAAAAGGAAAGATGGTTTATATCGTGGATGATAAGGAAGTTGAGAACTTGGATATTGAACATTCACAAGGGACATGTGAGGTCTTGGATAATGCAGACACAAATATGCATGCCTATCACAAAACCATGAAGATAAAGAAGGTCAATATAAGATCGGAGGCTATACCTAAGGAGGCCATAATTAGGGACTATTGGTTAGACTCGGAGGTGGAAAATATTATTGAGTTACTACAGGATTACCAGGACTTATTGCCTCGAGGGTATCATGAACTTAAAGGTGTGCATGAATCACTTAGGGAAATGAAGATAAAGCTTAAGGAAGGTGTGCATCTAGTGAGAAAGATACCTTACAGAATGAATCCTAATTTGCGTGAAAAGGTAAAAGAAGAAGTTGATAAAATGTTGAAATTTGGAATTATCAAGCCACTTGATGAGTCAGAATGGATTAATCCAATGGTGATCAGTATCAAGAAGGATGGTAGAATTTGAATATGTGTAGACTACAGGGATCTAAATTCCACATGTGTAATAGACCCATTCCTTATGCCATTTACTGAGGAAATATTAGAGAGAGTTGCAGGGTGTGAAATCTATTTCTTTATAGATGGGTTTTCCAGGTATCATCAAGTTAGGATTTCTCAGGAGGATCAAGAAAAGACAACTTTTACTACTGAATGGGGCAATTTTTCCTATACTATGATTCCTTTTGGATTGAAAAATGTGACTATTGTATTCTCGCACATAGTTTTTCAGGAATTCAAATATTTTATTCACAACTTCTTATAGCTCTACCTCGATGATTGGATAGTATATGGGCTTGTTAAGGATCACTATGATAATCTACGCTTAATGTTTGACCGGTGTAGACAATTGAGTATCTCTTTGAACATTAAGAAGTGCATATTTGCTATACCTTTTGGAATACTATTAGGACACATAATATGCAAGGAGAGATTTATTTTTGATCCAACTAAGGTTATAGTCATTTTAGGGTTAGAGGTTCCTAGCAGTCAGAGTGAGGTACATGGATTTTTAGGTCACACTAGATATTATAGAAAATTCATCAAGGGATATGCAAAATTTTCTACACCTCTAGAGGAGTTACTGAAAGGAAAAGGTACATTTTATTGGGGAGAATCACAGTAGCACACATTCAAAACATTGAAAGAGAAACTTACTACTGTGCCTATCCTACATTTTCCTTCATGGGGAAAACCATTTGATCTACATGTGGATGCCTCTGGCATGGCCATTGGTGCTGTGTTAGCTCAACATGGAGAAGGTATTGTCAATCATCCTATTTGGTTAGATAATAGGAAGTTGACTCCTATTGAACAAAATTATACAACTACAAAGTGCGAAGCTTTGTCCATGATCTATGAATTGCACAAGTTTTAAAAATATTTTCTAGCTACACCATTTATATTCTATATGGATCACATGGCATTGAAGTATTTGGTGAAAAAAACCATCTTATAAGGGCACATATGCAGATGGATACTCCTATTTCAAGAGTTTGATTTCACAATTATTGTGAAGCTAGATAAAAGTAACTCTAGACCAAATCACTTGTCTATAATTAACTCAGGAGAGGAAGCACAAAAAATTGAAGAAACCATGCTAGAAGCACAATTATATAGGTTACAATGCACACCATCAGAATTAGAAGACGTTGTTATCTTTCTACGGACTGGTGTGGCACCATAAGGAATTAAGGCATTAGAAAAGAAACAACTTGCTATACGCGTGACACCATTTATGTCGATCATTGGTGACCTATACAAGTTAGGTAAAGATGAAGTACTACGATGTTGTGTATTAGAGCATGATCATAAGGATATTATGGAAGAATCTCACGGTGGTATTGTAGAAGGCAATTATGTAGGTGATATGACTACCCAGAAGATCCTACTTGCTGGATTATGGTGGGAGACACTTTATAAAGATTGTAAATCATACTGCAAAGTGTCTGACCATTGCCAATGTCTAGGTAAACTAGGGAAAGTTATGAGATGCCATTGAGACCAATTACTAGTGACGAACCATTTGAGAAATGGGCCAATGAATTTTTAGGACCTATTTCTCTAGCCACGTGCAGGACTGGAACCCTCTATATCATTACTTGTATAGATTATCTCACATGGTGGGAGGAAGTAGCACCTATAAATGACTGTACAACAGCTATAACAACTAGGTTTCTATGGGAGAATATTATTACAAGATATGGATGTCCTTTAAGTTTGACAAGTGATAGGGGTACACACTTTTTAAATGAAACCATAAAAATCCTATTAGATGAGTTTATGGTTTCCCACCATAAGAATACACCTTACCACCCTCAGGAAATTAGAATTGCTAAGGCTTTCAACAAGATTTTGAGCTAGACGTTGACAAAAACTTGTGATGTTGGAAGAAAGGATTGGGATGATAAAGTGCTAGCTTTTCTTTGAGCATATAGAACAACTTATAAGAGATTGAACAAAGCCACACCATTTTAGTTGGTGTTTGGCGCAAAATCCATTCTCCCTATAGAATTTATGTTACCTTCTTTACGCATTATGTGCGCTGGAGGTCTAGATGATGAGAAGGATTTAGAAGAGTGTATTGAGAAGATGATTCAATTGAATGAGTGACGAGCCATAGTGCGATGGATTTAGAAGCAGGAAAAGGCCAAGTAGAAATCATGGCATGACAAGAACATAAGGGATAAGAAGTTTAAGATTAGACAAATGGTACTCCTTTGTGACTCTAAGTGTAGACACTAAAATTAGGTCACACTCCCCTTTGGTCCCTCGACAACTAAATACCTTCATCACATTCACCTCACCATGGCCCCCTTCACCCCACTAATATTAATTTAATTAAATTAATTCATTATTCTCACAATATTTATTATTTAAATATCTTAATTTAGATAATGTTCACACATACACCTCACCTAGACACCTCATCAAGCCACCTCACCCTAATACCTATTCTTAATAAGTTTCCATAACTAACTAAGACTTACCCAAACCCTAAAAATCAATGCCTACAGTCCGTCTAACTACATTCCCACATGCTTAAAATAAAATTCCATCCTAATCCGTGAGTTAATGACACAAGATCCCAAAAAATCAAGGGAATCTACCTAGTTTAGTAAACCTAGGAAATCTCACCCTAATTGACGCCGGTTACCCTTAACCACCACCAGTTAAGATGGAACTATCGCCAGTCACCTTTTAACTCCCAAAACAACCTTATTTTGGAGGTTGGCAAGAATTTGGCAGATTCCTGAGAGATAACACATCTTTTGAGAACAAGTTTATATGAGAACATGCATCCAAGGAAGGAGATCAAGCATTTTCTCTTACACAGACATCCAACATTCATCCAGTAATCACCTAGCACAGATTTGATCCAACCAGGCAAAAAGGAATGCACATGTAGTCCATATAAGAGATTTCCAATGTTTAGTGATCCTCAATAGCATTCAACTTCTTACCAACACCTTCATCCATCACTCACAGGAACCCATAACTAGATTTCAAGTAGAACAGTTTACTCCTCTGGTTCATTCATTTAATTATTATATCTTCATCCTTTACTCTCCTAGCCACCCATTGAACTCCTTTAATACTCAACCCTCCATATCCCCATTAAAACCTTTCCAAACCCCATCCAAATAGCCTAATACCTCACTCCAACTAGCCTAGTCCCTTGTGCAATCATAAGGGAGATCCAAAAGCTCATTATGTGGCATTCCCAGTTTTCCACAGTAATCGGCACTAGTTCTCCCCAACCGGTGTTGGTCACCCTTAACCAACACCAGTCTCTATATTTACCAATACAACCTAGAATAGTAACTTACCCACATATTCTAACATCACCCTTAATCACTTGTGACCTACTTGAGACCGTTGTCAGACTTGTAGAGAACTAGAACCAACTACTTGACCTTCGGATCTTATTTTAACCTAGCTTATTAGATTAGATCTTTCTTATTGTGTTTTTAATGAGATACCTAAATCATTTCAATTACAATAGGATTTACTTCATTACCAGCATTAAAATATTTTAAATAGTGGACTGACAACCATCTAGGAAGTATCACACTTCCCGAATCTAGCACACGCCAGGTAATTCATTGCACATATTTTTTAACTTTATTTGGTGGTCTTGTGTTCCATTTTAGGTAGTTCCTTCCAGCTAAAAGGAAGCTCTCACAATTAGATGTGGGTTCAAAAATCATGCACACGCAACAATCTACTAACCATCACTTCAACAGGTATTCCTTCTATGCCCATTACCATATCTATTTCCTCAATATTCAAAGAAATGTCTAAGAATCGGGTGAACATTTTGGCACGCTCGGTGGGACCCATTCAGGGTTCCTTGAATTTTATTCATTCCTAGGAAAATTTGTGTTCATTTCACTTTTGAAAATCATACACATTAATTTTCTTCCTTGGTAATGCTCTTTTTCTTTCTATTTGCTCTAAAAGAAACCTTTCTTTTGGTGTACTTCAAAAGAATCATTTCTTCTTGTTTTTTGCATTTTAGTGAAAGAGCATCCCTCTTCCTATTCATCCATTTGTGTCATCAAACTTCATATTTGGATTTGGGCTTAAAAATAAGTGCATTCCATTCTGATTTATCACATTAGCTCACATTAATTGAGGGAAACCTATACGCTGGAAATCATGCCCAACTGATGGTTGACAAATGAATTATAGAAAGCACATCTTTGTCTCTCTCTAAGTCTTGCCAAATTGCACAAATTCAAAACAAATACATATTCTTAAACAACATATTTCTTGGGAATTCCTATCAATGATCACACTGATATGAGGATTGAAAGGTACTCCCCAGCTGGCTGCTCTATTGAGTCATACTTCAGAGCGAAGCCTTCCCCCACCATAACATACCCAAAACCTCACCGTTTAGATCTCCTTCTTTGTAGGAAGCCATCCTCACCAAAAAATTCTTTTCTATAGTTCATGAGTCAGTCCTTAAATAGCATAAGATAAACAAACATAATAGAAAAGGAACTCTTAGGATCGCATTTTTCTTAGTGTTTCTGCTTAGCTTGCATTTTTAAGTGAGAGGTCACATTCTTCATATTTCTTATTCATTCGTGCACGCTACTCATCATAGTTGGTGTATTTCAGCTTCATCTAAGTGTGCCCGGACCATATTCTCATCATTCTTAGAATTCTGAATCTGATTCCACATGATATTTTAATTCACAACCACTTTTGTTTTATCACTATTTCAATTTCATAGTGATCAGTGTGGGTCCAACGATCATCGTCAGTTACCCAATGACCATCGTCAGTTATACCCAATCGGTGTCAGTTCATTGTGATTTTGGTTAACCTACCCAAAGGGACATTTATTCACCTTCTTCAAATTTTCAAAGTCCCTGTCACTACTATCATTCCCATTGACCTTATAAAACTCATCAGGTTTGGCATACCTATCAAATTTGACCTTATACCTTGTTTTCTACTCACTGTCCATTTCCCACAGTGACCGACAGTGGTCACCCCTAACCGGAGTCGGTTTACCCCGATCGACATCGGTTATCCTATGCCACTTTCTAGCTAACATTTGGAACCTAATCCACTTATTACCGCATGTTCTTCCTATTCCTGCTGTATTTCTATGTCATTTATAGAAAGGAATCCCAACCTAATCAGTACCTGTTCATATGGTACTGAAGCATAGACAAGCTAGTGCCCTCGTATTCCACGCTAGTTGTCAACTGCTCCCACCTAGCCATTCACTGCCTTCCATTTTATCACCTGCCATGGATCCTATCCAACCTATCACTATCACTACTGGAGATGAAGAGTTCACATGAATCCTTGACCAAAACCCTTCCACCTTGCAGTTTTATCTTTCCCACTCATCCACCCATGATGCCTCGGGTCATTTGATATATGACATACCCATATCTATGCCTTCGACTCTCACTCCCACTCATGCGTCAACCCCATCTAGCTCCATGCTACCCACATCTACCTTACCCTGAATCCTTTTGCAGCTAGGTCCTATACCCACTATGTCTGCCACATCTGCTACATCCGTTGCACCCGCCACATACACCATACCTTCGACAACCACCCAAAACACAACCTCATCCACCCCTATTGTCTTGCATATACCTGTAGCTACACAACCACCTCCGGTGTTGGTGACCCCTACCCATTTTTAGAATGTGGTCCTTTCCATTCAACAATTGTTAGCCCCCATTTCCACTAGGGTTACCATGACCCTTCCACCTCCATATACATACTATCAGCAGCCTCCCGTTTCATCTATTATTCACTCTGGGTATGTACCCCCTATTTCACTTCCTTCTTCTCAATCAACCTACACGGAAACACCATATATTGGAATTCCACCCCCATTATATGCCCAAAACCAACCCTCTCATGCTATAGGAGGCACCCAATCATCACAACCTACAAATGACCTAATCAAACTGATGATGGAAAAGATGCAGACATTTGAGGCATCAGTTTCTGGCTCCTGTATTACTCTCACCTACAATGAAATTTGCAATGAGCCTATCCACCCATCCATTCCTATTCATCCATACCCCATGCATTGAGAAATGCCTAAATTCAATCATTTCAATAGCAAAGAGGACCTGCAACAACATTTGTGGTCATTCAAACATGGGTTCTACCTAATTGTTCACGATGATGCTTTGCTCCTGAGGACCTTTCCCATGTCTCTGACTGGACCTACTTTAGATTGATAGAGTGGGCTACCTAGACACTATATATTTTCATTTAATCAGGTAACTCAAGCCTTCTTAGATCACTTCTCCATTAATATCATTAAGAAGGTTACCATGACTAACCTATATTCTACGCGTCAGTATGATGATGAATCTGTCACAAATTTTGTTGCTCGCTGGTGTAGCCTTATCAATCAACTCACCTTCCAACTACGAAAAATAGAACTAATCGAGCTCTTCACATGGGGCTTGTGCTAGACATATCTCGCCAACCTTGCAGGTCTAGAATTTCTGAACATTTGATGAAGCATTCACCATGGCACGAAAGTTAGCGATTTGGGCCATCAAAGAGAAGAAAATCCAATTACACAATAAGAATTTGGCATTTAATTCAAATGATACCTCTTATTCTTCTAAACCACAGAGCAATTATTCAAAGGCCAAGGGCACCGCTAATGCAGTGGTACTCAAGGCCAGCTGAACTCATCCGTCAAATCAAGCTAGCCTCTCATCTAATCTCTCACCCCTTCATACTTTTCAATTTAGACGAGAACAATGGAAATACACCCCAGTTGGGGAGCCTTACTCTTCTGTCTTAGAAAAGCTTATCAAAGCTGGGGCCATCACCCTTCTTCCTGTAAAACCACACACTAGTTTTGAGCCTGCTCACCCCATGCCCACATGGTATAAAGAACAAGACTTCTGTAACTATCATTGAGTGAAGGGTAATAGTGATGGTAATTACATCACTTTTAAAAATATTGTCCAAGAAATGCTTGAGAAAGGCGAGTTAACCATGGATAATCCTAATGCACATGATAATAAAAACCTATATATCTTCAAGAAACCCTTTCCCAATCATGCCTCTTCGTCTGATCAAACCGGTGAGACCTCAACTCATGATAGCCATACCCGTGAGGTCCACGCTATTTTTAGTGACGCACTTGTTGCTTCCCAATTACTCCATATTCCTTCTATAGAGGAAATTATAGCTCCAAATCCTCCTTCTACATTAGAGCCTACCTCACCTATTCCTCCACCTATAGAGGAACACTTTTCACCTCCTTCCTCACCCATGGAGGAGCCCTTTGCTGATATCGAGACCATTTCACCTTTGGCTTCTCTACCTAGGGAACCGTCACCCACAATACTTCTTCAGTCCATGGAAGATACTTGTTTATCTCCTCCACCCGCAAAGGAGCACCCATCATCTTCTCCACCTACAGAGGAGCACCCATTTTCTCCTCCACCTATCAAAGATCCAGTAGAGATACCTTTGCCTCTAGGTGAGCATTCTCCATCAGCTACCCAAGATCCTGTAGACCTACTTTCGGCTCTCTTACCCACAGAAGCTGAAGCTAATGAATTTCCTATCCCTAAGACACATTTTATGGGAATAGCCAGTGGATCCTCATTAACATCACCTATAGACATGTCATTCTCATGTTTAGCTGATCACCTAGATTATGTGGACAAATCCTTATTGTGGGGGTGTCTTCTGCTTCCTATTTCAACATAAATGGAGATGTCACTTTCTAATACTTCCACTATCTACCCAAAAATATTCCGTCCAGTTGAACTGAGCACAACCACCTCTATCACTAATTCTTCCTTAACCCTCTGCACCACTCAACATACTCCCTTACCCATAACCCAACATAAATCTAAATCCAAACACGCACCTTCACCATCTTCCTCGACTAAACCTATTACTACCTTAGGGGTCACCCCAACCACCAGCCTTACTCATCCACCTATCAAACTAGATTTAGCCACATCCTCAAAAGTCAACACTGAACCTACTCCGGAACCCAAAAAGAAGAATCAAACCCATAGAACTCATACCCCAGTTGCGCCTATCACACCTACATCACCTTCACCCTTTCTGTCCATCTTAGGACCCTAACCTCCCAATACGGTTAAGAAACTTCTGCTTGCTGTTAAACCAAAATCATAACAACCCACTCCTCCCTTACAAACCTCTAACATACCCAGGTGCCCGACATGACTTACACCCACACCCACAACATCTTTACCACCCATACCTCTAATACCCTCAGAAACTTCTTCATTACCCACTACACTTCAGTCTCTATCTCTCACACCCCTTACTCGAACCGCATCATCTACCTTCACAACACCTCCATTCCCCATGGGTAACTCACCCTCTTCCCCCATATGCTTTTCCCTCTCGATTTCATACACCCATATCAACTTTACCAAAGAAAGTGCAACCCAAAAACAAAAATTCGTTACCCTCCAATAAGGTAGTCAAAACAACCATACACCCTCTTTCTAGTTCATCTACCATACCCCTACCCAAACAAACATGACCAACACCCAAAACCATGGCTCAACCCACTCCTCCTCCTCTAAGGACCATTCCTCAACAATCAACCGCACCTATACCCAAACCCACTTTCACTTCCCATTGCGATCCACTAGCGGGGTCCTATGCCAAAATTTTAACCAACCTCCTTGAGACTTCTGTTATCTCATTACCGCAACTTAGACCTTATGACCCCCTCAAACCCAAGCCAAAAGGGTTTGATGACATTAAAACTTGCACCTACCATTGTGTGTCATGACACGATGTGGAGAGTTGCAAGGCTTTGAAAACCATCCTTATCCAGTTGTGTCCTCTAGAAGCTAACTTTGATGATGACAACCTTCTTGATGAGGACCCTGCTTCACCAACACCCATTACCATAGTCCTTCCCTCACTACCCACTCAACAACCATGACCTCTATTATAACTCTTAGAGCCACCTTCAAGATTTGAAATTATCATGGTTTGCATCAGAGAACTTGCCACACCATCACCCAATTGTTGTTACTGTAGACACCAAATTTGTGTCTTATGACCCCCTATGCCCCGCATCTCATTTCGCAACCTAACCTCATCACCTAAACCTTACACAATTATTTATTAATTACCTTATAATTAATAAATCCACATCGCCATACTTGCCACCTCATTTCGCCACCTCATCATGACCTAGTCCTAACCTTGAACTAACCTAATTAAGACCTATAACTTGGTCTACATCCACACCGATGACTAATGACTCCTCACCCGCACCTAAAACCAACCTCATAATGACTTGACCAAGCCCGCAACTAATCCCTCAAGAGAAAAGGAGGGAAAGTTGTGACTTAACCGATACCGGTTCCTACTCGACCGACATCGGTTACGTAACTGCCATCAGTTCCCTGTAAATGACCTCTCCCAACCAAAAACAAAGGGTGGGATTTTTCATTGATCTGAATGAGAAGTCATTGGAAGAATCCGAAATTTACTTGGCTGAGCAGAGACAAGTGAAGAAACAAGAAGAGTTGGCAGAGGAGGACATTAAGCCCAAGACTGCAACTGAGTAACTAGAGCCCTGTGACACTCATCCGAACATTGGGAGGGAAGATAACTCATCTTCTAATTGTCAGATCATCCTACCTGAGTTCTGCCTTTGTCATCATAGTCCTTGGACCTGCATCCTCATCAATAACCCGTAAGTAATATCTTGTATGTCCTTTTAATAACATTTCTTGAACTTCTGAATCACAGCCATTATAAGTCTATTCCTAGATCTACTACCCGGTAACACACTACATCTAACTGTCATTCCTCTACCTTTACATTACCCCAAGAACACCCTCCCCGTACTCTCTGAGTCCTTTTCATCACCCCGTTACCTAATCCCACTCATTTACCAGCCTTATAAACAACACAACCACCCTACAACCAACCTTCACCAAAAGCCCCTAAAACATTGCCCCTACCGATATCGGTTATTAGCAACCGGTATCGGTGACAGTGACCGGCATCAGTCACTGTGATTCAAAATCAAAAACTAGCCTTTCTTTTATTGTTTTAACGAGGCAATTAAATTGTGATTTTATAATCATTTATGTTAATTCATATTAGTAGGGGAACTGACCACCTTCGAAAGGAAGTTTTATATTTCCTGGGCCCAAGGCAGTTCCCTCAGTTATTGTCTAATTAAAATCTGGTGGTCTTGTATTCTTATTTGCAGGTAGTCCTTCCAAGACAAAAAGGAGTTCTTCACATTCAATCTGATCTCTCTCTATGGTATGCGCACACCCTCTCAACATTCCATAGGTATTCCTCCTAGCCCTAAACTTTATTTGTTTCTCAAAGGAATGAAAGGATAGAAGCAACTCTATTCCAAGAACTAGAAACATTCTGTGCGAAACATTTTGGCACGCCCGGTGGGACCTATTTTGGGTTTCTTTCTTTCTTGCTTGCTTTCATATAGGGAGCATACTTGCTGTTTTCTTCTTCTAAAAATTTCACATGATATTTTGTTATATTTGGTAAAATAATTTGTCTTGCTTTCCCAGCTTTGCATTAGTGAAAGTCATCTTCTTTGCTTCATCGAATACCATTTTTGATTTGGGTTTAAAACATGTGCATCCCATTTTTACGTGCTGTTTTCAATTTTAGTGAACGTAGATTAAGTAACAGGTCATACACGTGGGGGTGATATCCACGGTATTGACAAGAAATTAATGTTACTTTCACTGCACAACACATACCGAATCATGACATAATCAACACAACAGCTCAAACATCCCCCCTTTTCCGTGGTATTCTTCCGCCCGATTGAGGTAACCTTATAAGCCAAAACAAACTTGACATTTCCCCTAAGTCTTTTGTCTAGGATTGACATCACCTTGCATCTAAGGCATAAGCCCACAATAATTAAAACTAATCCTAGGGTTAGTCTCTGGATTTGCGTGTGCATATTGCTTGTTTTTATCTTTGTTTCTCTGTCCTATACTGTCAGTGATCACTTCAGAACATTTTGATAGATGTACTAAGCATTGTTAAAAACTCAAATTAGTAGCTTCTTACAGTTTCTTATACCAGTCCTATTATACCGACATCACTTAATTGACCAACGCCAGCTACTGTATAAATGACATCGGTTAGCAGACCGATATCGGTTACAGTCCCTGATAAACCAGTAACTTACCAATTTCAACATTCTGGGGTTGTTTCTGTTCCTGATAGATTGAAACCCTACTGTGTACTCTTGTCCACGGTTGTTATCACTTGGAAGCAAGCTGCTGCCATGGTTTCACATGCTTGCTCTGTGCCTTTTCCTGAATCGCCCCCTTCACATTCTATGGGGAACCCTACGGACACCAATGACGTTCCCAAAATCCCTGTAGGAGATAAGGAATTTGCAAAAATTTTGGATGCTAATCCTAGCGCTGTACAATACTATTTGTCTCATGCCCCTGACCGTACACCCGATGGTCAACTCCTTGTTGGCATGCCTATTAGTATAGCTACTCATTTAGCTCCTTCTCCACCTGATAACTCTGCTTTGCCTTCTGCATCCTTAGCCCCGTCTCCCAATCCAATGGCTTCAGGGGTTCATACGGCACAGATTGGATTTCCTTTGGTTAATCTTTGGCCCCACATATCATTACCGCCGGCCACTCCTACCTCGTCTCTCTTGCAGACTGCTCCTTTCATGACTTGCTCTCTGCCACCTATCCACCGAGCTTTCCTTCTCAAGCTCCGCCCACCTTTTCATTTCCACACACATATCCGGTGACCTCAACATCTTATATAGGACATCCCTATTCGGTAGCCTCAACACATTCATCCTCCATACCTTATCAACAATTAACCCCACCATTGTCTAGTGGTGGCCCTTGGCCCAATCTGCCTTCGTTTACTGCAACCGCACCATCATCTCATCCAACTACTGATTTAATCAAACAAATGATGGAAAAAATGCAAAATCTGGAGGCTTCTGTTTCAGGAATTCGTAGCACCCTGACATACGAGCAAGTTTGTTGGGAGCCTATCCACCCTTCTGTCCCCCTTCATTCATATCCTCCTCAATGGGAATTACTAAAATTTACTCGTTTTAATAGTAAGGAGGATCCTCAACAACACTTGCACTCATTTAGACATGCCTGCTATCTAATTGCTCATGACGATGCCTTACTACTCCGCACCTTTCCCATGTCCTTATCAGGACCCTCCTTGGAGTGGTACAGTGCTTTAACCCAGCACTCAATCTTCTCTTTTAACCAACTAGCCCAATCTTTCTTAGATCATTTCTCCATTAACATTTCCAAGAAAGTATCTATCACCGACCTCTATGCCATCCGACAATTTGAAGATGAATCTATCGCAGATTTCGTTGGACGATGGCGGGGCCTTATCAACCAACTTATATATGCCTTGCCTCAGGCTGAACTTATCAAACTTTTTACATGGGCCCGCACTAAGCACATCTCTCCTACCCTCCAAATTCAAACTTTCTGCACATTTGACGAGGCCTTTACTATGGCTCGAAAACTAGAGATTCGAGCCTTAGAGGAAGAGAAATTGCGGTTGCACAACAAAAACCCCAATTTCTGAACCCAAGATTCCACCAACAAACCTAACACCACTAATCCTCACACATCGACTGCTTTGAAATCAAAAGGAGCTATGCACGCTGTGATGGTCAAATCCCAACCACCGTCTAATACCCTGCCAAAAACCACCTATAGGTATAAAGCTGAGCCCATCAATTACACTCCCTTAGGAGAAACTTATGGTGTGATATTGGAAAAATTTCTCAAAGCAGGAGCTATTACCTTACCTCCTGTTAAACCTCACTTCGGGTTTGATTCCACCCGCGCCATACCTTCTTGGTACAAAGAAAATGACTTCTGTAACTTCCACTGCATGAAGGGACACAGTCATGAAAACTGCAAGATGTTGAAAAACATAGTGCAGGAAATGGTTGATGCAAGAGATATAGCCCTCGATAATCCTAATGCCCCTGCTAACCGAAATTTGAAAATTTTCAACAAACCATTCCCAAATCACTCTTCTAACAGTAACATAAACTAAGATATCTTAGCCGAGGAGAGTGTTCATGAGATCCATGTAGTCTTCGACTCCTAGCCAAAATCCTCTATCAAAAAAATTCTGAATCAAGCCTCTTTGCTAACGCAGGAACCGGAACCCCCTTCATCACCATCAAGACAAGACGAAATCATTTCCTTTCCTTTACCCATCTAGGAATTAACCGCCCAGAGGTCTCTTCTCACAGATGAGCCTTCTTACACCACATCCTTGTAAGACTGTGAGCGGATGTTATCTAACTTATCTATTTCCCAAACGTCTCCTTCTGCCACTCTTACTGTACAAGAGGAAGGCTCGCCACTTCTTTTGTCATCCTTAGACAAGAAACCTATTGCACTGACATCACCACATTCTTTAATCATGATGGATCCTCTCAAACATGCCCTCCTACCTATTAGTTCTTCATCACCTAAATATTTTAGCGACCGATTGACCTCTTAACGCCCATTGATATAGTGCCTCATCTACCCCCTGTATCACACCCACAGTGGACCGGAATCACAACCCACCTTTCTTCCATACAAAAGTTCCTATTCACATGTGAGGATTGTCATCCCTCAGAAGATATACGAGTCCTATGGGAACATTTGAGTACCCCATATTCTACTCAAATGCAGATGACCAATCCAGACGCCTCTACTATATACCCGAAGTGTTTACAGAAGCTTAAAATGCCTATGTCCTCATCTTCACCCCCCTCATCTCTACCAAATACCTCATCCACCTCTATTAGCCTAACCAAATCTTCCCCTACGCTTGGGACCTCACCAATACCCAGTCTAACACACCCACCTAAATGGCTAGATTTATCCAAAAATAAAGCTGTCCATCCACTTAGGAGAAAGACTCAATCTCCTCAACCTATGCCTCTATCACAACTAAAACCATCATCATCACACCTACCTTCCATATTGGGACCTCATCCCTCCACCTTGCATCAATATATCATACCTCCTACATTTTCTTTAAAACGACCTACACCTTCTGCACCCATACAGAGATCCAAGGGTATATCAACACCGTCACCTCGCGTATCCTGTCCGCCTATAAACCCTAAACAAATTCCATCATCAAAAGATTTGTTTGCTATCACTCCTATTGCTCCGTGGTTGTTTTTTGATGCCACATCATCTGTGGCCTCATCATATAACCAGCTAAACATAGCTTCTGTGCCAAAGAAGCCACGTTTAGTTAAATCCCATTATCAAAACCCCTTGGCTAAACCGCCACCCATACAAATCAACCATACCCCGTCATTACCAAAAACTACCCAGTCAATAGCCTCATATTCCTCTGACTTTGATGCACTCAAAGGGTCTTACGCCAAAATCCTTGCTATGTTGGTGGAGAAGGCGACCATTTCCCTACCCTCACTTAGACCTTATGATCCATCTAAACCTCGACCTATAGGTTATGATGAGTCTAAAATCTGCGCTTACCACCGCACACTGTAGAAGGATGCAAAGCGTTGAAAGCCATACTTCGTCAGTCACCTCTCTCAGATAGAAAAGTTAAGAAAGACAACTTACGAAGGGAGAGACCTTTAGCTTCAATTTCCTCTCCTATACCACTTGTCCCCGCTTCACCAAGATCTATCATTATTACAACCCCACCTCTCGAAGACCATGACTTATCCATACCATCTTCCTTCTCTCGTGTTCACGAGATCAACATGATTAGTGTTGCCACTTGAGGGTAGAAAAATAATGAGAAAGCTAAAGGAAGCACACCTGCGGCCTCTCTTTCTCCGTCCGCCATCCCGATCGCACCACCACCTAAAGTGGTTATTCGTGGACCTGCCTACCCCATCTCTGATGGAGTTTCCCACATTACCATGATCAAACAGCCTCACTAATCACCTATAAAAATGACACTGTATGAACTCATTCAAACTTCTGAATCTCATCGATAAGCTCTCATTGAGATCCTTCAAGGGATAGAGGTCCTACCCAATGAAACCTTTCCCGTTGCCTCCATTTTAACACCCAATCACGTTACTTCCCTCACCAAACAACCTACCACCCCAATCACTTCTGTCTCTGTACAACAAGCCGCTGCTGTCAGTTTCTCTGAAGATGAAATTGTTGACTTTGGTGCAGAAGAGCCTGACCCTGCTCTTTTCATCTCAGCTTACATCCAGGACATCCGAGTACGTCGTGTTATGATTGACGGGGGCGCTAGCCTAAACATCATCTCTTCAAAAGCCTTCCAACAAATGAATATCCCTTCTAGCTGCATGTGTGCCAACCCAATCATGTTGCGGTCATTCAATGATGCTATTACTTCTACCTTAGGCACCGTGATCCTTAACATTCGTGTAGGACCACATAATTTACCCGAACTCTTCTATGTCATTGAGGGAGAGTTCCAATACAATATGTTGTTAGGCCACCCTTGGATCCGAGCTATGGGATGCGTTCCCTCCACCTTACATAGATGCATAAAATTTGAGTACGAGGGAAAGTCCTACACCGTAAAAGCTGATCCTCCCCCCTTCAAAACCTACAATATGTTATATCGCCCTAATGATGTGCTTGTACCAGTCAAGACACCCATTCATCCAACCCAACGATCCACTTCAACTACACTGTTTCGCATGGAATGTTTCGGCTCTGCAGAATAGACTTGCTTCTATCATATCATTCCTTTGAGAAATAGATAAGGGTTAGGGCTAGGAGGAATACCTGTTGAATGTTGATATGGTGTGTGCGTAACGTAGAGAGAGATCAGATCGACTGTGAAGAACTCCTTTTTGTCTTGGAAGGACTACCTGCAAGTAAGAATACAGGACCACCAGATTTTAATTAGACGATAAATGAGGGAGCTGCCTTAGGCCCAGGAAATATAAAACTTCCTTTCGAAGGTGGCCAGTTCCCCTTTTAATACAAATTAACACAAATGATAACAAAGAAAGCTATTGCAAAATCTCGATTTAGGTATCTTGTTACAAAGCAATAGAAGTTAAATTATCAATAATAAAGCGTCACGTTGTTTGTTCGGTTACTGGTCGTTGATACATTCAGGTTGGGTTATAGGGATAAACCAGACTGGATCTGAGGTTGTTAGGTGGCAAATAGGCGAGAAAAAGGTTTCGGGGTATAGGTCACAGTGACCGATGCCGGTCACTAGGTAACCGACCGCGGTTAGATAACCGCTGCCGGTAGGGGATAAACGATACCGGTAGGGTCAGCAATCTAAGTGCTTCTAGATAGAGGTTGGTTGCAAGGTGATTGTGGGGTTATTAAGATTGGGGGATGGCTAAGGGGAATGATGGGAGGATAGGGAAAGACTCAGAGTGTGGTAAAATGGCCTTCTGGGTAATATCAGGATGTATGGGTGAAGGTTAAGTGCAGTATGTTGCTGGTAGTAGATCTAGGAATAAGCTTATGATTACTATTAATCAATAGGCTCAAGAAAATGGTGCTTAGAAACATATAAAACACTACTTACTTGTCCCTGATGCAGATGCAGGTTTCAGGACTGTAATGATGAAGACAGGAGCCAAGTTGGATGATCTGACAATCCAAGATGAGTTATCTCCTCTTCTGATGCTCGGATGAGTGTTACTGGGCTCTGGTTATTCAGTTGCAGTCTTGGGCTTGATGTCCTTCTCTGCAAACTCTTCCTGTTTCTTCAATTGTCCCTGCTCGGCTAAGCAAAAGCTGGATCCTTTCAATGATTTCTCCTCCTTTTCCTCGATCAAATGAAAATCTGATCCCTTGTTTTTGGTTGGAGGTGGTCATTTACAGGGAACCAATGGCGGTTACGCAACCGACGGTGGTCGAGTAGGAACCGATATTGGTTAGGTCAAAGTGGGCTATTTTTAGTAAAATAGCCAACTTTCCCTCCTTCCTTTCTCCCGAGGGATTAGTTGTGGGCTTGGTCAAGTGACTAGAAGGTCGGTTTTGGGTGTGAGAAAGGGGTCATTAGTCATGGGTGTGGAATTGGATGAAGTTATAGGTCTTAATTAGGTTAGTTTAGGGTTAAGACTAGGTCATGATGAGGTGGCAAAATGAGGTGGCAGGTAAGGCGATGTGGATTTATTAATTATAAGATAATTAATAAATAATTGTGTAAGGTTTAGGTGGTGAGGTTAGGTTGCGAAATGAGATGCGGGTCACAAGGGGTTGTAAGACACAAATTTGGTGTCTACATTAGCCCCTTATTGTCGTGTAGTTTTGTTTTGTAAAGCTGCACAGGACAATAATAAGAAGTGGTTACCCCTGTTAAGGGTATAGGTAATCCCCCTCAAATCTATCACAGATTGAGGTAGCGTGAAAGCAGGGATAGGGTTGATAAAGGGTAAATGGTGTTGAGATAATGGTAAGAGGGTGGGGTAGGTCCAAGGAAGTGTCATCAGCAATCCGGCACTATGATAATTCTTCACCGGGAACTCCTCGTGCTATGATTATTTACTAATGCACAGCCTTTAGTTTGGTGGATGTAATCTGGAAACAAAACAACAACCGAACACAAGAATACCATTGACTATGATAAGACGGAATGATGAAAAATCTGAAATATCAAAGAAAATTATGATATTAACATGAAATTGTTACAATCTCACCCATGAGGTACTTCAACAAGACTATGGGAGAAACTTTACAATTACACCTCTTGATGGCTTCTTCAACACACCTTTAACTGATGGCTTCCTTTGCACACTTCCTACAATATTTCTTACTACTTCTTTCTATGCTAAATGAGGGGCGGTGGCCTCTCTATTTATAGGAACTTCCCAGGCTTATCCATCCTATCTCTAAGATAGGATAAGAAATTCACTCTGACGAATCATATTCCATACCTTAACTCTTATCTGTACATGTAAGCTTATCTCTTAAGATAAGATAAACCTTATCATTTTTGCATGGGTTCCACATTTTTAGACTTTTTTACAAATAAAATACACAAAAATATTTATGACCTCACTCCTTGTCCTTATTACCAATATAATATTTCTAATTCCTAATCATGTAGACCCTACTTCTCTACTTACCCAAACTTTGACATTTTTAACATTACCGGACCACTTACGACAAATATTTACTTTTTACAACATTCCTATTGTACTTTGACTGTTACCGTACTCCACATTATTGGTGACACCATACTGACGGTGCCGTTACCTTCTATTGGATGCTACTACTAATTACACTTAACAACATCCTATTCCTAATACATACATTAATGAAATAGAAATTATGGAGGAAAATTTTAGTGTCGACATCTTCCCCCTTCCTAGCTTCTACATCCGTCCTCGGAGTAGACTATTCTGGTGCTTGGAAAATCTTTAACTTGTCGTGGTTGACCCCATTTCTGTAATGGGAGTGCCATCCAATTTCCCTCCAGTCGGTACGTACCATTTTCATGCACAGCTGCTATTTTGTAGGGCCCCATCCATTTTGGAAGAAATTTTCTCTATCTTATTTTTTTGTATCTGGAATCATATACTAGGACCAAGTCATTCACATGAAATGGAGACCGTCAGATCTTTTGATCAAAGTATTCCTTCTGCTTCATTTTCTTCTTATGGCTTGTATCCTTTGCTATTTCCCTCGTTTCCTGTAGCAAATGAAGATGTACCAACCTTTCTTTTACTGAATCACTTTCATCCATCCTTTCATTTTTCATAACTCTCACAGTGGGAATATCAAACTCAATAGGAAGAACTAGATCAATGCCATAGGCCAACTGAAATGGGGAGTATCCTGTTGCTGACTTTGATGTTGCCCTATATGCCCACAATGTTGCATGAATCCTTTTATCCCATTTATGTACCTGCAAGGCTGCTGTTAGTGCAAAATCACAGCACCCCTGGACGCACATCAGGCTTCTAGGTTGATGTACAGGCATCCAGTGTGATTGCACAACATGGAAACCTCTCTCCAAGCGTGGGACTTTTGAAACCGAGAGAGGAATCTCCAGAGAAGGCTAGTTTCTGCTCCTAAACTACCTGCCACAAGCTATTCCAGTGCAGGTAAGCTAATCTAATCCTAATCTAACCATGCCAAGGAGACAAAGAGAGAGAGAGAAGGGAAAAAAAGCAAAATCCTACACTAAAACGGTGATACACCAGAGAAGGAGAATGTTGGACATCTATCAAAACTTCCATGGGACAAAGAGAGGTGAGCAATGGGAAGGATGGACAGATGCATCACAGGCGCAAGGATAGATTTCACACAGAAAATGTCCCAAAACTCCATGAACACAGCTCCAGACCTACAATGAACATTCAGACATGCACAAATACCTGCAATGAAGAGAGGCAAGAAGAAAACAAGCAAAAATGAGAAAGGATGGACAGATGCATCACAAAACATGTTTTGTTGCTTCATAAGTTTGCACAGAACATCATTCCATTAATAAGAGGCAAAAACGCCATTACAGAGCAAGGGAGGTGGTTCGAACTCCATTTTCAACCCTAGAGAAGAAAAGAAGGGAGAGCAAAGCAGAAAGAATGAACAACTTTTTCTCAAAATGAGCCAAATCTGGCTTTTACATTGCATGGGTCGAGCCAGGGGACAGAAACGTAGGAAAACGTGTAAGCCCATTCCTCATGACTACAGGTGCATTAAATCGGCATGGGGGACCTTACAAACCCATACCCTGTTACCTTGACTAGATTACAGGAGAATGCGACCCATTCTGCATTAAATCTGGTTGCTGGAATGTCATTTCTGGCCATGAACACGCGTCAGAGTAGTTTCTCGATTTTCTCTCTTTAGACTACACCAAAACTCAAGATTGATCTTAGAATCATGTAGAGAATTTCACAAGCTTTCCGTTGATATAAAGAACGTGCAAATCCGAGATCTGGATCGAAAGTTATGGCGATCTGAAGAATTAGGGCACGAAACAGGCGAAAACAGATTTTGAAATATTTTCCACGCTCTGCCACCTGGATGACACGTGGCAGGCTCTGATTGGACGAGAAATTCTCTCTCCTCTGTCTTTCATGGAATTTCCTTTGAAATTTCCTTGTGGAGCCCTTTACTGGGACACGTGGCACTATCCCATTGGTTCGGGCTGACCCTTTAAAACTTGCCCTTTGACTTTTGACTTTTCTCCTTGAGACACGTGGCATGATCTGGTTGGTTCTCGGCCCTGCCGGCTCTTTCGCGCCCTTCGCATCTTTTCATCCCGGATGTTCCAAACACTTAGTGCTCCCTGTGCTGATTTCGGGCGAACCGGCCGGTTCGCATCCATTTGTCCCAACTGTCCCAGTTGCCTCCGGACTGTTTGTTCCCATTTCACCCGGTTCGGCCGGTTCGCGCATTTTTGGCCCGGATGTCCCATTGTGTTTTGGACTGACTCGACCTTTTTCACCTGGTTCGGCCGGTTCACACCTTCGCGGCCCAGATGTCCCAATCGCTTTTTGACTGCCTGTGCTCATTTCGGCCGATCCGGCCGGTTCAGGTCTTTTTGTCCCAAACGTCTCGAGCAACACTTAGCCAATTTTTCTTCCTCTTTCAGCCGGATCAGCTTTTCGCGCCCGCCGCGTACTTCTGGCCCGATTGTCCCAAATGTAATTTGGGCCGCCTGGAGGCTTTTTGGCCGATCCATGCCTTGACATCCCAAATGTCCCAGTTGCTCTCTTGAGCAGGACTTAGCCAATTTTCACACTTTTTCCTGGATCAACCTACTTGCCTTTCTGCAACCTTTTTTCGTATTTTCTCAGAGCTTGCTCCTTCCTTCTTCGGCCTGGGGAGTTAGAAAAATTCCTGAAGGGACCCTAGAAACCTGATTTTTACTCTGAATCAGTCAATTGCCTTGGGACTTGAACATTCTGATACATGTTATCAAATTTACCTTGGGGGGGTGAAATTTTGGATAACAGCTGCATCTTTTGCTAGAATTTGACACAACACAAAATTTGTTCGTTCCACCTGTCCATTTGTGCTTGGCTTGTATTTTTTTACCTTCCTATGCTTAATAGAAAATTTATTGACTAGGGCTTCTACCACCTCATTAATGAAGTGGCTTCCTTGATCTGTTACAATTTCTAATGGACAACCAAATCTGGTGACAATGAGTTCATATATGAACCTTGCCACTTCATCCATGGAAGCTGTTTTCAATGGCCTAGCTTCAACCCACTTGGTTAAATAATCTGTGGCAACTACAATATACTTATTTTTGCGTGATGTAGTTGGAAGTGGACCTACAATGTCTATTCCCCACTTTTCAAAGGGACCAAGTGGAAGAATAGGACATAATGGAGCTGATGAAGTCTTACGGTTACCATGTGTTTGACAAATATCACATGTCTTACAATAATTATAACAATCTTTAAAAAGAGTGGGCCAGTGATAACCTGCATCCAAGATCCTTCTTGCTGTAAGTTGTTCAGAGAAGTGCCCTCCACATGTACCATTATGGAATTCTTCTAGCAGCTCCTTTCCTTGATCACGTCCAACTGCCATCTTGTACTGGCCATCAGGTCCTATTCGAAATAATGCTCCATGTAGAATAGAATATGGACGACTGGATTGAGTAATCTTTCTCTTAGTCTTTGCATTGGCAGCATTAGGAAACTTGAATTCATTCAGATAATTCCAAATATCTATGTATTCACTAGGGATTGTGTCAAGGGAGAACAATGCTGCATCGGTAAAATCATCATCATCACAAGATGATCTTAAACCATCATAGGCTCGAGAGAGTGCATCTGCATTGAAATGCTTCTTTCCTAGCCTATCTATAATATCAAATTCAAATTTTTGTAGCAAAATTATCCATCTTGCTATCCTCCCTGATGGGTTAGGCTTATTGACAATATATTTCAGAGCCTGATGATCTGTTACAACTATAAATTTCTGCCCTAGCAAGTAATTTCTAAACTTCTTTACAGAAAAAATGATAGCCAGAGCCTCTTTTTCAGTTACAGTATCATTTACCTCAGTACTGCTCATTTGTCTGCTCCCAAAGTAAATTGGATGTTCATTCCCATTTTCATCCTTTTGGCTCAAAGTACTTCCTAGTGTTGCATCTGAGGCATCAGTGTACACAATGAATGGCTTGCTCCAATCTGGATTCTTCAAAACAGGTGAAGACGCCAGGGCTTCCTTCAGTTGTACAAAATCTTCATGCGCCTTGTTTCCTGGTTCATAAGCAACATCCTTCTTTAAGAACTGGGTTAGTGGCTGTGCAATCTTTGAGAAATTCTTGATGAACCTTCTATAGTAACCCACATGGCCTAAAAATGATCTCAACTTACTTCTATTCATAGGAAATGGTAAATCTTTGATTTTTGAAACTTTATCAGGATCAGTACCAATACCATCTCTGGATACAACATGCCCTAACAAAACGCCTTTAGAACATCCAAAGACACAATTTGTAGGGTTTAGTGAGGCTTGTGCTTCATCTAACCTTTGAAATGTTATCTCCATCTAGTGCAGGTGGTCCAACTTGCTCCCATAGATGCAAAAATCATCCAGAAATACTCTGATGAAGGTCCCAATGTAGGGTTCGAACACCCTATTCATCAAACACTGGAATGTTGCTGGAGCATTACACAACCCAAAAGGCATAACTCTATAAGCAAACATTCCCCAAGGAGTGGTGAATGTGGTCTTCAGCTGATCTTTCTCTGCTATACGAACTTGGTTGTAGCCGTTATATCCATCAGTAAAACTATAGCACTCCTGGCCAGCTACTTCGTCCAAGATCTGATCTAAAAATGGAAGAGGGTAATGATCCTTCTTTGTTGCCTTATTGAGCTTCCTGTAATCAACACAAATGCGTAGCTTCCCATTCTTTTTTATTGAGATCACAATGGGAGAAACCCATTCTGAATTCTCCATAGCAAATATGAATCCTGCATCAAGCAACTTATCTATTTCTTCTTTTACAGTCTTGGAAAAATTAGGATTCATTCTATATGGCATTTGCTTTATGGGCTTAGCACCATCTACCAGCTCAATAGAATGTTCTACCCAACTTACTTGATGGAGTTCCTTGTAATCAAAAGTGAATAGGTGTATGTACCTTCAAAAGAGATGGAGGTAGGTTTCCTTCTCACTCTCCATCACAGCATCACCAATCTTTATTTGTTGGAGACGATCATCAACTTCTTCTTTAGATAATTTTATGGGGTCCTGGGTTGGTGTGACTGGAAGAATATCCATGACTGAAACATCAACCTCAATTTATTCATCTTCAGTGTCCACTTCACTGGTACTAGAGTAATCAGAGGATGTCCAATCATCAGTTTCATCACTTGAATCCACAGGTTCTACTTTATGATGTCGAGGGATCACGTTTATCTTCACCCTCTCTCTACCACGTCCAAGTGTCATGAAACCTTCATTCCAGTAGTTTCTTGCATGACCTCTCCTTAGCCATGGTCTTCTAAGTAGCATTGGGTACGCAACAGTACCATTTTTCATCACCTGAAAGTCTACCACACATACAACACCCATAACAGATATTGCCACATTTGAAACTACACCTTCTGGTTTAGTTTTTCCCTTATTTAATGACCTTAACATAAGTGTTGAAGGGCGATCAATTTTTAAACCCAACATATTCATTATAGACTTGGTCATTACATTAACTGCAGCACCTCCATCAACTAAGACATCATGAATTGAAATACCATTACATAATACCTCAGCTTGTGGAGCATAGGGATCTGCCTCTACCTCCAAAACAGGGACCTCAACCTCCTTCCTTCTTCGAGCATTGAGTCCACCTCGCAACTCCCCCGCCTCTTCTCAGAAGACATAGCCAAGAGTTGACCATATGTAATATTTACAGGCCTTTTGGACAGATCTTCCAAGATGGAGTATGGTCCTTGCCCCCTGTGAAATCAGAAAATCTCCTGCACACCCAACTTTCTTCTCCTATGTTTCTTACTAGTTTCTCCTTTTCATCTTCTTAGGATCAGTTCCATCTTGATTATCTTTTTTTTTTCTTTCTTTTTGTTACAAAACACATCTACTTCATTATTTCTACTCTTATCTACTACATCAAGAGAATTCACAGGTGCTTTTCCTTTATCATTATCTCTTGTACCAGATGTAGAAGCTCTATCTGGACAATTATACTTATAATGACCCTTTTTATAAACAACCATAACAAACAAACTTCAGAAATATTTCTTTTTAGACCTCTATCTCCTCCCTGAGAACTAAATTCCTTTCCTTGAAGAAGATTAATAGTTAACTGGCCCATCTTTCTAAGCAGATCTTCATACTCAGTAGATGTACTAGGAGAAATATTTGTGCTCACCGGGAGTGGTTGTGGATTTTGGATCAAAGGTGCCGGTGTAGGCTCTACTTTAACAACAATTTCTTTAGGCTCCTCTTCCATGCTTTCTTCTTGCCTTCTTGCAATCTCCTTTGCTTGTTCAATGGTAGCTGGGCGATCATACTTCACTCGTTGTCTGATCTCTGGCTTCATCCCAAGAATGAAGTGCTTACAGAGGAGATTATCCACGCCATTCATCAACCCATCCGCTAGTCCTTCCTTCTGGATCTGGGCATCGAGCTTCCTCCTTAGCTCTAGAACACGAGCATGATAATCCCTTATCTTCTCCTTCTCTCCTTGGGTTAGCTTTGTGATATCAATCATGATATCTGTATATCTTTGTTGTTCACCAAATTCTTCAAGAAAACTTTCAGTTAATAAATCCCATGAATTTTTCACATTATCACCTAGTGTTTCAAACCACCTAAGTGTTGAACCATCCAAAAAGGTAGGAAAAAATTCAGTCCATTGTTCCCTTCTTATAAGGCCATTACAAATACAAGATCGCTTAAAATCTTGAATGAAAGAAGAAGCATCTTCATTAGATTGATCTGAAAAAACAGGAATCTTTCCCATTTTCAAAAGTAACCACCGTGAAATACCAACCCACAAGTACAATCAACAAGACTTATGTGCACAAATAATTGGAATTACTATAGAAATGACCATGGGTAAACTATGGTAAAACTTGACTTCCTGCAGTAAAAACTGACTTTACTGTGGTAAACACTATTCACAGTAAAAAGTGAAGTTACTGCGATAAATACTATTCATGGTAAAAAGTGACTTTACTGTGATAAATACTATTCACAGCAACAATGAATTTATCATGGTAACTACTATTCACGGTAAAAAATGACTTTACCATGGTAACTACTATGCACAGTAAAAATAAGGTTACCCTCCAATTGATTTTTGACTAAGTGGGAATATCTCTCCAGAAAATCTACCAACGAGGAATGGTCCCGGCAACGGAACCAAAATGTCATCAGCAATCTGGCACTATGATAATTCTTCACCGGGAACTCCTCGTGCTATGATTATTTACTAATGCACAGCCTTTAGTTTGGTGGATGTAATCTGGAAACAAAACAACAACCGAACACAAGAATACCATTGACTATGATAAGACGGAATGATGAAAAATCTGAAATATCAAAGTAAATTATGATATTAACATGAAATTGTTACAATCTCACCCATGAGGTACTTCAACAAGACTATGGGAAAAACTTTACAATTATGCCTCTTGATGGCTTCTTCAACACACACCTTTAACTGATGGCTTCCTTTGCACACTTCCTATAATATTTCTCACTACTTCCTTTCTATGCTAAATGAGGGGGGTGGCCTCTCTATTTATAGAACTTCTAGGCTTATCCATCCTATCTCTAAGATAAGATAAAGAAATTCACTCTGACGAATCATATTCCATACCTTAACTCTTATCTGTACATGTAAGCTTATCTCTTAAGATAAGATAAAACCTTATCATTTTACATGGGTTCTCCACATTTTTAGACTTTTTACAAATAAAATACACAAAATATTTATGACCTCACTCCTTGTCCTTATTACAAATATAATATTTCTAATTCCTAATCATGTAGACCCTACTTCTCTACTTACCCAAACTTTGACATTTTAACATTACCCGGACCACTTACGACAAATATTTACTTTTTACAAACATTCCTATTGTACTTTGACTGTTACCGTACTCCACATTATTGGCGACACCGTACTGATGGCACCGTTACCTTCTATCAGACGCTACTACTAATTACACTTAACAACATCCTATTCCTAATACATACATTAATGAAATAGAAATTATGGAGGAAAATTTTAGTGTCGACAGAAGCAGACGCACGTTGAAATGCAGTAGTGTGACCAGGGTATATGATTTGAAGAGAAAACAAGCAATTCATAGGCAAAGGTCGATAGTTTATCCAAACAAGGGTGATATAATCCTGGTATCCAAGGCATAGGAAGTAACTCCAGGGGATATAACGGGTAAGGTACAGGAACGTTTAGGCATGTTCGGCAGTACCAAATGGTTGGTTTGGTTGAGATAAATGTCATGGTCTTGGTCTAGGCAAAGTTGGTCGACAGATCAAGTCAAGGACCCTAATCATGCTAAAACACGAACATGTGGGCTCGATTGAACAAAACGCTACATGACGGGTGGATAAAATTGTATTGTGCTGATTATGGGCAAGGTATTTAATTGGTGCGGCCTTAGGTCGGGCCAAATGGTTGGGTGCGGCCTTGGGTCGGGCCAAATGGGTTGGTTGCGGCCTTGGGTCGGGCCAAATGAGTTGGTTACGGCCTTGGGTCGGGCCAAATGGTAGGTTACCGGCCTTGGGTCGGGCCAAATTGGTTGGTTACGGCCTTGGGTCGGGCCAAATGGTAGGTTACGGCCTTAGGTCGGGCCAAATTGGTTGGGTACGGCCTTGGGTTGGGCCAAAGAAGTTAACAAAGGGTTTTTAGCCAAGGTGGATATAGGCGATGTTGTGAGAAAGGGCGATTAGTAAATAAGGGTAGAAATTGGGGAAGAGGTGGGATAAAACTGATATCGATTGTCCATGATCGATATCAGTTAGGTGACCGATACCGGTTCCTTAGGGCAGAATAAAACCGATATCAATTATAGGTCAAAAACCTATTAAAAAAAATATGGCCGGTCATTGTCATTGTCAATTTGAAAACCAATTGGAGTTGTCTGAGGTGGATTGTTGAGATTGGAGCATTTGTTGGTTGAGGTGGTGCTATTTGAGTGGAGAATTGAGTGTTTAGTGGACCCTAGTGAGTAGGAAGCAGCAGTTGATTGGTGGAGGACCCAGTAGAGGAGAGTTCATAGCCATGGCACAGCCAGGAGGAGCAGGAGGTGGTGGACCAGCTGGACCACCACCACCCATCCCACCACGACAACGTGTCATCGTACTGGTAGGTTCGAAACCCCTCATTGTGTGGATTTGAGTATATTATGCTGTATTTGGGTTTTGGGTAGGAATGTTAGATTTTGATAAAATAATTAATAAATGGAAATGATTTAAAAAAGGGAGAGGGTAGATAGGTTAAATAGGACAAGGCGGCTGGGTGGGTAGGTTTTTAGGGTATTTGGGTGGGTATAGAGGGAGAAATAGAAAAAAATGGATTTGGGGGGGTCGCGCAGGGTTCGGCTCCAGAATTTTATAGCGACCGATGTCGGTCGCTAAAGCGACCCCGGCATCAGTCATGAAATTTTTGGTGGACGGAGTTTTTTTAAGTGACCGATGTCGGTCGTTTATAGCGACCGGCATCGGTGAAGAGGACCAGTGTCGGTCATAAGTGATCGGTACCAGTCCTTAGTTATTTTTATTTTTTGTTGGTTTGGGTTTTGTTGTTGGTTTGAATTTTTTGGTTATTGTTTGGGTGTTTTGGTATTATTTGGGTGTGTTGGTATGGTTTGGGGTTGTGGTGGGGGTGTTTTGGTATTGTTTGAGTGTTTTGGTATTGTTTAGGTGTTTTGGTATTGTTTGGGTGTGTTGATATGGTTTGGGTTTGTGGTGGAGGTGTTTTGGTATTGTTTGAGTGTTTTGGTATGGTTTAGGTTTTTGTTTGGGTGTGAAGAGGGAGGGGGATATCGTAGAGGTTTTTAGGGTAAGATAGGTGGGTGTAGAGGGTATAAGTAGATGTTGTGATAAAGAGTAGGGCTAATGTAGTGAGTTGGTTTTGCAGGCATGTCAGCAGCTGACGATGCGGGACAGGATGCCCCCGCTGTTGAGACAGATGCGGCCACACGTGTCCGCAGCGTAGTGGGGTATCATGCACAAGGTGGGACCTCGGTGGAGTCCAGCGATACAGAGCGATTGAAAGGGATCACAGTTTGATGGTTGCCCTCATCGAGAGATGGGATCCGGCGACCAATTTGTTCCATCCTCCCAACTAGAGAGATGACCATCACATTAGAGGATGTGTATCACATCCTTCGATTACCGATTGATGGACAGGCAGTATTTTAGGTTGACGTTGAGACAACCATGGATAGCATCCTACACATATTCGGGGATGCAGCTGTGCTACTGACATATCACAGCGCGAGTATCACGTATGGGGATATGTACCGAGCCCACCGCCATGAGACACGGCTTGCCATGCTGATGATGATCGGGATCACCTGCTTCGCCCTCCCAGAATCAGAGGGAGGCCACTTTCCACGGGCGCTTATGGGGGTGCTACATGAGATGGTGGAGGAGCACACATGTTATGCTTGGGCACCAGTATACCTGGTACAGTTATACCAAGAGCTGTGGGGCTATCGCCGGATGAGGTGATTCGGGATTTGCTCGACATTTTTACTACACTGTTGGGCATATGAGCATATCATACGCATTAGACCAGTAGGGATGCCCCAGCAGCCAGGGCCACAGGTCATCTATAGATACGACTTTCAGAGGTGGTTGGGGGTCGTGGGCCAGCCACGAGCAGTGCTTGCAAGGCGGGACATCACTTATTACAGACATATGTTAAAGGGCCTGACAGCGGTAGATATGGTATGGAGACCATATAGAGGTCATCACCCACACGGAGGAGCCCAAGCACAGTTGCAGTGGATCCAGTATACGTTCTAGATTACAGGATGGAGGCCCAGAGAGTATGAGAGGATACCCCTGGAGAGGGTACGCAGGTAGATGGGGCTACAACAGGATGAGCCACCTCCCTTCCCTCAGTATCGGAGGGATGATGTAGAGGCTCCATTGCCTGCACCACATCCTATGGACCCAGATTGGGTTGCTGAGAGGCCGGTAGATGATACCGTAGATGATGCCGACTGCACAGGAGCATTTTTGGTTTGGTGGGCCGGAGAGAGAGCTCGAGGAGAGCACAGCCCACACAGCCAGACTTGGCGGCTGTTAGAGCAGAGAGGGATCAGCTCAGGGGCCAGGTACAGTTATTACAGGGGCAGCTTGCTGCTGCACAGGCACAGATAGGTGTCTTACAGGGGTAGCTAGCCCAGGCTCAGGTACAAGTAGCAGCACAGGTACCACTAGTGGCACTAGCACATGCACAGGTATTAGCACCACCACCGGCGCAGCCATAGGCACCACCAGCGGCACCAGCACAGGCACAGGGGGCACTGGTATTAGGTGTCAGGGGACCAGCCCCAGCACCTACGGTGGCTCAAGATTGTTATATGGAGGCTAGAGCGGAGGCCCGGTACTATCAGGATATTCTTGATGGTACCAGGGCTGATTATCAGCCTTATGCGGCACATAGAGTAGAGACCTCTCGGAACCAGAGATCTTAGGGAGGTGCAGCCACAGCCGGTGGATCTGTGACAGGTAGGAGGCGAGAGGTAGCATAGGGACCAGCAAGCAGACAAGTAGAGGGCGGTGGAGAGAGCTGAGGGGTCCCTGCATATTTTTGTATTGGTTCATTGGATATGGGCACCGGTCTACGAACCAGCTATGTTTATAGAGGCCTGCGTGCCTAGATATTATGTATTCATTTATTCATTCATTCATGTATTGTATATACCGGCCTGCGAGCCGAGTACGGGTTGTACAGTTGATACCCGCCCCTGCAAGCCGAGTATGTTTTTGATATGAGAGACCGGCCTGCGAGCCGAGTCGAGATTATTGACAGTTATTGCGGCCTGCATGCCAGCTTTGTGGTATTATGAGATCACAGAGGCCCCGATGCAGGGCACATTGTATATTTGAAACCTTGTATATATATAGATATGATGATTTGACCCACATGTTATGCGTAAAAATGTGTTAAGTGTTTTGAAAATGGTTTGTGATATTTAATGTATGATAAGTTTGATTTACATGGTGTTATATATTATGATGTTGATGTCTTTTGTTGATGGGATGTATGTATGTATATAGATTATGAGTTTAATTGACATGTTGTGTTATGAAATGTTGTATGTTTTGTCGTTGGTTTGTGAATATTGAATGTTTGTAGCTGTTGATTTGGATTCAAATGGTGTATAGATTGATGGTTTTTGATATCATTTGTTGATGGCTTGGTTGTTTTTGTAAGATAGATAGATGATGTTGATGAAATTGTGATGAGATATGGATTTAATGAAAAATATGGATAATGGTGTTGTTCATGTAGGAAAAAGGGGCGCGCGCCACAAAAATTTGCAAAAATGGAAAAAAAAGGCTTAGGTTTAAGCAACACGGGGGACATGACTGATATCGGTTATGTAACCGATGTCGGTAGCTATATGACCGATATCGGTCATGTAACCAATATCGGTTATGAAAGAATTATTTTCCTAAAAATAGAACTGCTGGGTTGGCAACTTAAGTTCTTATTTTTAGCATTCTTATTTTTAGAGTCATGCAACAAGTTTAAATATGCGAATGCGACACTGTTTGAAAACTGCTATAGGTAATTGCATGAAAGAATTTAAGTGATAAGGAGGAAAGAGACAGGTGAAGTGAGTGTGGGATGAGATTCAGAAGGCAGAAAGACAAGTTATATTTGAAGAGGATGGTGAACATGGCTGAATAAGGAGAAGCATCCAACAGGCAGGGACGAGGGGGAAGACATGTTCCACCCCAAGATACTGCATCCCGAGAGGTAAACTTTTTGGTTGTAATTTGATTCTTGCATGTGTTGTAAATAGGATGAAAGAAGTGTAAGTGGGTAAAGATGAGAAAAAAAGGTGATAGGCAAGGGTTGGGGATGGTATGAGTGCTACGGGGTAGGTAAACAGGGTGGGCATGTATGTTTTTAGGTATAAATAGGAGTAAACGGGCAAAATAATTATCGTAGGTGTATGCTTTAAGCAGCGTAGGTATACTTTGACAGTGACCGGTATCGTTTGGAAGTAAACGGTATCGGTTTGGAAACCGGTATCGGTTATTCATAACCGATATCGGTCACTGTATGAGTTTCCATAATTTGAGAAAAAACCTGTGGAGATTTGTTCTTTTGAATAATTACGTGTCGTTTTGATGTATACAGGCAGAAGCAGGGTTAAGGATGAATGATACTGTGCCAGCATTGCTGTCATGAATCCGAGCGGATGTAACACTAGCTGAATGGGCATTAATAAATCAGTTGGGGTTAAGTGGAATCCGCTATTATTCAAGAATCACGCGTAACCATGCTATGTTATAGGCGTTGGTTGAGAGATGGAATCCAGAAAAGAATACCTTCTATCTACCAATAGGGGAGATGACAGTGAATTTGGAAGATGTGTTCCATATTTTGAGACTCCCAATGATAGGAAAAACAGTGTATCAGGTGTTGCCCAGCGCGGGGCGGGCAGCGATAAGAGCAATATTTGGGTCAGCTGCATGAGATTTGACACAGCGAGGTTTATCATTTACGTATGGTACAATGTATACAGCACACCCTGAGGAAACAAGGTTGGCCGTGCTATTAATGATAGCGGTGGGGTATTATGCATTGCCGAGGGTGGAAGGTGGAAGATTTCCCAAAGCATTAATGAGTGTTATTTGGGAAATGATAGAAATGAGTGTGACATTCGCATGGGCACCCGCATATCTGGTAGAGTTATATAGGGGTTTATGGGCATGCAAGTGAAAACACAGGACGACACTGGATTATTCGTACTTATTACATTGTTGGGCCTATGAGCATATTGTTTGTGTGCATCCAATAGGTCGACCCATTGAGTCAGGAGAGGCAGGAGTGCAAAGGTTGGGATTCAGATGATGGGTCCAGACAGAACAAGAAGTGAGATCCTAGGCCGTGATAGATGACATCGAGTATTATAGACAGGTATGGGAGATGGTGATGATTGCGGATATTTGTTGGAGGCCGTACGGTAACTATATGGTGACAGAGCACATAGCTGAGGAGTTGATGTGTGTAGAGCGATTGAGGTGGATTGCAGGGCATAGGCCGGGTGAGTACGAGAGGATTCCTCTAGATCACGTGCGGCGACAATTTGGGTTTGTTCAGGATATTCCTATGACATATAGACCATACATGAGGATCGATGCTGAGGCAGCATTCTCACCTCCCCGGCCTACACCTCCAGAAGGGCCAGAAGAGATAGCAGCTGATCGTAGGGTTATGGATGCGGGAATGACAGAGGCATATAGAGTATGGTGGGTAGCAGAGCTGCGAGGTGCACGTGAGTGCCCTGACATAGCTGTGATTACAGCGGAGAGAGATTGTCTACAGGATTTGGCTCGCCAGCTTCAAACACAGGTGAATGAGACAATGGGATTGTTAGAGGCTTCACAGTTACGAGTGGAGAGACTGGAGGCAAGATTCCTCCACGCGAGAGGGACGTATTCGTATGTTAAAGGAGATGTTGGCGGTTCAATGGGAGGAACCAATGGCAGTGGCACCGTTGAGGATGGAGAGGCCCACTAAGGGGCATCGACAATCATGATCACCACCTGATTCGGGAGGAGGTGCAAGGGTCTGAGTGAACTTTATAGGAATATAAGAATAAATAAGGATGCCAGCCTGCGAGTCAATGATAGAGAAGATGTATTTTTTTAACATCTAAAATAAAACTAAATATGTATGTTCTTTTGAGTGGTGATAATAATAAGAATGGTTGTGTTTTAAATGTTGTTTTTGGTTGTTTTGAAAAAGGATAAAGATGAACGTTGGCGAATAGAAATACACGAAAAATATTTATATTGACAACACATGATAAGTTATGGTAGGGGATGGTCTAGCTAACCTTGGGAGACTCCATGTCTCCTAAGTGCTGCCTACATAGCCCATTGCACAAAGCAAGGAGGGGCCTCAGACCGATGTAGTTCTCCCTTAAGACCAAGGAGAGGTGAATTCAGGTAATTTGTTGGTTGGTAAAAATATTGATATTGATATTGGTAGGGTAATGTTGTTGGTGTTGGTAATGAATTGGTGATTTTGGAATAGGTAGAAGCGAAGCGAAAGTTAGCCTACCCAAGTGGTAGGGAACCATATCCTGATTAAGATCAACACATAATCCTAGATTCGAGTCAAAGAGGAAAAAGTTACTCCATAGTTGAAAAGAGCTAAACAAACCACATATTAATGCAGGATGAGCTTGAACCCCTAGGTACCGTGCATAGATGAGAAGTCAATAGGTGAAAAGAGTTGTATGATCACAATATATTAGATATACGTCACGTCCCTTTATTTTAAAAAAATGGTGAGGTGAGGTGGATGGTATACCTGAGGTACGGAGAACTTGTTACAAAGTGAGCGTTCTGACGAAAGAGAACCTACCCTAAATAGACAAGTCCATGAATCAAAAGTTCTTTTGAATGTGGCTTTTATTTTACTGAATATAGACTGATTGGTGCGGGAAGTCTACAAGGGATATTGATCGTACTATTCTTGAGGTCTTCACGAAGTTGATCAATGCGAGAAGCTTCTGATAAAGGCTGACTGTGTATAGCTGTCCTTCAAGGGATCAGTCTATTTATAGTAGCAGATGTGATTTTAGTGCATAGCTATCCTTCGGGGGAGAAGTCTATATATAATAGCAGTAATAGTTTGGCATATAGCTGTCCTTCGAGGGAGCAGTCTATATATAATTTAGAGAGCCAGATGTCCTTTTGGCGTAAAGCATCTAGTTTGGTAGAAAGTTTGACTCAAGAAAATCCCATAAGCATATAATTAAGAATGTGTCATTTTAATACTTTGAAGTCATGGACTAGACTAAAAAGGGAAGGCATCATTAAGGGGAGGTAGAAATCAAACTATGTGAGCTTGATTTGAGTCTGAGATGTAAGAAACAAAGTGTATGCGGTGGTAAATGAGCTCAAGGGACGAGCGTAAGGTAGATAAGAAGTGATATAACACTAATTTCAACAGTAGAATGGTCGAAGATGCAAGGCATTAAGGGGCTCAGGCTCAGGTTTACCATTAAGCGAAGCTAAACGATAAGTGCCTGATCCATAAGTGTGAGTGATAATGTAAGGCCCAATCCAATTAGGAGCAAATTTTCCATGTTTACTCTTTTCTAGTTTGGTTACATGTTGATTCTCTTTGAGGACAAGATCACCAACCTTAAAAGTATGCTCATGAAGTTGTTTATCATAAGCACGCTTGATGCGTTTTTGGTAGATTTGAAGGTGATCAAGAGCTGTAAGACGACGCTCGTCAAGAAGCTCCAATTGGGCTAATTGCTCTTGGCGGAAATCATCATTGGTGAGAATATCCTGAAGAGATATTCGGAGGGAGGGTATTTGTATTTCGAGAGGCAAGACAGCCTCAGTACCATATACCAAAGAAAAAGGTGTGGCATTGGTGGAGGTACGAATGCTAGTACGATAAGCCCAGAGGGCAAAGGGGATGTGATCGTGCCAATTTCTTCCGGACTTATTGACAACTTCCATGAGAATTTTGGTTAGGGTTTTATTAGAATATTCATCCTGACCATTGGCCTGCGGATAGTAAGGTGATGAGAAACTAAGTTTGATACCAAAGTTGTCACAAAGGTCTTGTAACAACTTATTTTTAAAAGATTTACCATTATCTGTTATTAGGCGATGAGGAATACCAAAACAACAGATAATGTGATGGTTAACGAATTCGACAATTTTTTCTTTTTTGATTGAAATGAGTGGAATGGCCTCCACCCATTTTGTGTAATATTCAGTTGTTGTCATTATCCAACGGTGACGTTGTGAAGAAGGTGGGTGAATCTCACTAATAAGGTCTAAACCCCATTGTGAGAAAGGCCAAAGATCTCGTTTGACCTGTAGCAGATGGCTAGGAGTATGTTGAAGGTTGGCATGTTGTTGACACATAACACAATGCTTAACATATTCGTAGCAGTCGTTATTAAGATAAGGCCAATAATAACCTAGGCGAAGGATTCATTTGGCCACGGCAAGGCCACTAAAATGTCCACCACAAATGTCGTCATGGACTTGTTGGATGGTATAGGTGACCTCCGTGCCGGTTAGACATCGAAGGAGGATGCCATCAAAGCCACGTTTATAGAGGAGTCCCCCCATGACGACATAACAAGAAACACTTTTAAGAAAATCACGTTTGCCGTTACTAGTAAGGTCAGGTGGGAGAACAGAGGTTGTAAGGTAGTTGTGAAATTGGTGGTACCAGGTATCTTGTGAATTAGTAGACACATTATTTATCATACAAACAACCGGGGCTGAGTAGGATGGGGCAAAAAGTTGTTGGACCAAGACGAATATGTCAGAGTCAGTTGGTGAGGAAGGAATTTGCGAGGCTAAGCAAGCCATAGTATCCGCAAATTTGTTAGTGGAGTGGGGAATGGTCTGGATAGAATAACGAGTAAATGAGGTCAAAAGTGAATCCACGTAATGTTTGTACTTTTGAAGTTCTTCATTCTTACATTGGTAGATGCCCATAACTTGATTGACTACCAATTGAGAGTCGCCAAAAATATTAATAGATTTGACACCTAAGTGTAACGTAACCTGGAGACCCAAAACAAGGGCCTCGTATTCCGCTGTATTATTAGTGCAGGGGAAATCAAGCCGGAATGAAAGAGGCATAGGTTCAGCGTTAAGAGGGATGAGAACAATGCAGGCTCCTCTGCCATGCTGGCATTTGGATCCATCGAAGAAGAGGGTCATTTGATATGACTCTTCCCTGAGTGAAAGAGTGGTGATGAGTTCGTCAGGGAAATTAAAATTGGTGAATTGTTCCCCAGGTAAAGGGGCCTCCGCAAGTTGGTCCGCAATAGTTTGTCCTTTGATTGACTTCTGTTGTACAAACTCAAGGTCGAGGTCAGCGAGGAGCATAAGCCATCGGGCGATGCGTTGGTTTAGATGTGGTTTTTCATACATATAATGAATGGGGTCCATGTTGGTGATGACAAAAGTTTTGTGATTCAGGAGGTAATGTCGGATTTTGGTGGCTACGAATTATAGGGATAGGCACAATTTTTCTACATGTGTATACCTAGTCTCGTAATCCATGAGAGTACGACTTATATAATAAACGGCTTGTTCTCGACGTGTCGAGTCCCGATGTGCGAGCATGGCTCCTATAGCATGGTTAGTGGCAGAAAGGTAAAGGTAGAAAGGGTGATCATCCTAAGGTGGAATAAGCACGGGTGGCTGCAAGAGATAGGATTTGAGAGTTTCAAAGGCTTGGTGACACTCTTCACTCCATTGAAAGGTAATTTCCTTTTTAAGAAGGTGATGGAAAGGTTGACATCAATCCGAGATTTGGGAGATGAAATGCCTGATGGATTGAAGTTTACCCTACAAAATACGTAATTGTTTGAGGTTTTTGGGTGGGGGCATTTCTAGGATAGCTTTTACTTTAGATGGATCGACCTCAATGCCATGCAAAGAGACGATAAAGCCAAGAAGTTTTCCCGAAAGAACACCAAAGACACATTTATTTGGTTGAAGCCGGACTGAATATTGCAATAGGCGATCGAAAATAATGGTTAAAACATCGAGATGTTCACTACGATGTTTAGATTTGCCAAGAAGATCATCGACATAATCCTCAAGGATAGTGTACATAATGTCATGAAAAATGTAAGTCATAGCCCGCTGATAGGTCACACCAACATTCTTAAGGCCAAATGGCATGACACAATAACATAAGGTTCCCCAAGGAGTTATGAAGGCAGTTTTATGTTGATCAGCCGAGGCTACTAAAATTTGATTGTATCCCGAAAAACTATCCATGAGAGAAAGCATTTCATGGCCCGAAGTGAGATCAACAAGTTGATCAATACTTGGGAGGGGGAAGTCATCTTTGGGGCAAGCGAGGTTAAGGTCTCGGAAATCCATGCATATCCGAAGTCCCCCCATCGCTTTAGTGACAGGTACGATGTTAGAAACCCATTGAGGATAGTCAATAGGCAAGATGAAGGAAACAGAAAGGAGTCGTTGAAGCTCTTCTTTGACCAAGAGGGAAATGCATGGATGCATTTTTATCAGTTTTTGTTTGACTGGTTTGGAATCGGGGTTTAGGGTGATGTTATGGACGGAAATGGTAGGATCAATTCCTGGCATGTCAGCGTAGGACCAAGCGAAAGCTTGGTTGCGGGTACGGAGAAAGGTAGCAAAGGCGGCTTGTTCTGATGTGTTAAGGGATTGTCCGATCTTCACAATGTGAGGATCCTCCTCTGTGTGGATATTGATTTCTATAGTTGACTCATTCAACATGGTTTGAGTTTCAGACGGTAAGGCACGTTGAATATAGGAGTCGTCCGCCCCAAGGTAAGTGAGGATGGAGTCGTCATCCTGGCATTCAAAAACATTAATCGAAGGTGAATCCTCTTCGATCATGTCTGGATACAGAAGGGGAAGAGAAGATGGGTCCTCATTATCATGTTGATAAGTGAGAGGACCTATGAAGATAGCATTTATGAAAAAAAAAGTTAGGAGGGATAGATTCAGGGTCTATCAACTCTGTGGGTGATGATGGCAAAGTGGGTGATGATGGTTTGGTAGGAGTGACGTCGTCATCTTCCAGGATACAACTGACACGAGGTTTCTCCGGTGTAGGTGTTTCAAGAAAACCGAGACCATTGCGAATGAGTGTATGTCGGCCTTGTTCATAAATACCAAAACCAAAGCCTTTCCAAGCACAATGAGTCAAGAAGGTGAGGGCGAAATGACGATTTGTCAAGTATTGAAAATCGGATTGGAAGGGAACCACACCAAGAGGAGGTTCAGGGGTAATGAAGGATGCGTCAACACCCCCATATGTCAGGTTGGTACGGCAATGGGGTGCTCTGTAAGAGATTACCTCCCCCACGCGATGGTCGTAGGTGGGATGTGCATGTAACTATCCGTACTCCTGTGGGGTATGGAAAGAGCTAACATTATATAGGCGGTACTCCCCTAGTGTAAGGCGTTGAAAAACATCTACTAAGGGGTCGGAGGTTGGGATGTTATCTGCGGGAAAGGAAGTAATATTTGTAACGGTGGTTTCATTGATTGAAGGTGTAGGTGCGTTGGAAGTGGATGGATGGGTTAGATGAACGGGTGTCTTGACTGGTACAAGCACATCATTAGGGCGATACAACATATTGCAAGTTTTGAAGGGGGGAGGATCAGCTTTTACAGTTTAGGACTTCCCCTCATACTCAAATTTTATGCATCTATGTAAGGTGGAGGGAATGCATCCCATAGCCCGGATCCAAGGGCAGCCTAACAACATATTGTATTGGAACTCTCCCTCCAGGACGTAGAAGAGTTCGGGTAGAGTACGTGGTCCTACACAAATGTTAAGGATCACGGTGCCTAAAGTAGAAGTAATAGCATCATTGAATGATCGCAACATGATGGGGTTGGCACACATGCAACTAGAAGGGATATTCATTTGTTGGAAGGCTTTTGAAGAGATGATGTTTAGGCTAGCGCCCCCGTCAATCATAACACGATGTACCCGAATATCCCGAACGTACGCTGAGATGAAAAGAGCAGGGTCAGGATCTTCAGCACCAAAGTCGATAATTTCATCTTCAGAGAAACTGATAGCAGCAGCTTGCTGTACAGAGATAGAAGTGGTTGGGGAGATAGATTGTTTGGTGAGCGAAGCAACGTGATTGGGTGTTAGAATAGAGGTAACAGGCAAGGTTTCATTAGGTAAAAACTCTATCCCTTAAAGGATTTCAACGAGAGCTTGTCGATGAGATTCAGAAGTCTGAATGAGATCATATAGTGTCATTTTTACAGGTGATTGGTGAAGCTGTTTGATCATAGTTCGGTGGGCAATGCCATTAGAGATGGGATAGGTAGGTCCGCGAATAACCACTTTAGGTGGTGGTGCAATCGGGATGTTTGACGGAGAAAGAGATGCCGCAGGTGTGTTTTCTTTTGCTTTCCCATTGTTTTTCTGCCCTCGAGTAGCAACACTAATCATATTGATCTCGTGAATACGAGAGGAGGAAGATGGTAGGGATAGGTCATGGTTTTCGAGAGGTGGGGCTGTAATAATGATAGATCTTGGTGAGGTGGGGACAGGTGGTATAGGAGAGGGAATTGAAGCTAAAGGTCTCTCTCTTCGTAAGTTATCTTTCTTAACTTTTCTATCTAAGAGAGGTGACTGACGAAATATGGCTTTCAACGCTTTACATCCCTCTACGTCATGTCCTGGTGTGCGGTGGTAAGCGCAGATTTTAGACTCATCGTAACCTATTGGTCGAGGTTTAGATGGATCATAAGGTCTAAGTGGGGGTAGGGAAATGGTCACATTCTCTACCAACATAGCAAGGATTTTAGCGTAAGACCCTTTGAGTGGGTCAAAGTCAGAGGAAAATGAGGCTATTGAATGGGTCGATTTTGGTGATGACGTAGTGTGGTTGGTTTGTATGGGGGTGGTTGGGCCAAGGAGTTTTGATAATGGATTTTAACTAACTGTGGTTTCTTTGACGTAGAAGCTATGTTTAGCTGGTTGGATGATGAGGCCATAGATGATGTGATATCAGAAAACAACCACAGAGAAATAGGAGTGATAGAAAACAAATCTTTTGATGATGGAATTTGTTTATGGTTGATAGGTGGACAGGATACGCGGGGTGACGGTGTTGCTATACCCTTGGATTTTTGTATGGGTACAGAAGGCGTAGGTCACTTAAAAGAAAACGCAGGAGTTATGATATATTGATGTAAGGTAGAGGGATGGGGTCCCAATATGGAAGGTAGGTGTGACGACGAGGGTTTTAGTTGTGTTAATGGCATAGATTGAGGAGATTGAGTCTATTTCCTAATGGGATGGATGGCTTTATTTTTAGATAAATCAAGCCGCTTAGGTGGATGTGTTAGACTAGGTATGGGTGAGGTCCCAAGCATAGGGGAAGATTTGGTTAGGTTAATAAAAGTGGATGAGGTATTTGGTAGAGATGAGGGGGGTGAAGATGAGGACATAGGCATTTTACGCTTCTGTAAACACTTCGGGTATATGGTAGAGGCATCAGGATTGGTCATTTGCATTTGAGTAGAATATGGCGTACTCAAACGTTCCCATAGGACCTGTCTATCTTCTGGGGAATGACAGTCCTCACGTGTGAATAGGAACTTTTGTATGGAAGAAAGGTGGGTTGTGATTCCAATCCACTGTGGGTGTGATACAAGGGGTATATGAGGCATTGTATCAATGGGCGTTAAGAGGTCAACCGATTGCTGAAAAGATTTAGGTGATGAAGGACTAATAGGTAGGAGGGCATGTTTGAGAGGATCTATCATGTTTAAAGAATGTGGTGATGTTGGTTCAAGAGGTTTCTCGTCTAAGGATGACAAAAGAAGTGGCGAGCCTTCCTCTTGTACAGCAAGAATGGTAGAAGGAGACGCTTGGGAAATAGATAAATTAGATAACATCCGCTCACAGTCTTGCAAGGATGTGGTGTAAGAAGGCTCATTTGTGAGAAGGGAACTCTGGGCGGTTAATTCCTTGATGGGTAAAGGAACGGCAAGGATTTCAGTTTGTCTTGATGACGAGGAAGAGGGTTTGGTTTCCTGCGTTAGTGAAGAGGTTTGATTCATAATTTGTTTGATAGAGGTCTTTGGCTGGGAATCGAAGACTGCATGGATCTTATGAACACTCTCCTCGGCTAAGATATCTTGGTTTAGATTACTGTTAGAAGAATGATTCGGGAATGGTTTGTTGAATATTTTCAAATTTTGGTTAGCAGGGGCGTTAGGATTATCGAGGGCTATATCCCCTGCATCAACCATTTCCTGCACTATGTTTTTCAACATCTTGCAGTTCTCATGACTGTGTCCCTTCACGTGATGGAAGTTACAGAAGTCATTTTCTTTGTACCAAGAAGGTATGGTGTGAGTGGAATCAAACCCGGAGTGAGGTTTAACAGGAGGTAAGGTAATGGCTCCTGCTTTAAGCAATTTTTCCAATATCACACCATATGTTTCTCCCAAGGGAGTGTAGTTGATGGGCTCTGCTTTATAATTATAGGTGGTTTTTGGCAGGGTATTAGACGGTGGTTGGGATTTGACCATCACCATGTGCACAGCCCCTTTTGATTTCGAAGCAGTCGATGGGTGAGGATTGGTGGTGTTGGGTTTGGTGGTGGAATCTTGGGTTCGGAAAGTGGGGTTTTTGTTACGCAACCGCAATTTCTCTTCCTCTAAGGCTCGAATCTCTAGTTTTCGAGCCATAGTAAAGGCCTCATCAAATGTACGGAAATTTTGAATTTGGAGGGTAGGAGAGATGTGCTTAACGCAAGCCCACATAAATAGTTCGATAAGTTCAGTCTGAGGCAAGGCATACGTAAGTTGGTTGATAAGGCCCCGCCATCATCCAATGAAATCTACGATAGATTCGTCTTCAAATTGTTGGATGGCATAGAGGTCGGTGATAGATACTTTCTTGGAAATGTTAATGGAGAAATGATCCAAGAAAGATTGGGCTAGCTGGTTAAAAGAGAAGATTGAGTGCTGGGTTAAAGCACTGTACCACTCCAAGGCGGGTCCTGATAAGGACGTGGAAAAGGTGCGGAGTAGTAAAGCGTCGTCATGGGCAATCAGATAGCAGGCATGTCTAAATGATCGCAAGTGTTATTGAGGGTCCTCCTTACTGTTAAAACAGGTAAACTTTGGTAATTCCCATTGAGGAGGATATGAATGAAGGGGGACTGAAGGGTGGATAGGCTCCCGACAAACTTGCTCGTATGTCAAGGTGCTACGACTTCCTGAAATAGAAGCCTCCAGATTTTGCATTTTGTCCATCATTTGTTTAATTAAATCAGTAGTTGGATGAGATGATGGTGTGGTTGTGGTAAACGGAGGCAAATTGGGCCAAGGGCCACCGCTAGACAATGGTGGGGTTAAATGTTGATAAGGTATGGAGGACGAATGTGTTGAGGCAACCAAATAGGGATGTCCTATATAAGCTGTTGAGGTTACCGGATATGTGTGTGGAAATGAAAAGGTGGGCGGAGCTTGAGAAGGAAAGCTCGTGTGGATAGGTGGCAGAGAGCAAGTCATGAATAGAACAGTCTGCAAGAGAGACGAGGTAGGAGCAGTTGGCGGTAATGACATGTTGGGCCCAAGATTAACCAAAGGAAAGCCAATCTGTGCCGTATGGACCCCTGAAGCTTCTGAGGTAGGTGATGGGACTAAGGATGCGGAAGGCAAAGCGGAGTTATCAGGCGGAGAAGGGGCTAAATGAGCAGCTATACTGATAGGCATGCCAACAAGGAGTTGACCATCAGGTGTACGGTCAAGGGCATGAGACAAATAGTATTGTACAGTGCTAGGATTAGCATCCAAAAATTTGGTAAATTCTTTGTCTACCATAGGAATTTTAGGAACCTCGCTAGTGTCTGTAGGATTCCCCACAGAATGTGAAGGGGGTGATTCAGGCAAAGGCACAGAGCAAGCATGTGAAACCATGGCGGTGGCTTGCTTTCGAGTGATAACAACCATGGACAGGAGTACACAGTAGGGTTTTAATCTATCAGGAACAGAAATGGACTCAGAATAGTGAAATTGGTAGGTTGCTGGTTTGTCAGGAACTTTAAAAGACAGTAACCGATATCGGTCTGATAACCGATGTTGGTTAGACTATAGCCGACGTTGGTCAGTTAACTGATGTCGTTGTAAGAAGACTGGTATAAGAAAATATAAGAAGCTGCTGATTTTATTGTTAACAATGCTCAGTACATTTACCAAATTGTTCTAAGGTGATCATAGAAGACAGTGTATAATAGAGAAAACAGAACTGAAAACAAGCAAGATGCACACGCAAATCCAGAGACTAACCCTAGGGTTAATTTTAATTATTGTGGGCTCATGCCTTTAGACGCGGAATGCTATCAATCCTAAATAAAAGACTTAGGGGGAATGTCAAGTTTGTTTTGGCTTATAAGGTTACCTCAATTGGGCAGAGGAATACCGCGGAAAAGGGGGGATGTTTTGAGCTATTGTGTTAATTATGAAGTGATTCGGTATGTGTTGTGCAGTGAAAGAAATATTAATTTCCTGTCAATACCGTGGAAATCACCCCCACGTGTATGACCTGTTACTTAGTCTATGTTCACTAGAATTGAGAACAGTAAGCAAGAATGTAATGCACGTGTTTTAAAACCCAAATCGAAAATGATATTCGATGAAGAAAATAAGACGACTTTCACTAATGCAAAACTAGGAAAACAAGAAAAATTCTTTACTAAATATAACAAAAACAGCAACAGCAAGTATTCTTCCTAAAACGAAAACAAGCAAGAGAAACAGAAACCCGAAATGGGTCCCACCAGGCGTGCCAAAATGTTTCGCATGGAATGTTTCGGCTCTGCAGAATAGACTTGCTTCTATCCTATCATTCCTTTGAGAAACAGATAAGGGTTAGGGCTAGGAAGAATACCTGTTGAATGTTGAGATGGTGTGCGCGTACCGTAGAGAGAGATCAGATCGACTGCGAAGAACTCCTTTTTGTCTTGGAAGGACTACCTGTAAGTAAGAATACAGGACCACCAGATTTTAATTAGATGATAAATGAGGGAGCTGCCTTAGGCCCAGGAAATATAAAACTTCCTTTCGAAGGTGGTCAGTTCCCCTTTTAATACGAATTAACACAAATGATAACAAAGAAAGCTATTGCAAAATCCTGATTTAGGTATCTCGTTACAAAGCAATAGAAGCTAAATTATCAATAATAAAGCGTCACGTTGTTTGTTCGGTTACTGGTCATTGATATGTTTAGGTTGGGTTATAGGGATAAACCAGACTGGATCTGAGGTTGTTAGGTGGCAAATAGGCGAGAAAAAGGTTTCAGGGTATATGTCACAGTGACCGACGCTGGTCACTGGGTAACCGACCACGGTTAGAGAACCGCTGCCGGTAGGGGATAAACGATACCGGTTGGGTCAGCAATCTAAGTGCTTCTAGATAGAGGTTGGTTGCAAGGTGATTGTGGGGTTATTAAGATTGGGGGATGGCTGAGGGGAATGATGGGAGGATAGGGAAGACTCAGAGTGTGGTAAAATGGCCTTCTAGGCAATATCAGGATGTATGGGTGAAGGTTAAGTGCAGTATGTTGCTGGTAGTAGATCTAGGAATAAACTTATGATTACTATTAATCAACAGGCTCAAGAAAATGGTGCTTAGAAACATATAAAACACTACTTACTCGTCCCTGATACAGATGTAGGTTTCAGGACTGTAATGATGAAGACAGGACCCAAGTTAGATGATCTGACAATCCAAGATGAGTTATCTCCTCTTCTGATGCTCGGATGAGTGTTACTGGGCTCTGGTTATTCAGTTGCAGTCTTGGGTTTGATGTCCTTCTCTGCAAACTCTTCCTGTTTCTTCACTTGTCCCTGCTCGGCCAAGCAAAATCTAGATCCTTTCAATGATTTCTCCTCCTTTTCTGATCAAATGAAAATTTGATCCCTTGTTTTTGGTTGGAGGTGGTCATTTACAGGGAACTGATGGCGGTTATGCAACCGACGGCGGTCGAGTAGGAACCGATATCGGTTAGGTCAAAGTGGGCTATTTTTAGTAAAATAGCCAACTTTCCCTCCTTTTCTCCCGAGGGATTAGTTGCGGGCTTGGTCAAGTGACTGGAAGGTCAGTTTTGGGTGTGAGAAAGGGGTCATTAGTCATGGGTGTGGAATTGGACGAAGTTATAGGTCTTAATTAGGTTAGTTTAGGGTTAAGACTAGGTCATGATGAGGTGGCAAAATGAGGTGGCTGGTAAGGCGATGTGGATTTATTAATTATAAGATAATTAATAAATAATTGTGTAAGGTTTAGGTGGTGAGGTTAGGTTGCGAAATGAGATGTGGGTCATAAGGGGTTGTAAGACACAAATTTGGTGTCTACACGCACCTCAACCATCCACCTCAACCGCACCTATGCCTTCAACCAATGAAACCACCGTTGCAAATACCACTTCCTTTCCCGCAGACAAAATCCCAACCTCAGACCCCTTCGTAGATGTTTTTCAATGCATTACGCTGGGGCAGTATCACTTATATAACGTTAGCTCTTTCCATACCCCATAGGAGTATGGACAGTTACATGCGCATCCTACCTATGACCGTCGCGTGGGGGAGGTAATCTCTTACAGACCACCTAATTGCCACACCAACCTAATGTATGGGGGTGTCGACACATCCTCCATTAGCCCTGAACCTCCTCTTGGTGTGGTTCCCTTCCAATCCAATTTTCAATACCTGACAAATCGTCATTTCACCCTCACCTTCTTGACTTGTTGTGCTTGGAAAGGTGTTGGTTTTTGTCTTTGTGAACAAGGCCGACATACAATCATTCCCGTGACTACACGCAAGCACAATGATCGTAGTGGTCTTAGATGTCCTGAAACACTTACACCGAAGGAACCTCGTGTCAGTTGTATCCTGGAATATGAGGATGTCACCCCTACCGAACCATCATCACCCATTTTACCATCGTCACCCATAGAGTCTATAGACCCTGAATCTATCCCTCCTAACTTTTTTTTTTCATAAATGCTATCTTCCTGGGTCCTCTCACTTATCAACGTGATAATGAGAACCCATCTTCTCTTCCCCTTCTGTATCCAAACATGATCGAAGAGGATTCACCTTCAATTAATGTTGTTGAGTGCTAGGATGATGACTCCATCCTCACTTACCTTGGTGCAGACGACTCTTATATTCAACGCGCCTTACCGTCTGAAACTCAAACCATGTTAAATGAGTTGACTATAGAAATCAACATCCACACAGAGGATGATCCTCACATTGTGAAGATCGGACAATCCCTTAACGCATCAGAACAAGCCGCCTTTACTACCTTTCTCCGTACCCGCAACCAAGCTTTCTCTTGGTCCTACGCTGACATGCCAGGAATCTATCCTGACATTGCTATCCATAACGTTACCCTGAAACCCGATTCCAAACCAGTTAAACAGAAACTAAGAAAAATGCATCCACGCATTGCCCTCTTGGTCAAAGAAGAACTTCAACGACTCCTTTCTATTTCCTTCATTTTACCTATTGACTATCCTTAATGGATTTCTAACATCGTACCTGTCACTAAAGCAACAGGGGGACTTCAGATATGTATGGATTTCCAAGACCTTAATCTCATTTGCCAAAAGGATGAATTCCCCCTACCAAGTATTGATCAACTTGTTGATCTCACTTCCGGTCATGAGAAGCTTTCTCTCATGGATAGCTTCTCGGGATACAATCAAATTTTGGTAGCCCCGGCCGATCAACATAAAACTACCTTCATAACTCCTTGGGGAACATTCTGTTATCGTGTCATGCCGTTTGGCCTTAAGAATGCTGGTGTGACCTACAGTGGGATATGACTTACATTTTTCATGACATTATGCACACTATCCTTGAAGATTATGTCGATGATCTTCTTGGAAAATCTAAACATCGCAGTGAACATCAAAATGTTTTAGCCATTATTTTCGATCACTTGTTACAATATTGTGTTCGTCTTCAACCAAAGAAATGTGTCTTTGGTGTTCTTTTGGGAAAACTCCTTGGTTTTATTATCTCTTTGCATGGCATCGAGGTTGATCCAGCTAAAGTCAAAGCTATCCTAGAAATGCCCCCACCCACTAACCTCAAACAATTGCGTAGTTTACAGGGCAAACTCCAATCTATCCGGCGTTTCATCTCATAACTCTCGGATCGATGTCAACCTTTCCATCGTCTCCTTAAAAATGATATTGTCTTTCAATGGAGTGAGGAATGTCACCAAGCCTTTGAGGCTCTTAAAGCCTATCTCTTGCAGCCACCCATGCTTATCCCACCTTAGGACGATCACCCTTTCTACCTTTACCTTTCCGCCACTGACCACGCTGTAGGGGCCATGCTCGCACATCGTGACTCTGAGTATCGAGAACAAGCCGTTTATTATATAAATCATACTTTGGTGGATTATGAGACTAGGTATACACATGTAGAAAATTTGTGCCTAGCCCTATCATTCGTGGCCACCAAACTCCGACACTACCTCCTGAATCAAAAAACTTTCATCATCACCAACACGGACCCCATCCATTATATGTATGCCAAGCCTCATCTAAACCAATGCATCACTCGATGGCTTATGCTCCTTGCTGATCTCGACCTTGAATTTATACACCAGAAGTCAATCAAAGGAAAAACTATTGCAGACCAACTCGCGGAGGCCCCTTTACTTGGGGAGTAATTTACCAATTTTAATTTCCCCGACGAACTCATCACCACTCTTTCACTCAGTGAGTCCAATGACCCTCTTCTTCGATGGATCCAAATGCCAGCGTGGTGGAGGAGCCGATGTTGTTCTCATTCCTCTTGACATTGAGCATATACCTCTTTCATTCCGGCTTGATTTCCCCTGCACTAATAATACAACAGAATACGAGGCCCTTGTTTTGGGTCTCCAAGTCGTGTTACACTTAGGTGTTAAATCTATTAACATTTTTGGTGACTCTCAATTGGTAGTCAATCAAGTTATGGGCATCTACCAATGTAAAAATGAGGAACTTCAAAAGTACAAACACTACGTAGATTCACTTTTGACCTTATTTACTCATTATTCTATCCAAACCATTCCCCGCTCCAATAACAAATTTGTAGATACTATGGCTTGCTTATCCTTGCAAATTCCTGCCTCACCAACTGACTCTAACATATTCGTCTTGGTCCAACAACTCTTTGTCCCATCTTACTCCGCTCCGGATGTTTGTATGATAAATACTATGTCTACTAATTCGCAGGATATCTGGTATCACCAATTTCATGACTACCTCACAACCTCTATTCTCCCACCTGACCTAACAAATACCAGAAAACATGCTTTTCTTAAAAGTGTTTCTCATTATGTTGTCATGGGGGGACTCTTTTATAAACGTGGCTTTGATGGCATCCTCCTTCGATGTCTAACCGGCGTGGAGGTCACCTATACCATCCAACAAGTCCATGAAGGTATTTTTGGTGGACATTTTAGTGGCCTTGCCGTGGCCAAACGAATCCTTCACCTAGGTTATTATTGGGCCTACTCTTAATAACGACTATCTACGAATATGTTAAGTGTTGTGTTATGTGTCAGCAACATGCCAACCTTCAACAATACTCCTAGCCATTACGCTACAGGTCGCACAAGATCTTTGGCCTTTCTCGCAATGGGGTTAGACCTTATTGGTGAGATTCATCCACCCTCTTCGCAACGTCACCGATGGATAATCACAGCAACCGAATATTACACAAAATGGGTGGAGGCCATTACTACTCATTTCAAACCAAAAAATAAAAAATCATAGAGTTCATTAACCATCACATTATCTGTCGTTTTGTGTTCCTCATCGCCTGATAACAGATAATGGAAAATCTTTCAAAAATAAGTGTTACCAAGACCTTTGTAACAAATTCAGTATCAAACTTAGCTTCTCGTCACCGTACTATCCACAAGCAAATGACCAAGCTGAATCTTCTAACAAAACCATGACCAAAATTCTCATGAAAATTGTTAATAATTCTGGGAAAAATTGGCCTGATCACATCCCTTTTGCCCTTTGGGCTTATCAGACTAGCATTCATACCTCCACTAATGCCACCCTATTTTCTTTGGTATATGGTACCAAGGCTATCTTGCCTCTCGAAATACAAATACCCTCCCTTAGAATATCTCTTCAAGATATTCTCACCAACGAGATTTCCGCCAAGAGCGGTTAGCCCATTGGAGCTTCTTGATGAGCATCGCTTACAGCTCTTGACCACCTTCAATCTATAAAAAGCTCATCAAGCGCGCTTATGATAAGCGACTTCATGAGCGTACCTTTAAGGTTGGTGATCTTGTCCTCAAAGAAAATCAACATGTAACCAAACTAGAAAAGAGCAACATGGAAAATTTGCTCCAAATTGGATTAGGCCTTACATTATCACTCACACTTATGGATCAGGCACTTATCGTTTAGCTTCGCTTAATGGTAAACCTGAGCCTGAACCCCTTAATGCCTTGCATCTTTGACCATTCTACTGTTGAATTTAGTGTTATGTCACTTCTTATCTACCTTGCGCTCGTCCCTTGAGCTCATTTAGCACCGCATACAATTTGTTTCCTACATCTCAAAATCAAATCAAGCTCACATGGTTTGATTATCACCTCCCTTAAAGATTGCCTTCCCTTTTTAGTCTAGTCCATGACTTCAAAGTATCAAAATGACACATTCTTAATTAAACACTTATAGGATTTTCTTGAGTCAAACTTCCTACAAAACTAGATGCTTTATGCCAACTGACATCTAGACCTCGAAATTATACATAGACTGCTCCCTCGAAGGACAGCTATATGCCCAAACTATTGCGTTATTTTATATAGACTACTCCCCCAAAGGACAACTATACACAAATGCCGCATCTGCTACTATAAATAGACTACTCCCTTGAAGGACAACTATACACAATCAGCCTTTATCAGAAGCTTCTCGCATTGATCAGCTTCGTGAATACCTCAAGAGTAACAAAATACATATCCCTTGTAGACTTCCTACATCGATCAGTCTATATTCAGCAAAATAAAAGTCGCATTCAAAAGCAATTTTGAGTCATGGACTTGTCTATTTAGGTTTGGTTCTCTTTTGTCAGGATACTCACTTTATAACAAGTTCTCTACGCCTCAGCTACACCATCCACCTCACCTCACCATTTGTTTAAACAACAAAACTCAAGGGATGTGACGTAATACCCGATATATTCTGATTATACAACTCTTTTCACCTATCGACTTCTCGTCTATGCAAGGTACCTAGGGGTTCAAGCTCATTCTACGTTATTATGTGGTTTGTTTGGCTCTTTTCAACTACGGAACACTTTTCCCTCTTTTACTTGAATCTAGGATTATGTGTTGACCTTAATTAGGATACGGTTTCCTACCACTTGGGTAGGCTAACTTTCACTTCACCTATACCTATACCAACATCGCCAATTCCTTACCAACACCAACAACATTACCCTACCTATATCAATATTTTTACCAACTAACAAATTGCCTAACCATACCTAAATTGCCTGAATTCACCTCTCCCTGGTCCTAAGGGAGAACTACATCAGTCTGAGGCCCCTCCTTGCTTTGTGAAATGGGCTATGTAGGCAGCACTTAGGAGACATGGGGTCTCCCAAGGTTAGCTCGACCATCCCCTACCATAACCTATCATGTGTTGTAAATATACATATTTTTATGTATTTATTTTTTTTGCCAACATTCATCTTTATCATTTTTCAAAACAAAAATTCAAAACACAACCATTCTTATTATTATAACTCAAATCAACATACATCTTCAGTTTTATTTAGATGTTCAACAAATACATCTTCTCTATCATCGACGCGTAGGTCGGCATCCTTTATTTATTCTTAGATTCCTATGAATTCACTTAGACTCTTGCGCCTCCTCCCAAATCAGGGTGGTGATCATGATCATCGACGCCCCTCACTTGGCCTCTCCATCCTTCAAAGGTGCCACTACTATTGGTTCCTCCCACTGATCCGCCAACATCTCCTGTAACATACGAATACATCCTCTCATGTGGAGGATCTTGCTCTAGTCTCTCCACTCATAAATATGAAACCTCTAACAATCCCATTGTCTCATCACCTGTCGTTTGAGGAAGCGGTGAACCAAATCCTACAGACATATCTATCGGCGTAATCACAGCTATGCAGGGTTGCTCACGTGCACCTCGACAGCTCTGCTACCACCATATCTTAACGCCTCTATCGCTCCTTGACAGCCATTACCGCGATCGGCTGTGATCTTTCTAGTCATTCTGGAGGTATCGCGGGGAGGCTGAGAAGATGCCCGTTTATTTATTAAATCAGATTTGGTAGGAGTATGAGACGAGGTATGACACATGTAGACAAATTTTGTGCTTAAGCCCTTCATTCGTGGCAACCAAATCCGACACACATCCTGAAATCAAAAAACTGTCATCATCACCAAAAAGGACCCATACCATTATAGTATGCCAAGCTCATCTAAACCAATGCACACTCGATGGCTTATGCTCCTTGTGATATCGAACTGAATTATACACCAGAAGTCAATCAAGGAAAAACTATTGCAGACCAAACTCGCGGAGGCCCCTTTATTGGGGAGTAATTTACCAATGTTTAATCCCCGCCGAAACTAATCACCATTCTTTCACTCATGAGCAATGCCCTCTCTTCGATGGATCCAAATGCCAGCGTGGGGAGGAGCGATGTTGTTCTCATTCATCTTGACATTGAGAATATACCTCTTTCATTCGGCTTGATTCCCCTTGCATAATAATACACCAGAATCGAGGGCCCTGTTTTGGGTCTCCAAGTCGTGTTACACTTAGTGTTAAATATATTACATTTTGGTGACTCTCAAGGGTAGGTCAATCAAGTTTATGGGCATCTACCAATGTAAAATGAGGAACTTCAAAATACAAAAACTACGTAGATTCACTTTGACTTATTTACTCATTATTCTATCCAAACCATTTCCCGTCCAATAACAAATTGTAGATACTATGGCTGGCCTTTATCTTGGCAAATTCCTGCCTCACCAGCTCCTAACATATTAGTCTTTGGTCACAACTCTTTGTCCATCTTACTCCGCTCTCCGATGTTTGTTGATAAATACATGTCTACTAATCGCAGGATTCTGGTATCACCAAGTCCATGACTAACTCACAACCTCTATGCTCCCACCTTGAGTCCAACAAATACCAGAAAAACATGCTGTTCTTAAAAGTGGTTCTCATTAGGTTGTCATGGGGGTGACTTTTTTTAGTGGCTTTGATGGCATCCTCCTTCGAGTCTAACCGGCGTGGAGGTCACCTATACCATCCAACAAGTCCATGAAGGTATTTTGGTGGACATTTTAGTGGCCTTGCCGTGGCCAAACGAATCCTTTCACCTAGGTTATTATTGGCCCTACTCTAATAACGACTGCTACGGAATATGTTAAGTGTTGTGTATGTGTCCGCAACATGCCAACCTTCAACATACTCCTAGCCATCCGCTAAGGTCGCACAAGATCTTTGGCCTTTCTCGCAATGGGGTTTAGACCTTATTGGTGAGATTCATCCACCCTCTTCGCAACGTCACCGATGGATAATCACAGCAATCCGAATATTACACAAAATGGGTGGAGGCCCTTCTACTTCATTTCAACCAAAAAATAAAAATCATAGAGTTCATTAACCATCACATTATCTGTCGTTTTGTGTTCCTCATCGCCTGATAACAGATAATGGAAATCTTTCAAAAATAAGTTGTACAAGACCTTTGTAACAAATTCAGTATCAAACTTAGCTTTCTCGTCACCGTACTATCCACAAGCAAATGACCCAAGTGAATCTTCTAACAAAACCATGACCAAAATTCTCATGAAAATTGTTAATAATTCTGGAAAAATTGGCCTGATCACATCCCTTTTGGCCCTTTGGGCTTATCAGACTAGCATTCATACCTCCACTAATGCCACCCTATTTTCTTTGGTATATGGTACCAAGGCTATCTTGCCTCTCGAAATACAAATACCCTCCCTTAGAATATCTCTTCAAGATATTCTCACCAACGATGATTTCCGCCAAGAGCGGTTAGCCCAATTGGAGCTTCTTGATGAGCATCGTCTTACAGCTCTTGACCACCTTCAAATCTATAAAAAGCTCATCAAGCGCGCTTATGATAAGCGACTTCATGAGCGTACCTTTAAGGTTGGTGATCTTGTCCTCAAAGAAAATCAACATGTAACCAAACTAGAAAAGAGCAAACATGGAAAATTTGCTCCAAATTGGATTAGGCCTTACATTATCACTCACACTTATGGATCAGGCACTTATCGTTTAGCTTCGCTTAATGGTAAACCTGAGCCTGAACCCCTTAATGCCTTGCATCTTTGACCATTCTACTGTGAATTTAGTGTTATGTCACTTCTTATCTACCTTGCGCTCGTCCCTTGAGCTCATTTAGCACCGCATACAATTGTTTCCTACATCTCAAAATCAAATCAAGCTCACATGGTTTGATTACTCACCTCCCCTTAAAGATGCCTTCCCCTTTTTAGTCTAGTCCATGACTTCAAAGTATCAAAATGACACATTCTTAATTAAACACTTATAGGATTTTCTTGAGTCAAACTTCCTACAAAACTAGATGCTTTATGCCCAACGGACATCTAGACCTCGAAATTATACATAGACTGCTCCCTCGAAGGACAGCTATATGCCAAACTATTGCTGTTATTTTATATAGACTACTCCCCCAAAGGACAACTATACACAAATGCCGCATCTGCTACTATAAATAGACTACTCCCTTGAAGGACAACTATACACAATCAGCCTTTATCAGAAGCTTCTCGCATTGATCAGCTTCGTGAATACCTCAAGAGTAACAAAATACATATCCCTTGTAGACTTCCTAATCGATCAGTCTATATTCAGCAAAATATAAAAGTCGCATTCAAAAGCAATTTGAGTCATGGACTTGTCTATTTAGGTTTGGTTCTCTTTGTCAGGATACTCACTTTATAACAAGTTCTCTACGCCTCAGCTACACCATCCACCTCACCTCACCATTTGTTTTTAAACAACAAAACTCAAGGGATGTGACGTAATACCCGATATATTCTGATTATACAACTCTTTTCCCTATCGACTTCTCGTCTATGCAAGGACCTAGGGGTTTCAAGCTATTCTACGTTATTATGTGGTTGTTTGGCTCTTTTCAACTACGGAACACTTTTCCCTCTTTTACTTGCATCTAGGATTATGTGTTGACCTTAATAGGATACGGTTCCTACCACTTGGGTAGGCTCAACTTTCACTCTTCACCTATACCTATACAAACATCGCCAATTCCTTACCACACCAACAACATTACCCTACCTATATCAATATTTTTACCAACTAACAAATTGCCTAACCATACCTAAATTGCTGAATTCACCTCTCCCTGGTCCTAAGGGAGAACTACATCAGTCTGAGGCCCCCTCCTTGCTTTGTGAAATGGGCTATGTAGGCAGCACTTAGGAGACATGGGGTCTCCCAAGGTAGCTGACCATCCCCTACCATTAACCTATCATGTGTTGTAAATATACATATTTTTATGTATTTATTTTTTTTGCCAACATTCATCTTTATCATTTTTCAAAACAAAAATTCAAAACACAACCATTCTTATTATTATAACTCAAATCAACATACATCTTCAGTTTTATTTAGATGTTCAACAAATACATCTTCTCTATCATCGACGCGTAGGTCGGCATCCTTATTTATTCTTATATTCCTATGAAATTCACTTAGACTCTTGCGCCTCCTCCCAAATCAGGTGGTGATCATGATCATCGACGCCCCTCACTTGGCCTCTCCATCCTCAAAGGTGCCACTACTATTGGTTCCTCCCACTGATCCGCCAACATCTCCTGTAACATACGAATACATCCTCTCATGTGGAGGAATCTTGCCTCTAGTCTCTCCACTCATAAATATGAAACCTCTAACAATCCCATTGTCTCATTCACCTGTGTTTGAAGCTGGTGAACCAAATCCTACAGACAATCTCTCTCGGCTGTAATCACAGCTATGTCAGGGTGCTCACGTGCACCTCGCAGCTCTGCTACCCACCATAATCTATAAGCCTCTATCGCTCCTGCATCCATTACCCTGCGATCGGCTGCTATCTCTTCTGGTCCTTCTGGAGGTATCGGCCGGGGAGGTGAGAATGATGCCTCCACGTCAATCCTCATATATGGTCTATAAGCCAGGGGTATATCCTGAACGAATCCAAATTATCGTCGCACACGATCTAGAGGAATCCTCTCATACTCACCTGGCCTGTGCTCTGCGATCCACCTCAATCGCTCTACACCCCTCAATTCCTCAACTATGTTCTCTGTTACCATATAGTTTCCATAAAGCCTCTAAAAAATATCTGCAATCGTCACCATCTCCCATACCTATCTATAATACTCAATGTCATCTATCACGGCCTAGGATCTCGCCTCTTGTTCTATCTGGACCCATCGTCTGAATCCTAACCTCTGCGCTCCTATCTCTCCCAACTCGATGGGTCGGTCTATTGGGCGCACACAAACAATGTGCTCATAGGCCCAACAATGTAATAAGTACAAACAATCTAGTGTTGTCCTGTGTTTTCACCTACAGGCCCATAAACCCCTGCATAACTCTGCCAGATATGCCGGTGCCCATGCAAAATTCATGCTCATTTCTATCATTTCCCAAATAACACTCATCAATGCTTTTGGAAATCTTTCGCCATCCGCCCTCGGTAATGCATAATACCCCACCGCTATCTTTAATACTACTGCCAACCTTGTTGCCTCAGGATGTGCTGCATACATTATACCATAAGTGAATGTCAAACCTCGTTGTGTCAAATCTCATGCGTATGGACCAAATATTACTGTTATCGCTCCCCGCACCGCGCTAGGCAATGCCTGATATACTGGTCTTCCTGTAATTGGGAGTCTCAAAATACAGAACACATCTTCCAACGTCACTATCATCTCCCCTGTTGGTAGATAGAAGGTATTCTTTTCTGGATTCCATCTCTCAATCAACGCCTGTAACATAGCATGGTTACGTGTGATTCGTGAATAATAGCAGATTCCACTTAACCCCAAACGATTTATCAATGCCCATTTAGCTGGTTTTACATCCACTCGGATTTGTGACAACAACGCTGACACATTATCATTCATCCTTAACCCTGCCTCCGCCTGCACACATCAAAACGACACACAACCATTCAATAAATCAAATCCCCAAGGGTTTTTTCTCACATTCTGGAAATTCCTACAGTAACCGGTATCGGTTCTAGATAACCGATACTGGTTTACTAACCGATACTGGTTATCTCTAAACGATACCGGTCACTATCAAAAATATATAACATGCTTCAAAACATACACCTGCAATAAATATTTTGCCCGTTTACTCCTCTCTATACCTAAAAACATACATGAACACCCTACTTACCTACCCCATAACACTCACCCCATCCCAAACCCTTTCCTATCACCTTTTCTTTCTCATCTTTATCCACTTACTCTCTCTCATCCTATTCATAAAACATACAAGAATCAAATTACAACCACACAGTTTACCTCTTGGGATGCAGCAGCTTGAGGTGGAACCTATCTTCCCTCTCGTCTCTGCCTGCTGGATGCTTCTCCTCGTTCATCCATGTTCATCACCCTCTTCAAATATAACTTATCTTTCTACCTTCTAAATCTCAGCCCTTACTCACTTTTCCTGTCTCTTTCCTCCTTATCACTCAATTCTCTCATGCAATTACCTGTATTAGTCATCAAGCAGCGTCGCATTCTCGTATTTAACTTGTTGCATGCTTATAAAAATAAGAACTTAAGTTATCAACCAAGCAGTTCTATTTTTAGGAAATCTAATTTTGGAATAACCGATATTGGTTACATAACCGCTATCGGTCATATAGCTACTGACATCGGTTACATAACCGATATCGGTCATGTGCCCCGTTTTGCTTAAACTTAGGCCATTTCTTTGTTTTTGTAAATTTTTGTGGCACCCGCCTCTTTTTCCTGCATCACAACACCATTACCAATATTTGTCATCAAAATCACATCAATATATTATCGTAATTTCATCAACATCATCTATCTACAATAAAACAAACCATCGACAAAACACATAAAACATTTCATATACACCATGTGGATCAAACTCATCATACATTAAATTTCACAAACCATCGATAAAACACATAAAACATTTCATATACACCATGTGGGTCAAAATCATCATATATATATATATATATCAAAGGTTTCCAATATACAACTTGCCCTGCATAGGGGCCTCTGTGATCTCAAAATAGTACACAGCCGACATGCAGGCCGCAATAACTGTCAAAATATCGACTCGGCTCGTAGGCCGGTCTCTCATATCAAAAATATACTCGGTTCGCAGGCCGGTATCAACTATACAACCTATACTCAGCTCGCAGGATGGTATATACAACAACAATGAATAAAAGAATCATATGTGGGCTCGCAGGCCTCTATATACATAACCAATTTGCAGACCGGTGTCTCTATCCAATATCCAAAAACAAAAACTATCTCCTTTACAAGGATACCTCAGCTCTCTCCACCGCCCTCGACCTGTCTCCCTGCTGGTCCCTGTGCTACCTCTCACCTCCTCCCTGTAACAGACCCACCGGCTATGGCTGCACCCCCCTGGGATCTCTGGTTCCGCGAGGTCTCGACTCTGTGCACCGCATATGGTTGATAGTCAGCCCCGGTACCATCAAGGACATCCTGATAGTATCGGGCCTCCACTCTCACCTCCATATAAGAGGCCCGTGCCACCATGGCTGCTAGGGCTGGTCCCCCGACTCCTAATAGCAAACCCTACCCTGCCGGTGCACCCTGTGCTTATAGAGGTATCTATACCTGTGCTTGCAGTGGTGCTGGTGCCTGTGGTGGTGCCTGTGGCTGTGCCGCCACCTGTGCTGGTGCCTGTGGCTATGCCACCGCTTGTGGTGGTGCCTGTGGCTGAGCCTGTGCCTGAGCTAGCTGCCCCTGTAGGACACCGATCTGTGCCTGTGTAGCAGCAAGCTACCCCTGTAACAACTACACCTGTCCCCTGAGCTAGTCCCTCTCTACTATAACAGCCGCTAAATCTGGCTGTGTGGGCTGTGCTCTCCTCGCTGCTCTCTCCCCTGCCCACCATACCAAAAATGACCCTGTACAGCTGGCGTCGTCCACGGTATCATTCACCAGCCTCTCTGCTACCCAATCTGGGTCCACGGGCTGTGGTGCAGGAAGTGGGGCCTCTACATCATCCCTCTGGTACTGAGGGAAGGGAGGTGGCTCATCCTGACGTAGCCCCAACTGCCGTCGTACCCTCTCTAGGGGTATCCACTCATGCTCTCCCGGCCTCCGTCCAGCTATCCATAAAGTATATTGGATCTAGCGCATCTGTGATTGGGCTCCTTCTCGGGGCTGATGACCTCTGTAAGGCCTCCATACAATATCCAATGCGGTCATGCCCTCTAGCATATGACGGTAGTAAGCTACATCCCATCCTGCGAGCACCGTTCATGGCTGGCCCACGACCCCCAACCACCTCTGAAAGCCATACCTATATATCACATGTGGCCCTGGCTGCTGGGGCAGCCCTACTGGTCGAATACATATGATGTGCTCATATGCCCAGAAGTGTAACAGAAATGTGGAACAAATCCTGAATCGCCTCATCCGGCGATAACCCCATAGCTCTCTGTATAGCTGCACCAAGTATACTGGTGCCCAAACATAGCACGTATGCTCCTCCACCATCTCGTGTAGCACCCCCATCAACGCCCATGGAAAGCGGCCTCCCTCTGAGTCCGGGAGGGTGAAGCATGTGATGCCTATCATCATCAACACGGCATGCCGTGTCTCATGTCTGTGGGCGCGATACATATCGCCATAAGCAATACTCACATTGTGGTAGGTCAATAACACGGATGCATCCCCAAATACATGAAGAATGCTGTCCATAGCCGTCTCTGCATCTACTTGGAAAACTACCTCTCCTATGATCGACAGTCTCAGGATGCGATATACATCCTCCAGGGTAATAGTCATCTCTCTAGTCGGGAGATGGAAAACATTGGTTGTCGGATCCCATCTCTCGATGAGGTCAACCATAAGACTAGTCCCTCTCCACAGCCCTATACCGCTGGACTCCACCGAGTCCCACCTCACACATAATGGCCCAATGCACTACAGACACATGTGGCCGCATCTGTCTCAATAACGGGGGCATCCGATCCCACATAGTCAGCTGCTGACGTGCCTGCACAAATAACCCACTTCATTAGACCTACCCTTTCAAACAACAACTACTTTAACCCTCTATACCCCCTTTTACCCATCCGACCACACCCCGACTCTATAACACACACCTACACCCACCTATTTTACCCTAAAATATTTACGATATCCCCTTTCCTTATCTCGTACCCTACCAATCACCCAGATCTACTCTCGCCATTTACCTATGCCCCTACCAATTTAACACCTCCCCATTCATACCCAACACCTAATCTATCCTAACCGCACCAACCACACAACCACCCCATTTCCCCCCCTACCAATCACCCTTCCTATCAACCTCTACCCCTTCCCTCTTCACCCCCAAAACACAAAACCCAATAATAAACACAACACCCAAACAACAACCCAAAAAAAAAACCAAAAACCCAAAACCACAACAAAACCAAACCAACAAAATAACTACTCCTAACTAAGGACCGGTACCGGTCACCCATGACCGCCACCGGTCCCCTCCTCAGCATCTCTCCACCGCCGCCGGTCGACATACGACCGACACCGGTCAACCAAAAAACCCACCTTGCCCGAAGAATTCGTGACCGATGCCGGTCGCTTAGTGACCGACATCGGTCACTGTACAATCGCGGAGCCGAACCCGACACGGCCCCCCCAAACCCATTTTTTTGCCTATTACTCCCCTTTTACCCATTGAAAAACCCTAAAAACCTACCCACCCTACCGTTTTAGCCTAACTAACCTACCTACCCTCTCCATTTTTCAAAAAACTTCCATTTATTAATTATTTTATTCAAAACTTGGATTCCTACCCAAAACCCAAATCTAGCTTAACAACATTAAATTCACATAATGAGAGGTTTCGAACCTACTGGTACGATGACACGTCGTCGTGGAGGGATAGGTGGTGGCGGTCCAATGGGTCCAGCACTTCTTGCTCCTCCTGGCTATGCCATGGCTATAAATCTCCTCTGCTGGGTCCTCCACCAATCAAATGATGCCTCCTACTCGTTAGGGCCTACCAACCACTCACTTCTCCACTCAAATCATACCACCTCAGCCGACAAATTCAACAATCTCACTAATACACCTTAGACAACTAAAATTGGTTTTCAAATTGACAATATGACAATGACAGGCCGTATTTTTTTTCTTTTTATAGGTTTTTTGACCTATAACCGATATCAGTTATGTTGTGCCCTAATGAACCGGTATCGGTCACCTAACCGATACCGGTCATCTATAGCCGATATCGGTTTAATACCTATTTCACCCCAACTTCCGCCCTTATCCACCACTCTCTACTTTTTTCCCACATCGCCTACACCCACCCTTGCTAAATAGCCCTTTTTGACTTCATTAGCCCACTTCAAGGCCGCAACCAACCCTTTGGCCCGACCCAAGGCCACAACCAACCATTTGGCCCATCGCAAGGCTGTAACCAACCATTTGGCCCGACCCAAGGCCACAACCAACCATTTGGCCTGACCCAAGGCCACAACCAACCATTTGGCCCGACCCAAGGCCGCAACCAACCCTTTGGCCCGACCCAAGGCCATAACCAACCATTTGGCCCGACCCAAGGCTGTAACCAACCATTTGGCCCGACCCAAGGCCGCCACCAACAAATTAAGCCTGACCCAAGGCCACACCAATTAAATACTTCACCCAAAACCAACAAATTAAAATTTTATCCACCCATCATGTAGCTTTTTGTTCAATCAAGCTCACATGTTCGTGTTTTAGCATGATTAAGGTACTTGACTTGATCAGTCGACCAACTTTGCCTAGACCAAGACCGTGACGTTTATCTCAACCAAACCAACCATTTAGTGCTGCCGAACATGCCTAAACATTCCTGTACCTTACCCGTTATATCCCCTGGAGCTACTTCCTATGCCTTGGATAGCAGGATTATATCATTCTTGTTAGGATAAACTATCAACCTTTTCCTATGAATTGCTTGTTTGCTCTTCAAATCATGTACCCTAGTTGCACTACTACATTTCAACGTGCGTCTGCTTCCTTGAACCTACCCCACCATCTTACCATTATCTCAACACCATTTACCCTTTATCAACCCTATCCCTAATTTCACGCTACCTCAATCTGTGCTAGATTTGAGGGGGATTACCTATACCCTTAACAGGGGTAACCACTTCTTATTATTGTCCATGTAGCTTTACAAGACAAGCTACATGACAACAAGGGGCTAATGTAGACACCAAATTTGTGTCTTACAACCCCCTGTGCCCCGCATCTCATTTCGCAACCTAACCTCATCACCTAAACCTTACACAATTATTTATTAATTACCTTATAATTAATAAATCCACATCGCCATACCTGCCACCTCATTTTGCCACCTCATCATGACCTAGTCCTAACCCTAAACTAACCTAATTAAGACCTATAACTTGGTCTACATCCACACCCATGACTAATGACTTCTCACCCGCACCTAAAACCAACCTCATAATGACTTGACCAAGCCCGCAACTAATCCCTCAGGAGAAAAGGAGGGAAAGTTGGCTATTTTACTAAAAATAGCAAACTTTGACCTGACCGATACCGGTTCCTACTTGACCGGCGTCGGTTACGTAACCGCCATCGGTTCCCTGTAAATGACCTCTCCCAACCAAAAACAAAGGGTGGGATTTTTCATTGATCTGAATGAGAAGTCATTGGAAGAATCCAGAATTTACTTGGCTGAGCAGAGACAAGTGAAGAAAAAAGAAGAGTTAGCAGAGGAGGACATTAAGCCCAAGACTACAACTGAGTAACGAGAGCCCTGTGACACTCATCCGAACATTGGGAGGGAAGACAACGCATCTTCTGATTGTCAGATCATCCTACCTGAGTTCTACCTTTGTCATCACAGTCCTTGGACCTGCATCCTCATCAATAACCCGTAAGTAATATCTTGTATGTCCTTTTAATAACATTTCTTGAACTTCTGAATCACAGCCATTATAAGTCTATTCCTAGATCTACTACCCAGTAACACACTACATCTAACTGTCATTCCTCTACCTTTACGTTACCCCAAGAACATCCTCTTCGTACTCTCTGAGTCCTTTTCATCACCCCGTTACCTAATCCCACTCATTTACTAGCCTTATAAACAACACAACCACCGTACAACCAACCTTCACCAAAAGCCTCTAAAAAATTGCCCCTACCGATATCGGTTATCAGCAACCGGTACAGGTGACAATGACCGGCATCGGTCACTATGATTCAAAATCAAAAACTAGCCTTTCTTCTATTGTTTTAATGAGGCAATTAAATTGTGATTTTACAATCATTTGTGTTAATTCATATTAGTAGGGGAACTGACCACCTTCGAAAGGAAGTTTTATATTTCCTGGGCCCAAGGCAGTTCCCTTAGTTATTTTCTAATTAAAATATGGTGGTCTTGTATTCTTATTTGCAGGTAGTCCTTCCAAGACAAAAAGGAGTTCTTCGTAGTCGATCTGATCTCTCTCTACGGTACATGCACACCCTCTCAACATTCCACAGGTATTCCTCCTAGCCCTAACCTTTATTTGTTTCTCAAAGGAATGAAAGGATAGAAATAACTCTATTCCAAGAGCTGGAAACATTCTGTGTGAAACAGTTACGCCCAGCTCACTTCACAAGGATTTTCTCCCCTAGTAGGTTTTTGTCTGTCATGTCATTATACCACTCACCCTACACCTTCTCCATTTTCCAACCCCCCTCAGATCTACATGATCCACATTACTACCCATGCTCTGAAGGATAAAGGTAAGGAAAAGGCAACTAACCCACTAACCAATCCTATACCCAACATACCATCTGCACCCACACCTATGATTACTATCCGCAGACCCACATACCCTATTTCTAATGGTATCACACATGACACCATGCTCAAACAATTACACCAATATCCCCTCAAAATTTCCTTATATGACCTCATCCAAACCTCAAAATCTCATCATCAAGCCCTCATGGAGGTCCTGCAATATATTGAGTTTTTACCCAATGACCCTACACCTGTAGCCTCCATTATCACACCCCATCATGTAGCCTCTCTCACCAAATTACCACCTTCATCTTCACCTCATCCTACTCACCAAGTAGCCTCCCTTAGCTTCTCTGAAGAAGAGATCACACCGCACCAAACTGATGACCTAGACCTATCTCTCTTCATCTCTATCCACATCAATGACATACAGGTACGACGTGTGATGATTGATGGGCGAGCTAGCATTAACATCATTTCATCCCATGCATTCACTCAAATGTGCATACATGACAATTACATGCATAAACATCCCGTCATGTTGTATTCATTCAATGATGCTATCACCTCTACACTAGGCACCATCATCCTCCATGTTTGCATGGGCCCCTACACATTTCTAGAGTTATTCTACATTTTGGAGGGGGAATTTCAATATAATGTGTTGCTTGGCAAACCCTAGATTCATGTCATGGGTTGCATTCCTTCCACTTTACATCATTGTGTAAAGTTTGACCATGAGGGACACACCTATACTATTCCAGCTGACCCATCACCTTTTAAAACATGCAACATGCTTTACCAACCTAATGATGTGCTCATACCCATTAACGCATCTACCTCCACAACCATTACCGCTTACCAGTACAGTTACTACCTCAACTGCACATGCCTCCTCCATTCCTACCACCACCACAACCTCCACGGATAGTCCATTAGCCTCCCAATACATTAACTCCACCCCCACATCAACCTCTGACACATCATTCATTCTAGCTACCCACATACCAACCACTGATCCCTTAGAAGGAATTTTTCAACACCTCACTTTGGGGGAGTATTGCCTATATAGTGTTAACACGTTCCTTACTCCACAAGAGTATGCAAGCCTTCACCAACACCCTCACTATGATCACCTCATAAGAGAATGCCTCCTTTATGGTCCTCCTCATATCCATACCAGTCTCACCTATAGGGGACTTGATACCACCACTTACACACCCGAACCACTGTCACAAACCTACCCATTTTCCACTGACTTCTAGTCTCTCACCAATCACCATTTTTCCCACACCTTCCTGCACCAATGTGCGTGGAATGGTTTCAGTTTTGGATTTTACGAGCAAGGCCACCATACTATCATTCCATGTACCACCCGCAAACATAATGACCATAGTGGTATCGACTTTCCTGAACCACCTACCAAACAGGCTTGCATTGAACTCATCAAGGACATCAGCCCTTCTCCACCATCTTCACCCCACTCTTCCTTCATCACCACCTTCAACTGACGGAGTCGATGGATCCTGAATCTATCCCTCCTAACTTTTTTTTTCATACAACACAGTTTCCTTGGGGTATTTGACTTATCAATGTGCAAGGGCGAGGCTCCTTCCACTCTTCCCTTCTTGTATCCTGAAATAATCGATGACAATACACCTTCAATTAACGTCGTTCAATGTCAGGATGGTGAATCTGTACTCACCTACCTTGGTGTGGAAGATTCATATATTCATCGGCCATTACCATCTGAGACGTAAACCATGTTGAATGAATCGACTATCGAGATCAACATTCATACTCAGGATGACCACCGCACATCCTAAATTTTGGTCAATCTTTAGAGGATGTTGAATAGGAAGCCATCACTTCTTTTCTCAAAGATCATAACCACGCTTTTTTTTGGTCTTACGTAGATATTCCTGGTATTGACCCCACCATATTGGTCCACAATATCGTAACCATTCCCGATGCCAAACCCCATCAAACAAAAGTTGAGGAAAATGCACCCTCGCATTGCCCTTCTCGTCAAAGAAGAACTTTAGCGCCTTCTTTCTGTTTCCTTCATATTACCCATTGATTATCCTCATTGGATTTCTAACATTGTCCCTATCACTAAGGTGATGGGGGGACTTCGCATTTACATGGATTTCCATGACCTCAACCTTGCTTTCCTAAAAGACGAATTTCCCTTACCCAGTATTGACCAACTAGTTGACCTTACCACTGGTTATGAGATGCTATCACTCATGGATGACTTCTCGGGTTATAACCAAATCCTGCTTGCCCTAGAGGATCAACATAAAACCATATTCATCACCCCTTTGGGGACCTTCTGCTATCGAGTCATGCCTTTTGGCCTTGAAAATGCCGGTGCCACATATCAGCAAGCTATGACTTATATCTTCCATGATATCATACATCGTATATTTGGAAGATTACGTGGATGACCTCCTCACCAAATCTAAACGCCACTCCAAGCACCTTACCATCCTCAAAACCATTTTTGACTGTCTCATTAAATATTGTGTTTGCCTTCAACCTAAGAAGTGTCATCTTCGGGGTCCTCTCAGGAAAGCTCCTGGGCTTTATCGTTTCCTTGTTTGGTATAGAATTTGACCCTGCTAAAGTCAAGGCCATTCTTGAAATGCGTCTGCCCACTAACCTTAGACAAATCCATAGCCTGCAAGGTAAGTTGCAATCTATTCACCATTTCATTTCACAATTATCTAATCAGTGTCAACCATTTCATCATCTGCTCAAGAAGGATATCTCCTTTAAATGGGATGATGACTGCCACAAAGCTTTTGAGGCCTTAAAATAATACCTTCTCCAACCACCCATACTCATTCCGCCTAAAGATGATCAACCTTTCTACCTATATATCTCAACTACCGATCACTCTTTGGGGGCCATGCTCGCTCATCGTGATGAACAACACAGGGAGTAGGTGGTTTATTACATAAGCCGTAGTCTTTTGGACTACTAAACCTTATACACCCATCCCAAAAAACTTTTCTTAGCCTTAGTTTTCATTTTCACAAAACTCTGCCATTACCTACTCAACCACAAAACCTATGTTGTGACCAACATTGATCCCGTACACTTCATGTATGCCAAACCTTATAAATATCAGTGTACCGCATGATGGCTTATGCTTTTAGCTAACCTTGACCTCGAATTCATTCATCAAAATTCCATCAAGGGCCAAGCTATTGCTGACCAATTGGCCGACACACCTATTTCTGGGGATCAACCCTCTAATTTTGACTTTTCAGATGAGTCCATTGCTACCCTTTCCCTAGACAAACCCCCTTACCAAATGACACTCTTCTTTGATGGTTCCAAGTGTCAATGCGGGGGTGGAGCTGGTGTTATCCTCATTCTACTTGATGGTGAACCCATGCCTTTGTATTTTAAACAAGATTTTGATTGTACAAATAATATTTCCGAATACGAAGCGCTCATATTAAGTGTTAAAGCTGCCTATGCCCTAGATGTTAAATCAATCAACATCTTGGTGATTCCCAATTGGTCATAAACCAAGTCAATGGTATATACCAATGTCGTAATGAGATACTTCAGGAGTATAAACATCATGTAGACATACTTTTGACCACCTTTGATCGTTATGCCCTTCAAACCATCCCACGTTCAACCAACAAATTTACAGATACCATGGTCTGCTTGGCTTCCCAAATACCCACTTCACCTGCACCGATTCTAAAATATTTGTCACCATACAATGAATCTAATCACCTTCTTATTTACCTCGCAAATTTTACTCTATCGGAACCATTACCCCCCCCGATTCGAGTGACCTTTGGTATAAACAATACTCCGACTACCTTTCTCTCTCCATCTTACCTCCTGATCTCACATGTAATGGACAACGCACCTTCCTTAAAAAGGTCTCTCGTTACGTCATCGTGGGGGGCCTTCTCTATAAGCGTAGCTTTGATGGTATTCTCTTACAATGCCTCATGAGTTCTAAAATTCCTTATACAATTAAGGAAGTTCATGATGGCATATGTGGAGGTCACTTCAGTGGCTTGGCTGTGGCTAAGCGTATTCTTTGCCTAGGCTATTACTAGCCGACCCTTAACCATGATTGTTGCGACTATGTTAAACGTTGTGTAAAATTCCAACAACATGCCAACCTTCATCATACACTCAGTCATGCCTTACAGCTCACTCGTAACCTTTGGCCCTTCTCTTAATGGGGTTTGGATCTTGTTGGAGAGATCAACCCTCATTCTTCCCAATGACATCAATGGATTATTACCACTACCGAATACTACACAAAATGGGTTGAAGCCATACCACTCATCTCCACGAAAGCCGAGAAAATATGTGAGTTCATCAATCATCACATAATTTTTCACTTTGGTGTTCCTCATTGCCTCATCACTGATAACGGAAAACAATTCAAAAACAAAACATTATAAAAACTTTGCAACACCTTCAGCATTCAGCTAAGTTTCTCATCACCTTATTACCCACAAACCAATAGCCAAGCCAAATCCACTAATAAAACCTTAAACAAAATTCTCATGAAAGTGGTTAATGATACTGGGAAGGATTGGCATACACACATTCCTTTTTCCCTATGGGCATACCACACTAGTATCTGCACTTCCACTTCTGCCACACCATTTTCTCTACTCTACAGTACAGAGGCTGTTCTACCTCTCGAAGTTCAAATTCCCTCACTCTGCATTTCTCTCCATGACATGCCTAATGATGACGAATTTCGTCAGGACCGTTTAGCACAACTGGAGTTATTAGATGAGCATTGTCTTAACGCTCTTGACCACCTTCAAGTTTACCAAAAACGTATCAAACGTGCCTACGACAAACGTGTCCATGAAAAAACCTTCCATGTCGGTGACCTTGTCCTGAAAGAAAATCAACATGTAACCAAAGCAAAAAACAGTTAACGGGGAAAATTTTCTCCTAATTGGCTTGGACCATACATCGTAACCCATACTTACAGATTGGGTGCTTATCATTTATTTTCACTCACTGGTAAACACAAACCTAAGCCCCTTAATGCCTTGCATCTTCGACCGTTATACTATTGACCTATAGTCCTACCTCACCTTTTGCCTCTTTCCATGCTTGTTCCTTGAGCGCTACCCACTTCTTACACCTCACCAATGATTAAAAAAAAATCATGTGAGTACCTGTCACTTGTTATCTTCTCCTGAATGTGTGTACCACGACACTACACATAGCATGATTCACATGGATACTTTTCATCTACCTTTAGATGAGATCCCATGGTCATTTCACCCTACTTTCTGAACAAGAATCCTATTCTTCACCTTGGTCTTGTCCATGACTTCAAAGCCCCACATGGGACCCAACTCCTTGAGTCAAACTTCTAATAAAAAGATGACTCCCTCAAAAGGACATCTTCCTCTCAGCAATCGCTGCTGTAAATAGACTGCTCCCTCGAAGGACAACTATGTAAATCTCTTTGATAAAAAAGTGGAAGATTCCTGCATTGATCAGCTTCACAAAGACCTCAAGGAGTTAAATTCCTCATCCCATATAGAATTCCCACATCGATCAGTCTATCTAAAATACAAGTCAAAACAAAAAAAAAATTAGTCATGGACTTGCCCATTGTGACCTTGGATCTCTTACCCGAAGAGCATGCCACCTCATATCATATAAAATTACCCACCTTTCACCCCTCTCACCATTTTCACCCCCATTTTCCTACTGCCTCAAGGGACCTCTTGGAACCATGACATTTGGTGATCATGTGACTACTTTTCACCTTTAGAACAATCAATCATGTAATGTCTTTAGGGTCTTACGTTCATCACCTTCTCCAAGGTATGACCTACTTAGTCTGATCCTAACCAATCAGGTGGCTTCATTTCTCCCTCGTATCTTTTGACCATCTTTATTTACATTTTGATTACCTTATACATGAATTGGCTCTCATTTTGATTACCTTATACAGGACTTGGCCCTTACCTACCTTTGGGGTCACCTTCTTCTTTTATCACAATCGACATCACCCATATCACTTTACCTATAACCCACTCACACCTCAATTACCTAAACCCATCATGCCTAAAAACCTACCAACTCATTTTCATACCTCCTCATATTCTTCCCTCGCTTATGGGAGAACTACATCGGCCTGAGGTCCCTTTTCACTGGGACTATGTAGGTAAGCACTCCGAGGGCATGGGGCCCTTGGAGGTTAGCTCGCCCACTCTCTACCCTAACCAATCCATCTTTCATCTTCCTAAAATACATTCTACCCCACTTAGTTTCCTTTTTATATCAACAATTGGAAATCAAACCAAATAGACAACAAGTTGCTTAACATTTTTATCATCATCACAACATACATTTCTTATGACTACCATTTCTCTACCATCATCATACATGTATTATAAAGCATCTTACACATGACCCATATCATCATTCATTGCACAAATTAATGAATCACAACTTAAACCAAACTTGACTCCACCATGCCTATGACCTGACTCAATCCATGCCTAAATCAACCTGACTCAATCCATGCCTATGACCTGACTCAATCCATGCCTAAACCAAACCTGACTCCACCATGCCTAAATCAACCTGACTCAATCCATGCCTATGACCTGACTCTATCCATGCCTAAGACCTGACTCGATCCATGCCTAAACCGACCTGACTCCATCATGCCTAACTTACCTAATTTCCGTCCATATCACAACAACAAATCAAAAGTCTCATCAAAACACCAACAAATCAAGCATCTCATGTATCTCATCATATAAATAAATATGTATCTCAATACAATGTACACAGATATCTAATCATGTCCATCATCTCAAAATCATTGGCATGCAGGCCGATACTCAATACAAAATGTCATCAGCACGTAGGCCAGTATCATATACACTGAAACAATAAAACAATACAAAATATCTTTTGGCACGTAGGCCAGTATATGCTCAAAATATACAAAAACTCTCATACATCCTCACTATCTTCGACACATAGGCTGGTATATATCACAAAATGACTACAATACATCAAAAATCAAGAGCCATATATCAGGAATCTCGGTGGACATCCTCCATATCTATGTCACATGTACCCTCTACCTCCTCAGCCCTAGTCTAACGACCTGTTAACATCTCCCCACCCATCATGGGTGGTGGTTGGGTCCCTACTGGCGCCTCACCTTGAGCTGGTGGCCTCTCCCTGGTCCTATCTAGGAGCTCGATGGCCCCCTGTGCTCTCTACACTATGAGTGAAAGATCTCGTCCTCTCACTTGAGGCATGCTATGCCCTGTACTCTCCATAGGATAGAAAGTCTATCCCGGCCACCATCAACTAGTCCTGGTAGTATCTGGCCTCACCTAGGGCATCCTATAACCTAGATATAGGCATGGTCTATGGTGGCCCCATAGGCCTCGGCCCTTGTACCTGTCCTGCAAGACCCTGTCCTACTCCTACTTGTGAATTGGGACCCTATCTCGGTTCCTGTGGTGGTGCCCTTTGCCCCTGTGCCTGTATCTGGGCCTGTAAGGCCCCAATCTGTGCCTGAGCTATGGCCAACTGGCCCTGTAACCCTGTCACATGTGCCTGTAAGGCCACCACCTGGCCATCATCCTCATCTCCATCTCCATCCCCACCAAGCCATCTGGGCCTGAAGACTGGCCACCTGTACATGTAGCTCCACTACCTCCACCTTTGAGCTCTCCAGTTATGTCTACACCATACCCAACTGGGTAATCAGAGTAGCCACATGCCCCTGTAGGGCATCTCTCTGCACCGTGATGGTGGCTAGATCTGGCTACCCTAGTCTAGGTGGTATGGCTCGTAAATGAGCCACCCACCACTGTCTATACCTGTCTGTGACCCTGACATCATCAATCCATCAGTCCACTTCCTGATCCTCCTGCCCTGTGGGCACTGTCGGCTATGGTAGAGGTAAGGGCCTCTCCACTTCATCTCTCCTATACTGCGGGAAGGGCAGAGGTATGTCTTGTAGCATCCAAAACTACCGCCTGACTCTGTCAACCAGGATCATCTCATGCTCCCTAGCATGGCAACCTTGTATCCATCTCAGTAGCTACAGCTCAGCTAGCTCATCACACATCTTTCTATATGAGGGGAAGCCCACATATGGCCTCCAAATGATATCCACCCCAGACAACCCCTCCAATAGTCACCAGAAATAGGCCACATCATGTGTGGGCCTGTCTACTCTCTGACTCTCTAATAGCGGGCACCCATCGCCTATACCCCACTCGTACATAGCCTAATGGAAAGGCATCGGCCCGAGGCATACCCACTGGATGCACACAGACAATGTTCTCATATGCCCAGCAATGAAGTAAAAATGTACAACACAGGTTGAACCTGCATAGCAGTCCATAGGCCCATAACTCCCTGTATAGCTACACCAAGAATGCTGGTGACTAGGCAAAGTGGGTATAGTCCATCATCATGTCGTGTAATACCCCCATCAACGATCAGGGAAACCACCCACCCTCTGCATCTGGCAGTGCAAAGCAGGACACTACCTCCATCAATAGAACTACTAGCCTCGTCTCCTTTGGATGGGCTAGGTACATCTATCCATAGCAGATGATAGCACTATGGAATGTTAGCTCGGTCATCCCCTCTCTAAACACCATCAAGCATCAACTCCTCTGAGGCCTCAAAGGAGATAGAGTAGACCTATATAACCAATATGGGTAACCGTAGAATTCTTAACACGTCCTCTAGGGTGATTATGATCTCACCCGTCAACAGGTGGAATGTGTTGGTCATGGAATCCCATCTATCGATGAGCGTGACCATCAAACTAGGCTGCCAAACTACATAATGGTAATGTCAGACCCCACTCAGGCCCATTACCTCCACATGCCGCATCTCCTTAGGGGTTGCTACACCACATACTATCACGAGTAGGGGTGGAACCCTGTCCCGCATACGATAGCTGATCTCTCCCCTACATCTAATACAAACAACACATTAATCTACATTTATCACACCCATACTCACCCACTATCATTTTCCTGCACCCTATTTTAACCCTACCCATCTCAACCACCCAACCTGTGGCACTTTTGGCCCTTTTCTCTCCAAATCCCGACTAGTGCCAGTTATCTCTAACTGACCATGGTCACCCCTAAACCAACATCAGTCACCTATTTCGTGACCGATACTGGTTAAACCTTACCGACGTTGGTCACTGTCGCGGTGAAAACCCACGACCCCCAAACCCTCCCTTCTCCACAACTTCCCACCCTGACACTTTTACCCACCTAAAATCACCTACACCTCCCCTTACACCTCATTATTCCCCTCCTCTCCCACTTATCTCTCTCCCCCCTCCTATTCGACCTAATTTACCCTCCCATCTTCCCAATTTTATTTTCTCCCACCCAAAATAATAATTAAAAAAAAAAACAAACTCAATTTACAAATCACCTAATCTATCTAACAAAATACAACAAGAGTTGGACACTTACCTCATCATGCTACCGTCGTCGCGATGGCACATCTGGCCATTTTACCGATGGCCCACCTGATCCCTCTCCAGCCTCTGCCATCACCAACTTGCTACCCTAACGCTCCACCCAATCAAATCATGCCCATCGATCCTGTGGACCTGCCTCTCAACAACCAATCACCTACTTCTCGGAGCAACAACTCAACACTCTGTTATATTCGGGCACTTTTCTCTCTTTTCTCTCTCTTTTGTCGTTTTCTCACTTCGCTAAATGACAAATGAATAACAAAAAACACAGATTTTTTGTTTTTATAATAAACCTGACCTAACCAACGTTGGTTTTACCTTCACCGACATCATTCGAGTGCCCTACCTTACCAAGGTTGGTTATCCTCTACCGGTGTGAGTTACCCTCGACTAACATTGGTCACCCTCTCTTACACATTTCCCTAAATTTTACCCTATTACCCTACCTGTCACCTTTTTTTTACCGCACCAAACCTTTACCCTGACCATTTACCTCACTCAACCTTTTACCCTGATTATTTACCTCACCCTCTATACCTTTTCATTTACCACCTACCCTCGTCCTCCTTTGGGGACTCATTATTTTACCCATACCTTGGCCTTACCCGTGCCGTGACCTAGATTTTTGGACCTAGACCATCGCTAGTGACCTTTGACCTCATGTATTCGCTATACCTTGTGGTACTGTTACCTGTGTTGTTGACCTAATGACCTTACCTAGCCTATTGTCATGACCGTTTATCCTGACCCTACCTTTGGTGTACCGGAACATACCTAAACGTTCCTGCACCTGACCTACGTTGTGTTTCCTGACCATATCCTACACCTTGGATATTGGAATCACTCCAACCTTGTTTGGATAAACCTATCAACCTTAGAAAATGTAGAGTTTGCCTGCTCTTCAACCCAGTAGCGTGCTACAGTTTATACATGTGCGTGTGTTTGATTGTTACTACCTTTGACCCTGACCCATTACCTAGATTACCTGAGTAGACCTTTTTCCTTTTTTCTCTTTCCCCGTTATTCACCTTCCTCTTCATCTCATTCACCTTTTATCAAACCACTCACCCTCTGACTTCTGCCTCTTCAGTTCCTGGTTTGAGGGGGATCACCTTCACCCACACATGGGGCAACCACATCTTATTTTTGTTAGCGTCGCTTACTAATACAAGCTACGCAACAAAAAGGGGAAAAATGTAGACACTAAAATTAGGTCACACTCCCCTTTGGTCCCTCGAAAAATAAATACCTTCATCACATTCACCTAGCCATGGCCCCCTTCACCCCACTAATATTAATTTAATTAAATTAATTCATTATCCTCACAATATTTATTATTTAAATATCTTAATTTAGATAATGTCCACACATACACCTCACCTAGACACCTCATCAAGCCACCTCACCCTAAGACCTATTCTTAGTAAGTTGCCATAACTAACTAAGTCTTACCCAAACCCTAAAAATCAATGCCTACATTCCCTCTAACCACATTCCTGCATGCTTAAAGGAAGCTTCCATCCTAATTCATGGGTTAACAACATGAGATCATATAAAATCAAGGGGATCTTCCTAGTTTAGTAAGCCTAGGAAATCCCACCTTGACCGATGCCGGTTACCCATAACCGTCACCGGTTAAGCCAGAACCACCATCGGTCACCTTTTAACTCCCAAAACAACCTTATTTTGGAGGTTGGAAAACATTGGCAGATCCCTGAGAGATATCACATCTTTTGAGAACAAGTTTCAGCAAGAACACGCATGCAAAGAAGGAGATCAAGCATTTTCTCTTGCACAGACATCCAACATTCACCCAACGACCATCCAACACTCACCCCAGCAAAGATTTGATCCAATCTGGAAAAAAGGAATGCACATGCAGCCCATACAGGAGCTTTCCAACACTTGGTGATCCTCAACAACATTCAACCTCTTACCAACACCTTTGTTCTCACTCACAGACATCCAGAACCAGATTCCAAGTAAGTAGAACATTTTACTCCTCTGGTTCATTCATTTAATCATTGTATCTTTATCCTTTGTTCTCCTAGCCACCCATTGACCTCCTTTAATACTCACCCCTCCATATACCCATTAAAACCTCACCAAATCCCATCCAAACAGCCTAATACCTCATTCTAGCCAACCAAGTCCTTGTGTAATCAAAAGGGAGACCTAAAGCTCACTCTATGGCATTCCCAGTTTTCCATAGTAACCGGCACTGGTTCTCCCCAACTGGCATCGGTCACCCTTAACCGGCATCGGTCTCTGTATTTACCAATACAATCCATAACAATGACCTACCCACCTATTCCCACATCACCTTTACTCACCTGTGACCTACCTCAGACCTCTGTCAGACCTGTAGAGACCCAGAACCAGTTACCTGACCTTCAGATCTTATTTTAACCTAGCCTGTTAGATTAGATCTTTCTTATTGTGTTTTGAATGAGATACCTAAATCATTTTAATTACAATAGGATTTAATTTATTACCAGCATTAAATTGTTTTAAACAGTGGATTGACAACCATCTAGGAAGTATCACACTTCCTGATCTAGCACATGCTAGGCAATTCACTACATATATTGTTTAACTTTTATTTGGTGGTCTTGTATTCCATTTCAGGTAGTTCCTCCAAGTAAAAAGGAAGATATCACGATCAGCTATGGATTCAAGAAGTCACGTACGCGCAACAACCTATCAACCATCATTTCAACAGGTATTCCTCCTACGCCCATTACCCTATCTATTTCGTCAATATTCAAAGAAACGTCTAAGAATCTCCAATTTTTTCTTTCCTTGATGTATTTCCTTCATTTTCGTTATGCTTTGTCAATTTAGTTGTTGTTATTGTGTAATAAGTGCACTTGCATGCATGAAGCTAATTACTATGTAAATAATGTTTATGCGCAGAGGATTGCACATACTTTTAGTGTGGGGTGGTTGTCATTATCCAAGAAAAAGACTATGGGAATTGAAAGGTAAAAGGAATAAGTTGCTATGGGTGTGCTTTAAGTCAAAAGAAGATTGCTTCTCTAAAGTGACCAAGGATGGAGATGAATGAAAGGATATTATAATGTGACGTAAGTAGAGGCCATGATAACTACTAGGAGAAGGAATGGTGATGAGGTACTCAGGCACAAGTGCATGTGCTAATGAGAAGTATGTGACTAGAAGGTAGGAAGGCACACTATAAGGTTATAGATGGGGCATGAAGATGTACCACATGGAATGAATGAATTTGGTCAATGAATGAGAGGATATTTGGTAGGTGAAGGAGTAATAAATGCATCAAAATTTGAAAAATCATATAAGGATGGGATGTGAATTCATTTTTACCATTGCGACTAAGAGAATTTGAGGAAAGAACTAAGTGCAAAAAAAATCTTGTGTCCCCTGTGGTGAAGGGTTTGAGAGAAGCAAGGCGATAGAGAGGAGTTAGGGAATAAAGTTTCCACCTAGACCATGATTGAATCAAGCTAGGATTTGATTTGCAAATTATAGAGTTAAAGAGTAGATGGTTGTAAGGTAAAAATGGCACCCAAGAAGGCAATTTTAGCAGGGGAAAAAGGAAATAAGAAGGTGTTCATTGAGGAGGAAGAGATGGCACACGAAAGAAATTTTTCAAAAATTCAATATCCAGAAGGAATCATCGTTAGCTAGGAATGGGATTCACACATTAGAAAGAGCAAAGTAAGTAAATACAATCACAAGACCTCACAGAACAAGAAGGAGCTTGATTCCTTTCTCACTACAAGGATGAACAAACGTATGGCAGATGATATACCAGTTTATGATGATGTAGGTGAGATGATTCTTTAAAAAATTGGGGTCTACCAATTATATGAGCTTCCATATTTTGGGAAGTATGAGCCCTTGTACCTATGGCTCATGAGTAGGGTACATGAGGACTTCTTCTGCTTTGCAGGATGCAGAGTTAGAATCTCATCTGCACTTATATCATCAGTTACGAGTTTGAAGGCCACAAAAGAGGATATAAATAATGATCTTATAGATAAAGCCATGATCTTAAAGACCAGACAGGATTTGGGGTACGTGGAGGGTCAGTGTAGTATGGATATAGAAAAATTGAAGAACTGTCTAGTTGTGCAAGCAACAACACACCTTGTTACCAAGTTGAACGATTAGGAGTGGTGGTCACAGGTAAATACTGTGTGGCTACACATTCCATGCAAAATGTCAGAAGGAGTAGTCTACAATATTAAAGGCTACATCACAGAGTAGATAGTCAAGGAAGCATGCACAGGAGGAAAGATCAGCTTTGGGGATGTTCTATCATCACTAGTATTCATGGAAATTGGAGTACCAGACGGGCTGAAGGAAAAGGTATAGGAATACCCAATGGAGAATAAGTCACCAGCTTCCTCAGCAAGTACCTATGTAAAGGGTGGAGAAATGGTATGAAAGGCTCCGCGTGGCATTTGGTTAAGATTAGCGCATCCCAAAGGACCTACCACCAGTAGTGGGGAAACAATTCCATTTTTTTATATATCAACATTTCTATATCGCGTTCTTCCAAATGAGAGGTGGATTCTAGAGCCCTTGGTGTAAATTACCTTACGCATTCACTACCAGGTATTTCCAAGCATATGTTCACAGATTCACAGACATGCACTAATTAGTATTCAATGCAGATAAGGTAGATTTTGACTACCACATGTTGAGGAAGAAGTATGTGTATCCAAGAAGAAGTACCTATGATGAGAATATTTTTTCGGTGGTGTTGAATATCAAGCCAATAAGTCTGGTTGTAACAGTTGTAGGGGAAGCATTAGTATATCTTTAGCTAAATATGAAGATGGAGAACAATAAGTTTGTGGAGAATAAATTCATGCTCCTAGGTCCACTGAAGGGTAAGTACATAATGGAAAACATACCGGCGCAAAGGCCAACATAAACTGTTGAAGTAGAGGATGAATAAGAGGAGCGTGAAGATAGTGGAGGCTTGGAGTATAAAAGAAAGCAACCATATGATAGAGAAGAGTTATAGTGCATGGTCACTCCACCTCAAGGACGGGATGAAGAGGAAGATACAAAGGTTGAGAAGGGGGAACACAGGTTTAAGAAAGTGTTCAGATGCACAAGGACTCAAAGTGGAACTCCATAAATGGTATAGAAATCACCTCGTCTCTCTCCACATAAGGAGATTGCTGAGCCAAAAAGGAGGAGAAAGTTGAAGTTAGATGAATAAGCGGAGGAATCAAGGGAGGGCAGGCGTGCATCTCTTACCCCGATTGAGTACAAAGTCAAGGATGGAGAAGAAAGAGAGAAAGAAACCTCAAGATCTATGCATGTAACTGATAAAGGCATAAAATGATAGGATCCTAACCTTGAATACAATTCCTAAGAGTCTTAGATCGAAGAGGATGAGTGGAGAACACATTCCACCAGCTATGGGGTATATAGAGGATGCAAGTAAAATTTTCTACACCCACTTCCAGATCACGATAGCACAGAAGGATTTCTTTGGCTGGGAGCTAATGGATAAGGATATGGTGACTGTGTGCACTTGAAAGTAACTATCATGGTCAATGCATACCCACATGAATGAGCTTGAATTTTATGTATGCAAAGATTCATGTGTTTTGAGACGGCTAAAGAAGGCACCACAACCTAGACATATGACAGTAAATCCTACTATCATGTCAGATGAGCAGGTCAAAAACACATTGGCAAATGTTTCTATTGAAGTTATAAGAAGAAACATGGAAAAGGCAACAAAAATCAGAGCACTATGTGGGGAGTTGAAGACAAAGGATGCAGAGATAGTGTGCCTAACACAAGAGAAGGACTTGGAGTAGAAAAAGAATAGTGTGTTAATTGGCATGGTAGAGGCCATTGGAGATCATGTGATGAAAGAGCGCCCACATCTGAAATCTAAGGTACCAGAACAATTCCCATCGGTAATGCATTATGTTAGAGCTTTGGTGGACTTGGTATTGGAAGAGAACACAATTAGAATGCCAAAACCAAAGAATCTTGAAAAAGAGGTAGAAAGGGCTAAGGCTGCAGTAGTCAGAAAAATTGCATCATACAAAGGCCTACTGCAAGTGCTCCTAGAAGAATTGAAAAAGGCAGATCATGCCTTAAATAAATGCATAGCTCCAGAGGAACTGATCAAGGTAAAGAGTCTGGAAGAAGATAATGTAGTCCAGAAGGCTATGAAGAATGATACCTTGGGCTGCGCAGAATGGTTAACACTCATAAAGCAAAAGTGTGAGGCCCTGGTAGAAACACAAGAGCCACACAAGGAACGATTAGATGAGCTTTGGAAACTCATCACACAAAATATGGATGTGCTGGAAGGAAAACATACTGCATTACACAACATTATGTTGGTATTACAAAAAATAAAAAGGTGAAGTTACCCAAGATGAACTGAAGTCTATTATTGTGGACATACCAGAGCAGGCATAGAAAGCATTCACCGAGTGGTAGGCCTTGGAGGCCAAAATAAAGGAAGAATATCTATAGTTGATCCTTCACTTTTATATAATGGAGGCTACATCATAAAACATTCTTTATTCATCTACATTCTTTCTTATTCTTTCCATTCAAAATTATTTACTTCAATTTTTGGAGATACTCATTTTCGAGGTGACAATGAGATTAGTGTGGGGTAATGTTGATCATAGAACACTTGAAAAAACTCACACAAGAAGTCCATGTGGGAAACCAAGCCAGGTTTAAGGGCACAGATGGATAGGAAGAACCCACATGTGGAGGGAAATTTCAACATTTAGGACTTATCTGATTTTGAGCATGATGACCTATTTTTAAAAGATGGCATGTGGAACACACCAACGATGCAGAGACATGCGCACCACGCATTGTCTATCTTTGTAGGATCGGATCGAAGCATTTTGCATGGAGACGAGATAAGAATGGGATTGCCACTTCAGTTAACTGAAGTAGGTCTATAGATAGCACACTCACATGTGTGGCTATGCCTGTAAACGATGCGTGGATATTAATAGCATGCCACCTATTTTTGGAATAGATAAGTGCTGAAGGGAAAGTACCCACCCTATATATAGGTAGTGATTTACCTAAGAGAGGGGGATAGAGATGAGAGATATATAGGTATATGGAGAGTGCAAGAGGTAAATATAGAGAGATATGTGCATATGAATGGATTACTGTATTAGATTCGTGTGCACATCGGTATAGAATGCCATTATTGTAAAGAGCTTCCATGTTTATTAATAGATGAAAGTTATTGGCTGAATCTAAGTGTCAATCCTATGTGTAATTGAGTAGTGCATGTTCTTGATTCAATCATGATTATTGTTTAAGCTTGTTCTTTTTAGATCTGAATATGGTATGCAATGTAGAATGATGGATTATTTATGGATCTATATGTTTCTTCCTTCATCATGCTAACATCAAGAATCAACCAACAAAACCTTAAACAAAATTTTTATGAATTTTTTTGACAATACTAGAAAGGATTAGCATACACACATTCCTTTTTCCTTATGGGCTTATCACACTAGTATGTGTACCTAAAATTCTACCACACCTTTCTCTCTAGTCTATGGTACAAAGGATATTATACCTCTTAAAGGCCAGATTCCATCTCTTCATATATCACTTAAGAGATGCTCAACAATGATGACTTTCCCAAGACTGTTTGGCACAACTCTAGTTATTAGAAAAACATTGTCTCAATGCTCTTGATCACCTCCAAATCTAGAAAAAAATGTATCAAATGTGCCTCTGATAAATGTGTCCATGAATGAACCTTCTAGGTCGACAACCTCATCCTGAAGGAAAATCAACATGTAACAAAAGAGGAGAAAAGTAAACGGGGCATATTTTCTCCTAATTGGCTTGGACCCTATATCATTACTTATACCTATGAATTATGTGTTTATCATTTTTCTTCACTCGAAGGTAAACCTAAACCTCATCCTCTCAATGCCTTACATATTTGAACATTCTATTATTCACACAGGAGCCTATCATTATCTACAGTCTTTTCCATGACCTAAAAGTCCAAAAGCAAAAAAAAATCAAAAGTAACATGCGATTCAACTCCTTGAGTCAAACTTCCAGCAAAAATATGATTCCCTTAAAAAGGACATCTACTCTTTCTATCTCGCTACTATAAATAGACTTATCCCTCGAAGGACAAATATACAAACCTAGCCATACTGTACATAGTCTATCATAAAAAGAAGACTATTCTTGTAAAAAATAAAATAAAATATTCTAAAGCTTCCCAGATGATCAGCTTCACGAAGACCTCAAGGAGATAATCTACACATCCCATATAGACTTCATGCATTGATCAGTCTATTAAAAAAAGAAAAAAGAAAAAGATAACTTTTTTGTCATGGACTTTCTTATTTTGGTCTCAAGTCTCTTGCTAAATAGTCATGTTGTCTCACACTAGGTTACGCTAAAAACCAAATTTTTTTCACCTCATCTCCTTTTCACACTAAATTTCCTACCAAATCAAGGGAATTTTTATAAATGTGACATTTCGTGATCATGTGAATTTCTTCACCCTTAGAATAGCCAATATTTGGTATGATAGACTCATTATGGTTCTTAGCTATTAGGTGGCTCTTGTTGTCTCCTTTACCATTCACCTCTTTTCTTCCTTATCGATCTTCCTATATAGGACCAAACCATCGACACCTATATTTTTAGAATTCCTATTTCAACAAAATAACCCATACCTATGGCCCACAATCACCCATTCCTTTTTTGATCTACAATCAACCATGCCTAAAGTGACCTAAAATCAATCATACCTTAATGACCTAAACTCAACCATGCCTAACTGACTTAGACTCAATCACGACTAAAACCTACCAAACCATCCCTTTACCTCATCATATTATTTCCTATATGGGAGAACTACATCGGTATGAGGCCCCTTTTTGACCAAGGCTATGTAGGCAACACTCCGAGGGGATGGGGCCCTTGGAGGTTAGTTCGGTCACTCTTTACCCTAACCCATTTTCCCCAATTTTTCTATTAATAGTATACCTTACTTAGTTTCCATTTTTTTCACACTTGGAAATTAAACAATCAACAAATATACATACCTACCATTTTATCACATCATCAAAACATCCAATCAATCATTTCATATTTCCATGACATCAAATATTTGGAAATCTACACCATAACATACATATACATCATCATTTATTCTCCATACTACCAATAACTTGGAAATTAAATCAAACCCCAAAACATGACCAAACCATGCCTATACCTAGACTCCACCATGCCTAACTTACCTAGACTCCACCATGCCTAACTCACCTTGACTCCATCATGCCTACATGACCTAAACTCAGCCATGCCTAATTGACCTAAACTCCACCATGCCTAACTAACCTAAACTCAATGAAGCCTACATGACCTTAATGCAATCATGCCTAATTCACATAGTTTCCATCAATGCCCAATAACAATGGAAATTAAAACCAAGTACATCATTAATACATAAACATCATCAACTACATATAAATGAGATATTCTATGTATCAATACACATATACACAAATACAAGTATCTCAAATCACTCAGATACAACCTCACTATCTTTGGCACGTAGACCAATATAAAACTCAAAATCACAAAACTTTCATATACAACCTCACTATCTTTAGCACACATGCCGATATAAATATCAAAAATCAAAACATTGATCATCTCAAGTGGCTAAACATCATCCCACCTGATATCCTTTGGGTCAGTCTCACATGTCTCCTCCTCTCAACCTATCTACCACTCTGCCAACATCTCTCCACCCTCCATGGGTCTTGGTTTAATCTCCCCCTGGCCCTCACCTAGGCCTGATCTCCATGAACTAGTAGCCTTACTCTGACCCTATCTCTGGGATCGTCGGTCCCTTGTGCTCTCTGAGCTATGAGTGTGGGATCTAGTCCTCTCACTCACTGCCTGTTGGGCTTTGTACTCAACATATAAAGGGACATCTATACCGGCAGTCGTCAAGTGATCCTGATAATAACGAGCCTCATTTAGGGCATCCCTCAACCTCGCCATCATCACTGTCTGAGGTGGTGTCACAGGTCTCAATGCAACCTGTGAGCCTTGTCCTACTAATACTAGCCTCGGTCCTTGTATCTATGATCCTTGTCCTCCTCCCTGTACCGTGGGACCCTGTCCTACCATTTTTTCTTGTAGTATGGGACCCTGTACCTGGGCCTGTGGAGGTACCTGTGTTGTAAGTTGGGCCTGTAAGGCCACAACCTATTCATGTGCAATGGCTAGCTGGCCCTGCAAACCTATTACCTATAACTGTAAGGTGGCTACCTGAACTCCATCACCATCTCCACCTTGTGCGGGCTTATGTCCCTGTGTCAACTGGGCCTGTAAAGCCGCCACCTAAGCTTGCAGGGTGGCCACCTGTGCATGAGCCCCTGTCAACTAACCCTGCAAACCTATGATCTACGTCTGTAAGGTGGCCAACTACCCCTACAATGCATCTCTCTACATTGTGACCATGGCAAGGTCTGGTTGTCATGGCCTCGGTGGTGCCGCTCGTCAATGTGCCACCCACCACTGCCTATATCTATCAATGACTCTTGCATCATCAATCCACCTATCTACTACTTGTTCCTCCTGCCCTGTTGGCACACTCGGACATGGTGGAGACATGGGTCTCTCCACGTCATCATGATGGTACAATGGAAAATGTGGGGGAACATCTTGTGGCAGCCAAAACTACCATCTAACTCTGTCTACAGGTATCATCTCATGCTCACTGACATGACGCCCTATATCCACCTCAATAGCTGGAGTTCCTCTAATTCCTCCACCATGCCTTTATAAGATGAAAAGTCAACATAAGGCCTCCAAACAATATCAACTCCTGAAATCCCCTCCAGCAATCGCTTGTAGTATACAACATCATATGTGGCCCTAACCACCCTCGGCTGCCCACCATCTAGTACCTAGCATCTATATCCAACTCGGAGCAAGCCACCTCTAAACCAATCATGTCAAGGAAAACCAAATGGATGCACACATACGATATGATCATATGCCTAGCAGTGTAGTAAAAAGGTACCACACATCCCAAACCTTCTCAATCTCCCATAGGCCCCTAACTCCCTATATAATTGAACTAGAAAAGTTGGTGCCCAAGCGAAGCATACCTGCTCCTCGATCATATCCTGTAGCAGCCCCATCAATGCTCATGGAAATCTCCCGCCCTCATAATCGGGTAGGTAAAAACAACCCACCACCTCCATCATCAGTACAGACAACTTCGTCTCCTATGGGTAGGCTGCATACATCTCTCCATAAGTGAGAATTGCACTGTGATACCTCAGCTCACCCATCACCTCACCAAAAACAACCACTATCGGCTCCACCGATGCCTCGTAAGTAATAGAATAAACTAGCTCCCCAACAATAGGAAGCCACAGGATCCATTACATGCCCTCTAGGGTGATGGTCATCTCGCTCACCGGTAAGTGGAAGGTATTGGTCACGGAATCCCATCTGTCGATGAGAGTGACCATCATACTGTGATCTCAAATAATGTGCCTATAGCATCAGACCCCGATAAGTCTGACCTCAGTCATATGCTCCCACTCCTCCGCTATCACATTGGACCGCATCCGTACTAAAAGAGGTGGTACTTTGTCCCACATCCTCAACTAGTTGCTAGCCTGCATCCACCAAAACACAACATTGTTCAGACCTAACTAACTCCAATTACCTATTACCCCCAAACCATACCCAATAACATCTATCATGCCCACCCCCTTTTCCCTTCTCACCTACAAACCTACTAATCCTTGTCATCCTTATCCGTTATGTTAGTTCATTTCACCTACTTACATATCCCATGTTGCTACAATCACATGTTACCCTCATCCCTCTCCATACACTCTTCACCTATCCCTTTTTACATGTTTTCCTTTCATACCTAGCCCTTCTTACCCCTATTCTTCCTTAACCTTAACCGGCATCGGTCTCCTTGACCATCACTAGTTTTCCTTGACCATCATTAATTCCATTTAACCGGTGTCGGTCACCTAAGACCTAACCGATGCCAGCCAAAGCCGACCGACATCAGCCAAACCTAGACCGACGTCGATCTTTGTCGCAGCACCCAAAAATGGAAACTCACCCCCCCCATTATTTCACCTAAAATTCACCTAAAAACCACCTACAACCTACTCCCAACCCACCCCAAACCAGCCCTACCCTCATTTGCCCCAACCTATTTCACCTACATTATGCTCTTCCCTCCCTATCAATTTTATTCCACTTTTACCCACTGTAAATTCACAATAAAAATCCCACCCAAAAATTTCAACCAAAAAATGATTTTAACGATATCATTTTCAAACAAACTAGGGATTTATAGCATCACCTACCTCATCTCAGCATCATCTCCATGGTGGCATGTCTGGTCGTTGCACCAGTGATCCAGCCGACCCCTCTCCCGCCTTTGCCATAACCAAATCCACTCCTCACCTCCAAGCGAATTGAATCAATCGAACCAATCTCATGGACCCACCAATCGAACACTAATCACCTGCTACGTGGCTCGCCAACTCAGCTCAAAGCCTCATCTTGTCATTTTCCACCTCCCACTTTCTCCTCTGTCATTTTATCTGAGTGGTAAAGTCGAAACGAATATATCAAATACAAATTTTTCTTTTTTAGCCCCAAATCGACATGACCGATGTCGGTCATGTTGTGCCCTACCAAACCAATGTTGGTTACCCATAACCAACATTGATCACTTGTCATTACCTTTTAACCCGCATTTTTCCCATTTTGGCCTAAAAATAATATTGACCCAATACCTTTTGACCTTACCAACACCTATTACACCCTACCCACAAGCCTAAATTACCTATAAATTTCCTTAATTACGTTTAGGGACATGTTATTTACCTATACCTCAGCCTTACCTGTGCCATGACCTATATACCCTGACCTGAACCACCTTTTGTGATATTGAAATTTATGTACTCGCTATACCTTGCGATGTTGTTACCTATGTTGTTTAGCCTAATGACCTTACCTTGCCTATTGTCATGTTGTTTATCCTGACCAAACCTTTAGTGTACTGGATCATACCTAAAATTTCCTTCACCTAACCTAAGTTGTGTTTTTGGACCATATTCTGTACCCTAGATACTTGAAACACTTCAACCTTAAATGCTATAGAGTTTGCAAGATCATCCACCTGACATCATGTCACAGTCTATATATGTGCGTGTGTTCAATTTCCATTACCCATTACCCGATATTACCCTTACCCATTACCCACAATGACCATACCCTTACCTACAACCCACCTACCCTCACCTTCATCACTTACCCATTTATCAAACCACTCACTAACTCTTTCTAACATCTCATCAGCTCCTAGTTTGATAGGGATCACCTCCACCCACATTTGGGGCAACCTCACCTTGAACCCTACTTGGGGCAACCCCACTCTCACCTATACTTGGGGAAACCACTTCCTATTTTTTTCAGCATCACTTAACAAATACAAGCTATGCGACAAAAAGAGGAAAATGTAGACACCAAATTTAGGTCACACTCCTCTTAGTCCCCTTTCAATCAGCTAATACAATGTGTTCACCTAACCATGACCCCTTTACCCAAAATTCATATTAATTTAATTACTTACAATTGAATTAATGTCCATCCTCAAATTCTTTATAAATTTAATTACTTTAATCAGGTTAATTTACACCTCACCCAGCCACATCACCTAGACACCTCGCCATGGACTCATTCTTATCCTATTAATTAACTAAGACTTATTCTCTACTTATCTTCACCAACTGGGACTTAGTATAACCCTAACATTAAATTTCTATTCCTTCTCCAACAACACCCCCACTTATTTAAGTGCTAATGATCACTTGAGAACCGTACTAACAAGCAAAACATGCCAAAAATAGACAAGATCTACTATTTTTGGTAAACCTAGGATTTCCCACGCTAACCAATGCCAGTCACCTTGACTGTCATCGGTTACCATATATACAGTTTTGTAACCTTTTTCCTAGATTGGTCACTTTGATTTTTGGAGAGAGTTGTCTACATTTAAACACAAACCATATTTCTCTCAAGAAACAAGGAAACATAATACATTCAACCAAAAGCCCAAACAAGTACCTGAGACTAATCTGAAGGAAATGGAATTCATGGTAGCACTCTAGGAATAAATTTTGTGGCATTGACCACCTAGTTTATCACAAATCGACCATCACCTTCCTTCACCAACCAAGATTGTAAAATACAAGTAAGTGCATTTGGTTTTGCATCATTTCTGTACATACTTAAATAGGTTCTTCATATTTTTGTTATTAGATCTTTCTCTTCCCTGTATTCCTCCATCCCCACCTTCCTTCCCATCTACCTATCCAACCACCCCATCCTTTTATCTTTCCCTACCTATCCTTTATACCTTCCTGAGTCTTCCTCATATTATTATGAACCTAATCATCCCTCCTTCACTCTCTGTGTAATCATAGAGAATCCCAAAATTATCTTTTATCAAATTTCTCCAAATTTACTCTACCGATGCCAGTTACCTTAATCATCATTAGTTTCCATTTCACTGGCATCAGTCACCTGACCAACATTAGTTACGGTATCCCCTGTTAAATTTCAACCAAAATATCCCTAAAATCCCAAAAACCTCACAAAACCTTACCAAAACCTAGTACCTCATCTATAACCTCACGACATACCTTCCCAAATCTTTGTGTAGACATAGAGAGAGCCAAGACACCTATTTCTGACATTCTACGATTCCCTCACCTTAAACCGACATCGGTCATACCTAAGCCGCCATCGGTCACACACTGACTGATGTCGATCTCTATGTGTAGTAAACTACCTCAGACCAGAAAACTTCCCATTTATCAAAAATCAACCCAAACTCCACCAATTCTTACCCAGACCCTTTCTGTGACCTCTAGACCACCTACCTAGTTTGTAACCTGACTTGAGACCTTTACTAGTTTAATTATTAAAGCATCTAATTGGATTAACATTGATAGTAATATGAGATACCTAAATGAGAACACTAGCATTAGATTCTTTTAGTTGCATGTTCATTTACTTTATATTGAATTATATATATTAGTGGATTGACAACCGTCAAGGAAGTATCTCACTTCCTATATCTAACTCAAGTTAGAAAATCTGTTAACCTTTTGCTATTAACTATGTTTTGTGGTCTTACTTTGCATTTCAAGTGATTCCTCCTAGCCAAAAGGAAGCTCACACAAACAACTTGGATCAGGAAATTAGATTTACATGCACAACCTTGAACCAACATTATAAAAAATATTCCTCCTTGGCCTATTTACCCTTATTTATTTCATTCATCTACTAAGAATCCAGTGAAACAATTGGAGTAGAATTGTAGGAGTAAGGTGTAGAAATAGAGTAAACAAGCATAGGAAAGGAGATGTTTACATTGATGTCTCCATTTCCTACTTCTTGTAATTTATAATTTTCTATAATTGACCAATAAAAGTGGGAAGAAAGAGTGTTTTTCCCTTCCCGACTAGTTTTCCTCCATTAGAGGTTTCCAGGATAAAATCGTTTGTGTTGAAGTTTGAATTATTTCCCATTCTCTACAATTTCCTTTCTATAGCACTAGAAAATCAGTCACTAAGCTCTAATTCTCAAGAAAATATTTCATTTTCCAAAGTTGAAAGTAGAACAACATAATTGTGTGATTTCTTAGAATTCTAAAGTAGAATTTTACGGATCATGAGGATACTACCAAGTTATAAGGTTTTTGATATGTTTTACATTCCTTAGAAATAATTTAAGTTTAGAATATTCCACCTCAAAACCCCACCACTAATGTATATTGATTGAGTTGACCTAGTTGATGCATACACCTTCCAAGATATTCCCATGGTAGATTATTACCCAATCCAAAAATAGCATAGATTGACGTATCTGATTTCGAAGAAAAATATTCCTCTATACAAGGCTTGGTGTTATAATATATCCCTCCAAATGAAAGTTCATAAGTTACTCCTGATCAGCCAGACATGGAAGAAGAAGTTAATAAAAATGTTCAAGAAAGGGAAACTACCTTTGATTTCCCAATATCCAAACACAATCAACTTGCTGCAATAAAGAAAATTTCTCCCTCAGCCCTTCCTGGTTAACAAAAATAAGGATATTTACCTAGATGACATAAGGGTATATCTAGGGTATTAATGTTAATCTAGTTAGGAGGACTAAAAGGTTGTAAATGAACTAAAGAAGTATGAAATAAATGTAAATAAACTATTTTAGATGGAATAAATCTCTAATATGCGTAAGAGAAGAGTAAGGAATACACTTAACTGATTACAAAATATTGTCACACAGTTTCTAGAGATCTAGAAATAAAATCTAAACAATCTAGACAAACACTCAGGGGAATTACGAAAAGTATAGATCTGGACTTTTTGAGATGACATAGGTGCACCTGGTATTGTATTGGGGTGCCTCTAGGTACCCTTTTGTAGTAATCTAGGTTCTCTGAGTAAGTGCAAATGTTCAATAATCTAAATTTGGGATGGTTGCTAGGTGCCTTTAAGTACTTCCCGTTTGTCATGTCGTGCTTGATTTTTTAGATGAACTAGTTTTGGAATGACCTGTCAATGGAAGGAGAAGTATCCTACCCTAGAAAAATAAAATATGTATATGAATGGGTTGGAATAAACTCAGTCTTCTAAGCTAGTGGACTCATCATTGAGTGTTGCACTACATAACAGACCATGATGTAGTTCTAGTGTGTGTGTGTGTGTGTGTGTGCCCTGTGTGGTGTCATTTCCCCTAGGTACACTCGTTCCAGTTGTAATTGTGAAGTAGAGAGTAATAATAGCTAAAGAAATGTAATTAACATGTGTCCATGGAATAGAATGAAATCCTTCCCACTGTGCACTGTGTTTGATGTAAATGTTCTAGCTTGAATGCATGGAATTATGTGGGTGTATCTCATGCAATGAATGTAACCCTAGATGAATTGGTAGTAGTGATAAGATGTAAAATAACCTCAGGACCCTTATTATGGTCTTATAACTTTATATTTATAGGGTTCTCAAGATTTAATTTCATAACTAACCCCAACATGGCTGACTGGGAAAAAGATAAGGATGAGAAATGGTTAGAAGTGACCTTAAAAAGAATCGGGAAGAGGTGACACATGGATCAGGGCATCCCAGGAATGGGACCAAGTGCACCCCGGGGCGGCCCTAATACAGGCTTGGGCTCCCATGATTTTAGGCTAAAATGTCAGGATAGGTTGTGAAATAAGAATATATATATGAAGGAATGTGCGGGATTGACGAAATAAAATATAAAATAAAGTTGGCCAAAAGGTGGGATTAATTATTACTTTATTCAATTGATAACCTTATAAATAGTAGTATAATACTGGGATAAATAATTCCTAAAGTGCATGATATTTGTGTCTATATTTTCCCCCCACTTTATTTTGGTGAGAAGAACACTTGGTAACATAAAGTAGATAGAGATGTGTCCCTGATACATCCATGTAGAGTGTAGAAGAAATATGTTCTGATGGACTAGACTCAATTATGGAATGAAAAAAAGAAAAATGTGGAGGAGCATGGATTCTAAAGATGAAAAATGTGTATAAAAAGTGATGAGAGTGAACCTAGGGTGGAATGTGTATGTGTAGATGATAGTTGTGTGTAGTGTACTTGCATGGTTAGTAAAGTCAAGTTCATGGTAGTAGTTGTCGTTGTTGTCATCTTTGTTGTTGCCCCTAATTTGACTGCTTGTTTCTCATACAGTCGGACCTCAAAGGAAGGAGTAAATGATCAAGTAGTCAAATATGTATGTAAAAAAGCTGTGTAAAATGTGTAAAGTACACAATATTTAAAATACGTAAAAATGTAAAGTGGAAAAATGGAACATGTGCACTTGATCCATGTCAAGAGAAAGGGTATAAAAGGATATCTTGCGAGTTTATTGGGAAATCTCATGCTACCTTGGTTGAAGAAGTGTAGGGAGGAAATGTGATGTATCCTCCAACCTCTAACCACTTCTACTAAATTTGTATGAAGAGATTTTTTTACTGTCCTAGTTATTTTGGGTGATCCAACATGCCACTAGATGGAGTAGTGTAGATAGGCACACACACTGTAAACCCTGATCCTGTAACTACTCCACATAATTTCCAAAGGACACCATGTCATCTCCTATAGAGGCCACTGTGTATGGAGTTCGTAGACTGATCTAAAATCACTCGCTACATGTGAACCACTGTAAATAATATGTCGTGTTAGTAGAAACCCTAAATGATTCTACCCCTCTTTAGGAGTGCATGCAATGTTACCCTGATAAGGATAATGCGGCCCCAAAAGAGGACCAACCACACTCTGAATTATAGAACTCTAACCTGCAAGGGGAAAGGGAAACGCTTGGTAGGTACCAAGGCACACACAAAAGGGTATGGCTAGCCAAAAACAAATGTTAGTCTGAAAACACATGCATGTAATAAGACAAGTGTAAAATATGTAGATAATGTAGTAACTACCAAACAAAGTAGTGTAATCACGTAAGAAGACAAGAGGACTACACAAAGTGGGCTGCAAACATAGGACATCACTCATGATGTCACAAGATGGGTAAGGACATCATGGATGCAAACAAAAGACAAGTGTGCACATAAGCAAAGGGAAAAGCCCGCAAAAAATGGAAAACAAAGTAGACAAGTAGGAACAAAGAAATAGTCATGGAAACATGTAATCCTAAAAAATAAGTGTTATACATGGAACACCCGTTAGCATGTTAGAGTGATAACGAATATGTCAAAGCATGTATAAGAAAGTCATATAAGATGCTAAGTACAAAATGAAACAACAACACCTGGACAAGATGAATGTGGATGCCCCCAGTGACTAGTATAGGAAGGGTAGAAGGTGAGCTTCCATTCTGTGTGTAGAATCCTGTATCTGTGATCACACTAAACAAAGGTGTGAACTCACATGTGTGTATGATAATGACATATAAGAAAGTAGTATAACATGTGTAATAAAGCGATCATGGAAAACACTAGTAATAAAGAGTAAATCCCCCCAATATAATGCAACATGTTGTGGATGGATGGAATGGAATGTAACTCTAGATGGATTGATAGTAGTATGTGATGTTAGGACCCTCATTATGGTCTGTATAACTTTATATTTATAGGGTTCTCAAGATTTAATTTCATAATTAACACCAACATGGACAACTAGGAAAAAGATAAGGATGAGAAACGACTAGAAAGACCCCAAAAAGAAGAGGGAAAGTGACACATGGATCGGGGTGCCCCAGGTGGGACCAGGGAGTCCCAAGGTTCCCTAGTATAGGCCTGGGCACATGAGTTCTAAGCGGATATGTATGAAGTGAATTTGCGGGATTGAGGAAATAAAATATAAAATAAAGGTGGCAAAAAGGTGGGATTAAGTAGTAATTTATTCACTTGAGAACCTTCTAAATAGTAGTACAAGACCAGGCTAAATAATTCCTAAATGTGAATGATTTTTTTTCTACCTACAGATGAATATTTGAAACATCATTGGGAGAAATACAAAATTCTGAAGCAATATATTAAGGAAGCGATATAGATTTAGAGGTGAAGATGTGCACATGATTAGGATTAAGGATTAGCGATATGCCTAATCATGATTAGTGCTTCTTTCTTGATTTCCTTCCCTAGAGGCTTTTCCAAGCCCGACCGCAATCTAACTTTCCAATGTAACTAGAAATCAACTACCACAAAAAAACTCCAATGGAGTCCTCCATCAATAGGAAAAATTGGAGAAACAACCAAAATGTAGAGCTCCATGTAGACCGTAATGCGAAACAACATAACGAAACAAAACCCACTCCTTTTCCCACAAAACCACTAGTGCATTCTACTTAAGTGTTGGAGGAGAGTTTTGAGGTGAGATAATTAGTAATGCGAGGACTATCAGTGCTTTCCTATAGATTCCCACTGATCCAATTCTTCCTTTCAAGATTTATGTGGAGTTTAAAAGTTAACTAGTCATTAACAACCACTTCCCAATTGTATTTAACCAAGACCGTATCCTTGATCGCTAATTTTGGTTAAGCCTTCCACTAACTCAATGTAAGAGGATTAGAGAAGTCGTAGCATCCATAGAACATAGTAGAGTTCATGTATGATAGAAGCGATCTTACTAGACAAGATTGGTGATTTAACATAATTGGTGTATAACTGACTATAGGTTATGTATGAGTAACATGTGTGGTTAAGATATACCCCATAGAGTGTCAATGGTCACTAGTACAAAAAATTTAAATGTTGGCCTAAGACAATGTAGTATGTACCTATGGATCTATTGTGAATTCAAAGTATAACCATTCATAGGAGTAACTCACTTGCACCTCATTAAGTGTATGGCATTGAGGGTGTGTGACGTCTAGGACCTATATGAATAAAGAATGTCACCGTATTACAAGATGCACCTTAGCAAAGGGTGTGTATATGTGTGTGTGTGTGTATTATCAGAATGTCCTTTAATATTTATGTCAAGGCTTAAATAATATATACACAAGCCTTCATAAACCTTAGCTCACATTAAGGTGTAGATTCCTTATCAACTAAGGCCCTTTTAAAAGGAAGTGACCTTAGAGCCTTAGAAAAAAATGTAAGCAATGCATTAATGTTAGTGAATCCACTTTATCATGATTAATAAAAATAACAGTATATGCCATAATAGACTGAACTAGACCCATATGTTGTAACGAAGAAGCGATGAGGCAGCCCTAAATGTAAAATGGACTGGGTAGTGGAGATATAGAAAGCTAGACTCATTGATATTGTAATCTAGCCTAATAGCATATGTCACAATGGAATGGATATGAGAAGAGAGTGGCAAAACTGTACCCTATGGTCATATGCCATGACTAGTGTAAGTATGTATAAGATAGATGGTGGTGATTTAGCCTGAAGCGTAATACCACTACAAGGTGACAAGAAGGGGTGACAAGGATAACGTAAGGTGTATGTCAGGCTAATGTATAGAAAGGGTGGTAAAATGGGAATGTGTATGACACATAGTATGCAGTGTTTATGGTCCATTTGTGAAGTGAAGCACTCGGTTCAGTCGAGTCGGGACTGAGGAAATAGAGTGATGTCATAGGGTAACATGTGAGTATTATATGCGTAGATAGACAACGTAGTGATACATGATGTAAGTGATGCAATATGGTATGTAAATGTGTGGTGTTATACTCCCAAGTGCAACCATAGGATTTGTAGTGTAGATAGAATATATGTAAACCACACAAGAGGTTCAATAGCTCTTATCGTAGATATAAATGGCTATACATTGTGATAGGATAGAAAACTAGACCCATATGGTAGGAGGAATCTAGCGTAAAATGTAAAATGTATGTGACAATGACATAAGTTAGCACTATTTAGAGTTACCAGATCATAGAAGGTGTAGATAGAATATGGTCAACAGTGATGATAGGTTAGAGATTATGACCCATAAATAATGCTGTACCTAGTGTAAATGGTAGGAAATGTAAGGGTGGATTAAATGTGAGATACTAGACTGAGTAATTATGAATGATAGTAGTGTAGTGCATGACGTGGATGAGATAGGATGTGATGAATTTATTTCTACTACGAGGTTGCTGAGGAAATGTATAAGATTATGTAAGTATGTCATGACTCAGGGCTAGAAAGCCATTGAAATGTAGCATGAGTATTATTATCTTCAAGTATAAGAGGCTCAGGTGATGACATGTTCAGGGGACCTAGATTGCGTATGAGATGTAGTCAAGAGGATAAAGATGTGAATTGAGAAATGCACTTTAAGCTGTTGGATTTCATCATTTGAACGACGATGTAATAATGAATTTTATAGCTTGAAACTATGTCATAAAATAAATAATGTATAGCATGAATTGATTCTAATAAGAGTAGGATTAGGTGGAGTAGGGTGGAAGTTAGTATAAACATCTATGTAGTGCTAAAGAGTGATAGCCTAACCCATGTTTATGTGTTTGTGTAAGAAGATCCCAAGGGGTGTGATTTTAGGAGAGCATTGTGTACTCATGTTATGTTAGGGATGATTTTAGTGGTGAATATTCGTAATGGTAGGCCAAAACAATATTAAAACCATGTGATGATGAAAAATTTGAAAAGGTGGAATTTTCATTAGTAGCGGGTCAGTTGACCTTGTTTGCCTAAAAGGTACAATTTAATTTTTTTAGGGGTCAACTTCACCTACCTTTGAAACTATCCCCTATATAATCCTGGATTATTCACAAAGTACAACACTACTAACTCACTTATACCACCTGGGGGCATATGTATTATCAAGTACAGTAAATGTGCGGTACGAGGGAAGAGGATAAAAATGTGCAACAAGAGGGTGGAGGCTACAGATGCGTGCAGAGAGTTTGTTGATGCACGACAGGGAGGTTTTGTTGATGCATGACAGGGAGAGTTTTCTGACGCACAACAGAAGTGTGGAGGAAGTAGATGCATGATAGAGAGTGTGATTGAGAAGCGTCCTTAAGTTGTTGGATTTCAGATTTGAAAGATGTAATAGCGGATTCTATAGCTTGAAATTTTTTGTGAAACATTGAATGTATAGCCTGAATTTATTCTAATAAGGCTGATTAGGTGAAGGAGGATGGAACGTAGTATAAACATCTGTAGAGATTAAAGAGGGATAACCTACCCCATGCTTATGTGTTTATGTAGGAAGATCCCAAGAGGCTGGGACTTTAGGGTCTTATGTACTGCTATTAGTAAAACTATAATGTTGTAAATAGTCATACCCTGACCCATACTTGGAAAAATATTGGGACTTGTTGGTAGATGGATCACTAGATTGCTCAATTGAGTTACAATATTCGAAAGGAGAAGGTTCAGTGGGCACATCATAAAAAATACCATGGTTACATAACTTGATTTATGTATGGAGCATAGAAAGGACCATGTGCATGGCATGGATCCAAGGCCTACCAAGGAGAATGTTATAATTAAGTTCATTAGGCATGACATGACTTGGGATAGTAATCAAATATGGGCCAATGGTAATGGGTAAATGAACAATACCTAAAACATGTTTTGGGGCATTATCAAAACCACGAATAGAAATGGTGGAAGGAGCAAGGTATGTTGGATTCATGCCAATATGGTGAAGAAATTTGATATTACAAATGTTAATACTAGATCCAATGTACACTAAGGCACACTTAATGCACACTTTGTTAACACAAACCTAGATATATAAGGGAGGGTCATGGGCTAAGAACTTTGGTGGAGGGAGGTCATTAGATGTTAACGAGATTTTATCCTTGTTAAGGGATAAAGCAAAAATAAACTTATGGTAAACATATTTTGGAAATATGTGTGGAGAAACATAATGGGTAGCTAAGTATTTTTGGAGGTGAAGGAGGAAATATGGGTGTTTTTGTAAGTATGCATGAATAGATATGCTCATGGTGCATTGAATGTAGTGATAGCTATAGAAACGGAGAAGGTAGCAATGGCGGCGAGTAAGTGATGTATAAAAAGGAAAAAGAGAAGTGGAAAAGCATGATGACAATAGGGAGGAAAATTGAAAGCCCTAGAAGGTTCTTAAAAGAGACGTTGGGTTCACCAAAATGATTAAAAATCATAAGGATATTTACCTAAATGGCATAAGGGGTATCTAGGGTATTAATGTTAATCTAGTTAGGAGGACTAAAATGATGTAACTGAACTAAAGCAGTATGAAATAAATGTAAATAAACTTCTCTGGATGAAATGAAACCCTAATGTGTAAGAGAAGAGTAAGGAAATGACTCGGCTAATAATAGAAGATTGTCGCATAATTTCATGGATCAAGAAATAAATTCTAGAAGTGTAGATAAACCCTCAGAGACCCTACAAAGGGTAGATCTGGACTATTTGAGATGACATAGACACCTAAGAGTGTACTAGGGTTCCCTGAGGTGCCATGGTCTGCAATCTAAGCACTTGGAACAATGTAAATGCTCAAAAACTCAATTTGGTATGCTCGCTAAATGTCTTTGATTACTTCCCATTGGTCGTGCTAGATTCATCAGATGAAATGAAGAATGAATCGTAATGGAAGGAGAAGTATCAAACCCTAGAAAAATGAAAGATGCATATGAATGGGCCAGACCAACCTCAGCTGCCAAACTAGTGATCTTATCTGTGTTTAATGAAAGTTTTTGTAAAATCTATGGATGTGGGGTAAGACCCCAAAGCTTTGTGCAAAGTCCCTTAATGGACCATATGATAAGAAATGAGAAAGGAATCCTATTTGCATTTGTTTAAAACTTGAAATAAGCAAGAAATCTAACAAGTAACATTAACCTCTATTCTTGAAAGCTTAATAAAATATGCCTACTAAAGACTTAAGCAATCAGTTTTGTTGTTTACTCCATGAGGGTGAATGAATCTCACTAAATGGATACATGGCCAAGTTTAGCTATTCCGTTACTAAACTAACATGGGTGCAAGATGAAGCTATTTTAATGGTGGATGACCCAAGATCAAATTCCTTATTAGCTTGGCTAATGCAAATGAACTCTTAAGCTTTCTTAGGCTTGTTTTGGTTTTGTGTAATGTAAAGTTGTGTCTTTGAATGGGTAGGCTTAGCCTTGTATTTATAGTTTTTGGTTTGGAAGAATTTGGCATTTGGGTGCATGTGGGACTAAAGCACAAAAATAACTTTTAGATTAGATTAGGATAAAAATGCTTTAGGCTTAGATAAGCTCGGTTTATGATAGTTAACTAGGATTTAGGCTAGTTAAACTTGATTAGCAAGTGATTAGAGACTCATTGAGAGTTGAGAGGGGTGTGGATAACGAATTATGACTGATAGATAGCCTATGAAGACAATAGAAGTGACCTAGAGAGAACTAGGGAGGTTTTGAATGGTTGAAAGGAGGAATGTTTAGCTAATAAGAGAGATATAAGCCAAATAAGTTGATTATAGGAGGAATATGACCGAAAGACTGTCGTGCATGGGCATCCAAGAGTGGAGTGAAGAAGGGTTGATTAATGGAGTTTCGTCAATTACTTGAATTGGATGAAATGTTAAGTGTAAGCATATATCAGATGTCTATAATTATTGAGTGTTGTACTACATTTTAGACCCAAATGTAGTAACTATATAAATGTAACTATATAGTAACTATATAGTACCTATATAACTATATAACTATTCACATTTTGTGAAGTAGTGATCAATAGTAACTATATAAATGTAAGTAGCATATGTGCATGTTATAGAATGGAATCCCTCCCCCTATGAATTGTGTGTGATGTAGATCTCCTAGCTTGAATGCATGGCACTATGTGGATGCAAGTGATGCAATAGATGTAAAACTATATGGAGTGATAGTAGTGATAAGATGCAATGACCTAGGATCCTCATTATGGTCTTACAACATTATATTTATAGGGCTCGCGAGCTTAATTTCCTAATTAATCTTGAAAAGGTCATTTGAGAAGAAGATAAGCATGAAAAAACACTAGAAGTGACCCAAAAAGAAGTGGAATAGGTTGTGTATAGACCAAGGAATCTGGAATGGGATAAGGGTGCCTCGGGGTGCCCTAGTATAGGCTAGGGTGCCCTGATTTTAGGCTAGAATGTCGGAAAGGTCATGAAATGGGATGATAGGTATAAGGAAATACATAAGAAGAAATAAAAGATAAGAAAAAGGTGGCAAAAAGGTGGGATTAATTAGTACTTTGTACACTTGATAACCTTCTAAATAGTAGTATAAGGCCAAGCTAAATATTGTCTAATGTGTAATATTTGTGTCTACACTTCCATACTTTCATGGATCCATAACTGAAGACCCAATTTTATTTTATTTTAATTTTGACGTTTTATGCATGAGCTATGACTGCACCACAGATGAACATGAGTTAAAGTTGTTACCTACTACACTCAAGGATATAGCATTGAGAAGCTTCATGGGTTTAGGAAGAGATGTTGTGAAAACATGGCCGTGGATGAAGGAAAAATTTCTAGTAAAATACCAAGATTACTATAGGCCAAGTAGAAGAGGAGGTGATGAAATCTCCAAGATGATGCAAAAGGAAGATGAGCCACTGGAAGATTACCTGGAAAGATTATTATTCAGTGTCTATAATTCAAAACACACGAGGTTACCTAAAGATTCCCTCAAGATACTTTTTTAAAAGGATTCAGTGAGGAGGATATGGATGCTTTGGGCCTGATAGGAGATAGATATATCTCAAAATATACCTTTGAGGAAATTTTTGAAGCCTGTAAGAATTACTCCAGAGAAACTATGAAGAGAATAAGAAGTGTTAGATCAAAGGGTGGATTGGATACCAAAGGAATTGGGGAGATATTCAAATCAGAGATAATGAACATGTTCAAGAACTTGAAACAGGAAATAGTCAATCACATGGCTACCCATCTTGATGTTTTACATGTTAAAAAGAAAAGATAAGATGTAGAGGCAATACTTATAGAGTTCTATCATGTGTGAGAAATAAAGAAAGTTGATTTTAGATGCAGGGAATTGCCAACATTACACAAGAGGAGGAGGATACACCTAAATTCAAGATGATAGAAATAGAGGATGGGAAATTCTTCTACATTACTCAAAGAAAGCATCAGTTTCCAATACAAGGAGGTATTCCATAATACCCAATGTCATTTTTTCATAACTAGGATAGTAATCCATATATGCAACCCCACCTTAGGTCAATACTTAGCAAGATTGGGCTGCATATCCTAGCCAATATCAATAGAAATGGAAACCTTAATTTTTAGGCCAACAATGGTAAAAACCCCATTCTTCATGGAAACAACCTTTGAGAGGAGGACAATAATGGAACAACCAACATCCAAAGTACTAGCAATCCTACCATCAGCCTTCTTATCCAAAACATCAAGTTATGATGCCAAACCCCCAAGTAGGATCTCAACCAAAATCCACTCAACTCCCAGCTCAACCAATACCTAACCCCAACAATAAAGCTATTCAGCCAACATATACCATGAAATCATCGAAATACCTTACATATTCATTTGATGTCAATAACATCCATCTTCACTCAAGAATAGCACTTCCTCCACCAAGAAAACCCAACATTACAAATATTTTAGATGAACTAAAGTTGTTGCAAATTGATCCACAGAAAATCTAGAACATGCTGAAAGAAGAACCACAACAACTTGAATAGAGTTCTAGGAAGAGTAAAATGCAAGCTAATGAACCATGATTTCTAGAGAGATTACAAGAAAATAAGACTGACCTCAAATTAGATTATTATTTTGATTTTGTCAATCAAATGAAGGATATTTGTGTCAAAACACCACTTATTCAAGCCATCAAGGATGTACCCATCTACAACAAGTTGGTTAAGGATATATGCATAAAAACCAAGTAGAAAAAGGAAGAATCCATCCACAGTACAATTTATTGGATAGTTGGTTAATATCATGCTTAAAAATTCATCTTTACCAAAGTATATAGATCCAAGTAGTCTTTTGGTAAACATTACTATTAATGGCACAATAATAAATAACACTCTGATTGACTTAGAGGCAAAAATAAATGTCATGACCAAGAAATTAATGGTTAACCTTAAGTTAGAAGGACTAAGGCCAACAACTATAGTCTTACAACTTGTAGATAGAACAACAATGAGACCTGAAGGAGTCCTTGAGGACATACTTGTAGTGGTAGACTCTTGAGAATACCCTGTTGACTTTATTTTCCTTCAACCAAAAGTAAGTTTAGGAGGATATCCTATCATTATAGGAAGACCATGGTTGGCCACTACTGACGAATTCATAGGTTGCAGGTATAACAACGTGATTATTGTAGATGGAAGTGGTACTAAGAAGCCCATGCTCTATCCTCCTACCTAACCATTGAGTTATGAAGATTAGGAAATTTTGGTTGAAGAACCAGAAGAAGATCAGAGCTCTATACAACATCTCATGATGCTGGAGAAATATTGTATAGTTAAAGGACAAGAATAATATGTTGTTCTCTCTAATATTTTGTAGAATAATTATGGAAGGAACGAAGAAGTGGATGATAAATTAAGGTTTTTAAGTTGTCCTTTGAACAAAGTTCTACAGTATAAAATCACCATTGACATTCTAGGTAATAATTATATTCTCCATCAACTTCTTCCCCATGAATGCATTCTAAATTTTAGTAGAAGCAACATTTTTTCAATGATGTATCCCTCCAAACAAGTGGAAATAACATCGGGATAATCACTCAATGTCAAGAAGTTGTTGGATAGACAACAAGAGCAATTGATGATTTCTCTTCTACAAAAACATAAAATAATGTTTTCTTGGGACTATGGTGATATGCATGGAATTCATCATAGGCTTTGCACTTGTAAGATTTATAGAAAGGAAAATTGTAAATCAACTAGGAAGCCATAAAGGAGAATGAACCCAACAATGAGAGAGATTGTAAAAGGACAATTGAAAAAGTTACTCGATAATGGATTTATATACCCCATATCAAACAGTCAGTGGGTATCACCTCTTGTCATCATGTCAAGTAAGAATGGAAAATGAAGTATATGTGTAGATTAAAGGGAGTTGAATGCAAAAATAAATAAATATCACTTCTTATTTCCTTTCATTAATAAGGTACTAGATACTTTGGCTGGTAAAAATTAATTCTCTTTTTTTGATGGATATAGTGGTTATAATCAAATTCAGATTGCACTAGAGGACTAGGAAAAAACTACCTTCACATGCCCATGGGGAACATTTTCCTATTTAGTTCTTCCATTTGGCTTGTGTAACGCACTTGCTACATTTCAGAGGGCAATATTAAGCATCTTTTCAGGTTTGAAAAATTACTACATGGATGACTTCATTGTACATGGCAGAAATTTTTAAGAAGCTATGTAAAAAATGTACAAAGTTTTTAAGTGATGCAAATAACACAATTTGTCCCTAAGAAATGAAAAATGCTACATGATGATGTTTGAAGGTATAGTTTTGGGACACTATCTTTCTTCTAATGGAATTCAAGTTGATACAGTAAAGGTATTTGTTATAATCAACCTGCCAATGCCAAAGAAACAAAAGGATGTCAGGATCTTCCTAGGCCATGTTGGATATTACATGAGGTTCATGCAATATTGTAGCAAGATTTAAGTGCCACTTTTTGCATTATTAGGCAAAGAGGTTGATTTTTTTTGGAATGAATGTTGTGAATACACTTTTCAAACCTTAAAAGGGATGGTAACTATTGCTCTTGTATTGAGAGGACATGATTGGAACCTATCATTCCACATCCACACCGATGCATCCAACCACACTATTAGAGTTGTCTTAGGAAAAAAATATGGAGTTTTGAATTATGTAATTTATTATGTTATCAAGAACTTGTAGCATGCAGAGCTAAATTATACAGTAATAGAGGATTTATTAGTTGTTGTATATGTTATGAACAAATTCAAACACTACATCACATGTTATCTAGCGTTCATTCACACTAATCATTCTGCAATCAAATATTTGATAAAAAACCATTAGTAAGCAACAAAATCATAAGGTGGTTGTTCCTCTTGCAATAAGTTGATGTTACCATAGTGGACAAGTCAGATAAGGATAACGTGGTAGCATATTTCCTCTCAATGATGGACACAAAAAATTAAGAGAAAATAGTTGATGATTCCTTTACAGATGAGCACTTGTTTTACATTTCTAAAAAAATACCTTGGTATGTAGACATATCCAATTATTTGGTTTCAGGTAAAACACCTCCACATTACTTATACTCTGAGAAGAAATATATAGTTGAAAGGAGTGTACATTATTCTTAGACAATTGGATTTCTATTTCATATATGACATGATCAAATCATGAGAAGGTGTATAGATGATGAAAATATATATTATGTCCTTAGAGCATGCCACAATGAACCTTGTGGAGAACACTTTACTACAAAAAGAACAACACAAAAGGTTTTGAATACTAGCTATTATTGGCCAACATTGCATAAGGATACATTATAATATAATAGGAGATGTGATAGATGTCAGAGAATGGGAAAGCCCACCAGATCTGATGAGATTTCATTGTAGCTTCAATTGGTCTTGCAGCCTTTTGACAAGTGGGGCTTATATTTTATCGGCCCCGTCGACCCTAAATCTCATTAAAAAGTATACATCTTGGTATGCACAGACTATTTAACCAAGTGGACTAAGGTGAAGACATTGCCAAATCAGAAAAGTGAGAAAGTTTCCAAGTTATTATATGATCACATCTTCACTAGGTTTGGAGTTACAAGACGCATTTTACTACTGATGTAATTTATAATCTAGTCAAAGAGTGTGAAATCATGCGTAGGAAGTCTAAACCATACCATCCCCAATCTAATGGCCAAGTAGAAGCTACAAACATAGAAATAGAGGCCATTTTGACAAATATCATTGCACTCCATAGGAAATATTGGGAAGACAAGCTTCCAAAGGAAATATGCGCATTTAACACAATATGGAAAACAACATCTGGTTTCACACCATTTGAAATCTTGTATGGTAAAACTATTATTTTACTAATTGATTTTGAACACAAAACACTAAGGACTACACTTGAGCTAGGAATAAATTTATCAGAAGCTCAAACATAGATAATTCTCCAAATCAATGAGTTCGATTAATTGAGAAGGAAAGTTATGCATAACACATAAATAGTGTAGAAGAAAATAGTCAAATGGCATGATCGTTATTACATCAAGAAAAGACAATTCCAAGAAGGTGATTAGGCACTCTTGTTTGATTAAAAATACAAGGACCATATGGGAAAACTCAGGATAAGGTGGCTAGGTCCATATGAGATTGAGAATATCTTTCCCAATGGAGCTATAAAACTCACCACTACAGTTCTTGTGAGGTTTAATTTATTGGTCAATGGTCACAGGTTGAGGCTATACAAGAAACTAGTTGACAGAAATATAAGCTGTTTAGAGGAGGTCAAATAAATATGGAAGTAAGGATGTCAGAGTTAACATCAGGGGTTGAGACTGTTGCCTCACCTTCTGATATTACAAAGGATTGAGAGATTTCAGTGGCCTATGTGCATCTAAATTTCTAGATATTCTAAGGTTGAATAAAAGTGTTGTGATTAGACCTTCCGGTGATCAACAACACTTTGCTAATGTATTTTATTTCTTAGAGTTTTTATTTTACATGGTTTGATGTAAGGTGATTGCAAGAGTACATGATCTCCATCACAAGAATAGAATGTAATGATTGAAGGTTACACTTGTAGCTACATGCATCAAACCCATGTTTTTTCTTTTACATTTGGTTAAACTCATGATTGTATGATAGAAGATACAGGATATCTACACGTGTGAGAGATGGAAAAGAGACAACTGGCACCCCAATAGATCAGTATTCCATGTTCAAGATTTATCTAGTTTCAGTAAGGACTAGTCAATATCAATTTGACACACATTTCTAGCATCATAACAATGTTCGTAAGATTATAGCAAGCTTGTATGCATCAAAGGAGAAAATCTAAATAAGCATGCATAATCATCATTCCAAATAAACGACGAGATAAGTTCACTCAACTATCAATTTATTAAAGTATAATTAGATTGATTATCATTAATTAGTATTTATGACAAGTCATCGTGTATTTATTACATTAAAAAAACTACCACCTTTCATGTCATGATGTGTCCCTCCACATAATCCCATATTTTCAAATCACATCACTTTTCATGTTTCACAAGGTCACATCAATTAATGATCACTCCCATAATCGTGTTGCATGTCATTTCGGTCTCAAAGTTAAAAAATTATCAAAAGAACTCAGCATAACTCAATTGTGCATTGTTTCTTCAAGAAGATTTGTGTTATTGTGTATTGAGACCAATGTAGGCTTCATATGATAATGGGAGGAGATATGATATGACATGAACCCACTGAGCATTCTTAATGTATTATCCAACATCAAATTTTATAGTATTATTAAGATAATGGTTGGATAGATTACATAAACCAGTTTTAGGATTACAATGAAGCCATGGTTGAATTTTTTCCCAACACATTTAGTGAGGGGGAAGAAAAAGTGAATGGTTTATCAATTATGACATCTTAGCAGAAGTAATTGGCTTACCTGCCCATGGAGAACCATTTCCTGCGAAAGATAACACGGAAGCAGATGGGACATAATTTACATATGATGATGATGCATTCATCACTGATAGACAAGGTACACAAAGAAATTCCCTTAAACCTTTATGGGATGAGGTTTCAACTTATGTAATTAAGTATTTTACTTGTGAGGGAAGATATTTTAGGTTGGATATAATTCACTTCAAAATATTAAATCACCTAAAGAACAATAGGGAAGTGAATGTACCCAATTTCTTACATGAGATATTGAAGATAATGAGTAAAGAGGCATACAGGGGAAGTTCTGCATTGTCAAACCATTTCCTCATCACCTTGATAATAAATCACACCCTACGGAGGGATTATCCTTGAATACAATGGGGAGATTTTGCAAGATAAAACATTATAGATAATTTGTTGGGAAATAGGAGGAAGAGGAGAAAAATTAATAATGTCTCTTCCACACATGTAATTGATCCTGTAGTATCAACCTCCTAGCCTAAATAACCCCTTCATTCTGATAATTTTACGTTTGCTAAGAAAAACCATGTGCATATCTCCCCTGAGAGAATTTTTATTGTTGAAACCCTCCTAGAGTTATCCACTCCTAGATCCTCCACCTCCAAAGGTAAAAAAAAATCTTCTAAGTCCACTCCTACACCACCAAGGTGCTCTAATAGGCTCAAAGAAAAAAGTTCAAGAACCTCTAAACCAAAATAGAAAAAGTTCATATCCCTAGATAGTGATGTGGAGACTACTTATGAAATCTTTAACCCTCAACCAATGGAAACAAAAATGTGAGATGTTGACACCCCTATTTATGAGCAAGAGAAACTTGAACATGCCATGGAGGATCATGCAAAGGAATCTCATGATGAGGAAGGAGTTTATCCAATGAAAGGTCATGAAGAGAAGAAGGGAGAAGAAATTGGAAAGGAAACTGACTAGGAAGCTCGTGATGAGGAGACAATTCATGTAGAAGAATCTCATGAGGAAAAAAAATAAGAATTATGAGAGGATATTAAACATGAACATATTCCTGAAGTTGTTGAGTAGGTCCTGCAGCCACAAAACCAATAAAGTGAACATGAACAAGTGCCACAAGTTTTTGAGCACCATGCGCACGGAATTGAACAAAAGAATATGTTTGTAGAAGTTGAACCATTAATGGAACAAGAACAAGAGCACATTATTGTAGTTAAGGATGATGTAATTGAGCAAGTGCTAGAGAAGACACCCATTTTTGGAGTAAACACCACATGCTAGCACACAAACATTGAATGTATCCCCATTGCGATCACAAATTGTTATTAATGAAATTGTAAGAGATGATGTAAACATGACTTGTAAGAAAATGGCCACAAAAAATGCTTCCTAATATTTATTATTTTATGTCACAATTTGATATCTATGTTTTGTCGTGTAAATGTGTAACAGGGAAACAGACAATTTCCAAGCACGACAACTATACCCCTGTACCAAATGTTTTTATTCCTATCATTCCTAGGCACCCCTTTGTCCAGTCAATCCAAGTGGCCTCAAAATTAATGTTATATCCTCCCCCTAGGTGATTTAGGAAATTCCATTCATTCCCCCTAGGTGATTGTAGGATTTTATTTGCAAAGCTACAGGAAGTTGTGGGAAGGGCTATCACTAGCCTTCCTAGAGTTGGAGAAACCTCACGGAGTAGAGAAGAAGATCCTAAGTGGATGTGGAGGTGATAAAAATGTCTTAGGACATCATGGAGATGGTTCAAGAATATTTTGTAAGGTCTCGGAGAAGTTGGGACAGTTTCGCTAGAATTAGGGTTCACATGCCTAGTCAGTGCATAGGCCAAAACAATGGCTGAGATTTGAAAGGTGGTTTTGGGAGCTCCAGATTTATTTAAAAGTAAAAAAAAAAATCTCCAAAAATAGTATTCCAATACCTATATGATGGTGAAATCATATTTTTCACAACACCTTGGCGCATAGGATTTGCAGGCTATTTTTCTCAAGAACAAGAGTCTCAGATCACAATTCTGATTTTTAAGGGATAAAATGTATGAATAAAGACATGATATCCCAACCATTGGATTAAAAATTGAATTTCTAGTCAGGATCATATAAAATTTTACCAATAAATTCCACTGGGAGCTCAAGTTATCATCGTTCCAAGTTTCCCTCTTAAAGGTAGTTTAGGAGTTAATCAATTTTCAGGAGAACACGTGTCAACACCAAGAGTCTGGTGGGATTTCATGTCCTTGAAGTCCATGAGGTCAGGTACACCAACCTTGGAATAATTCTCCCATCCCCAATGTGACCTTTGGGACCCTCATTTGACCTCCATACTTGATAGTTCAGCCCCCAAGTGCATATTTTGAGCATCCATTCCCTATCGTCAGATCAAGCACCATGTGTCAGATCTAGGACCACTATGGAATTTGATGCCCATCACATCCACGAGGTCAGGAACATAAAACATGGAAAAAATTTCCTAGCCCCTATGGGGAGACTTTTGGTCACCCATGTGACCTGCTTCTAGCCCCTTGGTGCTTTAAAGCTGATTTTGGAGCACTCATTCCTTGCTCTCAGATCAGCACCATGTGTCACCATCTTTCTCATTATGGAAATTGATGTCCCTCATGTCCTTGAGGTAAGGGAAATCAGGGAAAAAATGTGTTCCCAAATCCAACTGAAAAAATTGTAAAATTTTCTAACTGTTGGCTGTTTCTTGTTGCTTCTCACTGCCAGAAGAAAAATTATAGAAAACACCTCACTCCACCATTGCCAAAGGTTTAAACAGCTCTATAATAGCAAATTATCCTTACCTCCATGATGGTAAATAGGTATCAAAATAATAATTTATCAAGATAAGAAAAATAAATGGAGAACTGAGAAGAAGATTAGTGGAAATCCCTATTGCCATAAAACGAATATTTGAAGATATCTTGCAAACCAGTGCACGGATTGACAAATTGTTTATTGCTGAGATCTTATTTTTTGAAGGAAATTAAAAAATCATATTCAAACCTCTAATTTGTAGAAAAAAATTCTCACATTGAATAAATTTCACTTCTGGCTCCATGAAGAACAAAGTTCAATTTCCTATCAAACCAGTCGTCAGATGGAAGTAAAATTTTACGTGAAGCACCGGAAGCAAAAAACTATCACAATGGAATTTATTTCATTGAAAATGGAGACAAAAAATAGAAATTACAATTTCAAGATCCATGAATGTTTTCCATGACATAGTAGTGGAAAAATCAATGAGCTACATCTCCACTTCTCAGGGTTGTAATGGGTGAAATTACACGAAAATTAGTGTGAATGATCATTGAAAAATCTAGTTTCACATGAACTAGTTTTTGCACCATGAAGCCCCTATTTTTTAGGATATTGAGGATTGAGTTTTCATTAGAGTTATTCCATGTCATATAAAGAACATCTGTGAAAAAGGAAGCGAGATACCTCTTGAAATCTCAAGGTTCCAATGGGTAAAATCATGCAAAAATTAGAGGGGATGATCGTTGAAAAATCTAGTTTTACGTGAAATAGTTTGTGTACCATTAAGACCCTATTTTTTAGGGATATGGATGGATATGTTTTTTGTTAGTATTTGGCTCAAGCCATGAAAATATATGTTGATCAGAGAACACTTGACAGAAAGAACAAAAGAAGTCCATGCGGGAAAACAAGTCATATTCAAAGGCGTGAATGGATAGAGAGAACACGCGTGTGGAACAAAAGTTCATCTCTTCAGGACTTAGCCATTTTTACTCATAAAGGTATATTTTTAGAGATGGTATGTAGAGAACATAAACAAGGAAAATACATGCATGCAACGTATTGGCTATTCTTGTAAGATCAAATACGAAGCACTTTACTTGGACACATGCTGAAAATAGGTCTATTACTATTAGTTAAATACCAGTAGTATATTTTTAGCACACTTGCATGTGTGACTAGTTTTGTAAAGGCACGTGGCTATTAATAGCATGTGACCTATTTTGAGAATGGATAAGTGGTGAAGGGAAAGTCCCCACCGTTATATATATGTAGTTAACTATGTAATAGAAGGGAGAGGGGAGATGTATATAGAGACATGCTGTTAAATCTGTTACATGCATACTAATGTTATTGTAATGAAGCTTCTGTATACTTAATTGCATTGAATATAATGGAGGATATTGTTTGAATCTAAGTGTTAGTTTTGTGTGTATCTAAATTTAGTATTTTTTTATCTCATCATGGTTAGTACTTAATTATGTTCTCCCTTAGGGATAGATCTGGTAAGCTCTATGGGATAAAGAGGGACTTGGTACCTTTGCGTGCTTCAGGTGAGTGCTTAGTTTAGGATGAGTGATGTGTCAGTGTGTATAGGGTTTATTGGATTTGTATCACTAAATTCTAGGTTGCATCATTGGTTCTATTTTTGGGACCCTCTTTTTTAGTTGTTTTCAGAATGGTTTGCAATGAAGACATACCAGTTGACCTTCGCAAGTGTTGAAGAATGGATACACAATCTAGAAGAAGAATACACATGACGATTCAACACGGGATCTGAGTTTAATGCATGCATTTGGGTGGAATAGAATCTAATGATAGTTTATATGAGAGCTTTTTCTCTATCTTTCCAGTAGAATTGTATGAGTGGTTGATTGCTTATGCATCTAAGAGGAATTGGAGGTAATGTGTACTTGTCTAGATGCAAGAAGAATTTTAGGCCCTTTATGATGTTCATAGGATCTGAAATCGAGTTATGGACACTTGGTTTTGTGGTGCCTTGAACAGTTATATTTTGGAATACTCAATTTCCACATATTCATGTCCAGAAGTAGCTGAATTCCAGTTCTTACAATATCCAAGGGGAGCTTACCGATAAGGCATTCTTCTAGCGATCAAGATCCTAATGGTAAATTTGAATTTGGAGAGTAAACTGATGGCTAACTAAACCTAACCACACATGGGGGTAGGAGTAGGATTTGGGGAAAGTTGTCAAACCTAGTGGCAGAAAGGAAAAGATAGGAAAGGCAGCTTCAATATAATGAGGTGCGCGAGAGGGAGATAGAGAAGAAGCATACCATTACAAAAAGTATGGCATTGAGGAGAGATATGGCTCATGAATAATTTTAAGCTCACATAGAAGATATCGATCTAGAACATCAGGATCTCCCCCATCTTAGAAATCATGACAGGGATCCCCCCTCGGCCTCACATAGAATCGCACCAGTAGAGACTACCTGGGCTGCGGGCATACATCTGAATCCACCTAGTAGCCTAGCCATTACACTTGGTTTTCTAGTATCTAGTACGATAAGTAATCAACAATAAATTTTGGGAAGTAAGAGAGCAAGCACATCTATGGCAGGAAAAATTACTTCATTTTTATTTGGAGGTGTGTTTTCAGGCACGTCGTCCACATAGAACATAAGCGCGCAGAATTTTGGATTCATTTCTAAAAGTGGAACTACTTCATAGACCGTAGGGGATCATTATAGTACTACTATTGGAGCACAGGGGATTACATCTATAGGATCTATTCCAACTACAGGTTTGGGATCAGGAGGTATAGGTAGCTCTACTTTAGGTGGATCTTGTGGTTCTGGAGGTAGGGAAACACAAGAGGATCTAGATCATGTGGGAAAGATACAAACTAACCCCATAATATTTACATGGAAATTTCTCTTCATCTTCCAGAGTATAGGGGCATAGACGATACTGTTGAACATGTGCACATGTGTGAAATATTGTGGTGCACAAAAGGAATCACAAATTTTGAGCGTAGGGAAAGCTAATTTGCTACTACATTACAGGGATGCACACATAGTTGATACAAATTTATTGACTCTGATTAGATTTGCATAGATTATATGGCTTTAAAGGATGCATTCCTTAAAGAGTTTCATATCCATGAGTTTGAGCAGAAGAGAATAAGTGCGCTCAAGGATATTTAGCAAGGCACTATAAGGAAGTGTTAGGGAGTATGATGCATGGTTTAATACATTGTTATCCAAGATTTCTTATGACATACATGCAAGCCACCATGCACAATGGTTTGTTGGGGGATTGATTACCCCTTTTAGGAGGGCATTATCACATAAGACATACACTGATCCACATGAAACACTTATAGCAGACTTGCACATTGAGGCAGTTGGAATCATAGATACCAGGGTTAGCCCATTTTTAGAAGCACAAATAGCAACAATGGAGAAATAATTGGAGAAAATATCAAAAAATTTAGATCATGAGATGTGTATAGCGATTTGGTGCACAAATTGTGAAGTAGAAGGTCACACAGAGGATAGTTTCCCTCGTAGAATAGTACACTCATTGCTGATGGATTGTGAAATATGCCACTTAAACCATGATGCTAACCACTGCCCATTATTACAACGCATGATAAGGAAGAATGTTTCAAGCTAATGTAAAATCTGTAGGTCCATAACTCATGACATATAGGACTGCTAGCTGATTGGACAAATCCATGATGCTATAGATATTGATGTACGACAAAAAAGAGTTTTAAATAACTCTAAGGGATAGAATGAGCATCAAGACTGGGAGAAAAATCAGGTGCGCTATGATCAGAATGAGGGATGTTTTGAAGGCATTCATGGTAGAGGTCACGGATACCATGGTAGATTTAGAGGATGAGCCCGTGGTGGTGGAAAAATTGAGTTCCCTCACAGAACATGTTATACATGTGGATCTCTTGACCACTATACACACAAATTTTCTCAGAATATTACATGTTCTTTCTACGTAAAGAACCATAACTATGAAGAGTGCCTAGAATTATATGAGCATTTGAGGGTTAGTTAGGATACAATGTGTGGTGGACAATCAATGGATGAACAAGATGGAAGTAGAATCTGAGGCACTACAAGTGAATATCACGACCTATGCTAAGGAAACATGTGCCAGGGAGGCCTTACAAAAAAATCCTACCATTACTTAGGATGAGTTTCTCCATGCATGATACCTAGATCCTACCTATCAGAAAGAGGTTTATCAAAAAACCATGGAATTTCTAAGGAATCTTCAGGGTGAGATATAATACTTAAAGGAGTAGAAGAAAGCATCAAAGACGGTCCAAACTGATATAGATGACTTGAGATAAGTGTGTAAAATGTTGTGCTAGGAGAACATCATTCCACTATTAGGGAGTTGGTTGAAAGGGAACACTCTGTACACAAGTACTAAGAATGGACGGCAGATCCTGCATGTAAATCTCCCTCCTCATAGCCTAGATTATTACAAGGAAATCACTTTGAATGCTATTGTGGATGGGTGGTTGTTAAGTAATATACTGATTGATACAAGTGCAAAGGTCAATGTTCTTACCTTGGATGATTTGGTACAAATGGGAAGACCCCCATTGCAGCCATTCTCTAATGTATTATTCATGGCTAATTGGACTAAGGCCACTCTCATAGGAGTTTTGAAATATGCATCCTTTACCATACAAGGAGCTAAGTTCACTGGAGATTTTGAAGTTTTAGCACTAGCAGAATCAGATAGCTTCCTAGCTCTATTGGGGCATCCTTGGTTCTATGCAAATAATGTTAATCTTTGGTTCAACAAGGGCTATATCAGTTTTAAAAATAAAGAGGAAAGGGTTATTATCCCTTTAATAGATGAAAATTTTGTGCCCTATGTTGAGTCCTTAAGTGAAGAAGATCTGAATAAGATTTATGTACACGCCATATGAGATCTAGGGATGATTGAACCAACTAAAGAAGGACTAATTCAGTGGGAGGATGCACAGTCCATTAGTGATACTACAAGTGTTGTATGTGATAATTGGGATCATAGTACTTATGAGTTGGTAGGGAATGAAGTAAAGAGAATATTTCATCAAGGCACAAAACCATGTTATGTCAGGAGGATAGGTAATAACTTGGTACCTTGTTACATAGGGGAAGGGGATCCCATGGTATTCCTATGTGCCATGGAATAAAAATGGATAGATATACTGGAAAGAAGAAATATGCTTGCATATACACTATGTGGGACAGCAACACGCTGGTGGGTGGTCCACAGGGATAATCTGGTCGAATGGAATGAAATTGGTATTGCTCTTACTACTAGGTTCTTTAGGAGAAATGCACCTACATAAATCTATAATTATCACAATAATCAACCTATTCAGCACCACATTCAGAAGTGTGAGAGACTCTGGACAGAAGGGCAGGAAGCTTTACCACCTTTGCTATGGGTGCACCAGTTTTATTCCACTTTATAAGGCTGCATGTGTGTTTGGTATGTATATGCAAAACTCCATAGAGAAATTGGAAATTGGTAGAATTTAATTACAGGAATGGCCCAGATGTTTGACTTCTTCTCTATGAAACCTCCGATGGAATAAGCATTAAAAGTTACCTGACTCTTAACTATGGGGGATAGTGCTAAGGCTAAAAAATTCCTTCAGGAGTTATTAGATGAAGAAGACTCAAGAGCATGTCTTGATAATGAACCAAAGGTCAATGAAACATTACTTCAATGCGCTTGCCTTGAGAAGGAGAAATTAAAAATGGTCTACTTATTGGATGATGAAGAAGTAGGTAATCTGGATGTAAACCATCCAGTAGGAAGGCATGAGGTATTGTACAGTATAGATAAGACCACATGCACCTATCATGAACCTATGAAGACAAAGTAGGTGAATATTGGAACAAATACTGATTCTAAGGAAGCTATAATTAGAGACTATTGGTTATACTCTGAAGCGGAAGTAATCGTAGAGTTACTAAGGGACTACCGGGACCTATTTTCTAGGGGGTACCATGAACTTAAAGGCATGCATGAATCATTAGGGGAGATGAATATAAAGCTTAAAGAGGGTGCACACCCAGTTAGAAAGAGACCGTAAAGAATGAAGCCCAATTTGTGTAAAAGGTCAAAGAAGAGATTGATAACATGTTGAAATCTAGAATTATCAAGCCCCTTTATGAGTCAAAATGGGTTAGTCTAATGGTGATCAGTATCAAGAAGGATGGACATATTAAAATATGCATGGATTACATGGAGCTGAATTTTTCCCGTGTTACAGATCCATTCCCTACTGTAGACACCTAAAATATGCTTACACTTAGCATTTCCTCCAATTCAGTCAATTAATAATACTTCATTAATTCCCCATTCTTCGTTCCATTCTCAGATGCCCATTTACAACATCTTCTTGCTCGTATTCTTCCTATAATAGTCTAATTTGGTTAATATCTCTCTTATTAGCTAAACATTCCTCCTTTCGACCATTCAGAATCTCCCTAGTTCTCTCTAGACCACTTCTATTGGCTTCTTAGGCTATCTATTAGTCACAATTGGTTATCTAGACCCCTCACAACTCTCAATGAGTCTCTAATCACTTGCTAATCAATTTTAACTAGACTAAACCAATCTTAACTAATCCAAAAGCATGTTTATCCTAATCTAATCTAAAAGAGATTTAGTCCCACATGCACCCAAATTCCAAACTCTTCCAAACCAGAAACTATAAATAGAAGGGTCACCCCTCCCATTCAGACTTACAAAATTACTCTCAAACACTTTGGAAAGGCATTAGAAACCATTTGTGATAGCTTTAAGCTATAGAACATTTGGAACTTGGCCATAATCCATTGTTAAGAGCTCCTCCATCTTACATTCATCCATTCCAAATATAGTTAGTAAGGGAAGATCTAAATCTTGGCCATGTAGCCAACTCGGAGAGATCTCTTCGCTATGTTTGGGAGTAAACAACACATAATTTGATTGCTTAGGATCTAAACTAGGTTCAATTTTAATAAGCTTTCATAGAGTAGAGAGTAGTATATATGTTAGTTTTTGATGTTTTTTTCAGTTATAATACTTTTATGTTAGTTTCTCTTGTTTAGCTCTAATCTGATGGTACATGGTTGAGTTAGTAAATATTTGAGGTTCTTTAGCCTCACTCCATAGCTTTTACAACTTTCCATTGCATACACCTATGCCATTTACTGAGGAAATAATAGGAGTTGCAGGGTGTGAAATATATTCATTTACAAATGCATTCTCTGGATATCATTAGGTTCAAATTGGCTAGAAGGATCAAGTAAAGACTACATTTACTACTGAATGGGGTAGCTTCACCCATACTGTCATGAATTTTTGTCTAAAAAATGTGCCTAGTATATTTTGAGGAATAGTTGTCCGAGTATTCAAACAATTTATTCACAAATTCTTATAGGTTGTTGGTGCTCAATTGTAATCTCACCATTTTTCATTTAAAAATTTTCAGTCCACCTGGTTTGATGTAATTTTTGTCTTCCTGTGTATAAATTTTTTCCTTCACTAAGGTGTCATTGTCAGTCTTTTCCTTGGGTCATGGATCACGATGAGTCTTGGTATTATTTATAGTTTTTTATCTATGGTGAAACTTTTGTAGTTGGGAGTGTTCCAAGATCATGTCTCTTTTGTGAGGCTTTGTTTTGAAAAGGGAATAAAGTTTTAGAAGTAAGCCACTACCCCACCGATGCCCAGGTAAAGCAACATGTTGAGCCAACATCAAAAGTAGATGTGTAACTTTCTTAGACCCTAAACACGTGGAGGGCATGTGCTCTTTTGGGTACCTGCCCCTGAATTTTACCTTTGAAGTTGCGTTGAAGAGACACATGGAGGCTTCTACTAGCTCTTCCCATGCTTATAATTTTCAACGGTCGGTGAAAATTTCTCAAACCCTAGGCACGTGGAGGGCCTGCGCTCATTTGGGGAGTTACCCCTGAATTTTACCTTTGAAGTTGCATCGAAGAGACATGTGGAGGCTTCTGATGGCTCTTCTTTATCCTTAGTCAATTCAGGCCTTGAGTGAGCAAATCAAAATCATAAGGGAATGTTTCAGATGACCTGCCAAAAGTGAATACCAAATCTCCTAGTTAGACGTAGATGAAATACATCGAAAAGACTCACGTTTCATACACCTGGTCATATAGGATGATGTTCATAAATATCATGGGATAGAGCACAAGATCAGTAGTTAGGTAGATAGTGGAGGGAAAAGAGAAAAGGGAAAAGCTAGTTTTAGAACCAAACACTCAACCATTGATCATTATGTTACAGTTAGACATCTAGTGGAAAATGGGTGGGATCAAAAGAAGAATGCTTACTGTTGTTTTGTGGACTTCAAAAAATATTTTGACACGGTTACAAGGAAAAAATGTGGAACAAAATGGAGGAGTTAGGGGTTCCAACATTATAGGGCTACCATTCATAGACTGTATGAGCAAGTGAAAGCTAAAATTCTAAGTGAACATTTTAGATGACGTTATCTGAAAAGTTTGAAGACTGGATCTAGGGGTTCAGACACAGGATGAAATACTCTCAAAAAGACTTCTTTGGATTCATACACCTGGCCATACGGGATGATGTTCATAAACATATTACAGGATTTAGATCACAGTATCAGTAGTTGGGAAGAGATTGTGAGGGAAACTGATGTTAAAGGGACAGATGATCTAGTTTTAATGGCCCAAACAATCCAATACTTGAGGATCCATTGTGTCACACTTTAGAGCATCTAGTGGAAAGAGGTAGGAATGTGGGATCAAAATTGGAAGGATGCAAAATTGTTCTTTTGTGGACTATAAAGAAGACAATCTAATTGACTGAATTTCAGTTCCAAGGTGAACAAAATGTGGATATAGAATGTCAGGAGCTAGGGTTCCAGCAATATCTATAGCCTTGGTTTTCATAGCATATACTGTATGAGCAAGTGACATATGCTAAAATCAAAACGAATACAAGGAGGATGAAAATCCCTCTTTGCGCTCCAAAAAAGGTGCAAAAACTCTGAATTATGGGATTGGAAGACCACTAAGGTTCTATTTGGGTTGTCTTGTCATTCTAGTGTTGTTGTATGACTGTGAAGTATGAGCTAGTGGAATGACAAATATAAATTGGAGACAACTAGAGAGAATCCAAAAAAGGCTTATAACACACCAGTTCATAATCAAGGATACAGTTCCCTATGAAGTCATCTTGGCTAAAATAGGTTCTTTATCCATGGAGATAATTGCCATGACCAGGCTCATAGGTTACTTGAAAAAAGTTTGAAACATGCAGGCAAGGTAGATGGCCTAAGGTTGAAATGGATGAAGAGTTACATAAAATAAAGAACACGTGGATGAAGCAGAACTACAAATGAATGAAAAAATGGGTTATCAACTTAAGTGAATTCCCAAAGCTTCATAGATACATCAAAATACTATGTAAATGAAAAGTTCATATTGATGATGTGGTAGAAGAAAACAAGCAGGAAGCATCAACATTATATTACTGAGTTTAACCCAAACTGTGACCATGGGGATAAAACTTATATAGGGGCTGAAATAAAATGGCAAGAGAAGATCCTCATTTCTCAGCTAAGGAATATCTCTCACAATTCTAGATGTGAAATAGGGAGGTGGACAATACCCAAGGAGCAGTGGGAAGAGAGAACTTGTATGTTGTGTAATACAAGGGACAGTTGAGATAGTAAGCAAACTTTATTCTCCAATGTCCTAATTTTACTGGTATTCAATCCAAATACTAATAAATCCTAGCCAGTGGGTCCATGGTGGAACTATTTGAGGAAAACCTAATAAAGAGCTTGGGGAAAATGTTATCACAGATCAATCGGCAAGGGAGAAACCTCCTAAAAGAGGTCAAAAGGCCCACTTTGGTCTAAGGAAGTTTGGTACTATTTTAAGGTCCCATAGATCTTTTGGTCTCATGGACATAATTAAAATCTTTCATTTCATAACATTTTTATAATAAACAAAGTATTCCTTTGAATATTCTTTTTTTTGGGGGGGAAAAGCTTTGAAGTAAAGCGAGTGATATAAAAGTATGAAATGACCATGCAAAAAAAGGGGGGTTAATTTTTCTGAAATTTAGTCAGAGAGAAAAAAGGAAAGAAGAGCCAAGAGAAGCCAATTTTCTGGGAATATTTTTTGAGAAATTAGTTATTTCTTATGCGCTTTTCAAAATTGATCATGTCAAGTTGGTTGCAGATGTATAGCCATTGAAAAAACTTTGTGATTGTAAACAAATTTTCCCTTGTTGATAAATTTGAGAAACCTTGAGTAATTTGTGTAGATCAATGAACTGTGTTATGTCCATTTTCATCTTGAGATATTTTTAAATAGTTATCTATGTGCCTGTTGCAGTCTTACATTAGAAATCCTTTGAAATCACACAACATCTCATCCTCATGACAAGTATTATGGCATTTGTAATTACACTATGAAGAGAGCTTTTATTTCCTAATGTAATAAGCAATTTAAATTCACTTTACTTTCATTTCAGTGATATATATTGTTTTTCAGTTTATGAGTGTATCATGAGTGTTATATAGTAGGAGTTTTATAAAGTTTTAACATGAGTTCTTGTGTTAAAATCTTCAAGAATGTGTGAAGTCGTGTGTCTTTGAGCTTTCATAGATGCACAATTTTATAGTTGAAGGTTCATCTTTAGTATTTGAAGCTATTCATCTTTTTTCCTTGTGGATTTGTTAAAATTTGTTTAAAGTTCTTAGAGATTTGGTATAATCTAGTTTTTCCTACTTAACTTCCCAACCAGAAACTACATATCTAGAGATGAACCATACATGAACTACCCCTGCTTGCACTATCTATTCATAAATGCTAAGAGAATTCATTGATTTACCCTTCCCTTACCTCAATATGTAGGAGCAATTAGTTTTTACCACTTCCTTTAGTAACCTAGATCTCATATTTACTATTTGAAGCTATTCATATTTTTGCCTTGTTGATCTGTTAAAATTTGTTTAAAGTTCCTAGAGATTTGGTATAATCAAATTTTTCCTTCTCAACTTCCCAACCATAAACTACATATCTAGAGATGAACCATACATGAACTACCCACTGCTTGCACTATCTGTTCATAAATTCTGATGAGAATTCATGTTGATTTACCCATCCCTTACCTCAATATGCAGGACCAATCAATTTTTACCACTACCTTTAGTACCCTAGATCTTGTCCAGAAGGTTTCTTTGTCCTCTAAAGTGACAAATTGTGAGATTTAGACTATGTTGTATTGACCGTACCTTTTGAAGGATCTCCTATCAATTTTGTGAAAGGAAAGAAAAATACTACTACAAATTTATAGACTGCCATCCACCAATATGGGTTAAAAAATGGGTCCTCTCACCCTGGTTGAAGGCACAACCTAAAGTAGCCAAGGTAGGTCAAACCCTGTACATGGTGCTATCCAGTTCTTCCATGCCTGAGTGAATGAAGACTCAGTATAAATCCTTCCCCTTCTATAAAATGACTCACACTCTAATATATGCCTGCCTCCAAGCATCTTGTTTGAACTATGATGTTGCTCAATCGCAAAGGGAGAATCAATTTTGTTACCAACACCGATCTTACGCCATTACCTGGGGAATTATTTTTACAGATGCATACACATACCGACCCTGGTAATAGTTTCTTACATGATTTAAGTACAATTACATTTTTTAAACATCATCATTTACTGAGATTGCTAAGATTTGTGCAAGATCACAAGTTCATTGTGGAGTATTTCTAGTTTCTAGCATTTATTGTACTAAATTTGCATCTTATAGTGATAAATGTGGGTAAAGGAAGGTCAGATCTTCTAAGATTTACAGAAATTAACTATTGATAGATATTTGACAAACTACTTATAGTGAATTTTCACATCTAAGGTGAGATTCCTTGGTGGTGACTCTAAATTGGTTTAAAATTTTGATGATTACCAGTTTCTTAACCTGTGTTAGGTGAAATCTTTCATTAATATTTGTAAAGCTAGAGGGAAGAAGGTATTTCTTCACTAGGGATCCTACTAAAAAGTTATTTCCAAAAATAGGAAAAGTAAATTCGGAACGGAAAACAAGTCTAGAAATTGGTTGGAAAATAAGAATCAGAAGGAGATATCAGTTTTGAAAGGTGATCAATCTATGGTTGAAGATTACCATATGTCTTCAATTGATTCTGAAACAAGTAGTCCTCGTGTAAATTTAAATTCCCCTACTAGAGAGGGGCCATCATTTGTGTCTGAAAAGTGTGTCTCTCAGTTTTTCATTTCTTCATCTAAGGTTGATAGGGTTTTCCAATAAACTGAGTCATTAGAGGATATTTACTTTGATAGTTGTATACTCCTGTGCCCTAGAGACCCCTCGTCCCTTATCATTTTGATTCTCCTACAAGATCACCTCCTCAAGGTGATGTGGCTCAGCCTCCACCTAGACCTCCTTTTGTTGTCAATAATTTTGGACCAATAAAATTCAAGAGGTATGGTTAGATATCCTAATATGGTGCCACAAGATGTCAGAAATAGGTTTCCAAAATTTCAAGGGAATAACACCATCACTGGTGACCAGCATTTAAGAATTTTTATCAATATGATGGAATATTTTTGAGATTGAGTTTGAAGATGTGTATATAAATTTTTTCATTCATACTCTTGAATAGGATGCATTCATGTGATTGGTATAAGGATTTACTAGATAATTCAATAGATTCATGTATCTGAGATGAAAAAAAAATTATAGACTGCAATATGGGGATAATAATGATCCCAAGTTCCTTCTATCTGAGTTTGAAAATATAAAGAAGAACCCAAATGAATATGTCTAGGATTTTAATACTAGGTTCAACAAGACCTTGAATAGGATACCTATAATCCTAAGGGCCGAGTGATGAGTCATGTTTGATAAAATATTCTGATGCTTTTGATAAAAAGGTTGCTTAATACTTGAGAGATAAGAACCCAGGAACATTGATGACAGGATTTCACCATGGCCTTCCAAATAGAAAATAACATCAAAGTAGTTAGAAATCATCCTAAGAGAGATGGTGTCAAGTTGATCAAATCCTGAGAGGCCTCAGTCAAACAAATTTGTGCATATAGAAGAGTTTTGTGAAGAATTTTTCCAGAGTCAGTTAAAGAGATATCCTACAAACTGGCCAGAGTAGAAAAAGGGATAGAACAGAGTTCCCAGAGTTAGCACAAGCCACACGGTCAAGAGAGATATTTGGAAATCATTCTAGAGGTGATCACAGACTAGATGACAGAGAGAAGGGGCCCATGGAATTAGGAAATAAATAGCCTCAACCCAAGTATAATAGATTTGTCCCTGATCCTTTGAATGATAGGATTGCTATCGTTAGAAGAGGTCAGTTTTATTGAGTGGTGTGATAGGTGTTTCTTACCACATTCCCCATCTGATGTAGATAAGGAAGTTGAGGAAAACAAATGATGATGAGGCATATGGTGACTGTGTGTATGATTGAGTGCCCAGGGAACTCATAGTAAGGGGCAACATCAACTGAATTGATAAGTGTCGGAACTATTGAAAAATTTCTGGGATTGTGTTCACCATGGGTATTACCTCTTCCTCCTATTAATACTTTTGAAATTGATATGGTGAAATAATTTCATTTAACTAATCATGATTTTGAATACTTAAGGGCCTTGATGATTAAAAAGTATGATGGAGGAATCCCTTCCAAAAAGGACAAGAAACTATTAATGAATGCAGTATTTTCTCAGGAGAAATAATATAACACTAGAAGTAAGGTTATCAAAGGGGAAGGGCCACAAACCAAGCCAAAAATTCTAGTTCTTACCAATATCCCAAAGGAAAACCCGAAGAAAGATACATCTAGCAAAGGCATAATTACCCCAAATAAAACCTGTGCTCCTTCCCATGCCCAAACTCTGAAAACTCCTATACTATTATATGAAATAGTGAATATTCCTCCTAATATTGTCATGCAAAAATATATTCCTTGTGACATAGCCCAAATCTTGAGTTAGATCAAGGTTACTGTTCCCATTTTTGAATTACTCAAGATCCCCAAGCATAGGAAAATGGCATTAGAATATTTGGGATTTAAGGAAGAAAAGATTACTCAGGGAAAAAGTGTAAACAATCTAGAGATTCCTCCTATTATTATAGAATTAGAAGTACCACAAGCATTGGAGGAACTAGGTGAATCACCTGAGATATATTTGGGCACATCTCTAGTTAATTCTCAACTTGATGTGGATCCATTTCATACCACTTTAATTATTGAGGATAGGTTGGTGCATAACTATATGTTTGATTTAGGAGCCTCATGTAATGTAATGCCTCTTGAGGTGATGAATGAGTCAAATATCAAAGTAACAACAAATTTTGGTAAGTATACTGTTATGGATTCAAGATAAGTGCCAGTAATTGGACATGTCAAAGCAATGGTAGTGCAACTAGTAGCTTATCCAGGAAAATGCCTAACCATGAATGTAGTTATTGTGGATTATCCTGCTAAGTGGGGAATGTTGTTGTCTAGAAGATGGGCAGGTAGTGTAGGTGGAAGCATACAAATGGACATGTCATTTACAACTATACAAATTAAGGGAAACCTTGTGAAGTTATATGGTGAGAAGAAAATGATATGCCTTGTTGAGGATCCTAACAATGCTTCTTATGAAGTATTATACACAGACGTTGATGTTGATAACTTTGTGGGTTATGCTAATTTTAAGGAGCATATAATTGATGAGTGCAAATATCCTGAGAAGGTTGGTTTTCCCTAGACTCTGATGTTTGATGGGGCTTGTTATAGATCTAGTAATGGTGTTGGTGTTGTCTTGATATCTCCAAGCCATGAGGAGTTTAAATTTTCTTGTAAACTTAATTTTGAGTGCACAAATAACATTGCAGAGTACAAAGCACTTCTCTTGGGTTTAAGGATTTCTTGGAAGTATGGTGTCAGAGGCATTATTTTGAAAGGGGATTCTAAGTTGATAGTCAAACAAGTTAGAAAGATGTATGTAAAAAAATCAAAGAATGAAGCAATATAAGCATGCAGTTTGGGACTTAATTGAAATGTTTGATTCTTTTAATATAATACACCATGATAGGAAATAAAATACTATAGCAGAAAAACTGGTAGTGTTGGGATCAAGGTTTGAGAATTTTATAGTATCCACCTATTGTGAATATCATATTGAAATATTAACTAGGTTGTCTGTCCCTGATAATATCAAGCATTGGTAAGTTTTTGAAGATGATGCCCAGGTCCAAAGGTTTTTTTAAAATAAAGGAGAATTTACCAATAAAATTATGGACTAGGAACCAATGGTTTGTGCAAATGACAGAAAAGAGACCCTATTTGATAAATACATTATTAAATTTAAAGCCAATACTATTCCTAGAGGTTTGGTTGCACTACAATCAATTTTTGATAATGGTGATCGCATTGTTAATAGACACATGTCAGCCTCTAGAGATGTTGAAGAACATAACCTAGGAAAAAAGTATAAACCTCAGAAAATATGGTTAGGTAGTAACTTTGATAGAGAGGAAAAGCAAGCATATGCCCAATTGTTAAAAAAGTACCAGGACTGCTTGACATGGTGTTATTCAGAATTGAAACATTTAGGGAAGACCTTTGTCAGCACGAGATACCCCTAGATGTTAATGCCAAGCCATTTAGGCAAAAGAAAATACCAATTAATCCAATCCTTTCCCTAACAATGTAGGAAGATTTGAAAAATTTAAGGGATGGAGGAATCATATAACCTACGAGGTACTCTTCATGGGTGGAAAACTTGGTACCTATTCAAAAGAAGAACGAAGACATAAGATTGTGTGTTGACTTTATAAATTTGAATAAGGCATCAATTAAGGACAACTACCCCTTGCCAAATATGGATAACATGTTACAATTGGTTACAGGTTTAGAATTGTTATCTACTTTGGATGGTTTTTTTTGGCTATAACCCAGTGGTTGTGAAGCAATAAGAGAGAATCAAAACTACTTTCACTACTCCATGGGGTACCTATGTGTACGTGAGAATGTTGTTTGGCCTAATGACTGTTGGAGCCACATTTTAAAGAGAAATGGATGTAGCATTCTAATGATATATAAATGACTTCATTGTTGTGTATTAGGATGATGTGACAATTTTTTGAAGGAAGAGAAGTGATCACATGCATCATTTAGAAAAGATGTTGTTAAGGTGCAGGGAATATGGTATCTCATTGAACCCTAAGAAATGTCATTTTAGGGTTTAAAAGGCTAAGTTTCTCAGACATACTGTATCAAAAGAAGGGGTCATGATTGATCCTTAGAGAGTGGAAGCCTTTAGCAAAGTTCCTATTCCAAGAACCTGTTGTTGCAAATCAGCAGCACCCCTGGATGCAAATCAGGTTTCTAAGTTGATGTTTCAGGCATCCAGTGTGATTGCACAACATTGAAACCTCTCTCTAAGTGTGGGACTTGTAAAATGAGAGAGGAATCTCCAGATTAGAGGTTGGTTCCTTAAACTCCTCTAATCAGATCTGTTATTTACACAATAGCAGAGGTTTGAATCCTAATCCTACTCTAAATTCCAAGGAGACAGAGATAGAAAGTGCAAAAATTGAAACTAAACTAATAGGTGATACACCAAAGGAGTGGTGAACACTTCTTGTTCATGAAAATTGACACAATTTCATAAAATGCAACATGAAACATCATACACAGGCTGATAAGATGCAATTAGAGGTCTGAAATGAAGCAAGACAATACAAACAAAGGACTGAAAATTGATCACAGAGTCTGCACTGTCATTTTTCACTTTCAAAATCCTTGCATTTGCAACATCAAAGAGGCAGAAACCTGTTACACTCATGAAGAAGGTCTGATACTTGTAAAAATCACTTGTTGAAGGTGAAAGAAGAAGCTTGCTATCCAAAAAAATATTCCACCTCAAAAAATGAGCCAAATTTGGCTTTTACAATGCATGGGTCGAGCCCAGGAGAGAGAAAACATGTAAAAAAACGTGGAAGCCATTCCCCATTGAATGAAGATGAATTAAAATAGCATGGGTGTCCTTACAGACCCATGCCCTGACATTTTTGGCCATGCTGAAGAAGAATGCGACCCATTTTGCATTAAAACTAGTTGTTGAAACGTCATTTCTGGCCATTACCACGTGCCAAAGGAGTTTCTTGATTTTCTCTCTCCAAACTCAACAAAAATGCAAAATTTACCCTGGAATAATGTAGAGAATTTCACCAGCTTTCCATTGATATAAAGAATGTGAAAATTCAAGCTCTGGATCGAAAGATATGGTGATTTGAAAATTTAGGGCAAAAACAGGCCAAAATCGGATCGGCGGGCAAAAAGTTTGAATTTTTACCCATTTGGTCTTTGGAAATTTTTTCAAATTTTCCCCATGCTCCACCACTCTAGGTGCCATGTGGCGGCTTCCTATTGGCCGTGGGCCTCCTAAGGGAAAATTTCCCACAAAAACTCCGCCGAGCCATAACTTGAAAAATATGAGGAGTTAGGAGGAAAACTTTACCTTTCTGGAAAGCTGAGAGAGAGCTCTATCCAATGGTGCCATTTTTAGAAAGATTTGAGTGCCTAAAAATCAAAAATGGAGAATGAGGCACAAGAGAGGTAAGAACACAAGGAGGTAGCCACAAAAATGAGTAGGGGCACATTTTGGATAACAGAACCAAAAAGGGAATTCAATTCTTTTTCGGGTAGATAAATTTTATTAGGAGATTTATTTACAACTTTGTTGAATTGACTATCCCAATCACTAGTATGTTGAAAAAATATCAGAGTATCAAATAAGAAAATTAGTTATTCAAGCCTTTACTAGGATCAAGGAAGCATTTAAAAATGCCCCTATTTTAGCATCTCCTGATTACAAAAAAGGCCTTCCAAATGTTTTCCTTTGCTTTTGAGAATACCATTGCATCTGTGTTGCTACAAAAGGATGATGAAGGAGCTAAAAGGAAAATTTATTTTTTTAGTAAAGCATTATAAGGGGCAAAGTTGAAGTATACTATTATGGAGAAACAAGACTTTGCTTTTTTTAGAGCCACGAAAATCTTTAGGCCATATATTTTAAGTTCTAAAGTCATAGCTTATGTCCCTCATACTATGGTCAAAGATATCTTGTCAGAAATGGAAATTTCCAATAAGAGATGCTAATGGGAAAATAAGTTGCAGGAATATGATATGGACATCCAAACTACAAAATTGGTTAGAGGTTTGGGCTTGGGAAAGTTAATGACATAAAGCAATCTGCAAAAAATTGAGATAAATGAGGTTAATGAAGAAAGGCTTAATATTCTTGAGAAATTAATAAATTCCAACTGGTGCAGGGATATTATATTTTATCTCAAACATCTGCAATGGCCTGATTATTTAAGAAAAAATGAAAAGAGAGTAGTTAGATTGGCTTCCCAATAATATATCCTCACTGATTATGGGTTGGCTTGGAAAAACCCTGAGGGAGTTCTCTTAAGGTGTATAACTGAGGATGAAGCCCCAAAGTTAATTGTTGACTTTCATGGAGGATTTTGTGGGGGGCATTTCGCGGGAAGAGTGAAAACCCATAAGATCTTAAGGGATGGTTACTGGTGGCCAATAGTTTTTAAGGACAACTTTATTGGTAAGAAAATGTGAGAGCTTCCAACATTTCTCAGGAAGATTAAAAGCTTAAGGATCCCTCATGGTACAGTCTATATCAATTGAAGCCCATTTTAAGCAGTGGGGGATGGAATTCATTGGGGAGATTTTAGATTCTTCAAGTTCAAGCCATTAATGGATATTGGTAGCCACTGACTACTTCACTAAATGGGTAGAGGAAATACCCACTAAGAAAGTAACCCATCAAATTTTCATGGAATTAATTTTAAATCAAATAATTTGTAGGTTTGGAGTGCATGCTAAAATAGTTGCTGACAATGTTATGAGTTTTCAAGCTAAACATTTGGTAGCCATGTGTCAAGAGTATGGGATAAATTTAGCATATGCTTCCAACTACAATCCCTAAGGTAATTGACAAGTAAAATCAAGTAACAAAAATCTATTGAAGATAATTATGAGGACCTTGGAATTAAATAAACAAAAGTGGGTGAGCTATTGAAGTTTTCTATTTGGGCTGACAGAATTACTATTAAAAGAGAAACTAGAAAGAGCCCATTTGAATTGGTATATGGAACTCAGGATCTCCTCCCCTTACATATGCAATTATCTCCTTATCAATTTATCCAATAATAGGAGGATCAAGAGATTAGTCCCTATGATGCTCGTATAAATAAAATTGTTGAATTAGATGAAGAGAGAAGATAACACCATCAAAGAAATGTGAATTTTAGGGAGAAGTTGAACAAATTTTTTAATAAAAAGGTAACCCCAAGAGTTTTCAGTGTGGGAGATCTTGTGATACTATGGGATTACAGACATGAGGATAAGGGAAAACATGGAAAGTTTGACGTATTATGGATGGGCCCTTATTCTATTGACATTAGAATTGGTGAGCATTCCTTTTTCCTAAAATATTTAGATGGAGAAATTCTTGAGTTGCTTATTAATGAGAGGCACTTGAAACATTTCCTTGATTGATTTCTCAAAACTAAGGCATGCATCATTATACAGTGTACCATTTTTGGTTTTGTTTTTTTTTCTACGTTTTTCTATTTCAGTTTGTCCCGGTCCTTGGTGACGGGTTTTTTTGGGTTCTTAGTTTTTTCTTGGAGGGTTGGCTATTGTTACTTTGCTTTGAAGGTCGGTTCTTGACTCCATGGCCAGACGGATTTTTGGCACATGGTCTGTTGTTGTTGCATTATGTTTTTTTCTTACGGCACTTGCAGGGAGTACCCATCCCTGAGTCAGAGCTGGTGTTGGTGCTTAATTGTAATCTCTCCCTTTTTCCTTTAAATTTTTTTAGTCCACCTAGTTTGATGTAATTTTCATCTTCCTGTGTGTATGTGTGTAAATTTTTTCATTCACTAAGGTTTCGTTGTCGTCCTTTTCCTTGGGTGGTGGATCACACTGAGTCTTTCTATTATTTACAATTTTCTATCCATTGTAAAACTTTTGTAGTTGGGAGTGTTCCATGATCATGTCTCATTTGTGTGGCTTTGTTTTGAAAAGGGAGTAAAATTGTAGAAGTAAGCCACTACCCCGCTGACGCCCAGGTAAATCCACATGTTGAGCTAGCATCAAAAGCAAATGTGTAACTTTCTCGGAACCTAGACACGTGGAGGGCTTGCACTTGTTTAGGGACCTACCCCTGAATTTTACCTATGAATTTACACCGAAGAGACACGTGGAGTCTTCCGCTAGCTCTTCCCATGCTTAGAATTTTCAATGGCCAGTGCAACTTTCTCAGACCCTAGGCACATGGAAGGCATGCACTTGCATGGGGACCTACCTCTCAATTTTACTTTTAAAGTTGTGCTAAAGGGACATGTGGAGGTTTCCCCTAGCTCTTTGCATGCTTAGAATTTACAATGGTAGATGCAACTTTCTTGAACACTAGACATGTGGAGGGCATGTGCTTGTTTGGGGACCTGACCCTGAGTTTTACCTTTAAAGTTATGCTGAAGAGACACGTGGAGGCTTCTGCTGGCTCTTCTTTATACTTAGCCAATTCAGGCCTTGAGTGAACAAATCAAAATAAAAAGGGAATGTTTCAGATGACCTGCCAAAAGTGAATACCGGATCTCCCAGTTAGACATAGATGAAATACATCAAAAATAATCACGTTTCGTACACCTGGCCATATGGGATGATGTTCATAAATATCACAAGATAGAGCACAGGATCAACAATTGGGAAGAGAGTGGAGGGAAAAGAGAAAAGGGACAAGCTGGTTTTAGACTTAAACACTTAATCATTGATCATTGTGTCACACTCAGACATCTAGTGGAAAATGGGTGGGATTGAAAGAAGGATGCTTATTGTTGTTTTGTGGACTTACAAAAATCTTTTGACATGGTTCCATGGAAAAAAATGTGGAACATAATGGAGGAGGTAGGATTCCAGCACATTATAGGGCTATCGTTCATAGACTGTATGAGCAAGTGAAAGCTAAAATAAAAACACATGCAGGGTTATCTGAAGGGTTTGGGAGTGATATAAGGGTTAAGCAAGGGTTCCCTCTCTCTCCAACCTTATTTGGACTATACATAGACAAATTAGAAGAGTGGATAAACCAAATTGGAGGTAATGGAGTTCCCCTGGCTAAGTATGTGGTGAAACTCATGTTATATGTGGATGATCTAATTCTAATGGCAGAAACAATCCAAGACCTGAGGATCCACCTTCACACTTTAGAGATTTTCTGCAAAGAGGTAGGAATGTAGGTAAACATTGGAAAAACCAAAATTGTGATTTTTCCTGTAAAGAAGACAAGCCAACAACTCGAATTTCAGTTCAAAGGTGAGCCTTTGGAGATAGTGTCAAAGTATAAATATCTAAGCCTTTATTTTCATAGCAAGATCAAGAGGGACATATGCAGGATGAAATGAATATAAGGTGGATGGAAAGCTCTCTTTGCACTCTAAAATAGGTGTATAAATGCTGATTTATGGGATTGGAAGACCACTAAGGTTCTATTTGGGTTTCTTTTCATTCTAGTGTTTTTGTATGGCTGTGAGGTATGGGCTAGTGGAATGACAAATATAAATTGGAGACAACTAGAGAGAATCCAAAAAAGGCTTATAACACACCAGTTCAGAATCAAGGCTATTGTTCCCTTTGAAACCATCTTGGCTAAAATAGGTTCTTTCCCTTGGAGGCAACAACCATGACCAGGCTCATAGTTTACCTGAAAAAAATTGGAAACATGCAAGCAGGAAGATGACCTAAGGCTGCAATGGATGAAGAGTTATATAGAAGAAAGAACATGTGGATGAAGAAAAACTAAAATGAATGAAAAAATGGGATATCAACTTAAGTGAATTCCCAAATCTTAATAGAGACATAAATAACTATGTAAATGAAAAGTTTAGATTGATGATGTGGCAGAAGAAAACAAGCAGGAAGTGTCGGCATTACATTAATGAGTTTAACCCAACTTGTGACCATGGGGAGAAAGCTTATATAGGGGCTGAAATAAAATGGTGAGAGAAGATCCTCATTGCTTAGCTAAGGACTAGCTCTCACAATATTAGGTGTGAAATAGGGAGGTGGATGATACCCAAGGACCATTGGAAAGAGAGACCTTGTATATTGTTTAATACATGGGCAATTGAGACAGAAGCACACTTTATTCTCCAATGTCCTAAGTTCACTGGTATTCGATCCAAATATGAATAAATCCTAGCCAGTGGGTCCATGGTGGAACTATTTGAGGAAAATGGAATAAAGTGCTAGGGGAAATGTTGTCACAGATCAGTTGAAAGAGGAGTAGCCTCCTAAAAGAGGTCAAAAGGCCCACTTTTGTCTAAGGTGGTTTGGTATTATTTTATGGTCCCATAGATCTGTTGGTCTCGTGGACATGATTAAAATATTTCATTTCATAAAATTTCTATAACGAACAAATTATTCCTTCAAATATTATTGTTTTTGGGGGGGAAAAGCTTTGAAGTAAAGTGAGTGATATAAAATTATGAAAGGGCCATGCAAAAAAAGGGGGGTTATTTTTTCTGAAATTTAGTCAAAGAGAAAAAAGGAAAGAAGAGCCAAGAGAAGCCATTTTTCTGGGATTTTTTTTTGAGAAACCAGTTATTTCTTATGTTCCTTTTAAAATTGATCATGTAAAGCTGGTTGCAGATGTATATCCATTGACAAAACTTTGTGATTGTAAACAAACTTTCCCTTGTTGATCAAATTTGAGAAACCTTGATTAATTTGTGTAGATCAATAAACTGTGTTATGTCCATTTTCATCTTGAGATATTTTTAAATAGTTATCTATGTGTCTGTTGTAGTCTTACATTAGAAATCCTTTGAAAACACAAAAAATATCGTCCTCATAACAAGTATTGTGGCATTTGTAATTACATTATGAAGAGAGCTTTCATTTCATAATGCAATAAGTGATTTAAATTCACTTTACTTTCATTTCAGTGATACAAATGTTTTGTCATTTTATGAGTGTATCATGAGCGTGATATAGTAGGGGTTTTCTAAAGTTTAATTGAGTCTTTAACACGAGTTCTTCTGTTAAAATCTTGAAGAATGTGTGAAGTCGTGTGTCTTTGAGCTTTCGTAGATGCACAATTTTATAGTTGAAGGTTTGTATTTACTATTTAAAGCTATTCATCTTTTTTCCTTGTGGATCTATTAACATTGTTTAAAGTTCCCAAAGATTTGGTATAATCAAATTTGTCCTTCTCAACTTCCCAACCATAAACTACATATCTAGAGATGAACCATACATGAACTACCCCTTCTTGCACTTTCTGTTCATAAATGCTTAAATACTTCATTGATTTACCCATCCCTTACCTCAATATGAAGGATCAATAAGTTTTTACCACTACCTTTAGTAACCTAGATCTTGTCTAGAAGGTTTGTTTTTCCTCTAAAGTGAAAACTTGTGAGAGTTAGACTACGCTGTATTGAGCATACCTTATAAAGATCTCCTATCAATTTTGTGAAAGGAAAGAAAAATACTACAAATCTAGAGATGCCATCCACAAATATGGGTTACAAAATGGGTCCTCTCACCCTTGTTGAAGGAATAACCTAAAGTAGTTAGGGTAGGTCAAACCGTTTTCACGGTGCTATCCATTTCTTCCATGCTTGAGTGAATGAAGAGTCAGCTAAATCCTTCCTTGGCTACAAAATGACTCATATTCTGATTTATCTATCTCTAAGTATCTTTTTCAAACTATGTTGTTGCTCAGTAATAAAGTTTTACTGAAAGGGAAAGGTATGTTCTAATGGGGGGAACAACAATAGTTTGCATTCAAGGCATTGAAGGAGAAACTTAGTACTGCACCTATTCTACATTTTCCTTCATGCGACAAACCATTTCATGCACATGTTGATGTCTCTGGCATTGCCATTGGCACAGTGTTGGCACAACATGGAGAAGATATTATAGATCGTCCTATCTATTTTACTAATAGAAAGTTAACTCCTACAGAATAGAATTACACAACTACAGAGTGTGAAGCTTTGTCAATGATCTATGCACTGCATAAATTCTACTAGGACCTACTTACTACACCATTCATATTTTATACAAATCACATGGCATTAAAGTATTTGGTAAATAAGCCTATTTTACAAGGGTGCATATGTCGATGGGTGATCTTATTTCAAGAATTTGATTTCACAGTTGTGGTAAAACGAAGAAAAAGTAATTCTGGACCAGACCATCTATCAAGAATACAGTTAGGAGAAGAAGAAGAGGAAATTAAGGATACCATGCTAGATGCATAGTTATACAGGTTATAATACATGCCATCAGAACTAGAGGAAATTGATGTATTTCTACACACAGGGATTTCATCAGAAGGAATGAAATCCTTGGAGAAGAAATAGCTTGCTATATGTGCTGCACCTTATATGTTAATCAGTCGTGACTTGTAAAAATTAGGTTGTGGTGAGGTATTACACCATTTTGTATTGGAACATGAGAATATAATCATTATGGAAGAAGCTCATGGTGGAATTTCAGGTGGCCAATATGTAGTTGATGCCACAGTGTGTAAGATTCTACTCACTGGATTATGGTGGGAGAACCTCTATAAAGATTATAAGGAATTGTGCAAGGAATGTGACCATTGTCAATGTCTTGGAAGACCAGGTCAATGAGATGAAATTCCTCTAAGACTTATTACTAGCACATAACCATTTTAGAAATGGGTTATAGATTTTTTGGGTCCTATTTCACTAGCTGCACATAGAACTAGATCACGCTACATTATAACTTGCATAGACTATCTGACAAGATGGGCACAAGAAACACCTACCAAGGACTTTACAATGGCTAAAGTATCCTGATTTCTATGGGAAAATATTATTACAAGGTATGGATGTCATTTGAGTTTGACTAGTGATAGGGGCACACATTTTCTTAATGAGACAATCAGAATTTTATTGGATGAGTTCATGATTGCACACCATAAGACTACACCCTATCATCCTCATGAAAATGGAAATGTTGAAGCTTTCAACAAAAATTTTGGCCAGACATTGTAAAAAATCTGTGATATTGGAAGAAAGGATTGGGATGATAAAGTATCTTCCATAATTTGGGCATATCAAACAACATATAATAGGTAAAACAAAGCAACACCATTTCAGTTAGTTTTTTGCACAAAAGTTGTTCTTCGTATAGAATTTATGTTACCTTCTTTTCATATTGTTTACACTGGAGGTCTAGCTGATGAGAAAGCTTTAGAAGAATGAATTAAAAAGATAATTCAGTTGGATGAGCGATGAGCCATAGCATGTTGGAGTTAGAAGTAAGAAAAGGCTAGGCAGAAGGCACGGCATGACAGAAATATAAGGTACAAGAAGTTTGATATTGAACAAATGGGGCTTCTCTATGATTTTAAGTTCTTACACCATCTAGGAAAACTTAAGGTACATTGCTTGGGGTCATATGTTATCACTTACATCCTTGAAACAAGCGCTTGCCAATTAGAATCCCTGGATGGAACACAACTACCTGAGTACTTCAATGGGAGTAGGCTGAAGCCCTACTATAAATAAGTCTTCTTGGTGTTTGTAATAAGGTAGTATTGTCATTTAGACTAGGTTTTCAATTCTATATTTCCTTACCGTGTTTCCTTCTTTGTTGTTATTTTGTGTCAATTTAGTTGGTGTGCTGTGTAATAAGTGCGCTTGCACGCATGGAGCTAATTACTATATGAAGCATGTTTATGCACAAAGGACTACACATGCTTTTAGTGTGAGGTGGATTGTCAATATTTAGGTACAAAATCATGGGAATTTAAAGGTGAAAGGAACAAGCTACTATGGGTGTTCGTCAAGTCAAAGGATTGCTTCTAAAAAGTGACAAAATATGGAGATAAATGAAGGGACATTATAACGCGAGGTAAGCAGAGGCAATAACAACTACTAGTAGAAGGTGTAGTGATGAGGTACTCATGTGTAAGGAAGCTCATTGAAGAGAAGTCTGTGACTAGAGGGTAAGAATGCTCACTAGAAGGTTGTAGCTTGGGTGTGAAGATGTAACACACTGAAAGGATGGAATTGATAAATTAATGAGAGGATATGTGGTAGCTGAAGGAGAAATGAATGCATCAAAAATGTGAAAATATATATAAGTATGGGATGCGAATTCATTTTTACCATTCCAATTAGTATTATTTTAAAAAGAGCTAAGTGCAAAGAGCTGAGTGATCAAATAGAGGTGTGAGAGGTGTGTAACCAGTCATGACAAAAGAGATCTTTGCATAGAAAGAGCTTGTGTCCCCGGTGGTGAAGGGTGTGAGAAAAGCAAGGTGATAGAGAGGAATGAGGGAATGTGATTTCACCTAGGTCACACTTAATTGAGCTAGGGTTTGATTCGTAAATTATAGAGTTCAAGAGGTAAGTATATACAAAGGATTGCAAGGTAGAAATGGCACCCAAGAAAGCAGTTGCAGCAAGAGTGAAGGGAAAGAAGGTGGTTGAAGAAGAAGAGGAGATGGCTCCTGAAAGTAATTTTTCTGAAATGCAATATCCAGAGGGGGTTATCGTAGGCTAGGAGTGGGACTCTCACATAAGAAAAATAAAGGTGAGTGAGTACAACCACTATACCATAGAGGATAAGAAGGAACTTGATTCCTTTCTGAACATAAAGACAAATAAAATCATAGAGGAAGACATGTCAGTGTATGATGATGCTGGTAAGAAACTCTTGAAGAAGATTTGAGTTTACCAACTATACGAACTCCCTTACATTGGGAAATATAAGCCCTTGTACCAGTGGCTCATGAGTAGAGTGCATGAATATTTTTTCTACTTTGCAGTATGCAAAGCTATAATTTCAGCCACGCTCATCTCCATGATAATGAGATTGAAGGGCACATGAGAAGATTTTTGAGATGATTTAACAGACAAGGCCACAATACTGGAGAGCTGAAAGGAGTTGGGGTACATAAAAGTTCTGTGTGGCGTGGACATTGATAAACTAAAAAAATATCTAGTTGTGCAAGCAGTCGTACATCTCGTTACAAAGATAAATGACCAGGAAAGGTGGTCACAAGCGAAAACCATGTGGCTACACATTTCTAAAAAAATGTTTGAAGGGGTAGTTTATAACATTTCACATTACATTGCAAAAAAAATTGTTGAGGAAGCATGCACATGAGGAAGGATCAGATTTGGAGCTGTTTTGTTATCACTAGTGTTCATGGAGATCGAAGTGCCTAATGGACCAAGAGAGAAGATATGGGAGTATCTCATAGAGAACAAGTCACCTGTAGAACACTTAAAAAAGTAATTGTGTGAAGGATCCATGAAAAAATAGGTCAAGAAAAGGGCTGAAAGTGGTACAATAGACTCCACGTGGCCTTTGAAGAAGAATGGTGCATCCCCAAGGAATTTCCTTTGGTGGTTGGAAAGGCAGTTCAGTTCACTATATACCAGCATTTATGCATAACGCAGTTCACCATAAAGGATAGAGCATGGAGCCCTTGGTGTAATTTACCATATGCCTTCACAATAAGGTACTTCTAGGCATCAATATAGGTTCTTAGATGTGTGATGCCTAATGTTCAATGCAGACAAGGTGGATTGTGACTACCACATGCTAAAGAAGAAATATGTGTATCTAGGGTGGGGTGCATATATTGAAAGGCTCATTTCAGATGTATTGAGCATTAAAATAATAAGTTTAGCTATGGGAGATATTGGGGCAGCACTGGTGTACCTCCAACTAAATCCCAAGTTGGAGAATAACAAGTATATGGAAGATGAGTTCACACTTCTAGGACCACCAAAGGGTAAGCACATGATGGAGAACATCCCAGTTCCTAAGCCCACAAATCCAATTGAATTGGAGGATGAGGAGGATGAGTGCAAGGATAGTGATGGTTTGGAGAATAGAGGTAGAATACATCATACGAATAAGGGTGAAGATAAGCGTACCACTACACCACCTCAGCCACAAGAGGGGGATGATGAGGACTTGGATAAAGTCCAAGGAGAGCATAGATTTAAGAGAGTGTTCAAGAGAACAAGGACCCGAGGTGTTACTCCAAAAATAGTGTGCAAATCACCTAGACTCTCTCCACAGAAGGAGAGAACCATGAAAAGGAGAAGGAAACTGAAGTTGAATGAGGAGGCAGAAGAGTCTGAGGAAAGTGCGCCTAATTCTCCTACACCTCCAGAGAACGTAGAAGAATAAAAGGATGAAGAAATGAATCAAGGAGAAGAGGATGAAAATGGAACAAATGAGACAAGTACAAATAATTCTTAGGACATGGAGGCAAAAGTCCCAAATTTAGAGGCTCAAGTTCCTAAGTAACCAAGGTCTAGAAGAATAATTGGAGAGAACATTCCACTAGCCATGGGTTATGTAGAGGATGCAGGTAAAATTTTCTACGCCCATTTCCAGAGCACATTGTCATAAAAGGATTTATATGGCTGGGAATTAATGGATGAAGATATAGCTACAGTGTGCACAAGGAAGTAGTTATCATGGTCCATGCACACACACATGGATGAGCTAGATTTTGATGTGTGTGAGGAGTCATGTGTATCAAGGAGGTTGAAAAATACACCTCAGGCTAGACACATGACCCTAAAGCCTATTGTCATGTGAGATGAATAGGTAAGCAATGCATTGGTGAAAGTATCAATAAAGGTGGCAAGGCGGAATATGGACAAGGCTGCCACAATTAGGGTGCTCAGGGAAGAGATTAAAAGTAATGATGGAGAAATAGCATGCCTAACACAGGAAAAAGACTTAGCACAGAAGAAGAATTCTGTATTTATCAACATCATAGAGGAAATTGGTGATAACATCATAAGAGCTAGGCCACACTTAGAGCCAAAGGTTACAAAGAAATTTGTTTCAGAAATACACTATGTAGGTGCATTGTTAGACCTAGTGCTTGAAGATGAACCTCTTCTCATGCCAGCGCCAAAGGATCTAGCATAGGAGGAAGAGAAAGAAAAGGATTCATTGATGTGGAATATTGCATTATATGAAGGAATTCTGCAAGCCCTGCAAGAAGAACTGAAGAAAACAGACCAAGCATTGAATATTTACATAGCTCCAGAGGCGCTCATTAACATAAAAAACCCTGGAGGAGAACAATGAGGTCCATAAAGTGATGAAGGATGAAATATTGGGCCACACAGAAAGATTATCAATGGTTAAACAGCAGTGTAAGGCCCTGGCAGTAGTATAAGAAACACACAAGAATTGGTTGGAAGAGCTTGGGAAGCTCATTGCATAAAAGATGATTTACTAGAGGGAAAGATGACTATAATTTCCAGCATTGTGTTGGTCTTGAACAATGAGAAAGGGGAGATGGCGAAAGATGAACTGAAGTCTATTGCTATGGACATTTGAAAAATAGTAGAGGAAGTACTCATTGAGTGGTAGGCTTTGGAGGTTGAAATAAAATAGGAATATCCTGAATTAGTTGTCTAGATTGCAGAAGAACAAACTACATAGTAAAAACATTCTTTCATTCTTTCCATTCTTCTATTCTATACTTCTTTACATTCTTCAATTCTTTACTTCAACTTTAGAGATGACCATTTTTGGGGTGACAATGAAATTAGTATGGGGTAATGTTGATTAGAGAACACTTGACAAAAAGCACACAAGAAGTCCACATGGGAAAAAAAGTCATATTCAAAGACATGAATGGATAGGGAGAACACACGCATGGAACAAAAGTTCAGCTTTTCGGGACTTAGCCATTTTCGCTCATGAAGGTCTATTTTTAGAGATGACATGCAGAGCACAAAAATGAGGTAGAGACATGTGCACAATACATTGGCTATTCTTGGAATATCAGATATAAAGAACTTTAAATGAACACAGGACAGAAATAGATCTATTACCTATCAGTTAACTACCGGTAGTCTATTGTTAGTGCACTTACATGTGTGGCTAGTTTTGTAAAGGTGTGTGGCTAATAATAACATACAACCTATTTTAAGAATGGATAAGTGGTGAAGGGAAAGTCCCCACCCTTATATATATGTATTAAACTATGTAATAGAAGGGATAGGGGGGATATATACAAAGACATGTTGTTAAATTTGTTACGTGCATACTATTGTTATTGTAATGAAGCTTTTGTATACTTATTGCATTGAATATAGTAAAGGATATTGGCTGAATCTAATTGTTAGTTTTGTTTGTATCTGAATCTAGTATGTTTTTGATCTCATCGTGGTTAGTACTTAACTATTTTCTCCCTTAGGGATAGATCTGGTATGCTCTGTGGGATTATGTGTTAGTAATGGAACTATATGTATCTCTTAAGTCCTCGTCATGCTAACATCCTGCAATAACAACCCTAAAGAGGGACCTGGTACCTTTGTGCACTTTGAGTGGGCACTCAATTTAGGTTGAGTGATGTGCCAATGTGTCTAGGGTTTTATTGGATTTGTATCATTGAATTCTAGGCTACATAAATATCATTTTACCACTTGTTCAGATGAATGAGTTACTCAAACATGGACCGTGGAACCATGGAATAAAACCAAAAAGTTTCAAGACTTGTTTTGTCACATCTTGACATCTATGGTGCACTTACTAAAAATAATATTCCTTCCTGCGTAGGGGTATGTTACTTCAGGTAGTCCAACATTTGAAAAGGATACAAAGAAGGTGGTAAACATAGAGGGAGCATCACATGTAAGGTTATCAAAAGGTCATCTCGGCTCACAATTCACACTTACTAAAAATAGTAAGTTACACTCAAAGAGTGGTTTTGGCACAATGGGATGTACAAGGATAATCATTTAGGGGGACATCATTGTTCAAGATCATTCTAGTCATTTTTCATAGGGCATTCAAGATCCATCTTAGTTCATTCAACTTAGAGAACATTCATGAGCTAATTGGAAGGATTTTCATAGTGTGCAAGGAGTTCGAAGATTTAGAGTTTCACTGTATTTCAAGATTTCCATCGATGAGGATCAACGAACTTTATATGGAATGAAATATCCTCTTCTTCTTCTCTCTCTCTTCCTCTCTCCTTCCCCCCCAACTTTCTCCCACTTTCAAGTGTTCTAATTCTTCGTTGGGGTTTGCACTTTTTGATATGCCTTTAAGTCACTTAGAAGTGACTTTATAAACATAATGTAAATTAATTCACCTTGATTTTATAAAAGGGACTTAAATATTTTGTAGGAATATGAATAGCCTAAAGTTATAAATAAGGCATATGGAAGGTTATGAGTAACATGAGGAGCCATGTCTATTCTATAAATTGCAAAGCCAGTCCCATTTTAAAGGGTTGGTCATTAATTTTGTAAGCTCAATAGTGCATTCTACCTTGAGAGAACAAAGGAGATAGCCAAATTCTCCCTTTCCCCCACTCTTTATTTTTCCTCCATTCTCATACTATGTACAACTTGGTTTAAGAAATCAATACAAGAAGAAGGAGTTTTGAGCCTTTTTTGACTTAGGGGTTTATTGAGACTTTGTGATCATAAATTCCATTTGGTCTTATTGCTATGCGTAGAGTTGTTTCCTCGTAATTATAATGCATGTGATAAAACTTCTATATTATGTATGTAGGAATCTGATTTTCTAGCTACAACATTAGTTCTCCTATCTAATTTCTCACTCCCCTTTCCCTCTCTACATATAAAGTCCTCTCTTGTAGGTATCTGTAAGATTTTCCACAAGGTCAGTGGAGTGTCCATGTTGGATCTCTGGTCGAAAGGCCACCATAGAAATACACCTTTTCATGCACATGTATATATGATAGCTACACCAGTTAAGTAGAGGGACTTAGATTCCCAGAGCATTGGTAAGAAATCCACAAGTTTGTCCACCAAACAAATTTTCTCACCAAAATTTTTTGGCACCCACCATGGGGAAGATTTAGCAGCATGTGCACCCAAAATATGACCACAAGGTGTAATTTTTTTAAAACAATCAAATATTAAAAAAAAACAAAAAAAAGAGTTCATGAAGATCCATTACTAAAAGACACACTGCTGATTTCTACATGTGACTTTTCACATTCTACAGTGTCCTTTGGTGTTCCCACTAAATTTTTTTCCAAAAGATGGCTGAAGGAAGATACACCAGGTTGAGCAGGTCGAGAGGTGTTGTTGATTCCAATTTTGAGGCTTTGCAAAATTAGCAAGAACGAATTAGAGATAATCCATACTTATTCTCTCAAGCCTCCTCTTCATCTAGCTCTTCAAAAAGTTCACCTAGAAATCATATCCAAACTTATATTGATACTCCCCCTTCAATTTATCTCATTTTTCAATCACCCTTGAGCATTGAGTTCCCGAAATAAGAATAATTTGAAGAAGAATTTATAGAAGCAAGAGCTGAAGTAGAAGTAGAAATGAAAATGGAAGATGAAGTAGAAAGAACTCAACCCATTGTTTCATGGGGAATAAATACATGACCATTTTCTCTTGAACCTCATGTTCATGATCTACCAAAAATTTCCCACAAGAACTTGCCAAAGTTAAAAGGTGACAAATCACAACATCCTGAAGAACACATCGTTGCCTTCACGACATCATGTGGAAATATTGGTGTCCAATTGAATATGTTGCTGTAATATTGTTCCTAGAGTCCCTCCAAGAAAAACTAGTAGAATGGTTTTACCTCCTACCTTCCCAGCCCATCATGGGTTGGAATTACATCAAGGATTCTTTTAAAGAGAGATTTAAATCAACTAAAGATTGTCAGGACCTCCTGGTGCAGTTGGCTCAAATAGATAAAGGAGAAAATGAAACCATGAGAGACTTCATGGATTATTTCGAATGGTTGCTTCACAGGATACCTGAAGAGGATTCGCCATCTCAAAATAATGTTAAGAGATTCTTCATCAATGATCAACCATTAGAAGTAGGATTTTTGCTACGAATGATCTAAAAATCAATTTTAACTAGAAATTGTGCACACAATTAACTTTGATTTGTATTGATTTTCGACATAAAAAATTGACTATTATATCCTTTTATATTTTTAATAAAATAATTAAAACTGAAAGTACTGTTTAAAATTAGAAGGTATAGAGATGAATCACCAGCAATTTGACACAAGAATTGATGATGGAGTTTGACACTTGTGGCCTACATCTCCAAGTCTGGTTGAATGAGACTAATCTATTAAAATCTTGAATATAAATATTTAAAAATATTTCTACAAGAATATTATCTTATCATCATGTTCCTCTGCCAAAGATAATAGGAGTCAATTTTTACATCACCTCAAAATTCCTTCTCTAGCTCAAGTTATGAGCAAAACAATATCGCAGTCACCTTCCAATGTCCCTTCATATACAACAAAGCCCTATTTATAATGTTTCACACCTCTAGGCACAATGGTTGGGCGCTTATCATTTTACCCAAGCATCCAAGGTTCAAAGCTCTTACATGAGTGCTTTACTTTGCATGTTAGGTGCATTTTATCCCACATTGGGTGGTTGGAGGATAAAGAGGCACTTAAATAGGAGTTGTTTTATAGTTTTAATTGGCTTATGAGCCATTTTCTTTGGCACCAACCTTGGAATGGCTGGGAATATGCTATTTTTGGTGCATTTGGAAGGGATAAATAATGCGTTAGAGTATATATTGGGAGGATAAGGATAATAGTTGGCAAATTTAATTGGAAATTAAATAATGTGGCCAATGTGGAATAATAAATGGGTGTGATAAAATTTTATTATTATTATTTATTATTTTTCCATATTTCCACGTGTCACATTTTCATTGGTCCACTTGGTGAGTGTGCACATGTTTAACCTACATGTGTAGTCCCCAAAAATTTAATAGTGACCTGAAAATTTTGAACGAGCCATAACGTTTACACACGTGCTCTGATTTCTACAAATGAAATATCGTCAGAAAGCTCTAATTTTTCCCTATGTAATGGAACTGACCGAAACTAATTATGAGAATATATTAGATCAATGGTTTCTCTCAGTGAGGATCCTTTGGATCATTCCTCCCCACTAAGAAAATTTTAGACCCCAAAAGTCAACTTAATTGGTGAATAGGTGAGGGTATTTCTCCTTCACATTTCTAGATTTCCATCCATTTCACCTTGTTTGGATGCATGCCTTTGAACCCAACATAAAGATACTCAATGTCACCCCTTCACGAATTTCTTAATTTCCTATCCAAAATGATGTCTTCCTGAAACTCATCAAGATACTCAGGAGAAAAATCATCAATGGAAGGAATTATGTTAGCATCATCATGATCAATAATAATAGGTGGTTCATACAATCTTAAATTCTCAACATTTACAACTGAGTATATTTGCATACATTGAGGTAAATATAACCAGAAAGCGTTGTTACCAATTTTTTCCAATATTAGGAATGGACCATACCACATAGGTTTCAATTTTTTACCTTCAACTGTCAACCTGTCTTTGCTGATGTGAAGCCAAACTGAATCACCAACTTTGAACTTGTTATCAGTTCTATGTTTATCATGTTTGGCTTTGGACTTAGCCTGAATTTTCTCCAATTGTTCACAAACATATTAATGAACCTTTTGTATCCTCTGCATAAATCTTTTAGCCTTATCATGAATCACTTCAAACCATTAACAATAGTTTTATGCCCAAAATATACATCTAGAGGAGAATTAGGCAGATATCCATAACAATTCTCAAATGGAGACTTCAAAGTAGAAGAATGTAAGACACAATTATAAGCATGTTACACATAATAAAGATTTTCATCCCATAATTTTGGATGTTTACCACAATATCCCCTAAGCAAAGTGTACCACTGTGTGGTTTACAACCTTTGTTTGACCATCGGTCTGTGGATGAAAAGTAATTCTTTTTTTCAGTTTTTGTGTCCATTAAGCCCTCTCAATGTTGACCAAAATTCCCCAAGAAATATGGAATCCTAATAAGATATAATTGAAGTAGGCAAACTAAAATGAACCCAAACAAATTGAAAAAATAAGCATGTGCAGTTCCTTCACCAGTTATCTATTTATTACATGGAACCAACACACACATCTTGCCAAATATGTCCACTACCACATAAAACTAATCATGTTTCTTTCATGTAATGGGAAAGCCTCATACAAATTCCATGGAAATACTTTCCCAAGGCCTTATCAGAACATAGGAATGAGGACAGTGTGAAGTCTTAGTTTCCTCTTGCTTGGCTTGCTTATGGCACAAAGAACACATCCTTTAATATATCTGGTTACATGTTCATGCATTCCAGGCTAATAACAATATTTCTGTAAATGTGAAATTGTTTTAGTAACTCCAAAATTCCCTAGAAGTAAGAGAAGTATTTGCTTCCCTAATCATATGCACACGTTCATTATCCGGAATGACAAAGTTTACCAGAATGATATAAAAATCCATCATGACAAATGATAATCTTTTCCCCTACTTGTTTCCCACTTATTAGATCCTCATACACTTCTCTAAAATCAACATCACTAACATATTGCTCCTTATAACTAGCATGAGCTAAAGAAAAATACTATAAAAGTATAGATGCAACAACTAGAGGTCCAGATAGCATTTATGCAACCTTGTTTTGAATACCTTTTTTATACCTTATTACAAGATGAAATTTCTACAAAAACCCCATCCACTTGAAATTTATAGACTCTTGTAACTTGGCTTTTGTTTGTAAGTACTGAAGCGGCTTATGTTCATTATGCATAATTATTTATTTTCCCATTAAATAATTCTTCCACTTTTTAACACTTTAAACCAAAGCATACAACTCTTTATCATAAGTTGGATAGTTGCTTACCACACTTGTAAAGGTTTCTAAATGGTAACATACAATTCATTTCATCTGCATCAAAGCTACCCCCATTGCATAGTCACTATCATCTATCACTATCTCTAATGAATACTGCAAATCTAGAAGTGCCAAGATCATATCAGTACTTATTTTATCATTTAGTGTATCAAAGGATTTCTATGTTATTTTCCTCCCCACTGAAAGACTTGTTTAATACTTTTCAAAACATGCATAGGAAATGCAATATATGAGAAGTTAGAAATGAATTTCCTCTAGAACTGAACTGCACCTAGAAAACTCCTTACTTCTATCACATTAGTGGGTCTAGGCCATTTTACAATAACCTCTATTTTTACAGGATCAATTCTCAATTCTCCATTTCCTACAACATAACCCAACAAAATTAAAGATTTTTTTTCCAAATTCACGTTTTTACATCTTCAAATAAAATTTCTCTCTACTTAATGCATCTAAGAATTTCTGGATATGTTTAACATGTTCATCCCATGAATTACTGAAAACAAGAATATCATCTAAGTAGAAAATAATGAAATCATCAATGAATAGTCTAAATATATCATTCATAACTCTCATGAATGTTGTTGGTGGTGCATTAAAAGGCACAAACTAAAACAAAAGGCATCTAAGTTAACTAATCATCATTCAAATAATCCTTTTTTTGTTTTAAAAGCAATTTTCTAGACATCACCTTCTACAATTCTTACCTGGTGATAACCACTTCTTAAATCTAACTTAGTGAAATAAATTACATTCTTTAATTGATCCAGTAAATCATCTATTCTAGGAAGAGGGTAATGATTCTTTACTGTAATCTTGTTTAAAGCATAAAAATCAACACACATTTTCCAAGTTCCATCCTTCTTAGGAACCAATATAATTGGTGAACCACATGGGGATGTACTTGGACGAATTATACCTTGAGCCAAAAGTTCCATTACCTGTCTCTTGATTTCCTCATTCTCTACTACTGACAATCTATACATTCCAATATTGGGAAGAGGTGCATCCTGAAGCAACTGTATCTCATGTTGAACCCCTCTTTTGGGAGGTAGACCTTGTGGATCCTGAAAAACATCATCAAAATTAGAAAAAAAAATTACCAATTCATTCTTATGTTTCAAATCACAATCCTCAAAAGCCATCTCATGTTATTTCTCTTTTTCTTTAACCACCATGAACATAAAACATTTTCTTGAGTTTATAAGCCTTTTCATTTGACATGTAGTCACCAAGGATAGATTATTCTTTTCATGGTGAGATATAACAATAAACTCAATTCCATCCTTTACAAGAAAATATTTATTTTCTTCCCTATAGAAGATTGCTTTATGATCATACAAATAAGGACTTCCCAAAACCACCCCACAAATATCCAAAGGAACTACATCCAATTCAACCTCATCTATAAACTTGTCTGTAATGGAAAATCTAAAAGTACAAGTTTTAGTTACTTGCAATTTCACATCATCACAAACCCATCCCAATGGATAAGGCTTAGGATGTGGATTAGTTTTGAGTCCTAATTTTTTTACAACCTCCTCAGAAATTAGATTATCTTGGGATCCACTATCAAAAAGAGTATCAATTTTTGTATGCTTTGAAATTACTCTAATGTGGAAAATGATCATTCCTTTTCTTATCATCATGTATAGTTTGTTTACTAGAAGAAGATGCAACATTTGAAGTACTATTGTTGGAAATTGAAAGAGTTGATTTACCTTGAAAACTCATAGTTGTGATCTTGGTTTCATCACCTGAATCAGACCCAAGATCATGAACTGCAGTGTTTGTTTTCTTTTCCTTTCCTTTCTTAACCATCCATTTAGGCTTCGTTTCAGGATGTAATTTCCAACATTTAGACTCATCATGGTTATTTTTACAATGATTACAAAATGGTTTTTCATCTTCCTTCTTAACAATAGAGTTTTTTTTATGCTTACCCTTTCCTTTTCTTTGTTCTTTCAAACCTTTTCCTTCAGATTGCTTATTCTTTTGTTTAAAAGAAGAGGAAGAGCACTCCTTTGTCATTTTCCCTCATGCTTCTAAATGGGTTGCTTGAACACATATTGCATCAATATTAGTAGGACCTAAAACAAGTATCATATGCCTTAGATAACTATGCAATCCACTAATATATTTAGGTAGTGTTTCTTTCATATTTAGGGAAATTCCTAGAATTAGAGCCCTTTTCCTAAATTCTTGTGTGTATTCTTGAAAAATTTGTCCCTTAGTTTTTCTTAATGTTTGCTAATCCATCATAGCTTGTTTCTTATAACCAAGAGGATAAATTGTTGTCCTAAGATTTGAAAGCAAAATCAGACCAAGAAGTGATTTCTATACCTTTGGTTTCTTCCACTTCCTGAAGCTTACTCTCCCACCAAATGAGTGTTGTGCCACCCATCCAAAGAGTTGTCTAAATGAATCCTTGCTTCATCATCAACAATTCTCTGAACCCTACAATATACTTCTATCTACTTGACCAAGTTATCCAACTTCTCTGCATTTAGCTCTCCAGTATACATTGGCAATTAAAACTTGATATCTAAATATAATGAAGGAAAATCAGATTTCAAAGGGTCTATTTTAGGATTATCAGAACTAGAGATTTCTTCTTTCATACCTTCTCTAGTTCCCTTTTCCATTTGTCTATCTTGGTACATTTCTTCCACCATTTCCTTCATCTGTAGGAATGATTGATGAGATTTTTCTTCCTCTCTATCCACCATTGTAGGAATTTGAAACCGTTTAGTACCAATTTTGGGATCTCCTTCAACTAAATCTCCTACACCCTTCTTAGATCGAGACCTTGTTAACATCCAACACACAACTTGCAATCCAAAAAATATTAATCTGAACCAAAAATTAGTCAAAACCAGCTCTGATACCAGTGATCTGAAAATAAAATTTAACTAGCAATTGTGCACACACTTAAATTTTCTTTGTATTGATTTTCGATATAAAAAATTGACTATTATATCCTTTTGTATTTTTAATAAAATAATTAAAACTAAAAGTAATATGTAAAATCAGAAAGTACAGAGATGAATCACTAGCAATTTGACACAAGAATTGATGATGGAGTTTGACACTTGTGGCTTGGGTCTTCGAGTCCAGTTGAATGGGACCGATCTATTAAAATATTGAAAATAAATATTTACAAATATTTATATAATAATATTATCTTTTCATCATGTTCCTCTACCAAAAATAATAGGAGTCACTTTTTACATCACCTCAAAATTCCTTCTCTAGCTCAAGTTATGAGTAAAACAATATCACAGTCACCTTCCAATGTCCCTTCATATACAACAAAGCCCTATTTATAATGTTTCACACCTCCGGGCGCAATGGTTGGGCACCTATCCTTTTACCCAAGTAGCCAAGGTTCAAATCCCTACATGAGCACTTTGAATTTCTCTGTTGGGCACATTTTATCCCACATTGGGTGCTTAGAGGATAAAGAGGGGCTTAAATAGGAATTGTTTTATAATTTGCATTAGCTTATGAGCCATTTTATTAGGTGCCAATCTTGGAATGGCTGGAATATGCTATTTTTGGTGCATTTGGAAGGGATAAATAATGCATTGGAATATATATTGGGAGGATAAGGATAATAGTTGGCAAATTTAATTGGAAATTAAATAATGTGGCCAATGTTGAATAATAAATGGGTGTGGAAAAAATTTTATTATTATTTTTTTACCCATAATTCCATGTGTCACATTTTCATTGGTCCACTTGGTGAACATGCACATTTTCAACCTGCACGTTATGCCTAAAAATTTCCAATTACCCAAAAATTTCAGCGAGCCATAACTTTTGCATACGTGCTCTAATTTCTACAAATGAGATATCGGCAAAAAGGTATAATTTTTCCCTACGCAATGAAACTAACTACAAATAATTCTAAGAAGATATTAGATCGGTATTTCTCAGTGATGATCCTATGGATCAGCGAAGATCCCAACCAAGGAAAATTATAGAAGCATAAAAGATGGCCATTGAACTTGATGATGATCTAATGCTCTCTAGAAAGATCAAGAATCCATCAAAGGGTAAGATCCAACATCCTGGAGATGAGAGAACCAATCCATCATTGCAAAAATTGGCAAATGAAATGGCATCGTTGAAGAGGGAAATATTTGAATGAGTTTCTTCCCAAAGAAGAAACAAAAATCAGACTGCAGGATCACCCTGAAGGCTTTCCTTGGAGGCCCCACCTATCAATGTAAATTGAAGGAGTAAGGAAGATGAAGAGGATCTTGAACAAGAAAGTGAAGGTGGTTACCTAGAAATTTATGAGTTTGAGAATGATACACAAATCAGATTCTATGATTATTTTGTAGGTTATGAATAAGATGAAGAAGATGCACCCATTTTCTCATGTGTGGTATTCACTCATTCTCAGTCTGAGGAAAGAGCACCTCCTGTGGCAACTCTAAAAAATAAAATAATCAGCCGAGGATACCCACTTCCATCTTCCATGAAGTCTTCATTGTTGGAGCCTGACCATGTAGCAAGTAAGAAGATGCCCATAATCCCAAGTAAGTCTTGTGATGTCTCTTCCAAGTATAAATTTAAATTTGCGCCTGTAAAATATAGTACATTGAAAGCTTCTAGAGTACCTTTAAAAATACCATCTATTCCCCAAAACTCTACTTTTGCTTCCAAACGTGTCCTAAATACAAAAGAAATCCCTTCAACCCCATTTTCCACATCTGCTCCCTTTGACTTCATAGAATATGAAAAGAAAGCCAAAGTGCAGATTACTAAAACTAAATATTTGCGGAATCATCCTGAACAATTTGAGAGGTTTCTACGATATATCAGGAGTGGTAGTATAACACACAATGTTGTAACTTCTAGTTATAAAGGCATGTTACCAAACTCACCTACACCTCCCTCACATAATATGCTTTCTCTAAGTACATCAAAGACTGATAAAGTTGAACCTTTATATGTCTCCCTTCTTGTTGGAGAATATGTACTGAACAATGGTATAATATATTCTGGTGCCTCAGACAACATGATGCCTTTGAAGGTCGCCAAGGCTCTCAAAATTACCATGAATCCACCTATCGGCTCTTATTACTCTTTGGAATCAAAAGAGGTCTCACTTGTAGGGAAGGTTAAAGATGCACAGGTGGCTCTCATCAGATTTCCATACAAAAAAGTTTCAACGATGATTTTGGTAGTAGATGTCTCAACCTCATTTAAAATATTGCTGAGTAGAAATTTCTACTAAGACTTGGGAGGAAAAATTCAGATGAATTGGTTTTATGTAACCATACCAGTGAAGGGATACATGGATAAATTTCTTCTTGAGAAGAAGATGAGGTACACGGTATGAGAGTCCGAAAGCCAAAAATCTAACATTTTGTACCAGGGTAGCAGGCAGATGAATCACTTTGTGACAATTGAGGAAGAAGAGGATATTCGCATCTTGATAGGTACATACATGACTTCCCAAATATATTTGTACTTTTAAGAAGCATTGAGGAGATTCGAGTTACAAGAGGGAAGCTCCAAATTGTTAGATGATGTAAACCATGAAGAAGAGGAAATGGTTCTTAACAGATTTCAAATAGAAAAATAAGCTTATGTGTTTATCCATGATGAAGAAATTTTCTCATTCCCATTCGAAGATGAGGAATCCCTTGATCATGTTAGACACAAAGAGACCAAACCATTCTATAATGAACCCTTGAGCAATGGGAAAGAACTATTTGTACAAGGATTGCTAAGAGCCGTAGAAGAAATAGAAGACCCTGAAATCAGTCTTAAACTTTTAATGGAAGCCATGAATATTGAAGACAAGTGTGAAGCTGAATTGGTAACCTTGACTAGTGTGAAGATGGGCTATGTTGAAATAAATCTAAATGAGAAATATGATGTCCCTCTCGAGCCAATGGTTTTTGGATATGGTGATGAAATGGAGATATTTTCTTTCCCATTTGTAGAAGAAGATTCTCTCCATGATGAAGAAATAGAAGCAAGAAGTTTTGAGGCCTTTGAAGCTAAAGTCCCTATGGAAAAAGGAGTGATAAAATGCAATGATTCCCAAGATGATGAGGTAATCCATCAAGATAGTTTCCTTGAGATGAAAAATAAAGATTCTTCAAAGGAATAGAAAGAGGATATGCAAGAAATGATGAAGCATAACTTCGTGCAAGAAATCTTAGATGTAACAGAATTTTCAGAAGACCCCTGAGTTGATTTTTGATCTCTTCACTCGTGTCATGGGCATATAAGACAAGTATGAGGTCACATCCAATCCTTGTATCAGTACTCAATCACTTCACATTGGAGTAAAGGAAAAGGATAAGTCTGAGGTTTCTCATGGAAAATAATTCAATGAGCATAGACTTAGGAAATAAAATAATCTAGAATGTTCAAGAAATTTGAATGAAAATAATACCTGGGGTAGAAATAGCATGTTCAGTGAAGAATCATCTATGTGGATAAACCCGGAATGTAACTGGCACTATGAAACCAATTTCAAAGAGGATGAAGGAAATGGAATTTTCAAGCAAGGACCTGAGCATCAAGAAGATCACATGGACTCACTCCTACCAAGTACACAGACAATTTTGAAATCCCCAAGCTTTCATAAGCAGCCGAGGAGGGGAGGGTACTTTCTGGAACCCGTTAATGGCTTCACGTAACATCATCATTTGGAGTTTCTTCTTCAGAGGTAACTTTTGAGAAATGAAAAGTGCTTCAATGAAAGTGGGTTGTCCCCCACCTTGTACCATAGATGATTTATAGGTGTGTTTTCATTTGTGTTTCATGTGTTTTCTTTCCGTCTTTGTGTGTGTGTGTGTGTGTGTGTGTGTGTGTGTGTGTGTGTGTGTGTGTGTGTGTGTGTGTGTGTGTTTCCTTCTTTGCTCTCTCTCTCTCTCTCTCTCTCTCTCTTATTATAGGTTGTACATGAAAGCACTAGTTAATGAACTATATTGTATAAAATTTATATTATGGATTCCCATGTCATGTCTTCACTATGCTCATTCCATGCCATGTCCTCAAGCTATATTCAGTTGTTGTCATGCAAATGTGCAACAATGAAATTTACAATTTCCAAGCACGACAACGATACCTCTATACCAAAATTTTCTAGTCCTATCATTCCCATGCACCCCAATTATGTCCATTCAGTCCAAGTTACCTCCTAATTAATATTATCTCATCCCCCTAGGTGACTTTAGGAGATCATTTGCAAAGCTATATGAAGTTGTGGGAAGGGATATCATTGGCCTTCCTTGAGCTGGAGAAAGCTCACAGAGAAGAGAAGAAGATCTTGAGTGAATGTGGAGGTGATCCAAAGGTCTTGGGACATCATGGAGATGGTTTAGGAAGATTTTGGTATGTCTTGGAGAAGTTAGGGTAGTTTCTCCAGAATTAGGGTTCACATGCCTAGTCAGTGCACAGGCCAAAAAACCCGATGAGCTTCAGAAGGTGATTTTGGGAGCTCTAGATGGATTTAGAAGTAGAAAAAAACATCTACATTAATATTATTCCAATACCTATATGATTGTGAAATCATATTTTTTACAACACTTTGGCACATAGGATTTACAGGTAGTTTTTCTCAGGAACAAGTGGAGTCTCATATCACAATTCCAATTTTTAAGGGATCAAATGTATGAATCCAGACATGATACCCCCACCATTGGATTAAAATTTCCATTTCCATTCAGTATCATATAAAATCTCACCAATAAATTCCACTAGGAGCTCAAGTTATCATCGTTCCAAGTAGCCCTCTCAAAGGTAGTTCAAGAGTTAGTCAATTTTCAAGAGGACACGTGTCAGCACCAGAATCCTAGTGGGAATTCATGTCCCTGAAGTCCCTAAGGTTAGGTAAAAAAACCTTGGAAAAATTTTCCCAACCCCCATGTGACCTTTGGGACCCTCATTTGACCTCCAGACTTGACAGTTCAGCCCCCAGGTGCATTTTTGGAGCATCCATTCCCTGCCATCAGATCAAGCACCACATGTCAGCTCCAGGACCACCGTGGAATTTTATGTCCCTCATGTCCATGAGGTTAGGGACATCAAATATGGAAAAAAATTCCCATTCCCTATGGGGAGAATTTTGGTCACCCATGTGACCCGCTTCCATCCCCTCGGTGCTTTAAAGCTGATTTTGGAGCACTCATTCCCTACTGTCAGATCGCTACCACATGTCACTATCTTGATCATCATGGAAATTGATATCCCTCACATCCATGAGGTTAGGGAAATTAGGGACAAATTTTTTTGCCCAAATCCAACTCAAAAAATTGAAATGTTTTCTAACTTTTGGTTGCTTCTTGATGTTTCTTGCTGCTTCTCACTACTAGAAGAAAAATACCAAAGAACACCTCACTCCACCATTACCAAAGATTTGACCAGCTCCATCATAGATAATTATCCTTCACTCCATGATGTCACATAGGTATTAGAATAATAATTCATTGAGATAAGAAAATGAAAGGGAGAACCGAGAAGAAGATTAGTGGAAATGTAACATCCTCAGTTTTATACGTTAGAACAAGTAATTTTTTTTTTTTGATAAATGCTTCCTAGTTCTAAATACATAATTTAGAACTCACAAATCAAACAACCATTCTTATAACAGATAACCATATGCAGCTATAATGACTCAGAGTACCTCTGATCTATTCATTCCATGACTCGGTAATCTACCGATCAATTCATGAGTAATAAGAGTTGGCGTTTTTATTTAACACACCACTCTTGCAGTTCTCTTCCCTATTCTGGGATTCAAAATGCTCTGTCTAAGGAACCTATCTAAATAATTGTTACCATTATTCATCAGCATCTCATCCCTTAGACCAGGTGACTTAGGACAACGTAATCAGCAACTTGCGATACTTTGGCCAAAGATTTGAAACATACTACTTATGTCTCGTATTCCTTAATGTCAAACTCGTCAATCTGGAATACATCCTTCACCCCATTCCTCTGTTATGTAGAATGTCTTATACTGACTTCTGTCAGTCCCTCCTATCCCAAGTTATTCACTCGGGAACGGATTAGTAAGGTGACAACGTTATATGGGTGCTCCCGAGGACTAGGGATACGCTGACATACTAGGTCAACCCTAGTTAAACCAGTGTGTCAAGATACCCCGAGTCTCCTAGGAAGCCTTATAACGTGACCACATTCCTAATCAGTCCCAGAGTAACTTGTTCAAGTTAAAGGTGTAAATCTTAATGATCAATGCAAAGGGTGTCGTCATAAGTCACCTGCATTGTTGTATCTTCGAGGAGATCCTAATCTTCTCGAAGGTACAACCCTGCAGTTGACTTGTTTCGTCAACCTTTAAATCCACCTCGAAAATATATACTTATTAAAAAGTGTTACATACGTTGAGTTAAATTATACCATAAGACGCTCCTTTTAAGGGTAGTCTTTCCCAACCCCTGGGTTCCTCACCTTAGAATGACCTTTCTTAATAAAACCCAATACACAAGAGAAGTTATTAAGACTAGAGGTCCCATCAAGGAGTTCATAGAATATACATAATTCTAAATCAATGAAATTGGACAATTACTCCCATCCTTCACATGAGATTGCTAACCAAACCCTTTTTTGGTTTATATCAGTTCTCATAACTGAATTTATATCTTACTTATTAGTATCAAGATATAATGATTAAGAATCCAATTAAACGTTGTCCTGGCTTAATCAAGACTAGGAATTAATAATTTAATCCAGCTTGTTTAGCGTCTTGCTTAGGTTTATTTTTACCCTAGCTTCCAGAAAGACAGTGATCTAAATTTCAATTTAGCTTTAGATAGAACATACTAGAACTGCTAAACAATCATAAGTATTCATTCACATATTCTTGCAAGCTTACATTGATAATCACAAAAGTCTCCAATTTAAACAATAATAACAAGCTCTCAAGATCATTTGATCTAAAGAAGGTCAAACTATCCAGATAAGAATACAAACACATAAGTAACAAATATCTCACTTTATTCCCTTCAGACTAATCAAATACATTTTATGCTTTCATCTTACATGATACAATAATTCAACGGAAAAAGAACATCTTTCCTCATATAGTACATTTAGAGAATCAAGCTGAAATTCATCATAAAACCAAATTAAACAATCTGAACATCCTATCAGATCTGCGTGCTTTTACCACTTACGGCAACCATCTACAAAAATTGTCAACATGGGTCAGTTTGATGAACTGAGCATGATAAGCACTAACTCTTAAAACAATTGCAATCCACCAACTGTTTTCATTAAACAACCTGTTTAAATGAGATCATTTCACCAAACAAGTAAACATATTTCAGACTATGCATTTGTAATACAACCATGACTATAAACGCGTAACTCAAATTATCGTTACTGAATAGTCCTAGATACTTCTCAAATATTTCATCAAAATATTAGGGATCAAGAAGAACGAAAGTATCCAAACCAACTATCCATCTGAATCCTAAGGACAACAAACATCAGATAGATCATTATATTCAACATAATAAAAGGAATATCATAACAAATCATGATTCCATCAATATGTTAAAACAATTCCAATGGTTAGATAAAAATATCAACATATACTTTACAACAGAAGAGAAAGAAAACAAGACATTCATATTTCCTTTCAAACAAGCTCATGACTGTACCGTCTCCTTGAAAGTAAAGCATTCACCTTATATGCATACGAATAAGTCAGACGAGCCACAAGAAGAATCAAAGTTTTGTTAAAATTAAATATAACAAAACTCATGTAGCTTACTAGCAGTACAGTAGCTCTTACACCAAAACAGTGATGAATATCAACCAAACAGACTCCACATGACCTTCCACACGAAGTGACAAACAAGAAGATATTCAATGCCATCACCTGTCGAGGTGCAGTCGACAGCTCCTTAGTTCATTCAAGCTCAAGACTAGATATCCATGCAACAGAAGACGTAATCATGCTCAAACTCGACAACAATCCCTCTCAACAACATACAACTCATTCTAATCCCTACTAGACACTGTAAGGTTTTAGATCCAAGGTCGAAATCAAAAGAACTTCCCCTTTTTATCTCATTCAACAATAGACTCGTTAACATTAAAGCAAATGATGTTTCCCTAAGACTATGCAGAGATATTCATATGAAATCCACGCAGCATGCACAGCCTCAATTAACTGCAATTATTCAGAAAGGAAACATAACATACCATATTCACATTTGAACTCATTCCGAGGTTGAAAATTATGGTAATCACGACCCACTTTTACATAGGCCAATATACAAGATATCTATCTATACTTAAGGAATCCAACAGAGCCAAAAAACAATAAGTGTTCATAATCAGGCTTATATAGAGGCAGATACCTTGGTTACCTTTCAAGGATTTCAACTGAATCTGAACAACAGTATACACGATAAAGCTTCTACAGAAGCCGATATACAAGATAAACATAAGTTAAGGATTCCAACCGTGCCAACAATGGTAATTATTCAAAATCCAGCTTATACAGAAGTTAAATACTGATTTTATAACAAAGAATCCAACTGAGCCTCTACAACATTATTCGCTCAAGTTCACACAAATAGGAAACGTAAAAAGTACACCAACTGAGTCTGTACCAAAAATTCATTACAAAAAGAAGGTATTCATTACAAGATAACAAAATTCGTATTACTAGTTACCCCTCCAGGACTCCGACAGAATCATGCTACCAGTATTCACATATATGACTTATACAGTAGTCCATAATATACGAACCAATCCAAGGACTCCACAGAGTCATCTTGTAAATAAATAAATATAATGCAAACCATCAATGGGTTAAATTCCGTAATTGCAACACAAGGGAGGGAAAAATAACTTCTACAGGGTCACATTAAATACTGTAACCCAGCCAGTTATCCGTTCAACATAACCTAAGTATCATAGCGAAACCCAAAAAGATTCAGTAACCACCACTTATAATAACCATGACAGAACTTACAAAGAAGTCCAATTAAACTAAACATTCAAACAAAAGTCCATCAGTATCCTTTCCGACAAGTATCAACAACAAGCATCAACAACAAGTATCAACAACAAGTATCAACTGTGGCCTGAACCCAACAGGGGAACAATTCATGGGCTCTCACAAAGCAGGTCTAGTATACTTTCTTGCATGCATTTCACAAACTTTAGCCGGAATGCAAAACACAATGAAATAGTGCAACAGTTTGAAACACAATACACACCCATCAAGGGTTAAATTGAAAAATCGAACCAGCAAGAAGATACAGTAACAAAAATCACACAAAGCTACCATAAAAACCATCTGAACCCAAAAATCATCTGAATAGAGTTCTTCTAATGAAATCATTTGAAAGAGAGCAAGATTTTTAAAGGTTAGGGCCTAACATGCCTGGTTATTTGCTTAAAAATCTGAAGAAGACCACTGAAAGAGCTCGAGCCTTCTCCTCTTTTTCCAAGTTAGATTCACCAACAAAAATTTGTTATTTTCATGACTTATAAATTTTCCTTGTCAGAGAAAAGAGTTAGTTACACTCATCTTTGCCATGCAACTCTAAGAAGACTAGTGCAAAGAACCAGTGATAAGACAGAGGGAAAACCAGAGCGCATGAAAAACCAAACAAACTGTCAATTTTCCATCTTGCATGCCTTCCCGTGAAACCCGAGCTCGAAGACCGAGTTCATAAATGGCATTTAATCCAAATTTCCTGCTCAATTTCCATTGCCACCAACCGCCATAGTTGGCGATGGATAAAACCAGTTCGAAGACCATTTCCAACTTTGGCGACTGGCCACGTCGGCTCTAGCTAGCCATTTAAAACTTCTACCAAATTACCTGTCCTTCATACTTATCCATCCATTTAATGCCATAGAAACTTCCGCCCATTGTTCGCATCCTTCCATAGGTCCCCTTTCTTCCTTGTTCATTAGTTAGGTTAGTAACTTAGGTTAGGATTTAAGATAACACTTAGTCTAACCTCATAGCACATAGTTACTAACTTAGAACATTAGCTTATAGCCTAGGCATAGGTTAGATTAACACTAATCTAACCCCTAGGTTATAGTTTAGTTTTAGGTTACTAACCTTAATAAATCCAGTTTAGGTCTAACATTTCAAATGCTCAGAAAAAGAACCTACAACATACATTCACGAACAGGGTTCACTCCTGCACTACCAATAGGCTAGTGGAAATAAATGTATCTGAATTTATTACCTGGTCCACGATCAAGACCTTCCTGATATTACGATATCGGGAACCAATTCATTTAACACGATCAGCCTGAGTTAGACTCCAAAATAGCTTAGTCAATGCATCCAGACCTTGCAACCTGCGTAAGGTCTATAATTTTAATTCATCCTGAATAAACTTAAAGCATCACTTGGATCAATACCACTAATCCAAGGATAGGTCTTATAGATGGATAACTCCATAATTCATTCCGAGATCAGATTAAACTCAGGTGTAAAATGAAAGAAATAAAAGAGTCCAATCATATTCTGACTCAGTCAAAGATCTGTAATTTCAAAGAAGGTACAGTCCATATCAAGCATGACTTCTCAATCAAAGGAACACATCCTTTTTACAAAAGAAATCACATATCAGCACTTGTATGCTCAGGAGGAAGTAACAACAGTCCAGGGTGTTACAGGAAATCCCTATTGCCATAAAATGAAGATTTGAAGATATCTTGCAAACCGGTGCACAGATTGAAAAACCATATGTTGCTGAGTTATTATCTCTTAAAGGAAATTAAAAAATAATATTCAAACCTCCAATTTGTATCAATTAATTCTCACATTGAATAATTTCACTTCCGGCTCCATGAAGAAGAAAGTTCAATTTCCTATCAAACCGGTCGTTGGATAAAAAGTAAAATTTTATGTGAAGCACCAGAAGAAAAAACCTATCACAATGGAATTTATTTCATCTCAAATGGAGAAAAAAACCATACCTGAAAATTTCAAGCTCCATTAATGGTTTCCATGACACAGTAGTGGAAAAAATCATCGATCTACCTCTCCACTTCTCAGGGTTACAGTGGGCAAAATCACACAAAAATTGGTGGGAATGATCATTGAAATCGATTTTTTAGTAATATGTAGGACTGATTTTTCATCATAGTTTTTCCTTGTCATATGAAGAACATCTTTGAAAAAGGCAAAAATATACCTCTTCAACTCTCAAGGTTCTAATGGGTGAAATCGTGTGAAAATTGGAGGGGAAGATCGTTGAAAAATTTAGTTTCACATGAACTAGTTTTTGCACCATGGAGCCCCTATTTTTTAGGGATATGGAGGGCTGTGTTTTTTGTCAGTATTTGGCTCAAGCCATGAAAATATCATTTTCCCACTTGTTTAGATGAAGGATTTATTCAAATGTGGAGTGTGGAACCGTAGAATAAAACCCAAAAGTTTTAAGACTTGTTTTGTCGCATCCTGACATCCGTGGTGCACCTACTAAAAATAGCATGCCTTCCTGTATAGGGGTATGTTACTTCAGGTAATCCAAAATTTGAAGAGGATATGAAGAAGGTGGTAAACACAGAGGGAGCATCACAGGTAAGGTCATTAAAAAGGTCATCTCGACTCGTAATTCATATTTACGAAAAATAGTAAGTTATACTCAAAGACCAGTTTTGGCACAATGGGATGTACAAGGATAATCATTCAGGGGGACATCCTTATTCAGGATTATTCTAGTCATTTTTCACAGGGAATTTGAGATCCACCTTAGTTCATCAACTTGAAGAGCATTCATGAGATAATTGGAAGGATTTTCATAGTGTGTAAGGATTTTGAAGATTCATATTTTTACTGCATTTGGAGCTTTCCATCGATGAGAATCAACGAAATTCATCAAAAATGACATCTCCTCTTCTTTTTCTCTCTCTCTCTCTCCTCTTCCCCCTAAATTTCTCTCACTTTCAAGTGTTCTAATTCTTCATTGGGGTTTGCACTTTTTGATATGCCTTTAAGTCACTTAGAAGTGACTTTAGAAACATAATGTAAATTAATTCACCTTGATTTTATAAAAGGAACTTAAATATTTTGTAGGAATTTGAATATTATAAATTTAGAAATAAGGCATATGGAAGGTCATGAGGAAGATGAGGATTCGTGTCTATTCTATAAAACGTAAATCCATTCCCATTTTAAAGGGTTGGTCATTAATTTTGTAATCTCAAGAGTGAAATCTACCTTGAGAGAACAAAGGAGATAGCCAAATTCTCCCTTTCCCCCACTCTTTTCGTTTCCTCCATTCTCATACTATTTACAACTTGGTTTAAGAAATCAATACAAGAAGGAGTTTTGAGCCTTTTTTGACTAAGGGGTTTATTGAGACTTTGTGATCATAAATTCCATTTGGTCTTCTTGTTATGCATAGATTTTTTTCCTCCTAATTATAATGCATGTGATAAAACTTCTAAATTATGTATGCAGGAATCTGATTTTCTACCTTCAACATTAGTTCTCCTATCTAATTTCTCACTCCCCTTTCCCTCTGTATAGACAAATTCCTCTCTTGTAAGTATCTACAAGCTTTTCTGTAGGGTCAGTGGAGTGCCCCTCTTTAATACTTGGTTGATATTCCACTGCAGAAATCCACCTTTTCATGCACATGCATATATAGAATTTACACCAGTTAAGTAGAGGGACTTAGATTCCCAGCGTGTTGGAAAGAAATCCACAAGTTTGTCCACTCGATAAATTTTCTCGCCAACACTATGTTGACAAGATAAAAGGGAAATGGAAAATGGAAAAAGAAGCCCTTATATCTAAACATGAGGAAGAATTGGAGGAAAAGGACAAAGATATAGAAAGGTTGAAGAAGAAGAAAAAAGAGACAGTCCAGGTCGCCCATGAGATATTAAATACATGCCTCTATCCAATGTTTATGATATTTTATGAAAATAAAATATGTTAGAACTCAAACTCACTCGTATCAATTCTGACATACCATATGATATCAATGTAGCTAGGGGATTCTTTAGGATATATCAGAATAACACTTATGAGTTTCAGCTCTTATTATGTGAACTCGACACATAGAATTATGATCTTGAGTATGATAGGTATTGGATACCAATCCTATACATTGGAGATGTTCAAGTCAAATCCCTTTATTCTTATTTTGTGAATGAGTTGGATAGAGAAACACAAATGGAGGAATAAATGCATTTAGAGAAGTTAAAACCACTGATGGTCAGGGATAAAACTACAAAAACTAGAGAAGTTATAAAACAATATGCAAATTATGTAAAGAAGAAAGTGATCAGAAGGAGAGTATGGAAAATGAGGAAGGTAGAACATGAATAAGTCAGAGACATGATTAAGTACCATGGAATTCATGTTGTATAAGTATGCAAGATGTTCTGGGATGAGATGTCTCCTGAACTGCAAAAGAAATAGATGCACTTTTACCCTAATATAATGCCAACTCTGAGAAGAGTGAATACATACATTGACATTGTTACTGAATGCACAAAAACCTGGCTTCCAATCAACTATAATCCCCTAATATTCCACTTTCTAATACCTCCATGGAAAGGTGACAGATCACTTAATGAAAGGATACACAACAAATTTATGTACAAGTTCATGCTAAATGGTGGTTACTTATTCTCAGAATATGAAGGGAGAGAGACCCTGGTAGATTTTAGGCATTTATGTTATTTTTATTAGAAGGAAATTGAACCACTTAAATGAGGAAATTTAAGAAATTAATCTTGGGGATGTGATGAGTTGTGAAAATTCCCTTTTTAAACAACTCATCCTCTGTATTTTTGTCAAGCCATTGAATCCATGTCCTTGTATTTACCAGTTATACTACTGAACATTATCATCACAACTTGAACTTATGGTATATATACTGATTAATATAGTTATGGATAGTTATCTTTATTTTGTGGTATTTTGTGTGTGTATTTATTCTCTTGATTTCAATAATTTGTTTGAATGATTATTTGTGTGATGCCACTCTTGTTTGTGAGTAAATTGTTATATACAACAACTTGTATATAGCCAGAAGAACTGCCTACAACAAAAGGAATTGTCTGCAACAACCCCTCCGCAACCAAAGAGGATCACCTACAACATATAAGCCATGATTATTAATTTATCTTGGTACATGAGTAATGAATTTTGTGTCATTGAAGAGGCATTACAAACTGGGACATGAAGAACTAGGAGATAACTCTATAATAGATCTGATTATTCATTGCAACTCACTGAAGAGATAATTAATTAGTTAACACGTGATTTAAAGAAATTGTTGGTTACTTGAGTTATGTGTTTGATATATGGACACATGTTAATTAGTTTTGGTGCATGCATTGAATCTCTTTTTTATCTTTTTGAGATATTCCACTTGTTCTACCAAAGATATTTTACTCAATTTTTTGAAACTCCTAGTTGAACTCTTATTCTCACATTTTGATGTAATGGAGTATAAAAGAAAAGGATTAACGCTAGAAATAGGGATCTAGATGGAGAGTGTAGAGAATAGAGGAATTATAGAATATAAGATACATAGATGCAGAGGTTGTTTTTTTCCTAGATGTAACATTTATTCCAATTCAATAAAGGATGTGAGTTATGTTCAGTAGATTTTAGTTACAATCCTTAGGATGGATTAAAACCCTAGGAAGGGTTCACTTTTGGTTTGTTAAACCTCTCCATAGTTTTTTTTCTTTTTTTCATAGCATGATTAGACTAGGAAGTAATTTATCTCTTTATTTGCATTAAGAATTTACAAGATTTTCTTAGTTATAATGTTTAGAAACCATTTTCTTTCAGTTCTGAGTTTTGTTTCAAGCATTTTTCTTTTAAGTATTTTAGTAACAAATATTTCTTTCCATACCTCCTAAATTCTTTATAACCGTGCATACAACATTGGCATTATTAAAAGTTTACATCCCTTGGTTTGATGACTAAATGACCATGAATTAGTGAACAACATATTAATTGCTGCAAGTTAGTTTACACCACCACTTCTAGTTGCTTACAATTGCATGAGACATGTTTCATTATAGCTAGACATTTATATTTGCTACCGGCATGTTGCATATGCAGCTTCTCAGTTACATATGCAACCAACTAGTTCCATATGTAGCTTTTCAGTTACATGTGCAGCTAGTCCATTGAATTTTCATCCTAAACACACAATTCTTTGATGCCCATGCAAAGAAACCTCTCCCAAAAATGTTCCTACACTAAAAATTATGGGTTACATCCATATATATGTTTGTATATGGGTTTGATGGAACTTATCTACCGTTCATCTTCCATTTTGGTCATACAGATGCTCTTCTATGTCATTCCCCACATTCATAATCATTGCATGGTTCTCAATTTTTATTCACTTACGTGACAGTACAATTTTTGCTACTATTTTCCCCAAATTTACATGTTTTCACACATTTTCCAAAAAATCCAAGGCATATTTTGGTGAATTTTTTTGTTATTCTCATGTTTATATTTTAATATATAAGGTTTATGTTTTAAGATATATATGTTTTGTAACAATATACCTTTTGGATTTCTAAAGTTATCATTTTAACTATTTATATTTTAACTTTAAGGGTTGTAGGTGTTTTTTCTTTAGAGATTCTAGTTATATGTTTTAGCTATTTTTCATTAATATCATCACATATATGAGGTTATAATAAAAGGTGGTCAGAAAGAGTCAAGACCCCAAAAATTGCAATAAAAAGGTTAAACAAAAAACTAACACAATATTACATCACAAACAACTAAAAAAGGTGGTTATAGAATTGGGTAGGAGGAGGATAATATTGAGGCAAGAGAGATCCAATGGAAAATGGATCATCATCCAAAGGATCCTGAACAAGCTAACCATCCAATGGAAATCGGGTGATAAGAAGAGCCATAATTCCCCAACTAGGAGGTGGGGGAGTCCACAAATGTCTCTCTTTCCACAAACAATTTCCAATGAGATGGAGTAGTAGTATAGGGATGATCTGTCGATTTCCCTGAGGTGGTGGTGGAATCCACCCCCTACTACTAAGATGTCAAGGTATGGAAACAACCACCTCCTAGGGAGGGAAAATGACTTTGTGTGTGAATCTATCAATGCCTAACATTCGGTAGCGATGAAACGAACTAGAACGGATCTAAAGGCACTTGAATCATTATGTAAGGGGCACTCCCCTAATGTGTGAGAATCTCCTGGAGATTTTGGAACTCAAGAGCCACCTTCTCAACCTATGGTTGAATATGGAGGTAAATAGTAACAAAAACATTAATTCTATCATTACAATTAAATTGAGTAGAAATAATATCATTATTAAAGATAACAACATTTCTAGCTTTCCATAATTAAAAATAATGATATTTTAAAAAAATTGCCACAAAAAAGCAATGTAAGTAGACCATTGAGAAGAATATCCAAATAGAGAAATATTTCAATTAAAAGGCTCAGGATTATATGTCTTGAATAATGAGTGCATCTAGGTCCAATAATCTTGTACAAGGGGGAAAAATCAAAAAATATTCTTGAATATTTCAAGGATATTACAAGCATGATATTAGGATTTACAATGCTAAGATCTTTAATACTTTCACCAATTGAGAGGCCTTGGTAAAGAAGGAAACAAAGAAAATTTGTAATCTTGGGTTCTATCTGGGAATGCCACATCCAATTGAGGAAAAAAAACCATGTTCAAGGTGAATAATTGAGGTTCCATATATAATTGAGCTTTCTAATGGAAAGGGAGAAAGGGGCTAATAAGTTGGTAGAGCAATCCCTGTGTGTAATTCGTAAAATAGGTACTCATGTTCCATCTCCAATATTTCCACCAAGAAATTGGTGGCTTAAAACCTAACTTGTGAAGTATCACATCAAGGAGAAGCTCTTACACTTTGATAATATAAGGGACATCTGAATTAGAAAAACTAAATTTGGCTTTGAGATTTTTTAAAGGAATCCCATCTCTAGAATGTGCTAGGATTTGAATGGAAGAAATTACCTTCCTGAAGAGACGTAAGGATTTAACTCTAGGTGTTTCCACAAAAGGAATGCAATTATCATTCATGATAGGGGACCACCAAATATTATGGTCATTTGAAAGAGAGTCTAGGTCATTAAATCCACTTTATTAACTAGAGTGGCGAATCGCTAATGGCCTCATAGAATTTCATAGGCTGTATGTGAACGTGGCGGGAACAAAATGACAGTTAATTTGGATATGGGACAACATGATCAGGATGGTGTACAAATGTATACTATTCCAACACTTATTTCCATAAGGGACAATATTGAGATACAATTTCAGAAAATAATTTTCCATGCTTCGTGTCCTCCTTCCATAGCTGAACAATCTAATTAGAAGTGAATAGGGAAATGATTGGGGAGGTATCGGGGGGAAAAGATATCAATAGTCGAGTTCCACATTCCACCATTCTCCTTAGGGTTACAACAAACTTCCTAGGCCACATGTTGAAACCACCTGGTGTGTTTAGCACCTCCTGACTACTAATACTGTTGAGGGTAAATTTGGACCAATTTGTAAATAAGGCAGCTTTGGAATGGACCCAATAGTAGAAGATTAGTAAACAGGGGTGGTAAGCAAGAAGCCTTTGGGTTTTGCAAATCCTAGATTTTTTTCGATAAGAAAAGAATTTGTGATCCCGAGGTAGGTTTTTTTTTCTCAACATCGCACTAAGGAGGGGGGTAAAAAGGAAAAGAGAATTCCCAAAAAGTTAAATTGTTCACCATGTTGAAGCCACTTCCAAGAGTATTGCTTAATCCAATTTAGAATGGGAAGAGTTTCTTGCCTTTAGTATAGGGTTTTACTCCATTGCAGGGATGATCCAGATGTTTACAGAAGATGTCATGAAATTCTAATACTTTATTAAAGGAACATAATTTTTGGTTAGCATCACAAAGGAATCAGATGAAAAAATCCCATTGATAAGATGAGTAGAATGACATGAATATAAATTCCATGAATCAACCTTATATTGGGGTTAGTACAAGGTTGTACACATAATATATCATATCTAATCATACATGTAATAAAAGTGGGATATTCTGACCATTCTACCGGAAGAATATACCAAAACAAAGATATATAATCATCAACACTAGATTTAACGTGGTTCACCTAGTGTGGGCTTACATCCACCAAGAACAGCCAATCTATTTCCAAATGCTTTCAAAAAGATATATAATCCTTGAAGATCTACAATCTTCCACGCCTCTCATAGTACAGTAATTTTCTCTCTATCAAGCATCTATCTCCTTCTCTAAGAATTTCCTCTCTCACTAAATATTATTTCAGAAATAATCATCATTTTACAATCATCTTACTTCTAAACCTAGATTTCATGCCTTATATTAGGCATATACAAACTTAGGGCACTTGAACCCAAGCCATGCAATTATAATCAATATAGTCTACTTTAAATGCTAAAATTAGAATCTAATTCCCCATGTTTTTTTTAAATAAAACAGCTCACGCACAAGTAACTGATATTTTGGTTAGATCCTAACTGGATTTTTTGTTCCTCCTTGCTTGACCGGAATGCCAGTCATAGTGACTAATTTCAGAATTCCCTAAATAACTGCTGTCAGTTATATGTTCTTTCCACAAGTTTAACATAAGCATAGCTAAGTTGAAGTAATTGAGGTTCCACAACTCAACAATCTCCTCCCACTTGGAGATAAATTATTACACTATACCTTTACAATGTCATTCTTAGATCCTTTTCTTATATTTGTTTCTTCCTCTTCAAGTCTTAAATTCGAAGACAAATAGAAGTGGATTGTAGCTCCAACTTCTCTTTTGCTAATGGTTTCATTAGAATAGGAGACAAAACATGGTTTTCACTCGTATGAATCTTCTCAAGTTTTTGACTTCTTCCATCCTCCATATACCTGTCATATGAAGTGATATCCTCAACTAAATTTGTTTCATTCTAGAATGAAAAGCTAAGTTATTTGTCAAATAAATGACACTTTGACTTTCACTAAAAAAATTTACAATCATCTTTCTTCTCCTGTCTCCTTCCTAACTCCTGATCATAGAACCGCATGAACCCCTATAAATTCCTGCTCATCATATCATCTCTTTGCATCTCTATCATTCTCTTTAAGTTGTAACATAATACTATGCCTCTGTAGTAGACAAAGCCACAATCTTTTACAATCTTGAAATTAGCTAATTTGTCATCCCACCGTGACTATAAAATCATTATCTAGTAGTGGTTCCTTCATGTACCATCCATGCGAAACTAACCAAATCTCCAATCCATGTCCAAATAACTATGCCCACATAAAAAATATCCGACTTCCCAACCACCATAGCATAACTACATGCAAGATATCCCTCTCAAAGACCTCTCCTGATAATCTTCCATTTACGAGATGCTCTCTACTGATTATCTTTACACTAGATTATCCATAAATTCTACTCCATTACTATCTAAGTCACACCACCTATGCAATGTTTGGTCTTATAACATAAAAAAAAAACCATATCATAACAGAGACTATGACGACTCCCCAACTATAAAAGCAATATTGTACTTGTGTCATGTCTTTGACCCCCTCATGTAAATTAAGGACACTGTCTTTTCTTCTCAATTTTAAGTTTCCTCCATGGTTTAACCACAGCCAATCCTAGGTGTATTAAACCTTAATGGTAGCTCTTGAGATAATAAAATCTGGCATGTTAAACCTTTCTGTTTCCACAGGTTTTTTTGAACCCCCTAAATTTTGAAGCCAATTTGAGTTCAAGTTTTCCCTTTTTTTCTCCTTTTTCTTTACTTTTTTTCCCTTTTTTTCTCTTACATTTTTCCTTTTTTCTTTTTTTTTTTTTTCTTTTTTTTTTTTTTTTTTTTTTTTTTTTTTTTTTTTTTTTTTTTTTTTTTTTTTTCTTTCCTGTTTCTTCTTTTTTCTTTTTTTTTAACGTTTTTTTTTCTTTTTTTTTCGTTTTTCTTCTTTTTATTTTTGTTTTCCCCCTTTCCATTTTTTTCTTTTTTTTTTCCTTTTTCTTTTTTCTTTTTCCTTTTTTTTTTTTCTTTCCTTTTTTTTTTTTTTTTTTTTCTTTTCCTTTTTTTTTTTTTTTTCTTCTCTTTTTTCTTTTTCTCTTTTTTTTTTTTTTTTTGTTTTTTTTCTTTTTTTCTTTTTTTCTTTTTTTTTTTTCTTTTTTTTTTCCTTTTTTTTTTGTTTTTTTTTTTTTCCTTTCCTTTTTTTTTTTTTTTTTCCTTTTTTTTCCCTTTTTTTTTTTTTTTTTTTTTGTTTTTTCCTTCTTGCTACCATTCTTTCATACTTCAAAATTGAAATAAAATGCATCTTTTTTATAGATCGTCGGGAAACACACCAATCCCATGAACCCATAAGAGTGCCTTATATTAGTAATAATCAAATTCTACAAACTCCTAATTCTTCTCCATTAGAAAGTGCTTTAATAATGCCTGTAATTGTCTATTGTTAAACATAGTCATACTACATTAAAGCCAGGCTCAATTGCTACATACTAAAAGATAAAAAATCATTTCATCATATAACGCATTTCAATCTGTTCTACCGGAGAGGTGATTACAAAGTATCTTAGTTGAACCCTGCGCATACTATTAAACAAGCATAAAAAATCAATAATCAACTTTTAACCGGGAGTCCTAAAGCCAGATAGGGGGTATGTGACCTTTATCATGTAAACCATGTACCCTTAAAACAAGGACCCTTAATTGAGATATAAAGATACAATGGTCAATGATTCTTTTTGCGCCTAGAATAACCCGTCATCTGGCATTTATCACACAAAAGATTAATAACCCAACTCCATAAACCTCATGCAAAGGAGACTATACAAACAGCCAACCAGCATTCCTAAGGATCTGAGATTTGTCCCCATTAGACCTTAATTCAACATAAGATGTAATTGATCAGTAAAACTCCAGTCAATTCATAACGTAATTGCCATAACAAAATAATCGCATAGCTAACTTTCAGCCTCGGTAGAGGAGGGACTGCATTAACCACTAAAAGTGCCTAAATAAAGTTCTATATAGGGATTGATTCAGATATAAAAATAAATAAGACTTTCATACTTAAACACACAAACTCAAAAGATAGAACCTCAAGGATCTTCATAGTAACATATAATACAAAATGCCCTTACAGCCTCATTTCCCCATATCTGGATCCAATCCCATATTTTACAACCTACCCTAGTGTCTACTGGGTACCATTTGACTAACATACCCAAGAGGTGTTTGCAGTATATGGAATCATCTGAGTTAACATCTGAATACCATGAAGAAAAATATGTCTTCACATGGGGTACTTAAAGGTACTTATCTATACTCCTATATCCTTGTGTGCAAATCATTTTAAAAACAACATGACTAAAATTTACCCAAAATCCCTTTACGACAAACCAGTTTTTCTGCAATTATTAGTTCCTTTCCTTGTATCTTTATGTCCAACCTCTTCTTCTTTGATCATGTAAACCCACTTGTTCTACAATTTCCGCTTACCTACTGGTAACTTAACCAAATCCTAAATATGGTTTTATTCCAAGGAGTCCATCTCCTCATCCATTCCATGCTCCCACTGCAAAACGTTGGTATTATCCTGCATTGCCCTTGCTTCTTTCAAAATTTCCTAGTTCACCATTATCAGTCAATATAAAATAAGATAGAGAAGGTGTAAATTTTCAAGAGGTTTACTTACCCTTTGTGACCTTCTCAATAATTTTGGGTACAAGGCTCATTCTGGACCTCCGTGGACATTTTTTATCCAATTCTACAGTGACTCGATGCCGGTCAATGTAATAGTGCAAGCGGTTCTAGGCTAACTGATATTGGGTTTGTTCTCATCTTCTGTAACTATACCAATTTTTGACCAATGACCGTTGGGTAGGGTCAACCGATACCTGGTTACTATGTAACCCTATCGGTATTACTTTTAAATGAGAGTTCATTTTATTCACAAACTTCTCAACCGATTCATCCTTGGGTACCAAAATTTGATCTATGTACATTCTCTTTTCATTTCATTCAATTCAATGTCATAATGCCTAATAATTTTAGAATTCTCTAAATCCTGAAAAAATAGAATTTGAAATCACCAGATCCATAATGTAACCAATGAAAGTGCATCTCTTGGATTTTGGCATCCAAATTTTTTCCTATTTTCCTTATCAATATGCACAAAGCTTCTGAACCAAAAAACACTTTAAAGAAAATAAAGATCTACCTCTTTTCTAGTCCAATCTTCCTCTAGTATTCCTCCATCTAGTGAACTTGAAGGCCCCACATTAATCAAATAAATTTAACCACTTATCAATTGCTTATCAACTTGCTTTCTACTCAAAACTGCAAGGGAAATCCAACATTTATCCTCATACTTCTAACACGTTCCATGATTTTCCTGTTCATTCTTTCTACAACACCATTCTCTGTGGTGTTCTTGGAACCGTCCTTTCTCTGTATTCCATTCACTGAACAATAATCATTGAAAAGCCTTGCTACAATATTCACCACCATTTCAGATCTAAGGCACTTTAACTTGAATTTGATTCATTCTCAACAAGGGCTTTCCATCTTTTAAAGTCTCAAAAACATCAGATTTATGTTTAATACAATAAACCCATACCTTTCTTGTAGCATCATCAATGAAAGTAACATAATACCAGGATCCTCTATGAGAAGCTACCGGAGCTGGTCCCCACACATCTGAGTGTACAAGCTCCAATTTTTTCTCCTTCTTAATTGCCCTAACTTTGAGAGAATCTCACTCTCTTTTTCTTTCCAAAACATACAATGCTCACAGAAATCAAGATCTAAATCTTTCAAATCTGATAACTTACCCTTAGCCTTTAAGATCTGCATTCCTTTTTGACTCATATGGCCCAACCGATTATGCCACATGCATGCATCTGAATCTGAAGTAATAATGCAGAAAAGGAATCAGTAACACAGGTAGATAAATATAATGTTCCTACCTTCTTACCTCTTCCCACACAAAAGCACCCTTGGTGACTTTCCAAGAGTCTCCTGTGAATGTAACCATGCAACCAACTTCACCTAGTTTGCCCTGCAGAAATAAGATTCCTCTTGAGGCTTGGCACATGCCTCACATCTTTCAATACCCATGTATTTCCATTCTACAATTTTAGATGAACTTCCCCTTTACCATAATACTGCAAGGTTCATCATCACCCAAATAAACATGCCCAAAATTTCCCTAGACATAATTTCTAAAATAACCCTTATTAGGGGTTGCATGGAAAGAAGCTCCTGAATCTAAAACCCATGATTCTATTCTATTATCTAAAGAAATAATAAGAGCATCTTGCATTACCTCTGCTAAAATTTTCCTCTTTATTTACTCTTTACCTTTGTCTGGGTGTTGGTTCTCTTTATCCTTTGACCAACAATCTTTCTTTGCATGTCCTTTCTTTCCACACATTTCCAACAGGTAATTCCCTTACCTCTGGATTTAGATCTGCCATACCTTGACTTTGATTTCCCATTACTCTTACTCTTGGATCTCTCCTTTTACCTGCCCCTACTTTCTACATTCAAAGCATTCCCAGATAATGATTCCTTTGTACTTTTCCTGAATTTTTCTTCATTCAAGATTATACTAACCACATCATCAAACTTCAAAAATATTATTAGCAGATGTTGTATTACTAACAACCATTACCAAGTTATCCCAACTATCAGCAAAGAACATAAGAATAAAAGTGCTTTCACTTCATCATCAAATGGAATATCAACTGATTTTAACTGATTTACAATAGATCAGAAATCATTCAAATGACTAGATGTAGATCCACCTTCATGCATCTTAGAACTAAATAGTTTCTTCATCAAATAAACTTTATTTGAAGCACTAGGTTTTTCATATAAATTAGCAAGAGATTTCATTAACTCTACCGTAGAAGTCACTTATGTAATATTGGAAGCCACAGATGCTGTCAGGCTCATCTCTTATAGATCCCAAAGCCTTTTCTGTCAAGAATCTTCCATTCTTCATCAGTCATCTTTGTAGGTCTAGAATTTTCATCCAACGGTAAGTACAAATCTCTTGATACAGATAATCCTCAATCTGCATCTTCCATAATTGATAATAATTTCAGCCGTCAAACTTCTCTACCTTGTATTTTTTTCTTTTTCCATTGCTGTAGCTCCCACTCAATAAAAAAACCCTCTGTGAGTAAATCTGTTAACACATAAAACCCTCAAACAAAGCTCTGATACCAGTTGTTGGCGTTAGCAAAAGTTGTAGAGATAATATATCAGATCTAAGCATACATGCAATAAAAGTGGATATTCTACCAGAAGAAAATATATAAAACAAGAGATATAAATCATCAACAACACCAGATTTAACGTGGTTCACACCAGTGTGGCTACTACATCCACCAAGAAACAAGCCAATCTATTATCCAAAGCTTTCAGAAAGATATACAATTGAAGATCTACAATCTTCCACACCTCTTAGATGTACAATAATTTCTTTCTCTCAAGCTTGGTCAAATTGAGTAAAACAAGCTAGAATTGGAAGACTTATGGCCATTGATGGTAAGGTAAGTAGAAACATAAAATAATAAGGTTTACATAGCTTGGAGGAAAAATTCACTCAATCTAAAAGCCAACAACATGGATAATATGAAAGGCCATTCTATTTGATCATAGGCCAATTTAAGCAAAATGGGTGAGGCCCCCAATTTCACAATCCATTTAAGGAACATGCTACCTTCTATTTTTGTTTGCAAAGTAAGATGTGGCAAATCCATGGAGCCCATTCCTTACCTTCCCATACTACAATGATGTTTTGAAGAATGTACCTTCATTTAAAATCCTAATTTTCTGAGTTCCCTATTCTCTAGACTCCAAGATCACTAAAAGAATATGTCAGACCGCAATGCCAAGGACCTTTAGCTTGGGGATTTTTACAGGCATAAGAAACATAAGTACAGTGCTTTCTTCTCTTTTATGAACAAGCCACCATTGTCGACTAAGATCCAAATCACCCATCTTCAATATGAATTTAGTATTACCTTTGTTAATAATTTATAGAAGGGAATGATTAGCTAATGCTTCTTTATAAACTTAAAGCAGATCATGGTCGAAAATGTGTCAGATAGCTTTATAAAATTTAGAAGGGAACCCATCAATACTTGGAGCATTATCATATTCTATGCACTTTAATTAATGTATGGTAATTAGTTTATGATGTCTCTTAGAGTCAAATTTATATAAAATTATGTTTGAGGGATCAAAATAGGATTATTAAAGTGCTTAAGGGTCATAGGAAAGCTTGGAAATTTGAATTTTGAAGCCTTGATGGTATTTTTTTCCATCCATTTTCCATATTTGAATTTATAAGGAAGTTTTGACACATTTTTGGTAATTCTTAGAGGTTTTAGTATTTTTCATGGGATAGGAGGTTTAGAAAAACATAAATAATGTGTGTTAATATATCTTGTGGGTCATGGGAGTTTCTCTTAGTAAATTTTTAATAAAGACCCTAGTGTGGTCTCTTAACTTAATGTATTAGCTCAAAGCTAGTTAGGGTTTAGTTAGAGAAGTTAGTTATGAAGGGAGTATTCGAGTAGAGGAAATCAGTTTTGGGGATTTAATTATCAGAGGAGGAGGATCAGAGAGAAGGTAAGGAACATGTATTTGTATAAAATGACTCAAGATGCCAAACCTCTTGTTTGTTGGTATAACTTTGACTATGTATGTGCTCATAATGAGAAATCTTGTTTTTGTAATGTGAGAAGGATCCTTGATGAGAGATTATAGTTCTCAGATACATAAGCCTAATATCTCCCATTATAATATTGGCAAAAGAGATAAAAATTCATTTTACAAGTATCATGATAAGTGCATACTGATTACAATTTATGAGTAGTATTAAAAGGGGGTAACTGGAGTAATGTCATGTTTGGATTTAATTTCATGTTTGTGAATCTTTTATGTGATATGTCATTTCATGTGAATTTGAGAGGTAACATCTGCAAGCATCTTGGTATTCCATAGGGTTTATAGTCTAAGAAAAGAATTTCATTTCATACTTTGTTTTCAAGTTTGGCTTGATAATGCATAACATAAGTAAGGGGTTATAGCCATGGTTTCTTGACATGAATTATTGGGCTTTGGTAATTGAATTCACTTCAAGGATATCCATGATTATGTGAATAAAATTTGTTGAGTCATCCCAAGTGTGTAGGTTAGTGAGAATAGCTATTGTAGAGGCATATACAGTTTAAGATCCATTACTATAGAAAGCCCTTGGAAAGAGGTATTGTGTAAGTTCTATGATTGATTCATCAAACAAGAAGATGTATAACACGTTTTACAACATGAATAGGAAAGGGAAATGATCTATTTTCTCGAATGCACATGTGGAAAACTTGCAAACCCTCACCTACAGGTTGCACATTCAAGAGGAAGAAGAAATGGTAAGATTTTAAGTGTTTGAAGGCCTAAAACCATTGTACTGGTAAGTTTAGATTTAAGGTAAGCTCTTAAAAACTCTATAGATCCGATTTGGTTCTTTCAGACCAAGTTCAAGGGAATTTATAACCAATATTAACCTCCCAGGTATCTGAGAGGGTTTGCTAAATGAATAGATAGGGTTCACTATTATAAGGCTCAAATAAACAAAATTTTCCTCAAATTTATCAAGAAACCATGCTCACATATTCTAGAGAGGGATTTTGAAATAATATTTATAAACCTAGGGTGCATTTTTATATTTTTATTACAGTTGGAAGAAGACATGTCCACACAGTCTAACACCTAATCTTGAGAGGGTCTTTACAAGGACTAAGAGGTATGGTGAGATTTAATCCTTAAAACTTCACAACCACATCTTTTTTCCTTATACGTTATCAAAACCATAAGTCGTGGCAATGCCCTTGATACCTCCAACAATGGATATATACATTACCACACATGAAGTGTCTCAGACAGTAATAAGGGTATAATGAAGCTAGAAACTACAAATGTGATGTAATAGGGTAATTATATGCTTATAGATTTGGCGCTTGATTAATTTTTAGGATCATCTCAGGTGTCAAATGTGAACTATAAAAGCTTTACAAATCTTTATGGTAGTGTTGTTGCAAATCAGCAACACCCCTGGAAGATGCAAATCATTTATTTTTCTTCTAAGTTGATGTTTCAGGCATCCAGTGTGATTGCACAAAATGAAACCTCTCTCCAAGTGTGGGACTTGTAAAATGATGAGAGAGGAATCTCCAGATAATTAGAGGCTGGTTCCTCAAACTCCTCTGATCAGATCTATTATTTGCACAACTGCAGAGGTTCAGATCCTAATTTTATCTTAATTTGCAAGGAGACAGGGATAAGAAATGTAAAAATTAAAACTAAACTCATAAGGGTGATACACCAAAGGAGTGGTGAGCACTTCTTGCTCATGCAAATTGACACAAATAAGAAATTGCAATATAAAAAATCATGCACAGGTTGATAAGCTGTAAACAAGGGTTTGAAATGGAGCAAACAACACATACAAAGGACTGAAAGCATTCACAAAGCCTGCATTGTGATTTTCAACATCATAATCCTTGTATTCCAACACCAAAGAGGAAGAAAAACCTGTTACAATCCCTGGAAGGTCTGATACTTGCCAAAATCACTTGTTGAAAGTGAAAACAGGAGCTTGCTGTGCAAAAAAAGTGTTCCCCCCTTTGAAAAATGAGCCAAATCCGGCTTTTACAATGCATGGGTCGAGCCCAGCAGAGAGAAAACGTGAAAAAATGTGGGAGCCACTCCCCATTGACCAAAATGCATTAAAAACAACATGGAGGTCCTTACAAACCCATCCCCTGACATTTTTGGCCATGTTGGAGAAGAGTGCGACCCATTTTGCATTAAAATTGGTTGTTGAAATGTTAGTTCTATCCATGGGCACGTACCAGAAGTGTTTTTTGATTTTCTCCCTCCAAACTAAACCAAAATTAAAAATTGACCATGGAATCTTGTAGATCATTTCACCAACTTTCCATTGATATAAAGAACGAGAAAATCCGAGCTTTGGATAGAAAGTTATGGTGATTTGAAGTTTTAGGGAAAAAATAGGCCAAAATCAGATCGCTTTGATATTTTTGACCTGGACACATGGCAAGTTCTAATTGGCTGCGGAACTTGCAAGGGAAAATTTCCCACAAAAAATCTGCCAAGCCATAACTTGAAAAATACATGGAGTTAGGAGGAAATCTTTACCTTTCTAGAAAGTTGAGAAAGAGCTCTATCCAATGGTGTCATTTCCAGAAGGTTTTGAGTGCCTAAAAAGTAAAAATTTATGACTAAGTCACAATAGAAGGAAAGAATGAAAGGGAGTTAGGTACAAAATGAGCAGGGGGCACATTCTAGATAACAATTTTGGTGACTTAGAGGGGTCATCTGCCTACTGGATGAATGATCAATAGCATGAAGCAATCCATTGGGCATGGAGTCATGAGTAGTAGCCTGAAAACTAATCTGAACTTTGAAAACTTCCCTCTGAACCACTTGAATCCCACTGGACATGGAGTTGTTCCCACCAAAATGCCATCAAAATGAACTATGTAAGAGCGAAACCAGCAGCACCAAAACTATGTACAAACTGAAAATCATACAAGCTCCAAATGGAACATGCAGAGTGTGTACAAGCACTTCTTCTATTGAAAGCAAACCTACCTACTCTACTCTAACTGGAAGCAAAGGTGACCTAAATGAACCCTGTAACTGGTTGTGTAAAATAGCTTCCTTTCTTCAAAATTGGCAGCCATGCAAATGATTTGGAGCTGAGTATGGTTGATTAGATGAGTGGAAAATCAACAAGAAGCTGGTCTTCTACCCAAATTAGCAAGGTGTCAACTTAAAAACAAATCCAATACCTCTTTTAGTTGCTCTGCATTTGGATTGGAGAGGTATGACAGCTAATCCTTGGAACTTTGCAGCTCATCCTCATGCTTAGAAGCAAACATGACTGGTTGTGGCTTCTCCTTTGGCTCCAATGAAGCCAAATACCTGATTGGGAAAGGCCTAATCCGTTGAGTAGGCCCATAATTCTGATTTTCAACTCCAAGAATGGAGTTCTCTTGTAGACCTTGAATGGATGGTGTGGAAGCAATGGTAGAACCCTTCTGCCCTTTCTCTTCCTCCAATGAAGGACATGAAAGATTAAAATCTTCCAATCTTGGTTCCAAAGAACTTCTATAAGATGCAAGCTATTGTAAATGAATACTCTCCTCCATGACAGCAGGCTCGTGTGTTTGGAAGATGGATGATGAAAGAGAGAATGGTGGAAACTCAACTGGTTCTTCTTCATCAAAACAGTCCTCCAAATCAGACAGGTAAACTGCCTCATTGCTGTCCTACTGCAAATGTTCAACCTCTCCCATGGCATTATCTTGATCTGCAACTTGATCACCATGGTTTCTTTCATCCTCTAGCATTGAGTTTGAGGGATCAAACTCTTCTTCAGTACTAGAACTTGAGAGAGATGAAGTAGAGAGAAGAACTGAAGGTTCTTATATAACCTACTTTGTGCTCAAAGCCTTTGGATCTGCACTTTTCCTCCCCCATAGCTGGAATGTGCTCCTCTTCTTTTGGATTTGGAGCAGATTCTCCTTCCTCTTGTTATCCCTCATGACTAATTTTTGTAATTTGAATTGGATCATCATTTCCTTCAAATAGGGTGCCAACATGGACACTATATTCTAAACAAATTGATTGTTGATCTACAACTCCTTTTTGCTCTTCTTCTGTTGCAACAAAATCAGTCCTGACCACCATTTGTTCTATAACTCCAACCTCTTCTGAAGGTTTCATCAGAAAAGGGATCTTCTTCATCCCAAATTTAAGAGCCCAACCCTTCAAAATTTGAATTTCTTCAGCCTTGTTTGGCTTCTCTTTTTGCTGTCCTTCATGACTGATTTTTGCAATTTTTTGTGGTGGTGGAGGAGGTAAAACCTCTTATTTCTTTGGAGGAGAGGGTGTTTCATTTAGCTCTTGTTGAGGGGATGACTGTTTGGAATGGAAAAGGATAGAAGAATTGAGATGAGGTGGAAGACTAGGGGGTGGAGAAATGGATTCAACACTTGGGATTGCAGATGGAGAGTTTAAAACTTGACACTACTGAGATAAAACAGATTGGGAAAGAGGAAAAGAAAAGGCATGAGATGGTGTTCTTACCCATTGACAAGGTTTCTGAATACTCCTCTCATACATCTCTATTCCTTTAATCCACTTTGCAAGCAATGGCAGCGTTGTAATCATGAATTCAAGCTTCTCTTGAGGGCTGTAATGCCTTGGGAAAGGTCCTACCCATGGATAGGGTGCTCCACAACCGATTCCAAATGATTTCATTTGTACTTGATCCCTGGATTGCACCATGTTTACCTCCATCTTTTGGATTTTCTCCAACAGACCAGCATCTTGCATCTGATTGTCTTCATTGTATGCACACCCTTGCTCTTGGAAAGCTCCATAGCCAAATTGATTTTGGCATTGCTGCTCATATGGGTATGTATGCTGATTTGGAGGATTTAAAAAACATGTTGGAGGTGGGAGACATTGCTGTTGTTGTAAATGTGAGTTCCATGATGGAAATGAAGTCATGATTGCACAACTTCATGGAATGGAAAAGAATGAAAGAGATGGAAAGAATAATGGATGGAAATGGATGAAAAATAGGTCTGCAACTTCAAGAAATGGGTTGTTGATCAGATGGAGTCACTAGATGTGTTTGCAAGTGCCTCTAAAAGTTGAAATCTTCATAGGAACACACCAACCTGTAAAAGATGAAGTGGAAGACCGTCTAAGGTCCCACCCGGCACGCCAAAACTGTTGTTACAAATCAGCAACACCCCTGGATGCAAATCATGTTTCTAAGTTGATGTTTCAGGCATCCAGTGTGATTGCACAACATTGAAACCTCTCTCCAAGTGTGGGACTTGTAAAATGAGAGAAGAATATCTAGTTTAGAGGCTGGTTCCTCAAACTCCTCTGATCAGATCTATCTATTTGCACAACTGCAGAGGTTTAGATCCTAATTTTATCTTAATTTGCAAGGAGACAGGGATAAGAAATGTAAAAATTAAAACTAAACTGATAAGGGTGATACACCAAAGGAGTGGTGAGCACTTCTTGCTCATGTAAATTGATACAAATCAGAAATTGCAACATAAAACATCATGCACAGGTTGATAAGTTGTAAACAAGGGTTTGAAATGAAGCAAACAACACATATAAAGGACTGAAAGCATTCACAGAGCCTGCATTGTGATTTTCAACATCAAAATCCTTGTACATTCCAACACCAAAGAGGCAGAAAAAACTGTTACAATCCCTGGAAGGTATGATACTTGCCAAAATCACTTGTTGAAAGTGAAAACAGAAGCTTGCTGTGCAAGATAAAGTGTTCCCCCCTTTGAAAAATGAGCCAAATCCGGCTTTTAGAGTGCATGGGTTAAGCCCAAGCAGAGAGAAAAAATGAAAAAACGTGGGAGCCATTCCCCATTGACCAAAATGCATTAAAAACAGCATGTAGGTCCTTACAAACCCATGCCCTGACATTTTTGACCATGTTGGAGAAGAATGCAACCCATTTTGCATTAAAATTGGTTGTTGAAACATGTCAGTTCTATCCATGGGCGTGTACCAGAAGTATTTTTTTATTTTTTCACATCCAAACTGAACCAAAATTCAAAATTTACCATGGAATCTTTTAGATCATTTCACCAGCTTTCCATTGATATAAAGAACGTGAAAATCTGAGCTCTGGATTGAAAGTTATAGCGATTTGAAGTTTTAGGGAAAAAATAGGCCAAAATCGGATCGCTTTGATATTTTTGACCTGGACACATGGCGAGTTCTGATTGGCTGTGGACCTTGCAAGGGAAAATTTCCCACAAAAACTCCGCCGAGCCATAACTTGAAAAATATGTGGAGTTAGGAGGAAATCTTTACCTTTCTAGAAAGTTGAGAAAGAGCTCTATCCAATGGTGTCATTTCCAGAAGGTTTTGAGTGCCTAAAAAGTAAAAATTTATGACTGAGGCACAATAGAAGGAAAGAATGAAAGGGAGTTAGCCACAAAATGAGCAAGGGGCACATTTGGATAACAGGTAGCTAAGGAAGTGAAATTTCATGATTAAAGCAAGCCACCCTATCTTAAGGAACATAAGGGGAGTTTTGTAAGAAGAGAGTAATGGTGAGTTATTGAAGTCATGAATACAATTATTTTTTATTTCTAAAAGTACGGTGACAATGTGAGTAGAGGAAGAGGATTATAAAATTCTAAGGCAAAGCAAGGCCAAGCTTTTATACTTGGAAAAATAGGTCAAGAACAAGAAATATGAGTATCAGTGAGGGTAAGTGAGAAACATGTCATTTTGATGCAATTAGATGAGTTTGGTGAGCAATGTAGTAGAAATTTTAGGTTTGGAGAAGATAAATTGAAGATAATACCTCCTTAGGTCTAAATTTCTCCTATTTCATAGGTTTTAAGCCTTCATAGGCTTGTCTAGATCCTCAAGTGCAGGGTCATTGTGAAAGTTTGTTGCTAGAATATTATTGAGCTTATTGAAAGGAATGAGTTCCTGCTTGGTACTAAATCATTTGGTATCAGAGTGAGGTTAAGAAAGAGGGTAAGGATATTATAAATTTGGTTTTTTGTAGAGAAAACATTGTTTGATTACACAGGTTAGCTATCAAAGAATGTTTGAAGCTATGAAGATGAAGAATGTGAAGGAGTCAAAAATGGAGAAGGAAATATCAGAGTTGAGAAGAGACTTTCACATATTGGAAGCTTTAGAAAATATGTGGTTATAAGTAATAAATGAGTTAAGAAGTCAAGAAAGTAGTGAACTATGTGGATGGAATTTGAAAAGGAGAGTGAAGTTTTGAATCAAGTCACTTGTGAAACAAGCTAGAAGAAGTGAAAGAAATAAAGAAATGAGAGATTATGAAGGCATAATAGGAAGGGAGTTGGTATTTTAACAACATGAGGAAGATAAAAGAGTTCTCATAGTGGAGAACATAGTGAAATAAGAATAATGGAGAATAAGGGAAGTGCAAAATGAAGTTCTTAGAGAAGAATGGTGGATAAGGAGGATGGTGTCCAAGAAAGAGACAATTATTGACAATTTGGTCTTTGATTTTATATTCTAATGTTGTGTTTTCATGTGTGTATATAGGTTTGAAATATTTTGTGAAAAAAATCAAGGAGAAGAAAATAAAAATTACAAATGAAAAGCCAAGAAGAAACTCCTTTGAGTCAAATACACATGATGGAATCAAATATCTACTTATAGGAGCTTATGAGAAAAAGGATGAAGTCCTAAATCCTAATAAAGAATAAAAAGAAGAACATATAGAATTCTATGATGCTTTGGAAAACATACTAGAGAGAAAAGACCGAAAAAAGAGAAAAAAACAAGAAGATGGATGAAAAAAAGGAAAGAGGAAAGGAAAAGGTCATAGAGATGGTATATAATCAAGTATGGGAAGATGAAAATTATGGTTTTCTTAATGCATGTGTTAGTGAATTATTTGGTATATAAGATAGAACAAGGAAAGAAGATTCTAGTTTTTCAAAATCTAAGTTTCAACATGGATATATCATACCTAAATTGATTAAGAAGATAGTTGTGTGTGAACAAGAGACAAAATGTAAGAAATAGGATAATGGGGCTAAGGTATGCAATGGAAAAAAGAGGAAAATGAGGGGGAAAGTTCATGTTTCAGTTTAAGGAAATCATGTAATGGATGTGATCAATAAATGAAGAGTGAAGAAGGTGTATCTAATTACAAATTAACCTATGAACCAAGAGAAAGGACTAAAATTGCAAGAGTTTATCAGCATAAAGAGACAAGAAAACAAATATGGAGAGTCAAAGAGAGAAAATAAGAACAAAGAATCCTAATAGGATCGTGAAAAGAAAGGTAAGCATGATGATTTGAAGGTTTTGGTTAAGGAAGATAAGAATGAGTTATTTTAAGGTGAAAAATAGTTTCTTTCAAACACTAACATGCATAACAAAAGGCTTGTGAATGAGATGCAAGAAGAGGAAGCTAGAATAATGAAGAAATATTAAGATGAAGTGAGGGTAAAGGAAGGGAAAACAAAGTTTATTAAATTGACATGTGATTTCAAGGAAGGAGTAGACCAATAGAGTCCTAAATATGATAAATAAAATGAAAAAAAGAGTGGTATCTTTCTATATGAGAAAATATAAATGATTGAAAGGTTACTTGGGACATGTACATGTTTAAATAAGCCAAGAGAATACATCAACAAACAATAAAATGAAAGAAGAAACATTGGAAAATTTGAACAAGAACCAAACTAAAGAATGTGAAGGAAAGCTACAAGTTCAAGAAAAATTCCAAAGAGGTAAACATGCTAAAAGTCAGGTTTATAAAATTATTTTGAAGGACTCCAAGTAAGAAGAGGTTAAGAGAAAATAAATTAGCACAGCGCAACAAGAAAGAGATGAAATAAATAATGAAGAGGCACATGACAAAGTGCTTATGGACCTAAAGAAATATCTATGGAATAATGAATCATGTGATGAAATTGGTAGAGATGATAAAAAGTAAGATAGAAAACATAGTGCACCTATTGCATGGAGGAAAATATGAAGATGAAGAGAAGAATGCAGGGTTCCAAAGTAACATTGAGGAAGACAAACACCACCTAAAGAGTGATCTAAAATAGAAATCAGTCAAGGAAATCAAGCAATCTATATGTTTTCAACTTCATGAAGGGTGTGAACATACTCTTATAGGTGAAAGAGGAAAAATAAAACAAGATCAAGATATAGCTAAGGGTAGATCAAGTGTAAACTCAAATTATGAAGAAATACCTCATAAATATATCAAAATAACTTATGAATTGAATGAAAAGAAAGAAGATCAAACAAAAATGCGTAAGGTAAATTAACACAAGGAGAGGATGGTCAATCAAATGTCTGATAACAGAGGAATAATATCACTCCAAGAGAGTTGCATAGGCATTAAAGAAGAGCAAGAAAAGGGTGATTATATCAAATGAAAGAAAGAAAGATGGGGAGATCAAGAAGGAGTTCTAGAGGAGGGAGGTTAAGATAACATTCAAGAAAAGACTATGAAATTTATTCAAACCCAAAAAATTTCATCTAATATTGCTCTTAGTGTTGTTTGTGCAGGTAAACTAATAGAAGGGATGAATAAAGAACAAGAGAAAACAAAATTTTTGAGCAAGAAAAATATTCCATCTTCATTTCTTGGAAAAGGAGGACCAAATCAAGGAAAATAATAAGATTTTAAGGCTATGGAAAGTCATATATTGCATCATGAATACCTGGAACAAATTTGGCATCTAGAGAAAGGAAAGAAGAAAATAATACATTGTGTAAACCAAGCCATTTTACAAGCAAAACAATTCATATCTACAACAAAGAAGCAAATAATCAACATGAATACCATCAAAAAGGCATTATACACATGGTATAGAGTCAAAAATCAACCTACTGGAGTCATCTACAACTAGAAAGTTAGGAAGAAGAGTTAATTCTTTGTTCTACAAAATATAAGAGGCAGATTTTCTTGTCCCTTGGGAGTATGATACAGGGGCATAAGTTTATAATGTGTCATAAAGTCAATTTTTTATAAATTTATGTTTGAGGGATCATAATAGGACTATTGAAGTGCTTAAGGGTCATAGGAAAGCTTGGAAATTTTAATTTTGAAGCCTATGTGGTTTTCCATCCATTTTCCATATTTGAATTTATAAGGAAGGTTTGACACCTTTTTGGTAATTATTGGAGGAGTTAGTATTTTTCATGGCATAAGAATTTTAGAAAAGCATGAATAATGTGTGTTAATATATCTTGTGGGTCATGTGAATGTTTCTTATTCAATTTTTGATGAATACCCTAGTGTGGTCTGTTAACTCAATGTATTAGCTCAAATCTAGGTAGGGTTTAGTTAGAGAAGTTAGTTATGAAAGGATTATTCGAGTAGAGGATGTTAGTTTTGGGGATTTCATTCCCAGAGGATGAGGATCAGAGAGGAGGTAAGGAACATGTGTTTGTATAAAATGACTTAAGATGTTAAACCTCTTATTGTTTTGTACAAATTTGACTATGTATGTACTCATAATGAGCAATCTTGTCTTTGTAATGTGAGAAGGATACTTGATGATAGATCATAGTTCTCAGAGACATGAGAAGAAGATATTCCATTATAATATTGGTAAAAGAGATAGAACTTTGTTTTGCAAGTATCATTTTAAGTGCATACTGATTGCTATTTATGAGCATGTATTTAAAATGGATTTCTAATTGTATGATTGTGAATCTTGTATGTGATATTTATTTTCATGTGAAGTTGAGAGGTAATATCTGAGGAGCTTGGTATTCCATGTTTATAGTTCTAAAGAAGATCATACTCTATTTTAGTTTAGCTTTATATTGTGCATAACAGGAAGTAAGGGTTCTAAATGGTTTCTTGACATGAATGATTGGGCTTTGGTAATTGAATCCACTTAAAGGATATCCATGAGGATGTGAATAACATTCATTGACTCGTCCCAAGTGTGAAAGTTAGTGAGAATAGCTACTATAGATGCATGCAGGATTTAAGCTTTGTGACTATAGAAATCACTTGGAAATAGGAATTGGGTAAGTTATATGATTGATTAATCTAAAAATAATATGTTTTACATGTTTTACAACATGAATAGGAAAGGGAAATGACCTATTTTCTTGAATGCACATGTGGAAAACTTGTAAACCCTCACCTACATGTTGCACAGTCTAGAGGAAGAAGAAATGTTAAGATTTTAAGTGTTTGAAGGCCTAGATCCACCGTACGAGTAAGCTTAGCTTGAAGGTAAGATCTTAAATACTATGTTGATCCAATTTTGTTCTTTGAGACCGAGTTCAAGGGAAGTTATAAACATTTTTAAGATCCTGAGTTTCCAGGAGGGTTTGTTAAAGGACTAGCTAGGGTTCACTGTTAGAAGGCTCAAACGAATGAATTTTTCCTCAAATTTCTCAATAAACCATGGTCACATATCCTAGAGAAGGATTTTGAAATAATATTGATAAACCGAGGGTGGAATTTTTTATATTTTAATGATAGTTGGAAGAAGACCTGTTACACAGTCTAAAACCTAATATTGAGAGGTCTTTTACAAAGGAACTAAGAGGTATGTTGAGAGTTAATCCTTGAAGCTTCACAGCCACCTAGATTACTTGAATGGTTACTCAAAACCATAATCCTTGTACCTTGATACCTTAGATAAGGGGATATATACATGATAGAGTGTCTAGAAATACCTAGTAAGGGTCTAGAAAGCTAGAATACAAAAGTGATGTATAGGGAATTATATGTAGAGTTCGAGCTTGAATTTTTAGGAGAATCTCAAGGTGGAAAAAAGTGAACTATAGAAGCTTTAAAATGCTTTTAATTAGATAAGGAAGTGAAATTTCATGATTGGAGAAAGCCACCCTATCTTAAGGAACATAAGGACAGTGTTTAAAGAAGAGAGTAATGGTGAGTTATTGAATTCATGAATGTAATTATCTTTTGTTTCTAATAGTATGGTTAGAATGAGAACAGATGAAGAGGATTAGCAAATGCTAAGGAAAAATAAGGCCAAGCTTGTATACTTGGACAAAGAGGTCAAGAACGAGAAATATGAGTACAAGTGATGTTAAGTTAGCAACTTGTCATTTTGATACAATCAGATGAGTTTGGTGAGTGATTGTTAACCATTTAACCAACCCGAAGGAAGGATGTATGTCAGAATTATGTTTTTTATGAAATCCTTGCATAGTGAATTTTGCTAAAAACAAGAATCCAAAAATTTTCAATTTTTAGACTTCGGGGTTTTTTCCCTTTCGGAGTTTTAAGCTAAATTTCAGAATTGTATTTGATTTTTTCTGAAGTTTGAAACTCCAAAACTCCAAATTTTTGGACTTTCAGGTTTTCAGAATTTCAGAATTTTTCGGCTTCTTTTTGTTTAAATCCAACTTGGACTTCCGAAGTCTGAAATTCCGAAAGTCTGAAAATTCTAATTTTCAGGTTTCAGGTTTTCGGAGTTCTCCAAGTCATTTTAGGATTTTCACTTGATTTTTTCTGAAGTACGAAACTCTGAAAGTATGAATTTTAAGACTTTCAAGTTTTCGAGTTTTGGACTTTTAGTTTCCAATTCATCTTTTTGCTTCCCTTTTTTCCAAAGTCCAAAATCCCAAATTTTCAGAATTTTGAGCATTCGGATTTCAAAAATTCAAAGGTTCTATGTGTGCTTAATTCTCACCTACCTCCGTACAGATCATATTTTTACCATTAATGTTGGGATTTCTATATAAACGTGGATTTTTTACTTTTTATTTTTACCTGAAACATTTTCTCTGACATTTCACTCTCATACTTTTCGGCATCCTTTTCAAGGTATGTTTTTTTTTTGTTTTATTTCCTTTTGGTTTAGGTATTTTCCCCCCTCCTTTTCCCTTTTGGTTTTCTTTTTTTGTTTTCCCTCTTTTGTTCTTGTAGTGTATTTAGTTTTTCACCATGTTTTGTTGTGGAGGTTTCTCCAGGTTTTCAAGTATGAGGATCTTTCTAAGTCCCTCATATTTCCTCCTATTTCTCAAAATCCACTTTGGTTTCTTAACACCTCCTTTTTTCAGTTCCTCCAGAGACCATTCAAAAATTCTTTTCAGAGAATTACTTCAAAATATCACAAGGTGGGAAACTATTTCGAAGGAAATTTCTGGGAAAATTTTTCAAAGTTTTCAGATTTTGGAATTTCAGAGAACTACTGCTTCAGAGATTTCAGTTTTGGGTTTTCAGAGAATTGTGAATTTCAGACTTTTGGGAACCCTGACTTTAGAAAAAGTTTTCAAAGATTTCTTTCAGTGTTTCCTTTTGGAATTTTTCGGTTTGGGTTTTCAGAGTTTTTCTCCTCATGGATTTTCAAATTTCTGTAACATTCAAACTCCTGAAACATAGGTCTGATGTCTACCTCCACTTCAAAGGGGAAAGAAAAGATGAAGTACACATTTCTTGGAGTTGCTCCCCAATCCCGCTTAACCTCTGATTTAGGAAATATTGGGGACACCGATCTCAGATAGATTGATCTTCCCGAGTTCTAGGAAATATTAAAAGCCCCAAATAAAAAGCCATGGATGCAGGCCATCTTTGACAATGTTCTTTCCCTTACCGCTAGTTTTCCCTAATCTGTGTAATGCCTAGATTTTTTCCTAGCTGTAACAGCTCACTATGACGAGGACTCTATGTTGATAAGAGATAGTGACTATAAGGTAGTAATCCGTCTGGACCCAGACTTCTTTGAAGACTTGTTCAAACTTCCAGACGTACAAGATTACGCCACTATCTCACCTGAAAGAGTAGTTGAGCACTGGGATAAAAAGTAGGAAGTATGCTCAAAAGTCATGATGAAGTCCTACCTGACTAATAATTTTTCCAAGTTGCCCAAGACTATACATCAATCATATTTCATTCAAGAGGTCAATGATCTCATTATACTCTTGAGCAGAGTTTCAAGTCTTCCTTCTGCAAAAGAATTCCAAGAATGGATGTTGTTGTACATAGTGACTATCAAGAAGAATGATGAATTTATCTGATGGGGTGAACATATCAGTAGAAAAATTCGCTACCAGTTGGGAAAGGTGGTAGAAACTAAATCCTTCTACATGACATCTTTCCTAGTGTATGTAGCTACTACTATGGGGTATTTTATAGGATTGAACACAATGGGTGTTTGCAGCACATCCCAAATATATAAATTTTATCCCCAGCAAGTTTCCAAGGTCCCCTACTGACAAGTGGGTTCTTCTAGAATTGGTTCGGCAGTTTTTGTATTACCACAATATCCAAAATAAGCGTCACAAGGCAGGAATGCATTTCCCTATTAAAATTGGTAGGTATTCTTGCCCAACAATCCACAAGGCAAGAAACATGGATGCTAAAATGGCTAAGGTAACCCTATGGACCTTCCATCCTCGAACTAAATTTGACTACTGGGGTAAGTTCAGGGAGACAGGGAAGTCTAGTGCTCATATGCCACAATTAGAAGACATATGGATCCATTTTTGAGATGAATTCATCACACGGAAAATGGATTATGAGAGATTAACCCTTGATGAAGTGTGTCAGTTTGGGTTGGCTGATGTGCTAAAGGACTCATAGGATAATGATGAGGTCCTAGATGCATCATACATGGATGATGATGTTTCCAATCAACCACTACCATGGGTTGATTGGTATGTGGAAGAGTGCATAAATACCAAAGAAAGGGTAGGGCCCATTCTAAGGAGAACTTTCAGTTGGTTGACTACCTTAGGAATATCACTCAAAGGTGAAATCAACCTACAAATACAGGGTCTACATCAGCAGTAAACTAACCCACACCCACAAAAGGAAAGAGGTGAACTCACAGGGTTCCTACCATTCCAAAGAAGATCTCATTTGTGGTTGGTGGCTCATCTCTATCTAGATCTGCTGCTCCCAGGATTACAACATCTTAAGTACCAGTCACTGAATTTGTGGAAGTAAGTGATTCCCCTAGTATCAATCAGGATCCATCCCATCTTCCCCTTCCTCCATTATCACTTCCAATATATGTTCCCTCCACATCTTCTACCATTTCCTCTTTCCCATCTCCTTCTATGGCCTAGGGATTCTTGTCACTTCCTTTTTTATCAGCTGGGGAAAATATTGGGTCACCCATCTCCTCCTCACTTCCTTTGACATTCCCATTTTCTTTAGTTTTAACCCCCAGCATTTCTTTGTCAATTCCTATGGTTTTCCTCACACCCACACCTTCCAGCCTTGCCACCTCTTCTCAGATATCAGCTGGCATTTCTAGTGACCTCGTCCTAACTGGTACCTCAGGTATAAGATCTGCTACTCCATCTTCCTCAGCTCTAGCCATACCAAAGTGGTTGTTTAGACAGACTCCCAAATAGAAGAAAAAGGTTCCTATGGGAGATGTGATAGATCTTAGTATTTTGGAGTCCATACCAAAAAGAAAATCCAAGAGACCAAGAACCATATCAAGTCTAACGGTTAATCCATCAAGAGAGCACATGATAGAAGTGGCTACCCCTATTGAGGGGAAAAATAAAGAAACTATCATAGTAGTAGACTACCGGATCTCAAAGTTCTCATTGGGGAAGGTTACTCATGAAGGAACTAAGAAGGATGTACACACTACTCTTGGGGCCCTTTTGGAGAAGTATGACAAAGACAAGGCCACCAAAGATTAGCTTAAGGCCAACGTCGAGTAGCTCACTACACTGCTACATAGAGTAACTTAGCCCACTCCATCCACTGACATCTCAACTACTACGGCCATGACAATTTCTTCTACAATTGATGATATCTCTTATCATGAACTTGAGAAGCTAGGCCAGAAAGGGAGAATAGTGAATGGATGGATGGAGAGGATCTTGTTGGAGGCTAACCCTTTGATCAAAGAAGCTGTGGATATTTATGCTAATTTACAGATTGTAAAAACCACCATCGCTAAGATGGACGAATCTCTCTTCAAAGATAATAATAACTTGAATCTAACCTTGGCAATGTGGAGAGACATAAGAGAGGAAGATTCTAACTTACTTCTGTAGGAAGAGGTGATTGATGATGCCTCTAAATTGTTTGAATATCAGAAGTCTATGGAATTCTGGTGTCAGGTACCACAAGATCTAATTAAGAAATTGGAGGATAAACGGGTAGAGATTACAGATGCCTTTAATGATATCTCTAAAGAGTTTGACAATGCCCACTACAAGTTTTTCAATGAGAATATTGATGCTCTTCTCGAGGACTAGATCAAAGAAAAATTCCAAGACTTGGTGAAGTGGGACGAAGATGTTACGGAAATTTTCAATAGTGACTTCATTGATCAACTGATTATATGCCAGAACTTCATAGGGAGACTAAAGAAAGTCATAAGTAAGCTTCAAAGGTTACTGGCTAGGGTCACAAAAGAGATCAAAATAGCAGACGTGGTAAATCACTATGCATGTGGAACTGGAGATGAAGAAACTCATTTAATTGTCAAGTGTTTCTTCAAATATAGACACCGAATGGCCATATGGGAAGAAGGAAAACAAAAAGATGCAGAGAAAGGAGAGAAGGGAAAACTAGGTCAAAGCTGAGTGGCCATGAAAGAACATATTCAAGCTCTGGAAATGGTCAAGGTTGCAAAGTTGAGTTGGTTAACCCTCTGCAACAAATTTGCTATTTTTATGGGAGCATGTTCCCTTTTATTAATGACATTAATATTTTTAGTTAACTGTTAGTTAAAGGCCCAGCTATAATGGCTCAGCCTAGGAAATTATAAATAGTGGAGTGCTCTCCATTATTCGATATACATATTTTTTGAGAGATTTGGAGAAAAGCTTCTCTTCAAGCTTGGAAGAGTGCTTTCAAATTATTTTTTAAACCTTTTAATTATATTCAAAGTTGTTCCTTGCACTTGAAGATCTGTTTTATTGTGTTTAATGATTAATCATTTCATGCCTTGTGAATGTGATTCCTTAGCATTATTTGATTAATTTACCTTTATTTCAGATTATCCATTTCATATTGAGAAAAGAATAGTGTGATTGCTTCCTATCAATTGTGAGAAAATATTTTCCTTCTGTTGATCAAGAGTTACATTATTATTATCATTCAAGTGAATAATGGACATGTGCTTGTGATTATTCCTTTGATAAATTATCTGTGTGTTAAATCAAAGTTGATCCCTCTATTGTGTATGTTTAAGGTTTAACAAGGAACGTGTGCTTCTAGTCTGTGATATTTTATATCCTTTCCAAGTTGCAATAGGTGAAGGTGGTTAACGATTCAATCCTCATACCCACATTAACCATTCCAAAAGTTAAATCTCCCTTTTCTTGGTGCATCACCAATTCTAGAATAGATTTTATTTCCTTTTATTCTTCTTCTCTAAATCCCATGAAATGTTAGCATAGAACTAGTTTTCCATTTCTCTTACATCATAAGTAGTGTTGTGTTTAGTCTAGGAATAGGAATTCGGCCTTCTCCGGAGGTTCACCTCGAGCCCAAGTCCCACAGCTTGAGAGGTGATCCCATGTGTCCCAATCACACCGAATGTTGTGATTCACATCAAGCCATTCAGGGGGTGTAATGATTTGGTGACAATAGTGATGTAGCAGCAATTGAAGGTGTGGAGAAAATAAATTGAAGGTAAAACATCCTTAGGTGGAAAATTTTCCAATTTCATAGGTTTTAAGCCTTCAAGGGCTTTCCTAGATCCTCAAGTGTAGGGTCATTGTGAAAGTTTGTTGCTAGAAACTTATTGAGCTTCTTGAAAGAACCAAGTTCCTCCTTCATACTACATCAGTAGGGAAGAATATAATTTTTCCAGCAGAAGGGGAGAATCAAGTTAGATTTTGGCCTCTTGGAAAAGCTTGCAGGGAATGACATCTAAGAATTTTTTAGCGCAACCTAATGTTCCTGGGTGTAAGGTTGAGATTGAAATAATAACTTATAGTGATCCACAAAGGCATTGGAAATGTTGGAAAATATGGTAAGATGGGTGTAAGTTACTTTGATGGCTTTGATTTATTCTATATTTTTCTTGGCATGAAGCATTTTGAAAAAAAAAATAGACGTGTGATCTCTAACTTCGATCCAATGTATTGTAGCTTGAATTTGAGCACGTATGGTCAGATATTCCTTCATGAGATTGAGCTTGTGCCATAACCTATCCACTTCAGATTGTAACCAAAGATTGAATGGATTATTTTCAAATTAAGCTAAAACCCTTTCAAATTCAAACTGATGGGGATTATCAGCTCATTTAAGTACCTATGTCACCTACTTGCCAAAGCGGTGGAGGAATTTGGTTGTCCATTAGATGGAATCATTCCACCACCAGATCTTGTTGGTATTGTATGGCAGCTGAAGTTCTAAATTCCAAATTTGGGAAATGATATGGATAACCCTTCATGCTGTAAAAGTGATGTGTTCAAATAAAATTAATTGTGTGGCACTTTAAGTTGAGATCCCCTCCAGACAATCTAAAAGGTGATGGGATAGTGGTTATAGAGAATACACACTAAATAGATAATTATTAAGGATTCACTCAAGCTATTGAAAGAGAACACATGCTTCTCAAAGAATGGGGTACAATTAGACCTTTTTAAAAAAAAATCTTTTCTAGCTTGAAAATTTGACCACGTGAACCATGACTATAGAGTAAATTCCCACAGGTGAAGTAGTGGGTCCACTAAACTCAATTTATTTTTGAAATATACCAATTTTCACACTCTCCAATACACCAACACACCGAGAGACCACCTTATTTATCCTCATAAAACTCAATCATATTGAACTCTCCATAACTTATAAAAACAAAGCAAGAAGTTGTTAACAAGCCATCTCCATAAAGTAGATCTTTCTATACCACCATTAGAAGTTGTTGGTGTGAGGTATTTTCTATAGTGCCCACTTCCCTCGAACATTTTTTTCATAAATTTTCTTCCCTATTATATTATTTTTAATATAATTCCTTGTACAAATTGAACTGACATGTGGTGCTAACCTTATGACCCGATTAACATGGATATGACACGACCTATTAGTATAATATTGTTTTGATAGATACATTGTTGATGTTGTAAGATGGTGATTGTAAATATTTGATTTGGTTGCAAGCATGAATTTTAATTTTAGTTACCATGTTATGGAGACTTATTGACAAAAGTAAATTGCTAGAATTTGGTATGTGTGCACGTTTATTGGATTGAATGATGAATAATAAAAAACAAGTAGATGGATACTTGATGCAAGTAAGTTAGTTTTTGTGTTCTATTGATAATGTATAATTATGGAAATTTTGGTGAACTTATTTGATTGTTGAGAAATTGACCTTAAAAATGTTATATGTAAATTGTGTGTGTGTGTGTGTGTGTGTGTGTGTGTGTGTGTGTGTGTGTGTGTGTGTGTGTGTGTGTGTGTGTGTGTGTGCAACAGTTAGAATTGATTTATATAAATCATTTTGGGTAGGTATGATGTGTTTTTTGAGTGTGCAGATGATGAACAAGTGTTCAGGAGATTAGAACCACAAAATAAAAAAAATAGAAAAAACAAAAGAGGATGAAGGGGGACTACACACGGGTCTCATTTCCCAACAATGGGTCACTCGGGCTTGGAATTTGGTTGGGGAATGTAATTGTGTAATGTGACCTTAGTTTTATAATGTTGTCTTTTATTCCTTGATTTATATTTATTTTTTCTTTTATTTTCATCTTGAGATTGACTAGTTTTCTTATGTTGGTAATTTGATTTAATTAGCTTGCAAGTTAGACTATTGAATAAATCCCCTTTCTATTTTTGGGATTGTTGGGATCTTATGTTGAGGTTGGAAAGTTTTTAATTTATGGAAAATTAGAATTTGAACTTTGAGGGAAATTTTGGAAGGTGTGTGGGAAAATTATACCTTGTCCCAAACTCTAAAAACTCCCCATACACCTACACATAGGGTAGGTGTACCTTTTCATGGCACTTTTTCCACTTGAGGGAACTTTTATACTCTATTTATTTCTTGTGATATTTCTTTCTTTTCAAAATGATATTTTGTAAGTACTTTTACTTTTAACTTTTTGGATTTAGAGTCTATTTATTACATGATTTGATGAAATTACATTTTAGGTGGCTTGAAAATCAATTTTTGTGGATGTGCACCATTTATTTTTGTTTTCAATTTTATTTATTTATTTCTGTGTGGGGATTTTGGGAAATGGGTTGAGTATGGATCAAGTCATGTTAGATTTGAAGTGATGGTTTTGTAAGGAGGACCCATGTGAATGTGTAAGGGACTTCTTGTCATGCTTGGGGATTGGAGTTATTTTTGGGGATGAAGCATGCCACATGACATGATCCTATGAGATCCTCCACTTTGATTTTTTTTCTATAAATTGAAGTCTTGTGCAATGTTTTGGGGGAGCTCATTTGGTCTTAATAAGGTTCTGTCACTTTGATGATTACTTAGGGGGCTTGTGGGATTGTTGGAGTGCTTGGGAATGCTTTCTTCAAGATCATTTTGGGACAATTAATTATTAGGTATGCCTTACCCATTTGATTTTCTATTTGTAGTGTAATTTGTACTCCTTGAACTAATTTAGGAATAACAATTTTTATTACCCACTTGGGTACATGCTAGTTTGTCAAATAAGTGTTGTGTAGAATCTTGCATGATTCCATTATGGGCATGCACGTGGTGTTGTGTGTAGGGGAATGTGTCCTACCACTGGAGGGATAAGTAGTGTTTCAAAGTGAGGGATACTTTCCCTCTTTAGGTCTTATTTTAGAGAAACCAAGGGGAGGGGTAACTAGTCCTAGTGGAACTATAAGTGATTGTGGGTATGAGAGGTATAAGTGTGGATCCATCTTCTATTTTTATTATTGTGGAGGAACCAAGGGCTAGCTACCCTTTCTCAGTGGAGCGATAAGTGGTATAGGGTGGTACTTCCTTCCCCATGTCAAACCATATATGGTTTAATAGTATGTATTGACTTATTTTTTGTGGTTAACATACCTGGTTGTTTTTACCCTTTGTTTACTTTATTGTTGTGAACTTTTTTTCCATGGTTGCATGTGTTTTGGGTGTGTAGTTCTTTCCGAAGCTTTTTTGTTGGTTCTTGAGCCCTTTGAGAGTTAGGGAACTTGTGGGGCAATAGGGATGAGAATATTCCCCCATTACATGGATGGGTAGTAAGTGTCACTTATTCCTCCTTTTGTTTGATATGAGAATGTTGTGATGAAGAGTATTAAAGTGGAATGAAGTTGTGGATAGAATATTTTATTGGTTTTCATGTAACTTATGCCCTTGTGTCATTGGAAATCTTGTAAAGTCTTGTTATTGTGAATGCTTGAGAGCATTATCATACAAGTGTAAAAGTATGTTTTGTAATGTGGCATTTAAAATTTATATGTGGATTAAATTGTATTAATAATTGTACTTGCATGGTTAAAGGAACAAAATGCAGATTCTTTTTATTCTCTCCTTATTTTCTTGAAAGCATTATTTACACAAGTGTATAACATTGTAAGGAAGAGAAATAAAAATATTTATTGGTTGCATTCTTGGTGTTGAAATTTGTATTGTGAATAGAACATTAAATGGAACCTTGGCCTTAGAAGAAATAAATAGTGTTGTTTGGAAAACTAGTAAGATGATCGTAGTAAAATTGTGAACTTCAGCCATTTTCTCTCTCCCTATTTATTTGCTTTGTGTGTTAATCTATCTTATAATTTTTTTTGAAAAGCATTGTGTTTTGGGAAATAAATAAATTAGAGGGCTATCTCATATTTTCATTTACTTGTGCACAAGTGATGATAAAATATGAAAATAAGATTGTAGAGTGAACACTTATTAACCTCTTATTAAGTATGGAATTCATTCTTTTGTTTCAAAATGGTGCATAACTTACTAGTATGGTATATATGACCAAGAGGAGAGTTTGTGATTTCCACATCTGTAGAGGAGATTCTTGAGATCCTACTCAACATGTTTTGGGTAAGCAGGAACACTTAGTATCTAGTGATCCTTATGATCACACTGGAATAAGCTAGAAGGGTTAGGAATGATCTTGTAGACATGATGAGAATCCCCTTCATACCTAACAAGGATGAAGTCACATAGGAAGATCAAGATGGCATGTGGTAGTGCTACTTAAGATATGGATCAATAAGTATTTCTGGAATTGGTGTTGGGGTTAAGTTGATTTCTACTAATGAGGAAGAAATGTTTCGTAATGCATTTATAATTCAACTACATTTGTGCCAATAATGTGGGAGAGTATGAGGCATAAATACAGGGTCTAATAATTTGGCACAAAATCATGGAATCGTGTGCTACAGGTATTTGGAGATAGTGAGAGTATTTCATAGTTGAGGTCAAATATTCAATGTGTATCCAAAAACAACCTTACTAAAATCCTATAAACCATATTAGCATGGGATAGGATTGAAGGTTTAAATTTTTTCTACATTCAAGTTATAGCTAAGAAGTACAAAAAAAATATGTATATATATTCTTGCAACATTTAGATCGTGTTATGCAGTTCCCTAATATATCAAGAAAGTTAACTGAACAACAGGTCATAACTCGTTGTGTAGACCCGCTATACCTTTTAATGCTAACTTGTTGGATACTATAGTCTGACAGTGATAGAACAAATTACAAATATTTTTTAAGATAAGGTATGATCTACTAGAAATAATTCTACTATTGTAAAATTTAATATATATAAATAAACTTAGATTTAAGTAGTTTATATATATGTAATGAAATTATATATATAATATAAATAATTATATTTTTAAGGAGTTGTTACATTATAATATGAAATACAACCCAACCCAACATATTAAAAAGAGGAAAGCTACCTGAGCAGGTCACCATAAAAAAGGGACAAGTCTTTAAATATTGGAAATGTCATGTAGCTAATTATGGCCAGCTATCTCCTGTTGCCCCCTACTTGCAAGCAGTACTGGTCAGCCCCTCGGTCGACCCTTAATCCTAGTTACCTCCCTCCCTTAAAGGTTTCCACACCATCCAAACCTTGTACAACATTTCAACCATCTGAATCAGTCATCTCCAATAAAAAACCCACCAACTGTGTAGAAATGCAGAGACCTATCAATCTAAAGGATGGAGCACTTAGACCGTGAGTTAGGTAATTGACTTAAGCTCATGGAAGAAAATATCATTTTCCCAATCAAGCATGTCTTATTTGGTATTCATTATACTCATTTCTAATTTTCATAAAGAATGGGGAGATCTTCCATTGAGTGTAGACTGCTAAAGATTTGAGACAAAGAATCTCTAAATGAATCCTTTTCCATCCATGGAAATAAGAAACAATATGAAAATCCTTCAAATGGAAGCTGAATACAAAAAATGTGAATGTGAACTTAGAGATGGTTTTCTCTTAACCAAGATCATAGGAGTATAATAGTAGCACAATCCAAGGACTTACATTTCTAAGCTTCCTGAGATAAAAAGGATTATGGTAACAACTTTGACACAAATTTAGGAGTTGATAAGGATGCACTACATAGTCATAAGATATGACCAACCACCTCCTCCCCATGTTCTATAACTAAGGTTCTAATTTTGATATATGATTACCTTACTTACAAATGTATAGTGTACAAGTAACTAGTAGTTAGGAAATATTCCTTAAGGTTTGGAGATAAATACTGACTAAAAAGTATAAATACTTACATATTGTATTCTATTCGGGCTATGTGTCCATAAATGGCATCTTGTTTTAAGAAATACATCAAGGGTGTTCTTTTGAGGTGAATTTATTCCAATTAGATAGTAAAGGTTTTGCAAGAGTTCCATGATAAACCCGCTTGAGGACACTTTTCCCCAAGAGTCATAGCACTCAAGATCATGAAGGGTGGTTACTATTATCCTAATATCTTCAAGGATTATCATGCATGGATAAGAAAATGTATGAAGTATGTTTTCTTTGTGGGAAAAGAAAAAATTTGTGGCCTTCCCCCTTCACCCCATTTCAGTTGAGAATTCATTTATGCAATAGGGTTGGATTTTATAAGATTGATTAACCCACAATCAAGCTTGGGGCATAAATGGATACCAACTTTAACTTCTTATTTTACATAATGGACTGAGGTTTTTTATTTAAAGGAAGTAAATAAAATTAGTATCCTAGAATTTTATGAGGGAATTGTAACCAAATTCAGACTCCCTTCCATAATCATATCAAATAATGCCTTGGCATTCCTAGGAACTGTAATAATTGGATGGGTTGTGAGACGTGGAATTTATCTAAACACGTCCTTGAATTATTACTCCCAAGGAAATGGGATTGATGAATCAACAAATAAGAATGTTGTAAGGATTATCAAAATAACTTTGGAGGATAATCAAATAACATGACATACCAAACTAAAATCATCCTTGTGGGTTGATAGGGTCACTCCTGAGAGGTCATGTAATAAATCACCTTTACTTTGACTATAATATTCTAAGACATAATTATCATAGGTAGATAGATTCAATCATGAAATTCTTTGATACGGGTGAGGATATCACACATGTAAGTCATGCGTCTTGAGGCACCACTATCTAGAATCCATTCACCATCATTAGAAGCATACAAAGTAGATTAAATTGTAATGATTTCATTTGAATCATTATGTTAATTTGAAATTTGATTTTCATGTTGGTTTTGTTTTTATTTTTTTGAAATTTTAACCTCTTTTATTATTTAAAAATATTGTTCAAAATTTTCTTGTAATATTATTCCTCTTTATGAACAAATTTTCCACATTTTTTACAAGTTCCATTGAATTTCATTTTGAATAGTTTGTTAAAGTTTTACTTATTTCCAGTATTATTGTTAGAGGATTTGAATTTTTATTTACAATTAGGTTTTTCATTCTAATTTTCATATTTTTTAGGAGAATTTTTATTATTATTCTAGGGGATAGGGGCCTAAGAGGCATTCTCTTTTGAATCAAAATTGCTCATAACCTACACTTCCTAAATGATAAGAGGAGATAGGGTATTTAGATCAAGGATATCTATTTCATTTTGAGGTTTTAATTTTAGGATAGATATGAATTTCTCATGGATATTCATTTAAACTATGAAATATAGAAGTTTATCTTTGATTGAGTTACAGTTGCAACCATCAAGCTAGGATTTGAATTTTTTGACCTATGCGAGATAGTTTATGATTTTCTCATCTCCTTTCATATGAGTGATCATGAGTTCTAGTATGATTCTTATGACTTTAGAGATCCTAGGACCTCTTGGCATATACTCGGGTTATTTCCATGCTTCCCTAGGAGATTCTAGATCTCTAATATGACATGAAAAATCATCTTCAATGCTTTTATAGAGGTCTTTTTTGTTTGAGGATATTTTACCAACCACTTTCTTTTGTCGCCCCGAACCTAGTTATTTTGTTTTATTTGTTTGAGCCCAAAATTTGGCTAAGTATGGAGGTGAATGTAGAAGATATCCATGTGTCCATTTAACACACTCAAGGCATAATACAGAGGAAAGGAATGTTCTCAAACTTGTGACGCACTACCCATGTGTCTTTAACATGATAAAGTTACCCAGATGGATTTAAAAAGTCAAATATGTAGTAAAAAAACACAGGGTATCCATGTGTAACCCGATTGAAATTTCAAATAAAGAGAGAAAAGGAACATTCTCAAACTTGCACAAGACCGTCCACGTGTCATCTAGGCATATGTTTGGAGACAAATCCCCAAGAAAGGCCCTCAAACAAAGCACATGACCTCCACGTGGTAGGGAAAAATCATCACCAACCAAAGGAGCACAAGGCTTGGGAGTTGGACAAATTAAAGGCAATCATAAATATCACAGACAAATGTGTTGAGATCTTGCCCAAAAAATGAAAGATTTTGTAGGAAAATTGAATGCTGATGGTGGAAGATCTGATTCCAGACATTGAAACGAGACCCAAGGGGGTATATAAAGGAATGTTATGGACATTGAAACAAAAAAGGAGGGGGAATAGAAAAAAATAAAGACACCAGAGTTGTGAAAGAGATTTTAGGCTTAGATATCGTGTTTGTTAGCTTTAACAAGGCTCTATTGTAGAAGAAAGTTGTATTCTGTACCGTATCAGCCTTATGTATTATTTTCTCTATGAATTAAGGGCTCTTGTTCTATGCATTTTATCTCTCAATAGTCTGTGTCCTTCATTCATTATTGTTGGTATTTGTTATATTAATGTTGAATATCTATCGTGTTATATGCCCTTGGGTTTTTTATATGCATCTATCATCTACATATAATTATGTTTTACACCTTCTTGGCCTTTGATGATTCAAGATACTTCTAAAAATAGTAGATCATGCTAAACACTCTTTGACTATTCTGACAGTTTTTTCAGAATCTATCTTTGTGCCTTTTAAAATAAGTTTTGGCATATCGCCTTAGTTAGTTTTACACTTTGTTTTATTTTTCCTCTAACCCTTACCTTGCATCAACATGGAAGAGCCAACTTCTATAAAACTTGTAGGTTATCTTAGGGGCACATCCAAAATCCCTAAAGTATCCCACAACTTTGATTTTTCATCCCTAAAGATAATCATCAACAGTTTTCCTAGCACGCCTGGTGGGACTCGAATAGCTACACATCTGAAGACTCGATCGTCAAAAAATATACTGATTTTAGCAATACTAAGTTTGTATCCCTCTAGTTTACAAGATGGATGTGAACAAGAGAAGAAGGTGCATTTGAATATCTATAGTTATCCCCACTGAGGAATAGAAGAGGTAGACATATTCATAGGCCTATGTCTCCTCTGAACTGGACTCTCTCAACACCTCCACTAAGTAGGCCCTTCTTATAATCAACTAGAATCCTTAGACTTGTATCTTAATGGCCCACCAACCAACCTCAACCTCTGAGATAATTTTATTTCATGGAATCAATGGAAGTCTGCTCATCTTACTAATACCCTCTGGTGGTGTGGAATCCTATTCCGGAAAACACGCTAAATGTGTTGCCCAGAATTTAGCATGGAGAAGACTTCAAAACTTTGGAGGAACACCTCCAGGACATGTCACAGAGATATGAACAGTACATTATATCAGGGAATTGGGACATTGCCTTATGGTTACTAGTTGCATCCCTTAAGGGGAAGGCTCTGGATTGGTAACTGGTCCCTAACCCCTAATTCTATTAGCTCTTGGGACCAACTGGGAAATGTCTTGGTAAGAATATTTAGTGAGAAAGGAGATAGATCTTCACTCCTACAGTAGCTCATCAACATCAAGAAGGGTTTGCAAGAACTTATGACTGATTTTAACACTAGATTTCACAAAACATTCCAAATGATTCTTGTTTTAGCAAGGCCACCTATAGGTATGGCTATTGTTTTTTTCTTGAAGGCTCTAAATTTGGATATTTCTGTGATGATTCAATCATTAGGAGGGGACTCTTTACCACTAGCATATGATATTGTGATCTAAGTTGAGAACAATTTAATACATGTCGGTAAGCTTCCCCCAAGAGCCCCTTTGCCAATATACCTTGAAATAGCTTACCCTTCCACAAACACGGGTCTTGAGCTCTACCCAAGCCCCTACATCCATATATAATTAACCATCCTCTCATCTAGTGTTTATCCCCACTACAATTTCATCATATCATTCTCCCGATATGGAGGAAGTCAAAAATATTTTTAGAAACTTCTCTAACGAGATAGTAAATCTAAAAAGGAATCCGAACACTTACCCATGACAAAATTATGAAAGTTATCAAGGTGGCAGGCCTGTCTATCCCCTAAAACATCAGAATACCCAGAGACCATCATATGCATAGTCATCTAGCCAACTCATCCTGGTGCCAACACCACTTCATACCATCCCACCCAATAGCAGAAGGGAAATGGTACCTGAGAAAAAAAAATTAGCATAATACCCCAACACATGGTGTTTCCCTTGTAATATTCCTCACATGCCAAGAGACTATCCCCAAGGAAATTTATAGCAAAAGGTATTTGAACAAAGAGAAATGGAAGGTTACGATGTTAACACATCAAGACTTTACCAATCCACGGGAGTCTAAAATATGGCCCTTGTTGCATAGATTCAAGGGATGTCCCTAGAGCAAGAAGTAGAGATTACACCAGAGCACACACTTTTCTTATGGGTAGAAGGATAGAAATTCATATTTACAAATGAGGTATCTGATTCCAACCTAATTAAATCTAATTACAACACTCGCTTCAAAAAAATGATGATAGATACGACCACTCTTATCCCAACTACTACTAGTGGGAAAAAAAAGAGCATTCAACCATTACAGTCTCACCATCGATGGTTGTAAAAGAATCCCTGAGAATAGTCCAAAATTAGGATGCCCTCCATCCCATAGTCAAAGGAATGAAACACTGGTCACCATCCAAGATACCATCGCTCATACTGTTAAACATGGTCCAAAAACTCAATAAAGTGCCAACTAAAGAATCTTTGTGGGATCTTCTGGGCATTCCAGAGCAAAAGGAGTTGCTCTAAGAAGCATTGAGATCAAATGATGACCCAACCCCCACCAAGAAAGAGAGGGAATAGGTAAAAATGATTTGGGCCCCAAAAGAGGCAGTGTTGTTAAATCAGAAGGGAGAAGTAAGTAAACCAAGGCCCAACCCCTTTTTTATGACTCTTATAATAGGTAGGAAATTGTTGCATAACTCCATGATAGACTCTGGCACAAGCACTATGGTCATGCCCAAAGCAATTTCAGATACCTTGGGAATTAAATATGATCCCATAAGGAAAGGATTCATGCAATTGGATGGAAAATCAATCCAAACCATAGGATCTATCAAGGGACTCCTATTGCATCTTTATTCTTGTCTGAACATAACCGTTCCATAGGATATAGTGGTAATTGATGTTCTGCCATTCTTCAGAATATGTCTCTCCCATGATTTCATAGCCAAGATAGGAGGCTACATGTCTCTTGATTAGTCCCATTTGATTATGCGGACCAAGTATGGGTCTCAGATGAAGGTATTATCATAACCCCTTGCCAAGGAACATATAATGGACCAAGCGGTCTCAGGATTTGACGATTCCCATGTCATGATCACCTGAGAAGAGGAATCATATATAGATGATGATAACCTTTAAAGTGGTAGTTATTTAGCCAACCTCCCCCCCAGCGATCCCTTCAGGAACTTTTATTCAATGGGTTTTGGCACTTATGTCATATTTGACGAAGACTACACAATTCCAAAGGTGGTAAAAGAAGAGGATAGAAGAGAAGGGAGTCCCATGAGGGATTCCTAGATATGGACCCTACATTTTGATGGAGATAGAAGAAAAATGGCTCAGGAGCTAGGATATGCTCATCGTCCCCAAGCGGAAAGAAGATAATTCATGCGTTTTTCTCCCAGTTTTCCTGTGTAGATACCTAAATATGCTTACACCTAGAATTTCCTCCAATTCAACCAATTGATGACACTTCGTTAATTTCCCACTCTTCGTTCCATTCTCAAATGCCCATTTACGAAACCTCTTTCAGTCATATTCCTCCTATAATCATCTAATTTGGGTTAATATCTCTCTTATTAGATAAACAGTCCTCCTTTCAACCATTCAAAACCTCCCTAGTTCTCTTTGAACCACTTCTGTAGGATTTGCAGGCTATCTATCAGTCATAATTGATTAACCAGACTCCTCCCAACTCTCAATGTGTTTCTAATCGCTTGCTAATCAAATTTAACCAGCGTAATCCTAGCTTAACTAGTCTAAAGAATGTTTACTTAGCTCCTAATCTAAAAGTGCTTTTTGGCTTGCCTTTAGTCCCACATGCACCCAAAGTCCAAACTCTTCCATTTGGAAAACTATAAATACAAGGCTAAGCCTACCTATTCAAGAAAACAACTTTACATAACACAAAACCAAAACAAGCCTAAGAAATATTTCAGATCTCATTTGTATTAGCTTTAAGCTAATTAGAAATTTCATCTTAAGCTTACCTCCTCCATTGACCTTGAGCTAACACCTCCATTTGCACCCTTAAACCAAGTTTTGAGTAATATGGAGAGAACCATTGACCTTGAATCCATTAATGGTGAGACTCCATTCTTGAAAGCTTGAAAACCATAAACAACTAATCACACCTTTGATTGCTTCGTTGATATTTTTAGGTTCAATTTCTTAATTAGTAATCTAGAGAGTAGAGAGTAGTATATATGCTAGGTTTTGATGTTTTTGTCAAATTTATGATACATGTAAAGGATTGACTCTTGTTTAGCTCTTATCTCATGGTGCATGGCTGAGTTAGTTAAGCTTTGAGGTTCTTTAGCCTCATTCCATAGCTTTGTAACTTTTCCATTGCATAAATTTGGCACACCTGATGGGACACTTAGTCCATCCTCCATTAATGGGGTCATTTTGAAGCTTTTATTTCAGTTTCAAACTTTGTAGATATTTTTGTAGGGTTAAATATTTTTCCTTGATCTCTTTAGCTAGGTTTTATGTAGTTAACCCTAATTTTCATGCTTTTTTGTTAAGTTTATGCCAGAAATTGTATTTAATGGCTAATTTCTAACCTGTTGACACTTTTAAAATTTCATTTTCTATGTTTTTTGGTGGTTTTTTAGGTAGGCACACACACACACACACACACCTTTTTGTCAGCACAAGTGCCTTCAGACTGTCATTTGTAGTAGAGGGGCACAGGCACCCAAAACCACATGTAGGTACCCAAAAGTAGGTGCACACACCCTTCTGTCAGTGCAGACACCCTGTAACCTATTTTTTTCACTATGCGCGCAGGCACCCAAACCCACGTGCAATCACCTTGTGTATTCTCGCCCCTCTGTCAAAAAATTTTACCAGACACACACACTCCCAAACCATGGCACATACACCCTTTTGCTGGTACAAACACTTCTCTACCAGCGCACACGCATTGTCTTATTTTTACCATTTCTTGCTTTACTAGCGCAAGCACTTATTCTATGTCGTAGGAAATCTTATGCTAGCGCAAGCATCTCTCAGGTAGCACAGAAAGCCTATAGATCTGCTAGGTTTACACAGAGGGGCACAGGTACCCAAACCTATGTGCACAAGCCTAAAATGGTGTGTATACACCTTGAAGAGGGCACATGTATATCTGTTTGATCTAGATTTGTTCACACAATTTTTAGTGATCCTAGTTTGGGTCATATATTTTGACCCGTTTACTCATTTTAAGGTTCTATCATCAAACTCCCAAAGTGTCTCGAAGACCTCAAAAAATGCAAAATACTTAAAACCATTAAAATTGTTAAAAATAGATTTTCAGAATTTCCTAATTTTTCTTTTTTTTTTAACTTTTTTATAGGGTTCTAATAGTGATTTACGGGTTTCTTTTCTGTCAATTTTTTTTGCTAACATATTTTAGTGTTCACATTTTTCATTTGTAGGGGTCCTTTGAAATGCGTATGCTCTTCCCTCACACCTTTTAGGTGATCTTAGAATCAAATACATTTCAAAAACCTTCTATTTTGCTTCCAAAACACTTCAATTTAAGCTTTAAAATGGATTAAAGTTCAAAGTTGGCTAAAAAAAGTTTTCTTTTGCAAAAAACTTCATTTTTCCATAAAAAATTTCTACTTGAGTTTCACGCGTTGTGTATGCTCTTCCTTTGCACCTTTTGGGTGACCTTAGGAATCAAAAACAATGTGCAAACTTTCTTTCTTATTTGATGGAACATTACTAACTCCTCGCATGTAGGGTCAAACACTTATCAAAGAAAGGAGAAGTAAGACAAAATACATAACTTATAATACACGTGTTTTCATGAAGGTTTCCAAATGGTGTGCTACTTAAAACCACATTAAATTAAGAAAGATAAAAAACACACCATTTCACTTCACACTTTATTACAGGTTTCGGAAAAAGGGTACATCCCTATCCACTAAACTGGAACATAACCCCTTTGGCATAATGCCTCAAGCTACAACAATGGTGGTGGTTCTAGGAACCCTAAAATAATCCACCATTGAGTAACCTCATGGATAAAACAAGAAGCGCTCCACTTACCCACTTGACTAGAATAAAAAAAATTTGTATTGCGACCCTAGTGATGGTACAATTGAATGCACTAGTTTCTCATTGTATCAGAAGGGGGTAAATTAAAGCTAAGATAATCCCAAATAATTTAGTGTGATTCTTTGGGTAAATCAATATTGCTCTTAGAAAACTTGTGACACCTAGTTGAGAGATCTTATTAGAGAAGCCATTCTATCTTGGAGCCCACTTTGTTAGTTTGTTGTCACGTCAAGCCATCACGAAGTGATGAATTACTTGGATTTTGAACCTTTTTTTTCAAACAAGGAAAAGAGACCATGCCAGTTAGAACTAAGTCCCTTTCATCATGAAATTAAACAACATCTCACTTATCTCAGTTTCATTCTCGCCTTTAGATGAGGTGAAACTCTGCCCAAGTGGCACTTAGTTTATTTTCATATTTTGATATATACCCTTGCATTATCGCCACCAATTTTTAGGGTAAGAAGAAATCATACCTCACGAGTCTTATCAAAGATAATGTTCACCACTTTTTTATCTGTTTACGACCATCCATGTTTACGGATGGGTTGTTAAACATCTAAAGTGTGTGAGTACATTTTCACATCTTTAATATTCCTTTGATCTCAATTTCAAGATCATATTCGTAGTTAGGATTGGTTCATCATTTGATCCCCTTTGGAGTGTTAACTTGTTCGCATTACCTCAACACAATTAATATACTTACATCCTGTTTTTCGTAAAAATTATCTAAGTATCCACATTATCGCGTTACGCTGCACACATTTTAGCACATCTTTAGTATACTTTGAGTTGGTTTCAACTTGAACATTGCTCCAAATATTAATGGGCGTTGCTTACTTTATTTTGTGTCATTTCAGTACCAATTTGACACTAATATCTCACTTCTCCGCAAAGCTTAATAATCATGTCCAATTGGTTTGGTTACTTACCTTATATTTGTAATCCTCTCCCTTTGACATTTAAGCCTTTCTTGTCTCTAAACCGGTCATAGTATCCTTTAAGTGGGAATTGTATTTACCCTTTGTTAATATTTACGCCTTGTTCATTTCAAGCTCGACGTAAGTATTAACATTTTGTTGATCATATTTGCATTAAACTATCATTTTGCACACACATTTTACATACGGATTATTTCCTTATTGATTGGCTTTGTGTTTCACACTTTCATGATTGTTCCTTATGATTATTCATCTGGAAATTTTTTTATAGGAAAATCCTTTTTTATCTCATAGAGATCGCATCATCACGATGTATATTTTCCTTAGACCTTATTTTTAAAATCACACACGCATCTCTATACTTATGCAATGTCTACTTGGTTGTCATTCGGCTGCCCAATTCAACATGTAACCTTCTTCCCTTTGAAGGAGTTCCATTACACTAGTTAAGTCTAGGAATTTGTACCCAAACGACACCAACAATGATTGATTATCGTATGTTTTCTCACACTTACTATAATACAAAACCTAAGTTTAGGAATTCAAATCAAAAGATGCCCATTACGACTCAGCCTCATTTGGTTCTTTGTGCTAGAGGGCCCATTTAGGTACACTGGTCCCCACCTTCAGCTCATTTTTGGTGGTATGGTTTGGTCACTTTTGATTTAAATAATTATTTAGGTTCCCTCCACTCTTCTTTTGATTTAGATCCAAACTACTATTTGGATTCACACTCTTCTTCTGAAGATCAGATCCAAACTATAATTTAGATACCCCTAGATCAAATCTTGAATCACGGTCCTCCCTTTCTTCGAAGGACCTTCATTCCCAATCACATCAATAATGTCTTCCTCCTTTGAATACTTTTGCAACTCTAATTTCCGTTGATCGAACATATGATTTGGTTCTTAAGTCACGGTCCTCCCTTTCTTCACAAAACCTCCTTCATCAGTCATCTCGATAACCCCTTCCTCCTTCGAAGAGTTCCACAACTCGGATGCCATCTATTCAATCATCCAATTTGAATCATACATCGTAACTTAACGGATGGATATGCAATCCTACTTTCCAACCTACATTACACCGTCTTCTAGAAAAATGACCTAAGTCTAGATCTAAATCTTTGATTCATGAGACACTTGCCCCCAAGCCTACGTCATCTCTTGAGTCATCTTCTGCTATCAATCCAATTTCAATACCTCTTTAGCCCTTGAGCCCTTTCAACCATATCATACCATTTCCTCATCCATATTTTAAATATCAATGTCTACGACCACGTCAAACCCTTAGAAAGGATACATGTGCTATGATATATTTTCAAAGCACTATCAAAAATATTTGTGGGAGTGATAAGGTCAATCCTTCACCTTGTCTAAATCATCAAACATCATCATATTAATTTTTCAATCAATACTCCCCTCTTATCGGACCCATTTCTTCTAGTTAACCTCCCATGGTCAAATAACAACAACCTCTACTGATTGATTTCTATCTGGATGATGGAATAATTAGACTACATGATGATATCCCTTTAGAGGATTACAAATAAGGATTATTTCTAGAACTCAATATGCTTGTGTATGGGGAGGAAGAAGTTGAATCCTTTTATCAAAATATAAAGGAAAAGCCTAAGGTCGTGGAACTTGATTCTTCTTCTGTTATTCCATCTTCACCTTCTTCTGAGCATGATGAGATGTTGTGTTCTAGCATTGATCAGTGGCCTATCTTATCATTACCAACTCATTCCTTATCTATCATCATTCCTTAATCAAAATCTCACCTTGTGTCACCATTGAGTATCCCATCATCTCCTTCTATCCTAAAGCCACCCCTAGGTATCCCTCCACTCTCTACTTGTGGTTTAGGTCTTGGTAGCCCATTACCTTCTATTCTTGGGCCATGTCCTAGTAGCCCTTCCTCTTCTATCTATGGACCCCACTCAGTAGTCCCCCCTCATCTATACTTGGGCCACACCCTAGTAGCCCTTCGTCATCTTCTTCTATTCTTGGGCCATGTCCTCATAGCCCAACTTCTTTCATCTTGGGACATAGTCTATCATCCTTTTGTCATCTTTTATTAGAGGCTCACCTCCTAGTAGCCCATCCTCTTAAATTCTTGGACCATATGTTTTTCATCCATCACACCTTCCATCTATCAATTGTTGTGGAAAGTCCGTAGTATTTTTCACATCATGTCTAAGCGTCCACGTTCACTTTCTTCTCCTTCTTGAGATCAGACAAGTCACACGTTAGCTTATAAGAAACCAAAATATGTTCATTACCAAGATAATATCAAAACTTCCAAGATATATAAAGCTCCCAACAACCCAAAAATTCAAAATCCATCGCAATTCAAGAATGCACACTAACAAACCCATCAAACTGTAGAAACCTATGATTAGGGAACTCAAGCTCCAACATAAAAATTCCTTGTTTCAGGATAAATCACAATCATTTTTTGAGTATGATCTCATCTCAATCATTGAGATTTGGGATAACATGATTCTTGATAAACAAACGCACCTAGTCTCCCTTATTAAGGAAGTCACAAACATTATTGTTGGATCTTACCACGTAGAGTGAGTCTATTGTTCCCACCTTTCCAAAAACTATCAAAAATCTAAAAATCAAATCAATTCAAAAATACAAAAAAATGAGAAGACGTAACCAAATCAAAGGTACAAAGATCAAACATTGTAATTAGGTATTGTGTACACATGGATGTTTCTTTCTTCCCTTCCTTTCTTTTCTTCTACAAGTATTCCTCCCATTTTCATCCCTTCAGTGATATTTTGGTTAGCCTATTTATGAAATTTATCTCGATGGTATCTGTTTGACCTTTTTCTTTCATCACCTTGGTAAATTAAAGAACAACTAACCTCTTAGAAATTCTATCACATTCAACATCTAATAAACTTGTTGTGAAGAAATTTTGGGCATATTTATTGACACTAGCAAATGTCATCATCATAATCACTTCCACCTCCTTTCATCAAGACATCAATGGTTCTTAACCACTTTTCAAGAAAGAGAGTTGAAATAAGTTTTCAGAAAGAAAAAGAATCAAAATCATTCAATAATCAAAAGCTAAAAGCTAAAAGAAAAAGAAAATTGATATATTACTCTCTCTTGGGTTATTTCTAATAATCTCTATCGGGGCTATAGATGCCTGACTGGCAGTAGATAAATTTTGTGATTAGAATCAAATACATCTTTATCAGGGCTATGAATGTCTAGTTGTCAGCAAAGAAATGTACGACTCTCCCTCCTCCCTCCATTCATAAATCACCTATCAAAAATCAATCATTCCTACACATTGGCTAGGTTTTCTTAAATTGTTGTCTATTAAATATTCCCTTCAAGAGTTAATTAATTTCCACGTGCATGCACTGAATCTCTATGAGAAAATAAGGATTATTATGTTACCAAATGTCTTTTTTTGGACCTTGTATAGACTCTTACTCTAGTTTTTATCTTGTCTCACAATTTGTGCCTTTGGCTAATCTATTTTTCATCATGAGGCTTCTAAAGCTACATTCATATCATTCACATCGTTCTTCTACTTCATTTAGAAAATCTATGTGTATGGTATTTACTTTTTCCATTGTTTTTTAACACATTTTCCCTTTTCATAAAAATAATCTTCCATTTCCTTTTTATCATGTTCTTTTAGTCCAACTTACATTGGGGGCATCCTTGCTCCTTCCCAACACTTTATTGGTTTACATTCATCATCACATTGAACCTATCCATAATGGCCTTGGGTCCCCCTTCTATGCGTGAAGAGTTTTCCTTTGAATACTCACACTTAATTGCTAGGGAATTTTCACATATTCACCTTTCTCATACGCACGTGACCTTTTTCCCTTGTACATCCCATCTATCGCTAGGGGCATCCATGCTTCCTCATCTTCCTGTACATAGCTTCTAAACATGTTCAAAATTAAAAAAACATTCAAATATGTTTCAAGAAACATCAAAAACAATATAAATCATCCTACAAAACACCACTCTTTGGTTCTCACTTTTTCATGTGTGCAACTCATGGATCATCTTGATCTACCTCCATCAACCAAAACTAGGATACATACTTCATTTTTACTCTGGGGCACAACAAGTTACCCGGTACTATTTCATAGTGCACATTGCTTTTTCATTAGACCCAAGTGTCCTCCGATATTCCCCTTGCATGTATCCTTGCTTGGGACACCATCATTAATCCTTGTCATTAATTCAAATAGGTTGGAAGTGAAGGTTGATAACAAAAACATTACATTATGTTTCTCTGTTAGGTTAGCTTGTTTATTTTCTCGTATTGCATTACATTTTATATGTTGCATGGAGTTAGGCATATTTTACTTTCTCGTATTACATTGCATTTTGTATGTTGCATGGAGTTGGTTTTTTCAGCAATGGACATTTGTTCGTATATGGCTTTTCATGTCATACTACACTTTTTTCATTCTTTTTAATAAGAACTGATGATGAAGATCATTAGCAATATGATGAAAAATAAATTTGTTTAAAATGCACCAAATGGATTTTAGCTCATTCCCCCTTCCTAATACTTTTTTCCTTCTTTATCCCTTTTCTTCTTCTTCACACTATTATTTCTTATATTCTATTTCCTTCATCTTTTCGATTGTCAATTGAGTTCTTCCATCACCCCATAAACAATTGAGGGGGCATCCTTCATTCTACTCATTTTTCTTCTATCCCTTCAAAATTTTCTACTTGTTTATGCTTGTCTATTTTCTTTGAAGTGACGTCACTTATACCACCCCAAAGAGGGGCAAATGTAGATACCTAAATATCCTTACACCTAGAATTTCCTCCAATTCAACCAATTGACGAAACTTCCTTAATTTCCCACCCTTCACTCCATTCTCAGATGCCCATTTGTGACATCTCTTTCAGACACATTCCTCCTATAATCATCTAATTGGGCTAATATCTCTCTTATTAGATAAACATTCCTCCTTTTGATGACTCATAACCTCCCTATTTCTCTTTGAAACACTTATGTAGGCTTCATAGGCTATCTATCAGTCAAAATTTATTAACTAGACTCCTCCCAACTCTAAATGAGTCTTTAATCACTTGCTAATCAAGTTTAACTAGCCTAATCCAAGCTTAACTAGTCTAAAACATGTTTACTTAGATCCTAATCTAAAATTAATTTTTGGCTTCCCTTTAGTCCCACATGCACCCAAATTCCAAACTCTTCCATTTGGAAATCGATAAATACAAGGCTAAGCCTACCCATCAAGAACACAACTTTACATAACACAAAACCAAAAAAATCCTAATAAAGCTTTGAGATCTCATTTATATTAGCTTTAAGCTAATTAGACATTTGATCTTAAGCTTACCTCCTCCATTGAACTTGAGCTAACACCTCCATTTGCATCCTTAAACCAAGTTTTAAGTAATATGGAGAGCACCATTGGCCTTGAAGCCATTAATGGTGAGACTCCATTCTTGAAATCTTGAAAACCATAAACAACTAATCACACCTTTGATTGCTAAGTTATATTTTTAGGTTCAATTTTTTAATTAGTAATCTAAAGAGTAGAGAGTAATATATATTATAGGTTTTTTATGTTTTTGTCAAAGTTATGATGCATGTATATGATTAACTCTTGTTTAGATCTTATCTCATGGTACATGGCTGAGTTAGTTAAGCTTTGAGGTTATTTATCCTCATTCCATAGCTTTGAAAATTTTCCATTGCATACATCTTATACCAATAATTAAGTAGAGTACAAAGCCTTAGTACATGGCTTAGTCATGGTACAAAAGGAGGGCATCAAATAGTTGAGAGACTTTGGCGACTCAAATTTGGTGATGACACAAGTGAGGAACACTACCGCCACAAAGAATCCAATAATTAGGTCCTATTGACGCAAGGTGTGGGATCTCATTGAATATTTTGAAGCCTTTAATATCAAGGTTATTCCTCGAGACCAAAATATGGAGGCTGATAGGATGGCTTTAATCGAGTCGCAATTCAACCCGATTCAGGACTTGATAATGAATGAAAGTACAATAAAATTGATCATCCGCTCATCTATACCTGATAACATCAATCATTGGTAGGTTTTTAACAATGAGGAGTAGATTGTACACTTCCTCCAGCATTTTGACCAATTTTAAAACTAACTCCTACCCAAAATTGAAGAATTTTATGGAGATCAGATTATTCAATGGAAGACGAAAAAACTTCCAAAAGGGTTGATAATGCTAGAGATCCTTTATGATTCTAATGATGCCAATTCAAATCAAAGGAGGTTCACAGTTGTTAAGGAGGATTACGTCAAGCTAGAAGTGATTAATGGAAGGAAGCTAAAAGTTGGGAGATTAGTCACCTAGAGGGAAAGAGAAAGAATTGTGGCTCTATGCCATAAGTATGAAAAATTAATGGATTGGATGTACAAGGACCTACATGGCTACAACAAGGATATCATCCAACACACCATTGACCTCAAAGAAGGAACTAAGCCCATATGCCAAAAGTAGAAGTCCGTGAACCCAAAGATAGAATCCCTCATGGCTGAGGAACTTAGAAAGGTCTTAGAGGCCAAAATAATCTTTCTTATCAAGTACACAACATTAGTTTATAACCTAGTTCTGGTAAAGAAGAAAAATGGTGAAATTCAGCTTTGTGTAGATTTCAAAGACCTAAATAGAGTGTCCCTTAAGGATCACCATCCCTTACCCTCCATGGAGTAGATATTACAAATAGTTATAGGCTCAAAGAGATTCTCTCAGCTGGATGGTTTTTCAGGCTATAACCGTATATGGCTCATGAAAGGAGACCAAAATAAGACCACTTTTATGACAAAGTGGGGAACCTTCACATATGTGAAAATTCCATTTGGACTCACAAACACTGGAGCTACCTTTCAAAGAGACATGAATGCCACATTTAGAGTGATGATGAATAAGGTAATTCTTATATACCTATATGATCTTACGGTATTTACCAAGATGGTGGGGGATCATTTTAACGCCTTGGAATCTATATTCAAGAAATGCTAAGAATTTTTGATCTCCCTGAAGCTAAGGAAATGTTTTTTTGGAGTACCCCGGGGAAAACTCCTGGGACATATTGTTTCAAAGGAAGGAATCTCTATTGATCTAGAAAGAGTTAAATCCATCTTGGGACTACCCTTGTTAGTCAATAAGAAAGTGGTCCAATATTTCTTAGGAAAGATCAATTTTGTCAACAATTTCATTTCAGACTTTTTAGGACAATCCACCTGATCATGCTAATGCTTAAGAATAACCTTAACTTTAAATGGACCACTGAAGGCCATTAGACCTTTGGGGTAATTAAGGGGGCTATCACATCCAGCCTGGTACTGTGCAAACCCAAATCCTCAAAGGATTTCATCATGTATGTATACATGAGTGAGCATAGCGTAAAATACGTGTTGACACAGAAAGGAGAGCCTCAAGGAGAGGAACATCCGGCCACCTTCTTTTCAAAAACTCTCCATGACTATGAAACAAAATATAAATTTGTATAAATACAAGCTTATGTTATAGTCAAGGTCCTGAATAAATTTAGGCACCTTGTCACCCATAGTAGAATCAAGGTTATGGTGGCACACTCTAGCATCAATGAATATATAACAGAGGGTAAGATAATAGATAAAAGAAATAACTAGATCACTAAGATATTTGAATATGACATTGAGATAAAGCCTATAAAGCTATTATAGGGAAGGGGCCTATGCCAATATCTTACACAAGACCCCATGCCCCTAACTAATGACAAGCCCAAGAAGATACTCTATATCTAAGAAAGTTACTCTAATAGCTAGGTTTTGGATACGATCTACTTCATGTAGATAGGGAAATAACCAAGCCACATCCCTCTAAAAAAGAGAAGGTAATATAGGCAACAAGGATCTAAGTTCACCATGATTGACAATTTCCTTTTCAAAAGAAACTTAAACAGGATCCTTCTCAAGTTCCTGGAGAATGAAGAATTTGAAAGGGTCTTACTTGAGTTGCACCATGGGAGCTCGAGAGGCCATTTTTCTACCCAAACCATAGCTATAAAAATATTACAAGTAGGATAATTTTGGCCAAGCTTGTTCACTGACGGTCAAGCGGAAACAAACAGATGCCAAATTTGTCAAGTTTATTTGAGCTTTTAGAGGAATGCAACATTGCCTCCTAACCCCATCTGAATTGAGGAACCATTTGCATAATGGGGTCTAGACTTCATCAGCATTGTCAACACATCTTTGAGCGTAAGGCATAAATGGATCCTTACTACGACCGATTACTTCATCCAATGGGTGGAAGCAGTTCCACTAAAAGAGGCCGCCAAGAATGTGATCCTGGAACTCCTATAGGATATCACTACCTACTTTGTACCCCCCACACTATTATATCAGATAATTCTAAGGCCTTTTTGGGAGAAAAATACATCCAAATTTGTTGTAAGGCATGGGATCTATCTGAAAACATCCTCCAATTATTACCCATAAGGAAATGGTCTAGTAGAATCCACTAACAAAAATTTGATTAGGCTCATAAAAAGGATGGGAAATGAGCACAAGAGGTTGTGGCATGAACACGTCAAAACAGCCTTATGGGCTGATCAAATCAAGCCTAAATAGATCCTAAAAGCCTCGTCATATACGATAGTTTACGGGAAAAGTGATGTGATGTTGATTACCCTAGAAATCCCTGTATTACAACTATTAAAACAAATTGAGATATAGTAAAATGGAGCAATGCAACTAAGACTTGTTGATCTAGTAGACCTTCGAGAGAAGAAGAAGGCCACTCATAAAGCCATGATCAGCCGCCAGTAGGTGGTGAAAACCTGGTTCGATAAAAAATGTCATAATCATAATTCTGAGTTGGTACTATGGTTTTGAAATGGGATCCAAGGGTTGTCAAGCCTGGAAATCATGGAAATTTTGACCCCTTATGGACATGACCCTTCAAAATCAATACATGTAAGCAACACAACACTTTCAAACTTGAGACCATGGAAGGGGACCCCTTGGAAATTTTGGTAAATGGGATTCACTTAAATCCTTTCCATTGAGTCTCTTCGTTTGAATTATTGTATCAAATGTATAGTTTTTTCTTTTCCTCGTCATTTTTCCTTGTTTGTTTTTTCCGCATTCAATAAATGTCTTAGACACATGTCCCTCGTAGGACACTGTTGCCTCTTTTTAAAGTTTTGGAGGAATTTCATCTTCCTAATTTTCCCTGAAGTTAATGATCCAACGTCTTTCTAAGATATTTGGCGAAAAATATCAAAGAATTTATGTAAACTCTCTCAGAAAACATACAGTTTGACGCTTAGGGTCATTAAATAAAAAGGGCCATTATATGATGTGACTCTATATATGCACAAACCATTACTCTACATAGGTTAAGGTGGTTATTTAAAACAAGCTAGGGGAATCCAATTAATTAATTTCAAATGTTAAGAGTTTTCCTCCCAACCTCCGAGTTTCGAGTAGAAAAAAATCATAGCCTTCTACTAGTCCTGAGATGTGTCATGGTGACTTCTAGCTCTACACCACAAGTGAAGTATTATACAAGGAAACCTACGCCCCCACACCCTCTTCACCCAAGGTTGAGGTTCCCTTATGGGGGATCACGGTTTAGTGACCCTTATGTAGTTTTAGAATTTTTCGATGATGTCTTTAACCCTTTTCTCAACAAAAAGCCCAAAGCTTTGAGGGAGGTAGTCCATGTCAGGTTTCTTAACTAGGGGAATTCTAAGTCTTTTGGCTTAATAATCTGGAGCACAACACTCACTCAATATATGGTGCCTCTCATTCACCCATACCTAGATATCGTACAAATGTGCACGAGATATTTCAATACCAACACCAATTTCATCCAGGGTAGCAACATAAAGGTGGTAATCATACATCAAGATATTAGAGATATGTTGGCCCTGATCTAAAACACAGTGGCTAGTTTCTATAACATGGCCAAGCTATAAAACATCTAGGCTCAATTCTAGATGAAATATTCATTCCTCGATAGGGATTTAAGACACACAGATTCAGGCGGTCTGGGAACTACATGATTACCCATTCCCATGAAGTAAGTAATGGTAGATTCTCAAGATGCTTGATCTATGTTAGCATTCATTTTCAACAAATATTTGGATATAAATTTCCATGATTGGTACATAGTGGCCCTGTTCAGAATGAGATCTGTGAAGAAGGAGTAGATGTACCATTTTGACTTCGCCGAAGTCATTTCATAGTCTATTTGTGAGTATCTAACCATGTTCCCAGTAAGCTCTACCTTCAGGTATTCCTCATATTTTTTCCACCTCATTTTATGTCATAATTACCAGCACCTCAGCTAGTACATGGATCTAACTCTATGGGATGCGGAGGTAGACCCCCAAAAGATCATTCTAGTGTCCACTTGGACTCATGTTTTTTCCCGCTTGTGAGACGTATATGAATTTTTTAAATCTTGTATGGAGGCCCTCCTACACAAATTTGACCTGGAAAGGGTCAACAATAGAATAAATAGCTATATTTAGTCCATCCTTGTAGATCCCCTACACCCTTGCGATTATTTTTTTGGGGTAGGAAATTATATGATTCAGGTACATGGTTTTTGAGATGAATCCTTTATGCTCCTGAAGGTCCTCACGACATGAGTGGTGGTCTATAGATATCCAGGAAGCTAGTACTCCTGGATGTTGAATTTAGCTCTGGTAAAAAAAAGAAGGAACTTTTTGACCTCCTCTTGAGCAAGGGAGGAATTATTATGATTAGACACAAGGTAGATCATATGCTCACACAAAATCTAGATTCCTACGTATTCACCCTAATTCAGGACTAGTTGAGGTATCACCCAGATGGGACGATGGCCTCCACTTTAGTTTGGAACAAAGTTTTGGAATCCTGCCATCACAAGTCCAGGAAATGTTTTGAAGATAGGAGGTCCCCTCGGGTAGATTCACCCAACATGTTTGTCAAGCTCAGTGACATTCTAATTCCAGATTGGGAGTCATTCCACCCATTCTACCACATGAATTATCCCACCCTCACAATGACAAAAGGAATCAGAGTAGCCCTGCATAACAAGGAATGGAGTGTAAAAACCTTTTGGAAGTATAGGCAGGAGATCAGAAAAACTACCCTCAGTTTTGAGGGTGTATCCAGTGATGAATAATGGGAGGAGTTTTGGGATACAGATCAAAGGTCTGACATGGAGAGTGAGGATACAATGACAATCACAAAGGCACAACACATGAAAACTACCGCAGTATCCTTCGGGCCCTCTCAACTACAATTTCTAGAGAAACACACTCCCTCCACTTCTCAGTAAGATCCTTCGGTTTGGAAACCCATGCCGTAGCTCACATCAATTCCTCAGGGTTGGAAATTAGTGGAGGAATCGGTGCTGAGCCCCCCACACAAAAATTTAAAGTTGGTCGAGACCCCTGCATCTCCTCCCCTCTCCCTCCTCTTAGGGATCCCTTTCAATCTCCTCCTCCACCACCATTTTCCCCTTCAGGGGGTATCCCCTTATTTTTCACCCCATCTCAAACACTCCCTCCATTCTGAGCCTCTCTATTGCCTCAAGATCCCTCCACTATCCCAAATTTCTCCCCCTGTGTAGTGGCAGGCCCTTCTTCGACTCTAATAACTTCACAACCTCAAATACCTGTTACAATCCCATATGGTTTGTCACTTGGGTTCCCATTCATAGGTGGGGTCATCCCTTCTCCCTCAAAATGTTTAAGTCAAGATGAAGTGGCCAAAGCGGCCTGAGATAGTAGAAGGACGAAGAAAAATAAGAAAGAAATGTCGGCAGGGGAGATGAAGCAAATACGGTCATTATATGACCATTAAAAAAGTTCTTTGACCATCACACGATTAGTCCCCTAGGTGTCAAAACCCACATAGTAGATGCAAACCGATGACTATTCTATAAGCGTTGTCATGATCGACCTCTCTGAGTTCTGGCCTCAAGATAAGGTCAAGCTAATGAACAAAACTACTTCTGTAGTCACAACAGAATAACTCAAGCTCAAAAAGGCACAATCTAGCCTCTAAAGGGTTGAAGGCATCATGTCTAACCAATAAGATGAGATTAAAGGAAAAGGTAAGGAGATCAAACAACTCTATAAGGAGTTGAAGGAATTTCCATCATGAGAAGTCCTTACGGCTTCTCAAGAGGAAGTAAATAATCTAGAAGCTAAATTTACCACATCTGAAGCCTCATCCAATTCACTCTCATAAGAGAAATGAGCCCTACAATAAGAGGTTAATTTAATAAATACGGAGGTGGCTATGCTCTAGGAAAATCTGTGTGTCATCCAAGTAGAGAAGGGTATCCTCTAGAAAAGGTTAAAATCATTTAAGGATGCGGTTAAGGACTTGACCCATAAATTGGGACAATAACCCTAGAAAGGGGGAATTATAACATTTGTGCAATAGCTATATACCTCTTGATGTGACTAAATTTCCACCACGACAATGAATCTAGCCCCCGCACTCAAATTTATATCTGATGCACATGGGTTATGCTCAAATGTGGATACCATGACCTCTACCATTAGTAGCACCATATATGCCAAGGTCCCAAAATCAATAATGATGATTCATAAACTTTATGATTCTTCTAAATCCACTCTATTAGGGGTCGAAATCACAAACATGCGAATGATTGTTGTGAAGATCAATGAGATCATGAGATGTAACAAAACATCCATCAAATGCCAAAATCTCTTGACCCAGCTCCAACAGGGGGTCAAAAAGTGAAAGAAGAGTATCAATGAATTGGTTCAATAAGGATTCCCCTCCCCCTTCCCCAATGACTCCACAGTCCTATCAAAGGACCAAATTTAGTAGATCTTGATCACCAAACTATAAGATAAGATTAAATTTCAGTCTTTAAAAGAGAGCTTGAGCATCACCGAGGTGGAAGCCATCCTGAACCCAATCCTACAGTTGGAGTTCTATTTGCACACAACAGTGCATAGTCTCCAAACCTTTTCTCACAAGGAGATAATCAAGCTGGATCAAGCTTTCCAGGCCTTACAATGAAGAACCTACCCTACAGAGGCAAAATGGCTTGGATATCAAGCTCCTTTGCAACAACTTTGAGTGGATTTTATCAAGCCACATTTTGAATTTTAAGGCAGAGAGGATTTTCATATCCTTCCATGACTAGCAAAAAGTTACTTGGTGAGACGCCAATAATTGTAGAATTTTTTTTGTAAGGCTCTTTTACCGGCCATTGTCATTTTTCACCCTGGCCCTAGTTCTTTTTTTTGTTTGTTTGAGACCAAATTTGGCTATGGAGCTGAATGTAGAAGATATCCACATGTCCATTTAGTGCACTCGGACCATAATGCAGAGAAAGGAATGTTCTCAAACTTCTGCCACACCACCCACTTGTCTCAAGAACTATAAAGTTACCCAGGTGGATTAAAAATTCAAAGATATAGTAAAAATGTACAGGGTCTCCATGTGTCACCTGAGCACAATTTCAAATAAAGAGAGGAAAATAATGTTCTCAAACAAGTGCACAACCTCCACACGTCACCTAGGCACATGTTTAAATCCAAATCCCTAGGAAAATCCCTTAGAACAAGCATGTGACCTCCACCTGGTAGGGAAGAATAATCACCAACCAAAGGAGTGTAAGGCTTGGGAGTTGGATTAATTAAAGGTGATCATAAATATCATAAACAGGCAGTTGAGATCTTTCCAAAAAATTGAATGTTGGCGGTGGAAGATCTGATTCCGAACATTGAAGTGAGATCCAAGGGGGTCTATAAAGTAATTTTCTAATCCAGACACAAGAGGAGGAATGGTAGCAAAAGGGAAAGACACCAGAACTGTGAAAGAGAATTATAGGCTTAGTTATTATGTTTGCTATCCTTAGCAAGGCTCTGATGTAGAAGAAAGTTGTAATTTGTGTCATATCAATATTATGTATTATTTTCTCTATGAATAAATGGCTCTTGTTCTATGTATTCTAGCTATCAATAGTCTATGTCCTTCATCCATTATTTTTGGTAGTTTTTAGATAAATGTTGAATATCTATTATGCTATATGCCCTTGGGTTTTCTATATGTATCTATGATCTACATATTATTATGTTTTACACCTTCTCGGATTTTGTTAATTCAAAATACTTCTAAAAATAGTATACCATGCTAAATGCTCTTCGACTATTCTAAACAATTTCCCATAATCTATTTTTGTTCCTTTTAAAATAAGTTTCGGCGTATCACGTTAGGTAGTTTTGCACTTTGTATTATTTTTCCTCTAACCCTTACCTCACACTAATTTAGAAGAGACAACTTGTATAAAATGTGGAGGTTATCGTAAGGGGCACATCCCACATCCCTAAGGTATCCCACGATATGGTTCATCCGTAAAGATAATCGTCAATAGTTTCCTTACTCACTTGACATTTTTCTATCCTACCCTAGGCTCATAGCTCCCCTTGTGAAAATATTTCAGAACTTACCCTTCTATCTCGGCTTGTCTCATTTATAACTTGTTTGTGGTAATGGCTTACATGATATTGAACTCATTTTAGGAGGCATGGCCTTATTTCCATTCAATATTTCCTTGTCTCCTCGATCTCTCCCAAATCATATTTTCCATCATGGACCCTACTAAATTCATCCTAATACCTTCCTTACATAACTTTCCACCACTTTGAGCTCCACTCAACCAAATCCTATGGACTCAATTGTTTCAACTTGTAATTATGCCTCCGTACAGTGTTAGTGTCATCGTATTGTTTCACCCTAAACCCGAGTCACCCACCATCCATTGTCTGACTCACCAACTCATCCTCAAGACCTCCCATACCTTGAGTCACTTGTTGATCCCCACATGGATGTCCTCCCCTCTCTCGTTTGACCAAACTTGTTCTTTTTCCCTTTTTTAAAAATTCCAAGCCCGCATATTTTTTTTTAATCTTTGTTTAATAAACTTAGGTTAAGCCTAGGTTTTATTTACAATAGGTTATAATAAATTATTAATAGGACTTTGTTATTCATTAGAGGAAAATTATTTTAAGGTAGGTCATTAAATTTAATCAAGAGGAAATTAAAATCCAAGGATAAATTTTTTGTCATTAAAACTTCCTTTTAAATTTTCATGTTTTTTTTAAATAATTAAATTAATTGCAAATTAAGGTTTATTGGATGGTTAATTTTGTTCACAATTTTTGGAGGTGTGTAGCATGTAGAAATTATTTTTAAACCAACGTCCATCCTTATAGGAAAATTATTTATTTGATGTCGATATTTAAAACTACGAAATAAAATCAACTTAACAAATGTAGAGAAACTAAAAATGGATGTTGCACTCAAATTCTTAACAGAGTTCAAAAAATGCCTATGCCTCCAGGTTCATTAATTGACAAACCAATTCATTATAAAGATATAATAATAAGTAAAAATAAGCTTACAATATTATAATGAATGTTTTAATCCACCATGAACTTAGTGTAAATCAGTCTAACAAAACCTAGACTGGTCTTAGGCTTGTTCAATGTTCTGGCATGGCCTCATAGCTTCACACTTACTGTAGACTTCCCATCCTCTGTGGGTCTCTAGCCTATACACAGATCTAAGTTAGATAATGTTAGTTGTCTATCTTGGCAACAAGATCCTCCTCCCTAAACTCCAAGCAACACGAAATTGGCTTAATAAATCTCAATGTATAAAGAATCAGAGATTTGTTTCATGCTTCTCCAATGCTTGAAAACTTATTTCAGCTCTACACTTGAGCTCTGGGTCATGCCATGAGGAAATAAGGTGTAAATAGCCTTTTAGAAATGTAATAATGTCTAAAAATAGGCCTTATATGTGTTAGTCTTATCTTCTTAAGGCTTTCCCAAAACTTCATACTAATATTTTGATTTAAGATTTTGTGTTATTTAAATGGGCCTCGACCCCCCTTTTATACTAGGTTCAGGCTTGAGAAATTTTCATATAAGCTTTATCATCTTAGCCCATTACATGCTAACTCGGCTAGCCGAGTTGGTTGGGTACCCACATAGCTCACATGAGGTTAGTATTTTGAGTCTACTGCCCCACATTTTTCAAATGCCATCCACATTATCACCGCAATATCTAAGCTTTCTGAGCCATTCTAGCTCTCCTTCTATCTTCCACTCTACCTGTGTCTTCCATTTCTACTCTGGTTACTGAGCTACTTTCCACATCTGGCCCGAGTTGTTGCCAAGCTTCCTCATTTCTCTCTTAACCACTGAGTTGTTATAGTTAAGATTTCACTATTACATGGGGTTTTTGGTATTTAATCCCACGTGTGGTGGGGTTAATGTTGATAAATCCTTTTAATAATATTTTCCCACCCGATAGACATTTAGTTGTGGCCATGCTCATTCACCATTGTGATTTCCTACCATTGGGCTCACCACTTATGTGGCGAGGTGATAGTTGGTTCCTTGATCTCAACATTTGACTCGGTGGTATTGAGTTCACCATGAGCTCACTCTATCAATGAACTTGGATATCAACTCGGCCATGAGTTCTCATGCTAGCTCAGTCTTAGATAAACCCTAACTCGCTAGCTTGGTTACTAGCTCGATGAGATACTTGTAGTTTCACAGTGAATAGGTCCCCCTCTAAAATAAGAGTGGACCCCACTATTACAACCATTTTTCCATTTGTCAAATATCGGCGGTGGTAAAATGACATTTATTTTTGCTTCCTGCTACTTTCTGATGTCACGATAACATGTTTTCCATTTTAACATGCCTAATTACTATGTCACATGTGCTTTGGCTTTGTGATGTGAACTCTGGTTCTCACACGTCCTGTATCTAAAGCATATAATCATGCTTCATTTCATTTGCAATAATTAAGATGAGCTAGATTTTTATTTGTCTTCATTAGCCATAACCCTCTTGGTGTGTTTCTTTTGTTTTCCACACCAAATCACACAATTGATATTGGATCCATAATAAATACATGGATATGTGTACAATATCTCTAGGGTTGTTATAGGTTTGTCTTTATTGTAATCAAAGAAGATGGGAACATAATTATTAGGGGTGTTGATTTTGCAAGACTTATGGGGAGAGACCGAGCCATCTTTTCTTTTGTTGGATTCAGGAGATTTCCTACATTCCTTGGCAGTCTTTTTCTCCAGACTAGATTATCTCTCCCTTGGAAATTTCTACTTTCCTTTGCTCTCATAATCTTTTAGAGAGTTTGGTGTATACCCTTCTGCATGCTACTTCAGGAGGACTAGTGGCATGGGTTCTATGCTCGATGCATGTCTTACTTCAGGTATCTTATAACATTCTCCTACCTCATTTTTTCCACTGTTGTAACCTAGGCCCACATATATAGGGTTAGTTATAACCTGGATATTTAAACCAAGACCCTTTCCTTCATATCCCATTTTAAAAATCAATTTTGATCTAATACCTCTAGTGTGCTTTTCAAATTCACCAAAAGTAGGACTTGTAGCTTCTTGGGAAGGAATATTTAATGAATCACTTACAATTTTTTTATTGGTGGGATTATCTTTCTTCACCATCCTAAAAATTTGTTAGGATATCTTCCTTAGCTTGTAGTTCACACTGTAATTATGTGATTACTAAGTTAGAAGGAACTCTACCGAAGACTCAAACCTATCTTGCACCTCTTTCTTCTCTAATTCCATGAGTTGTAGATGTCTCATCAATTCAGAATCATCATTTGGACTACATTTTATTTCCTTATTCTTCCACATGTAATTTCCTTTTTTATAATAATATTGAGCAGAAGAATCATTATTATGGAATTTGGATTTTACTAGTCTTTGCTAATGCCTTTCCACGTTCCCACCATTCTACATTGAAACCACATGGTGCTCGGTCTAGGAAAAAAATACCAACATTGTTTCATATCATGCCCAATTCATAGAGAAATGTGTGCATACCTGAGGACTATCTCGTTCTTCTTAGGTCCCTTGGTGTCTATTTTTTTTTCTTGCAACACAGTATACTATAGGAGTTCCATACTCCATCTCAATTCAACAATTTGAATGTGCTTGATCTCGTCGATGTAGTATCACCATGTGCATTATGGTACCCAATATAGTAAGCAGAATGAGCCACTTAATGAAACTGGTAAAAGTTACATTTCCACATGCAATAAAAAAATAGTCAGAGGTGAAAAATCAACTTTTGATACCAAAATTGATCTGTAAAATGGTCAAAAAATTTCACTCTGATTTTTTTAACAAATGGATCCTTATAGGAAAATTATTTTTTAATTCCAAATTATGAAACCCCCAAAATAAGATCACTCAAATTTAAAAATGCAATGATAAGATAATAATGGACACTGCACATAAGTTGATTAACAAAATTTTGGAAATTGTGTACGTCTTCAGGTTCACTAATTGATGAACCGATTCATTATAAAGTTTCGAATCGTTAGTAAAAATAAACTTAAAATACTATAATGAATGTTCTAGACTAACCCAAACTCAGTGTCAATCGATCAAGTATGACATATACTGGTCTTTGAGGCTTGCTCAATGTTCCAGAACTGCTCTTGGATTTAAAATTCCTATAGACTTCCCCTCTACTGCATGACCTCTGGCCTTTACAACAGAGCTAAGTCAGACAGTGTCAGTTATCAAAAACACTTCCTTATGCAGACTTCCCCTATGTTGCATGACCTCCATCTATCTACACAGAGCCAAGTTAGATTCCAGTTGTCATTTGTCGAGCTTCAATAATAAGATCCTCTTGCTATGACCTTCCAAGAAATACAAACGTGGCTTAATAACACCCAATGTATGAAGAATCAAGAGCTCCCATTAATGATTCTCCAGTGCTTGAAAGAACTCCTCTTCGCCTCCACACCTAAACTCTAGGATCAACAACATGAGAAAGTAAGGATTTAAATTGCCTTTTACAAAATGATGATGGGTTAAATGATAATTAAATAATAAAATAATAATGCCTAAAAAATGCCTTATATGCCTTAGTATTATCTTCTTAAGGATTACCCAATACTTTGCACTAAGCTTTAAAACATGAAATATGCTTGTGTGTCGAAATAAATGGGCCTTGAACCATTTATATACTAGGGTGTAGTCCTGAGATTTTTTAGAATATAAGCCTTATTATCTTATGCCCATGGCATACCGAACTCGGTTGTCCAAGTTGGTTGGGTTCCCACGTAGCTCACGGGAGGTTAGCAGTTTTAGTCTGCCACCCCACATTTTCCAACTATTGTCCACATTGTCACTGTGAGCTCTCATCTCACCAAGTCATTCTAGATTTCCCATTACCTACTGATTTACATGCATCTACCACATCTACTCTGGTCACCATGTTACTCACCACATTCAGCCCAAGTTGTTGTTGAGATGCCACATTACTGTCTCAGTTGCCAAGTAGTGCCCACCTAGATGTCATCGTTATGTGAAGTTGTTGGGATTTAATCCCACATGCAGTGGGGCTAATGTCAATCAAGCCTTTCAATAGGCTTTACCAGCCTAATAGACATGTGGCTAAGGCCATGTCCATTCAAAAGTTTACTTTCTTGTCGTTGAGATTTTCGGTTATGTGGCGAGGTGGTGCCTAGTTCATATACCCTTGCATTTGATTTGGTGGTCCTTAGCTCACCATGAGCTCTCTCCATCAATCATCTCAAGAATCAACTTGTCCATGAGCTCACTTGATATCTTGGTCTTAGCTTGACCCCAAATTTCTAGCTTGGTTCATAGCACGATGTGTTACTTGTATTTTCTCAAACAAGAGTGGACACCATTTTTGAAAACTCTTTTTATATTTTTCAAAGATTGGTGGTGAAAAAATGACCTTTATTTTTCTCTATGCCACTTTTCAACATCATAATGACCCATATTCCATTTTGCAACGTGCCCAATCACTACATCAACTATACTCTGCCTTTTTCCTATTAACTTTGTGCAGACACCTAAAATTAGCACCACTAATTCCAGTGTCAGCATCTGTTAGGCCCCCTTCATGATCACATTACACCCCTCGTATTTATTTAAACATCAACATCATCGCCATACTTATTATTATGTCAAAAATATAGTACCTTAGGATTTACACATTATAAAATCCTATTTTTGACTAATATGGGATTGTCTCAAGGTGTGGGACCCTCAAAAACCCAGACAAACCTACAAAGAAGGTTGGTTTCTCTAACTACTATAATGCTAACACTACTAATAGAAGGGAAAACGTAGCTAAATAATCTTAAACTAACCCTTCCAATGGACCAGGGAGATAGAGAGGGTTAGAAAGATGCAAGAAGGGGAAAAATCCTAATCTAAGGGTGGTGATAGCACCAAGAGAAAGGGGCGAGATACTCTGCTAAGGAAGAAAGAAAGGGAAAAGAGGAGTTGGGAAAATCCAAATGAATGTGACATATACCCAAGCTGCGTTCACCATTGAATCTCCATGAAACACAACACCCCACACCTGGAAGTGAGAAATACATGCATTGAAAGAAAAAACAAATAGAGAGGAAAGGAGATACAATAAAACAATGTAAGGGTTTAAAAAAATGCCTCAAACATTAATTTTATTGCTCTTAAGGTATGAAAAATATATTAGATGATGAAATAGAGGTATTATAACACTTCCAGGTCCAAGAGAAGGATCATAGTTCAATGGATTTGAGGAACAAACTTGCAAGAGTTTCCCCAACTCCTAGAATGTCTCCCTCAAAAATGAGGAAAAATTACATATATAGAGAGAAAGGGAGATACCAACTGACATCCTTTATTAATTTCATGTACAGAGGTATGGGAAACCATAGTGATTCACTTTCCAGTGGTACTTTTCCTACACGATGAACATGGGTGCCATACCTCATTAAACCGGTTGTTGAGCTACCTGGTACAATGTCTTTTCTTCCTAGTCTATATCTTTCATTCCTTTCTGATGCCCGATAGGAACAACTAGTTGACACCTGACAAGAATAGAAGTAGCAGTCTTCCAACAAGGGAAGGATTTGTTACACGAAAAGAAGAAATGTTGTCCCACGACAGCAAGGGAAGGTTAATGCGCATCAAGATGGAATGTTGTCACGTGATAAGGGGAAGGTGATTGATGTTCTTCAAGAAGGATGAGTTTAATGCATGGTTGAAACATGATAATCAGATGGGGGTGACATGCGTCAACAAGGAGTGGTTGATATGTGACAATGAGAGTTGGTGATGCACATCAGCGAGAGAGGTTGATGTGCAACAAGGAGGTGGCATTGACATGTGGTTGATGCGTGACAAGGAGGGGTTGTTAATGCATGAGAACAATAATGGTTGAAGCACGTCAGCAAGATTGTTTGACATATGATAAGGAAGGTGCATTAACATGTGGTTGATGTGTGACAAGGAGGGGTTGTTGACGTGCATTAGCAAGAATGGTTGGATTATGATAAGGAGGTAGTGTTGATGCATGGTTGATGCATAAAAATGAGGGGTTGTTGATGCAAAACAGTGAGAATGGTTTATGTGTGGTTGACATATGACAAGGAGATGGATCCAAACATTCATCGCAAATCACCAGCTCACCACATAACCTGACTTTCTAGATAACTCATATTATCTCAATTCTGACTTGTGAGCCATCTTGAGCTATATTTCTCTTCTAATACCCTACGCTAAATTTTACAACCTCCCGCATGTTCCATAATTTGAATGGCTAAGTCCATTTAAAATGAGTTATCCAAATTAACTCGGGGGGTGAATTGGGGATAACACTTACCTCACATAAATCCACATCCATCATTAATTAGCATATTACTTTCATACTCTTCATCTTAGATTATATACTCATAAACATATACCCTCATTTAATTAATTAATTCGGCATGACATCTCCTAAGTTTTCAACCCCCCCATGTATAATTAATGAATTAAATAATTAATCTCTTATATTACACCTCACCCCACTTATCCCTATGTGAAGCCCCTATTTCACACTAGTTAAGACTAGTTTAACTAGGGAACCTACCAAAAACACTCCTCATCTATCCTAACCAACTAAACCCCAATATTAACCCATCAAACTACACATCTCAAACTCTCTCTAGTTATCAAATAAAATCCCTAAAAATCCCAAGGCACTATAGTTTCAATTAGGAAATTTATCCCTTCTTATCTCTCCCAAACTCAAACTAACCAAAATTGCAGGAGATTCTCCCCTATTATAAAAATATCTATAAATATGAAATCCATGCCTCCATTTGGGGGGGGGAGATCAAAAGTGGACATGACCCTAGGACTTCATATTGTATTTTTCTTGCATCAGAGACCTCTCATAGAGCCAAAGATGATCAACAACATTCAAAGCATATTTGAACGTCATTCATATGTCCAGGAATAAAATCAATAGTCTTCTTACATCAACAATCTTCCTCTCTTGGGTAATATCACCTTGTATTCCTCATTTCTCAAATTATATGATGTAAGTAGTTTCCCTTTTTTCATTACATCATTATGTATTATATCCAAGCTTAAATCTCCATTCTTAGCATTCCTTTCAGGTCTCATATTTGTTCATTATCAACCTATATGTTTTCACTGCAATCGATGGGGATTCCCTGAATCGCTAGAAATTCCCTGAATCGCTAGAGATTCCCTGAATCGCTAGAGATTCCCTAAATCGCTAGAGATTACCTAAATCGAAAGGGATTCTATCAACAGGGTATTTTGACCCCTAAGCATTCTTTTTAGACCTCCAAATCACATAATTTATTACTGTAAGGATTTTTAAGTGTCTTATCTGTGATATCAAGCTCCTTTGAGACATATTTAGCATTTTATCAATCATATTAATCAAATTTACCATATTTCTCACATAACTCTCAATATCATTACTCCTTAGAGCCATATTGTGATCCCTAGACTCCCATTGGACTAGGTATCACCATCAAACCAACATATAGCCTTGGACCACATCAATTTCTCTGCCTTTACATTGATTAGTTATATCATCTATTATCATTTTATTGTATCATCATCAGATTAGTTTCTTAAGAGTGGATTGACATCCTTGAAAGGAAGTTCACTGACTTCTGGGGACTGGCCTTTACAAGAAAATATGCCATAAATTTTTTTAATCCTGTCTTGTGTAGTGTCTATGATTACAGATTTAGTTGCAGGAGAGGAGCTTCATCCATTCTTCCACATAGCATAATAATCAACCATCAATCACATCATCTGCGGGTGTCTTGGAAACCCCACCATATTTGAGGTTGATCTAATTTTTCCTCTTTCTTTTATCAACTAAATTTCTAATGTAGAATTGTTTATCAACTATCTAGCACACCCGATAGGACCTTTGTCCCTATTTTCCTTAATAGTTAATTTCTATTTTTTGGTAATTAACAGTGATCTCAGTAGTTTCCTATGATTTTCTAAATCGCTTGTGATTCCTCTTATTTCTTCCTACTACCCTATAGTTAACCTTTTAGCTTATGTTTCTTGTTGTTTTGTCTCTATTTTTTTTTCTAATCTTGTTGTAGGTTTCTATTTCTAGGATCTGGTTTTCTCATTCCCTAGATTGCTTCACTTAGAGGATTAAAAAAAATCTTTAAAAGAGGAAAGGATCGATCTCATGAAGAGTCCTAAAACCTTCCTTTTGCTTTCATTTTTGCATATTTGTTTGATTTTCCTCATCGAAGAGAAACATTTCATTTTGAGATTTTAAAATAAACAATTTGCATCCTTCTTGTTTTACATAGTCTAATTAGGAGGAAATTTTGTTGCATCCACTTATTCCTCCCCACACATAACCAAACCACTTATAAATCAAAAATGCATTCAAACAACTGCCACCCAAGTGAAACTAATTGGGATTTCATCAACCAATAGGGAAACCGACTCAATGTTTTAGCTGAGTATAATCTCTTGTCTGTCGGTATATAATGGCTTAGCACTTGACTCCCTTATTGCAGCAGGACCTTGAACTGAGGGGGTAGGACCCAATATACACACTCATACCAAAATTTAGTACAGAGTTTTGTCTTACATACCTTTTGGTATATCGAGGATGCCACCCATAAACGTACCTAAAACCGTCCATACTTTCCATTTCCTGGGACCCATCATCCATTTTTCACATTTTACTTTTCTTAATTAAATGAAGAAAATTTAAAATTTATTCTGCTTTATTATCTGTTGTTTATAAATCTATCCATTTAGTTGTGTTTTATTTATTAGGAAATTGTGTGTGTTTTTGCTAGCAATTTCATGATTAAATGTCAGAAAATATGGATGCATCATTATCTACACAAGTACAACATTATGACCCATTTTATCAACCTATCACATCTCAGTCAACTTTATTTAGCTCTGACATGTTTCTCGAGTCATCTAGGCCATCTTATGTTCCCTATGGAACTTTTACTTCTTATCCAAATCAACAATCCTACAATAACCCCATCCAAAAAACCTATGACTATTCTTCACAACCAAACCATTTCCAAACTATTGCTTCTCAATTTATGTCCGACGTATCTCATCAAGCGGTCTTTCCAACATTCCCTTATTCATCACAATATCATTAGAATATCAATATGCCCCATCCTCCATCTAATCAATCAATCCCATTTTCAGTACCTCAGACATCCCAAATCCATACACATATCCCTACTCAGGCCCAAACAACTCCTCTCATCCAACAACAACAACATACTCAACATTTTTCCACATCTCCCCACATCCCTTTATCACAACCCACTTCACAAATAATATCCTCTCAATCTACTTGTCGGTACCCAAACTTAATCTCCTTCACAACTCAAGCAGCATCATGGATCTCACAAGACACTGAAGGGTAGATAAATGATTTGTGTGTCATTTATAGCTGGGGAACACATCTATCTGACTTGTTAGCACTCAAGATTTGATGGAGTGGGTAACACCTCAAAAGGATTATGATCTAATCCTCACTATTCTAGGTTATGCCTTTCAACCAAGGTAACATAACCTATATTGCAGCCTTTGTTTGATGAAGGAGGTGGAGATATACTTATGCTTTGCACATTGTATGGAGATGGCCTTCGGAAAACATGATCAATTATCCATTATTAAAACTCAAAAGAGTTGTCACTACTAAATGATGGAAATGCTTTCAAGACAAGGCTAAGGCTGCTGGAGAGATGATAAAATCCTGATATACTTTGTGCATTTTTGTGAATGGATTGTATTCTTTTGTTGAGATGCAATGAAATGCAGGGGTAGTATGGGTAGGATGAGTTAGTTTGAATGAAATTTTGTTGGGAGATGTTTAGACAAGACTAGCTAGGAATTACCAACTTCTTTGAGAACCTTTGTAAGAGATTTGTAACACCTAAACAGTAGAGATGTTTCAATGGGCTTAAAATACTCCTTTAACCAGGATATGTAAACCAAATGGAGGCCCAGATCTACACTCTTCCACACAACCTTTGATAACCTGCTACAAAAGCTTGAAGCAAAATACCAACAAAGTATCCAGGAATCCCTATTTGATCATGACCTAAGGTGCACCCAAAGGTTTACAAACAATCTCAATATTCAAGGATAGTAAAATGATTTTAAATTTGTTTATCTTCTATCAGATGAAGGCTCTTCTGAATATAAGATTGAAAATTTCATCAAACCATCAACAATAAATGAGACCCTGTATAATCAAATAGATCCTAAACACAAGACTGCAACATGAGTAAGAAACACAAATTAAAATCATTTTGAAACATATGCAAATTCTGCCAAGAGATAACACCAAATAATCCAAAATTTGATCAAATACATCAGCAGGGGAGTGCTATAAGAACAATCTCATAGCCTGTTGATGGATTTACAACTGAAACCAAATCAACATGATGAAATCTGATACAAAAGTGGAATTAAAAATGGCTCTCAGGTGGTTTTCTCAGAGAAAGTGGGATTCTTCCTGTTTCTTCCTTGAAAAAATTCTACGTCCTTTTTCCCCCTCCCAAAAAATTCTCCCAAAAATGCATGATATACCTCATGCCATCATAGAGTCTTCCTTCCCAAGTAAAGAATATGCTTAAGGGATCAATTTTTTTACAAAAACCCTTCATGATTCCATGAAAATGACATAAAAGTGAAAAACAACTTGCAGGCTGCCATGGATGCATAAAAATTATAAAATATTACACAAATTCGGATCCTTATCCATCCCAAGGTTACGTTTTTGTCATTCAGGCATGCCAGCATGCTTTAGTAATCATTTTTCACCTTTTAGCTTTATCATTTTACCTCTGCAACTTTTGATTTTCACTTTTCACATTTTTTATCAGGAAAAGGAAAAAATCATATCAAATCCATCGTAGATCAAAGAATTGAGTTATGAAAATGGTGCCATTACACTCAAAGGGCCAAGGCGATGCAGAAACATATAAAGTTTGATGAAAAAATGATGAATCCAAGCTTCCTAGAGCTCTAATGGCGGCAAGAAAGGTGAATGCACAACAACTGTCGATTTTAGATCACGTTAAATAACCGCCCTCCACATGGCAGATGTGATCAAAATAATCCCAAAGTTACCCTTTTAATTTTTGGATAAGGTGAGACACATGTTAAAATACCATTGGATCAGGATCTTGCATTTAAAATTTGCATTTGCGACCTTTTTTGAAATTTGGAAAATCTTGCAAACTTTCCCCACCTACCTTCTGGGCCCGCCAAGTGTCCACCTATAGGCCCCACTAAAAACCACGTGCTGATTTTATGAATTTTGCCATTTTTTAGATTTTGGAAATTTTTTACATTTTTCCCCACTAGCCTGCACCCCGTTTTTTTGTTAGGAATTAGTTGTAGACACCAAATTTTTGTCTTACGACCCCTTGTGACCCGCATCTCATCTCGCAATCTAACCCCATCACCCAAACCTTACACAATTATTTATTAATTACCTTATAATTGATAAATCCACATCACCTTACCCACCACCTCACTTTGCCACCTCATCATGACCTAGCCCTAACCCTAAACTAACCTAAATTAAGACCCATGACTTGGTCTAGACTCACATCCATAACTAATGCCTCCTTACTCGCACCCAAAACTGACCTTCTAGTCACTTGACCAAGCCCGCAACTGATCTCTCGGGAGAAAAGCAGGGAAGGTGGGCTATTTTACTAAAAATAGCCTACTTTTTCCTTACCAATGCCGGTTCCTACTCGACCGCCGTCGGTTACGCAACCGCCATCGGTTCCTTGTAAATGGGCTCCCCAAACCAAAACAATGGATTGGAATTTCATTTTGGAGATCAGTCGAAGGATTTCTAGATCAACAGAGATTATTGGGAGTGAGGAACAGAGTCCAGATCTTCACTTGACCAAGAAGAGACGAGTGGAAATACCAGAAGTGTTTACAACCAAAGAGATCAACTTGCATCTTTGTCAAAACCAGTAAGTCACATCTTGCATGTCCTCTGTTATAACATTTCTTATGCTCTGTGAATTTCAGTCCTCCTAAATCCGTCTCTGAATCTACTACCCAACGTGTCATTGCATCTAACTGTTATTCTTTTGCTCCTAATCATCCCATTTCCTAATATCATCCATAAACCAGCCTTACAAAACACCATAGCTACTAAGAAGATCCTATAACCCACCGGTATCGGTTATCAGTAACCGCCATCGGTTATCAGTAAACACTTCACCCAAACACTTCACCTTCACCTTCACCGGGGGGGGTGAAGGTGAGAACAAGGGCATTTTAAGCTTCTGTAAACACTTCGGGTATATGGTGAAGACATCAGGATCAGTCATTTGCATTTGAGTAGAAAAAGGGGTACTCAAACGTTCCCATAGGGCCTGTCTATCTTCTGTGGAATGACAGTCCTCACGTGTGAATATGAACTTTTGTACGGAAGAACGATGGGTTGTGATTCCAGTCCACTGTGGGTGTGACACAGGAGGTAGATGAGGCACTGTATCAATAGATGTTAAGAGTTCAACCGGTCGTTGAAAAGATTTAGGCGATGAGGGACTAATAGGTAGGAGAGCATGTTTGAGGGGATCTGTCATGTTTAAAGAATGTGGTGATGTCAGTGTAAGAGATTTCTCGTCTAAGGATGTCAAAAGGAGTGGCGAGCCTTCCTCTTGTGCAACAAGAGCTGTAGAAGGGGACGTTTGGGAAATAGATAAATTAGATAACATCCGCTCACAGTCTTGTAGGGATGTGGTGTAAGAAGACTCATCGATGAGAAGAGAAGTCCGGGTAGTTAACTCTTTTATGGGTAAAGGAATGATTTCACTTTGGCTTGATGGTGGTGAAGGAGGTTCAGACCTTCTGTATTGGTGGAGAGGCTTGATTCAAAAAAATTTCAATAGAGGCTTTTGGCTGAGAATCGAAGACTGCATGGATCTCATGAACACTCTCCTCGGCTAAGATATCTTGGTTTACGTTACTGTTGGACGAGTGATTCGGGAATGGCTTGTTGAAAATTTTCAGATTTCGGTTAGCAGGGGCGTTAGGATTATCAAGGGCTATATCCCCCGCATCAACCATTTCCTGCACTATGTTTTTCAACATCTCGAAATAAAATCAAGCTCACCTCTCACCTCCCCTTAACCATGCCTTCCCCTTTTTAGTCTAGTCCATGACTTCAAAGTATTAAAGTAATCCGTATTCTTATGGGATTTTCTTGAGTCAAACTTCCTACTAAACTAGATGCTTCACGCTAAAAAGAACATCTAGTCATCTAAATTAAATATAGACTGCTCCCTCGAAGGACAGCTATATGCCAAATTATTACTGCTATTCTCTATAGACTGCTCCCCTGAAGGACAGCTATGCACTAAAATCATATCTGCTACTATAAATAGACTACTCCCTCGAAGGATAGCTATACACAGTCAGCCTCTAGCAGAAGCTTCTCGAATCGATCAGCTTCGTGAAGACCTCAAGAATAATACAATCAATATCACTTGTATACTTCCCGCATCGATCAGTCTACATTCAATAAAATAAAAGCTTCATTCAGAAGGACTTTTGAGTCATGGACTTGTCTATTTAGGGTAGGTTCTCTTTTTTCAGAACACTCACTTTGTAATAAGTTCTCTGAACCTCAGCTATACCGTCCACCTCACCTCACCATTTGTTTCAACTCAAGGGACGTAATGTACACTCGATATATTGTGATCATACAACTCTTTTCACCTATGGACTTCTCGTCTATGCACGGTACCTAGGGCTTCAAGCTCGTTCTACATTGTGTGGTTTGTTTAGCTCTTTTCACCTACGGAGCACTCTTTCTGCTTTGCCTCGCATCTAGGATTGTGTGTTGACCTTAATCAGGACATGGTTCCCTTCTACTTGGGTAGGCTAACCTTCGCTTCCCTTATACCTTTTACAACATCACCAATTCATTACCAACACCATCAACCTTACCTTTACCAATCTTAATATTTTTACCAACCAACCAATTGCCTAAACCGTACCAAATTGCCTAAATTCGCCTCTCCCTGATCCTAAGGGAGAACTACATCGGTCTGAGGCCCCTCCTTGCTTTGTGCAATGGGCTATGTAGGCAGCACTTCGGAGACATGGGGTCTCTCAAGGTTAGCTCGACCATCCCCTACCATAATCTATCATGTGTGGTATAATAAATATTTCTGTGTATTTCTATTTAATCACATTCCTCTTTATCCTTTTTCAAAACACCAAAAGTCACAATGCAAACATTCTTATTATTATAACTCAAATCACCATACATATTCAGTTTTATTTAGATGTTAAACAAATACATCTTCTCTATCATCGACATGCAGGTCGGCATCCTTATTTATTCTTATACCTTGCTAACATTTACTCAGACCCTCATGCCTCATCCCGAACTAGGTGATGATCGTGATCGTCGATCCCTCTCGCCGGGCCTCTCTGTCCTCAAAGGTACCACAGCTATTGGTACCGCCCACTGATCTGCCAATCTCTCCTGTAACATATGAATACGCCCTCTCGCATGGAGGGCTCCAGCCTCTAGTCTCCCCGCCCGTGACTCCGTAACTGCTAACAATCCTCTTGTCTCATTAACCTGCGTTTGGAGTTGCTGAACTAAACGCTGCAGACGATCCCTCTCTGCTATAATCACAGCTATGTCAGGACAATCACGTATACCTCGCAGCTCCACTGCCCACCATAATCTATAGGCCTCTGTCGTTCCTGCGTCCATTACCCTGCGATCGGCTGCTACCTCTTCAGGACCTTCTGGAGGTGTTGGCTGGGGAGGTGAGAGTACTGCCTCTGCGTCGATCCTCATATATGGTCTATAAGCCAGGGGTATATCCTGCACAAATCCAAATTATCACCGCACGCGATCTATAGGAATCCTCTCATATTCACCTGGCCTGTGCCCCGCGATCCACCTCATTCGCTCTACACCCCTTAACTCCTCAGCCATGCTCTCTGTTACCATATAGTTACCGTAAGGCCTCCAACAGATGTCCGCAACCGTCACCCTCTCCCATACCTACCTGTAATACACAATATCACCCGTCACGGCCTGGGATCTTGCCTCTTGTTCTGTCTCGACCCAGCGTCTGAATCCCAACCTCTGTACTCTGGTCTCTCCTGCCTGGATGGATCGGCCTACTGGTCGCACACAAACAATGTGCTCATAGGCCCAACAGTGTAATAAGTATGAGCAATCCAGTGTCGTCCTGTGATTTCGCCTACAAGCCCATAAACCCCTGTATAACTCCGCCAAATATGAAGGTGCCCATGCAAAAGTCACGTTCTTTTCTATCATCTCCCAAATAACACACATCAATGCCTTTGGAAATCTTCCCCTTCCACCCTCGGTAACGCATAATACCCTACCGCTATCATTAATATCACTGCTAACCTTGTCTCCTTAGGGTGTGCTGCATACATTACCCCATACGTAAATGATAAACCTCGCTGTGTCAAATCTCGTGCGTATGGACCAAATACTGCGGTTATCACTCCCCGTGACGCGCTAGGTAGTGCCTGATATACTGGTTCTCCTGTAATGGGGAGTCTCAAAATACAAAACACATCTTCCAATGTTACTGTCATTTCACCTATTGGCAGATAGAAGGTATTTGTCTCGGGATTCCATCTCTCAATCAACGCCTGTAACATACCATGGTTACGTGTGATTCGTGAATAATAACGGATTCCACTTAACCCCAAACGATTTATCAATGTCCATTCCACTGGTGTTACATCCGCTCGGATTCGTGACAACAACGCTGGCACACTATCATTCATCCTTAACCCTGCCTCTTCCTGCATACACCAAAACAACAAACAACCATTCAATCCGTCAGGGTTTTTCAAACATTCTGGAAATTCCTCCAGTAACCGGTATCGGTTATACATAACTGGTATCGGTTCAGTAACCGATACCGGTTCTCCCTAACCGCTACCGGTCACTTCCAATTACATACATCTTGCCTAAAACAACCACCTACGACAATAAATTGATCGTTTATTCCTTTCTATATGCATAGACATACCCAAAACCCTGAATTACCTACCCCATAACACTCACCTCATCTATACCCCTGGCTATCATGTTGTCTTTCTCATATCTACTTACCTATTCTCCTCTAGCTCATTCCCAAAACATGCAGTAGTTAAATCACAAACAAGCTGATACCTCTTGGGTTGCAGTAGCTTGTGGTGGCCCTTGTCTTCCCTCTTGTCCCTGCCTGCTGGATGCTTCTCCTCGTTCGGCCATGATCACCACCCTTTTCAACTTTGTCTTTCTGCCTTCCGAATCTCGGATCACATTCACTTTCCTTGTCTCTTTTCTCCTTATCACTCAAATCTCTCATGCAAAAACCTGTCTCAGTCGTCAAAAAGCGTCGCGTTCGCGTATTTAACCTCTTGCATGGCTCTAAAATTAAAACTTAAGTTGCCACCCTAGCTTTTCTATTTTTAGAAAAGCTCATACCTAAATAACAGGTATCGTTTACTTAACCGATATCGATCTATCAGCTACCGATATCGGTTCCTTAACCGATATCAGTTACACACCTATCTTTTCTCAACAGCGTTCTTTTCTTCATTTCTCACCTAAATTTTTGTCGCGCCCGCCTCTTTCCCTGCATAAACAACATAATTTACCACATTTGTTCATCCACCACACATAGCATTACAATTTCATTAACATCATTTATTTTATACAAATACACAAACCATCAACTACGGATATCAAGAAACTATCAATCTATACATCATTTGGATCCAACTCATCAGTTACATATATCACAATGTCACAAAACCACCAATTCATCACATAACATGACATTCATATATACGTACAAAAAAAAAAAACAAAAACATCAGCATCATCCATCTATCAACATGTCAATTAAACTCATCACACATTCTATATATTACCAGCCATTAACCAAATATTTAAACACATTTTGAATACTGCATGTGGATCAAAACATCGTCTATATATATATATATATATATATATACAAGTTTTCAAAAATACAATGTGCCCTACATCGGGGCCTCTGTGATCTCATCATACAACAAAGACGGCACGCAGGCCGCAATAACTGTCAAAAAATCTCGACTCGGCTCGCAGGCCAGTCCCTCATATCAAAAATAGCTATATACTCGGCTCGCAGACCGGTATCCACTATACAACCCCTACTCGGCTCGCAGGCTGATATACAATAAATGAATGAATGAATACATGAATAATACATAGGCACGCAGGCCTCTATCAATACACCCGGTTCGCAGACCGGTGCCCATCTCTAAAATACAACAACCATGTCTGGGATCTCTCAGCTCTCCCCACCGCCCTCGGCACCTCTCCCCGCTGGTCCCTGTGGTGCCTCTCACCTCCTACCCGTCACGGACACGCCAGCTGTGGCTGCACCTCCCTGAGATCTCTGGCTATGAGAGATCTCTGCCCTATGCGCTGCATAAGCCTGATACTCGACTCCGGTACCATCAAGAATATCCTGATAATATCAGGCCTCTGCTCTAACCTCCATATAGCGCTCTTGAGCCACTGACATAGCTGGGGCTGGTCCCCTGGCACCTACAACCAATGCCCCCTGAGCCTGTGCTGGTGCTGCTGGTGGTGCCTGTGGCCGCGGTGGTGTCGGTACCTGTGCTGCTGCCTGTACCTGCACCTATGGCTGTGGTGCTAGTGGTGGTGCTGCCTGTGCCTGTGCCTGAGCCTGGGCTAGCTGCCCCTGTAAGACACCTATCTGTGCCTGTGCCGCAGCTAGCTACCCCTGTAAGAGCTGCACCTGACCCCTAAGCTGATCTCTCTCTCCTATAACTGCAGCCAAGTCTGGCTGTGTAGGCGGTACTATCCTGGCTGCTCTCTGCCCAGCCCACCACACCCTGTATGCTCCCGTGCACCCAGCATCATCTACACCCTCACCTGCTAACCTCTCTGCTACCCAATTTGGATCCAAAGGCTGTGGTGCAGGTAGTGGGGCCTCTACATCATCCCTCCTGTACTGAGGGAAGGGAGGTGGCTTGTCCTGTCGCAGCCCCATCTGCCTGTGTACCCTCTCCAGGGGTATCCGCTCGTACTCTCTTGGCCTCCGTCCTACTATCCAAAATGTGTACTGGATTAGGCGCAACTGTAAGCGGGCTCCTCTGCCAGGGTGGTGACCTCTGTAGGGTCTCCATATAATGTCTATTGCTGTAAGGCCCTCTAGCAAATGTCTATAATATGCTACATCCCGACCTGCAACAACTGCTCGTGGCTGGCCCACGACCCCCAACCACCTCTGAAAGCCATATCGGTATATGACCTGTGGCCCTGGCTACTGGGGTAACCCTACTGGCCTGATACATACGATGTGCTCGTATGCCCAACAATGCAACAAAAATGTAGAGCAAATACCGAATCGCCTCCTCCGGCGATAGCCCCATAGCTCCCTGTACAATTGCACCAGATATACTGGTGCCCAGGCGTAACAGGTGTGCTCCTCCACCATCTCAAGCAGCACCCCCATCAATGCTCGTGGGAAGCGGCCTCCCTCTGAGTCTAGGAGGGCGAAGCAGGTGATCCCAACCATCATCAACACAGCCAGTCGTGTCTCGTGTCGATGCACACGGTACATGTCACCGTACCTGATACTCGCGCTATGGTAGGTTAGTAGCGCGGCTGCATCCCCAAAAACCTGCAGTATGCTGTCCATGGCAGTCTCTGAATCTACCTGGAAGACTACCTCTCCCTCGATGGGTAACCAAAGGATGCGATACACATCCTCCAATGTGACGGTCATCTCCCCAGTCGGGAGATGGAACACATTGGTCGCCGGATCCCATCTCTCGATGAGGGCGACCATCAGGCTGTGATCTCTCTCTATCGCTCTGTACCTCTGGACTCCACCGAGTCCCACCTCGCGCATGATGGCCCAATGAGCCGCAGATACGTGTGGCCTCATCCGCACCAACAGCGGGGGCATCCTATCCCGCATCGTCAACTGCTGACGTGCCTGCAAACCAACCCACATCCTTAGACCTACTCTTTATTACAACATTTACTTTATCATCTAAACACCCCTTTTTTATCCCCCCGACCATACCCCGACTCTCTACCACCCCCCTCTAGCAACCTACCACCCTAAAAACCCAAAACCATCCCACCCAAAACCAACAAAACAAAACCCAAACAAAACACATGCAACCCAACCCAAAAACCCAAAACCCAACCCTACACCAAACCCTTCTCCCACCTCCAACTCAAACCCAACCCAACCCTACACCAAACCCTTCTCCACCCCTAACCCAACCAAACCCTACACCAAACCCAACTCAAACCCAACCCAACCCTACACCAAACCCTTCTCCACCCCTAACCCAACCCCCACACAAACCCAACCCCAACCCCAACACAACACCCACCCCAAACCCACACCCACAACAACAAAAACAAACCCACCCAACCCCAACACACAACAAACCCCTCCCACACACAAACCGACGCCGGCCGATACACGACCGATGCTGGTCCCTTCCCACGTAGGCTTTCCATATCATTTGCGACCGATGCCGGTCGCTTAGTGACCGACATCGGTCACTGTCTTCTCCCGGAGCCGAACCCCCGCGCGGCCCCCAAAACCCATTTTTCACCTATTTCTACCCATCTACCCACCCAAATACCCTAAAAACTTACCCACCTACCCACCTTAGCCTATCTAGCCTATCTACCCTCTCCCTTTTTCAAATCATTTCCATTTTCTCATTATTTCCTACCAAATACAAATCCCTTCCCAAACCCCCAATGTAGCCTAATAACCATTTAAATGTAATTCAAGAGTTTTGAACCTACCCGAACGACGACACGTCATCGTGGTGGGATGGGTGGTAGCGGTCCAGCTGGTCTAGCCCCTCCAGCTCCTCCTGCTTGTGCCATGGCTCCAATCCTGATCTGCTGGGTCCCCGGCCAATCAACTGCTACCTCCTCCTTAATCGGGCCCACTATCAACTCTCTCCGCCAATACAATAGCTCCACCTCACTCAATCAAGCCTCTAATCTCAACTCTCCACGTCAGACAAGTCGATTTGGTTTGCAAATAACAAAAGTGACAATGACAAGCCATATGTTTCTTTTTATAGGTTTTTCACCTTTCACCGATATCAGTTTCATTTTGCCCTAAGGAACCGGTATCGGTCTCTTAACCGATATCAGTCATGCAAAATCAACATCAGTTCTTTGCCCAACTTTCACCCCATTCTCTACCCTTATTTACTCCTTGCCTCTTTTTTCACCAATATCGCCTCTATCCACCTTTACTGCACACCATTTGTTCACTTGTCCGGCCTGACCTAAGGCCTCAACCTACCTATTCGGCCCGACCTAAGGCCTCAACCTACCTATTCGGCCCGACCTAAGGCCTCAACCTACCTATTCGGCCCGACCTAAGGACTCAACCTACCTATTCGGCCCGACCTACGGCCTCAACCTACCTATTCGGCCCGACCTAAGGCCTCAACCTACCTATTCGGCCCGACCTACGGCCTCAACCTACCTATTCGGACCGACCTAAGGCCTCAACCTACCTATTCGGCCCGACCCAAGGCCTCGCCCTACCCATTTGGCCCGACCCAAGGCCTCGCCCTACCAATCGGCCCGACCTAAGGCCTCAACCTACCTATTCGGCCCGACCTAAGGCCTCAACCTACCTATTCGGCCCGACCTAAGGCCTCAACCTACCAATCGGCCCGACCTAAGGCCTCAACCTACCTATTCGGCCCGACCTAAGGCCTCAACCTACCTATTCGGCCCGACCTACGGCCTCAACCTACCTATTCGGCCTGACCTAAGGCCTTAACCTACCTTTTCGGCCTGACCTAAGGCCTCAACCTACCTATTTGGCCCGACCCAAGGCCTCGCCCTACCAATTTGGCCCGACCCAAGGCCTCAACCTACCAATTGGCCCGACCCAAGGCCTCAACCTCACTATTTGGCCCGACCCAAGGCCTCCCTTTACCCTTCTGGCCCGACCCAAGGCCGCAACCCAACAACTTGGCCCAACCCACGGCCGCACCACTTCCATCCCTTACCCAAAATCAACACCATACACTTTTATCCACCCATCCGGTAGTTTTTTGTTCAATCGACCTCACTTGTTCGTGTTTTAGCATGATTAGGGTCCTTGACTTGATCTGTCGACCAACTTTTCCCAGACCTAGACCGTGACGTTTATCTCAACCAAACCAACCTTTTGGTACTGCTGAACATGCCTAAACGTTCTTGTACCTTACCTGTTATATACCCTGGGGCTACTTCCTATGCCTTGGATACCAGGATTATATCACCCTTGTTTGGATAAACTATCGACCTTTGCCTCTGCACTGCTGGTTTGCTCGTCAAATCATGTACCCTAGTCGTACTATTACATTTCAATATGCGTCTGCTTCTTGAACCTACCTCACCATCTTACCATCCCCTCTACCCCACTTACCCGTTATCAACCCTATCCCTGATTTCTCGTTCACTCAATCTGTGATAGATTTGAGGGGGATTACCTATACCCTTAACAAGAGTAACCACTTCATATTATTGTCCGTGCATCTTTACAAAATAAGCTACACGACAATAAGGGGCTAATGTAGACACCAAATTTGTGTCTTACGACCCCTTGTGACCCGCATCTCATCTCGCAATCTAACCCCATCACCTAAACATTACACAATTATTTATTAATTACCTTATAATTGATAAATCCACATCACCTTACCCGCCACCTCACTTTGCCACCTCATCATGACCTAGCCCTAACCCTAAACTAACCTAATTAAGACCCATGACTTGGTCTAGACTCACATCCATAACTAATGCCTCCTTACTCGCACCCAAAACCGACCTTCTAGTCACTTGACCAAGCCCGCAACTGATCTCTTGGGAGAAAAGCAGGGAAGGTGGGCTATTTTACTAAAAATAGCCTACTTTTTCCTTACCGATGCCGGTTCCTACTCGACCGCCGTCGGTTACGCAACCGCCATCGGTTCCCTGTAAATGGGCTCCCCAAACCAAAACAACGGATCGAAATTTCATTTTGGAGATCAGTTGAAGGATTTCTAGATCAACAGAGATTATTGGGAGCAAGGAACAGAGTCCAGATCTTCACTTGACCAAGCAGAGACGAGTGGAAATACCAGAAGTGTTTACAACCAAGGAGATCAACTTGCATCTTTGTCAAAACCAGTAAGTCACATCTTGCATGTCCTCTGTTATAACATTTCTTATGCTCTGTGAATTTCAGTCCTCCTAAATCTGTCTCTGAATCTACTACCCAACGTGTCATTGCATCTAACTGTTATTCTTTTGCTCCTAATCATCCCACTTCCTAATATCATCCATAAACCAACCTTACAAAACACCATAGCTACTAAGAAGATCGTATAACCCACCGGTATTGGTTATCAATAACCACCATCGGTTATCAGTAACCGCCATCGGTTATCAGTAACCGCCATCGGTTCCTCTGATCAAAACCAAAAAAACAGCCTTTTCCCTACCTTGTTCAACGAAACAACTTAATTGATATTTTACAGTCTTTTGTGTTAATTCATATTAGCAGGGAAACTGACCACCTTCGAAAGGAAGTTTTATATTTCCTGGGCCCAAGGCAGTTTCCTCATTTATTGTTTAATCAAATCTTGTGGTCTTGTGTTCTTATTTGCAGGTAGTCCTTCCAAGACAAAAATGATTTCTTCGCAATCAGCCTGATCTTTCTCTACGGTACGCGCACACCATCTCGACATTCTACAGGTATTCCTCCTAACCCTAACCTTATCTGTTTCTATAGGAACGAGTCATTTCCGAGGGAAACATTAGTATTCACATGGTTAGTTTATTATAATTGGTTAGTATGTTTATATTGTTATAACAAATGTATAACAATATATTAGTACAGGAAGGTTATTGTTTTGTATACTTCCTATTTTATAGGAAGTTGTTCAACAACATTCCTGGCTATATAATAGCCATTGTATTAGCAAGAATATATGAAGAAATAATAATATATTCAGTGTTCCTACTGTGTAATTCTAAACCAAACTTTATATTTGGTATCAGAGTGAAAACTAGATGAGAGTCTTGTGAGAGGGACGAGAATGTAAAATAATTTACGTAGTAATCAGTATTTGGAAGATTTTTTTTTAACAGAGCAACATTGATCTTGGAGAATTCGCAGTTTGGAATGATTAGCAGTCACTTTTTTTTTGCATGTGCAGTCACTAGAGACCAAATTTAGATGATCAAACACATGAGTGCCACGTTTTTTATCTGAGTTGGACAATATGTGGGATCCTTGCATGATGTGCATGCATCTTGAGTTTGAGATAACACGAGTATTCAAGGATTGTGTGTATGCAGTGTACGAGGTGCTATTTTGTGAATTTTTTATCTAGCAGTGTGCATGTAGAAATCCCTTCCATGCAAATATCGATTGGGTGATTATAAATAACACATCTTCTAGCTTTGCATAAGAGCATCCTCTTTTTGCATGTAACATATCTATATGTTCTTCTGGAACGAAATTTGTAATCCAAAAGTATAGATCTGCATTGGGTAAATTCGCTCAGAAATATTTTCAAGGATGGTATTTGATTTGACACTAAAAAAAGTTGAAGGCATCTAATATGCAGGTATATGGATAAAGCATTCAAACGACTCGTACAGCCTGATATGTGGTCGGCCTATTATTTTTCTGTTGACTATTCATTTGGAATTCATTTCATTTGAAGATGACATAGGATAATTTACGTCCTCTCGTCTCCTCTACAATTTATACAGATTAATGATATTTTGATTCTGTGGCATTAATAGTATGTATTGATAAGATTTGTGAAATCTATCAAATATCTGACACCTGCAGATTGGTGAAACATTCATGGAGATCATTTCCCGAATAGAAAGACCTGATTTTGCATTGTCATAGTTGGCAAATTAAGAGCTCTCACATTTGTTGTCCTAGCCGTATTTGAGGAGTGTATTTACCCAATGCCATTGAAATCTGGTGATTCACACATAGACTGTTCTGACGTGCAGTATTATAAGCCTGAAAAATTTATCTTGCAAATCTACAGTCAATAGGTTTAAAGTTGTCTCATTCTCCATGTGTCCATTCAGATGATTCTCTATATGACGTGTTGAGTATAAAATCTTCATTGAATCGGTCTCGGGTTAGTGTCTATTCATAGTCAGTTATTTTTAAATTACATGTCAAGTTTTAGGGTCATTTTAATTTTGTATTAGTCACAGATTTAATATGTTATTCAAAAGCTTAACAAGTCAAATAATTCCATATAGGTGATTTTAGGATTTTTTAATATTCATTTTCATTTTCATTTAAAAAGTAATCTCATTTTATTACTTTTTAATTTAGTCGTGTCTTTTTGTCCAATTCAAAATAGTCATTGTCAAGTCGAGAGTTGATTTTTGTTTAGTCGTCAAAAGTTCATTGTGGGTCAATGCTATTGTAAAAAGTGTCATCTTCCAAAGTTCAAAAAATAAAAAAAATTTGCCCACATTTCAATTTTGGACGCATTTTCGCTTGTACGCGATGTCCAAATTATTGAAGGTATTTTTTGAGCTTCATGATCACATCGAACTGAACTAGTAGCATGAAGATGAAGGAAGGAGGCATTGGAGGAAGGAGGTTGAACAACGACCTCTCATCAGTCACCAATGACGGGGCCACACAGAAGCTGTGGTGGCATATGTATGGTGTGAGTATATGATTTTCAGTGTGGTTTCCATTTTCTCAGTGTGCTTCAGTTTGCAGTGTTCCTGTTGCTTTGAGTGGTGTGATTTATTGTTCATATTGGAAAAGAATTGTATAAGAGAGTAGAAAACTATGGAGATCCTCTGACTGTAGAGATCCTCTGACTGCCATACTTCGTTGGAAGATGATCGGTCAGTGAATACGTTCATTGGCAATGGTGATCATGTGCAGCAAGATCAAGACAGCAAGATCCAGTTAGTATGATACAACATAATACATTTTTCCCTTTCTGATTTTTTATTTGGAATTTCACATTGTGGGGGGAATACATACCAATGTTCCATTCCCATTCTGCACCCAAAACGACTTAGTCAAGGAAATCTTCCAGTGGCAGTGGCAGTTTTCTATGTTGTTCGAGATCGATTGGAAGTGATCAATGACAGAGACTACAATTAAGAACATTACGATTCTTATAGGAAGTAATGTGAAATTTTTTCAGTATATCTTCTATTGTGTAGTTTTGAGATATTCATGTTGTGTTTCCTACATAATTCCTTGATGTATAAGCATAGTGGTGAACAGTAGCACCAGAGTAAGTCAGTTCATGGATCTTGAAAGGGTTTGTGGGAGGATCCAGAAAACCACACGAGGTGGACAGTTGAATAGGTTCCTGTCACTTCAAGGTTTGTGGTAAGCCTGTTTAAAACCATGGAAGGAGAGAGCCTTTCTTTTGGATCAAGGTCATGAGTCACAGAGTTGGACATGCCACAGGGGTGAGCATACTGCAGTTGAGAGTGTAGATGTTTTTCTACCATGTAAACACTAAGGGGGGGAATGTTAGGAATTAGTATTCACATGGTTAGTTTATTATAATTGGTTAGTATGTTTATATTGTTATAACAAATGTATAACAATATATTAGTACGGGAAGGTTATTGTTTTGTATACTTCCTATTTTATAGGAAGTTGTTCAACAACATTCCTGGCTATATAATAGCCATTGTATTAGCAAGAATATATGAAGAATTAATAATATATTCAGTGTTCCTACTGTGTAATTCTGAACCAAAATTTATATTTTTCCTCTTTGTCACGTGTCCATCCTCTATTTTCTGCAGGTTCAACCTTTCAAATTTTGCCTTCAATCCTCCTTGCCAAATTTGTAAAATTTCAAAATTTTCCCCGAGCCCACGCTCTCCCTTTGACTGCCTAGGATGTGCCACATGTTGGCTCCTCATTGGTCACGGGACCATCTTTGATTTTTCACCTTACAAACACAAAGGAAAAAATTCATAAAACTTTCCCTCGGCCCCTTCTTCCACCTTTTTTTTTCTGGACATGTGTCCACTTCTTACTGGTAGTGGAACTTCGGCTCAAATTGCAACTTTAAAAATTTTGAAGTTAAAACTTCAAATTCATCAAAATATCTACCCCCTCATATTGCCTTCTCCTGGACACATGTCCACCTACCATTGGATGCTGACCTTTGGGTCAAAATTTTACTTTAACATTTTGAGCCAAAACATCAAAATTCTCCAACTACCTCCACCATCCACATGCCCACTTTGCCACGTGTCCTCTTCCTAGTCGTTGCGGGCCTTCGGGAAAAAAATTGACTTTGAGACTTTTGCAAAATGAAAGCAAAATTCCTAAGGAACCTCCACCACCCACCAATCCTTCGGCCAATCAGCACGTGCCACGTAGACACCTTATTGCAAAAAGGTGGAGCCATGGGTCAAACTTTTCCCTTAGCCAAAAATTTCAAAAACAACAAGTTAGAAAAAATTCCTGACCACCCCCAGCCAATAGGACCTCGCCACACTACAATAATATTATGATGATGAATTCGACGGGTAGAATATGCCCGTATGACCATCAAAACGTGAAAAAATCATCGGATGCCCTAGAAATTGAAATTTTTGACAAGGAAGGAGGATTTTTATAATTTTAAATCAACTGAGCCATTTTTTACATTACTTTTGAGCCTGGGATAGGGGAAACACTTGCACAAAAATGAGATTCGATCAATTTCGAGTTTTTACATGTTTCGTGGAAGGAGAAACAACACAGCCCGAAAAATCAAAAAAACTAAGGCATGAAAAGGGGCATACATGGATTTTGATCAAATTAGGGCAAAAAAATAACATCTTAGGCATTTTCGAAACATTCAAACAAGAGGGAGAAATTGCAGACCACTAAATCAAGGAATAAAACATTTTAGAGCAGAACTGGACATGAAAAATTAAAGCACGTTATGAAAACTCAATAATGGGACCAACATTGGCTCCTTCCTAGGGATGGTCACTCCTAGCAAGTGCCATAAGGAAAAAATGTAGAACAAGTGCCAAAAACCATTGGGCAAAGGAGTCAAAACATAGGGAAGCCCAAAAATTTAGAATTACCATCAAAAATGGACCGAGAAAACCACCCACAAATGGTTGCCAAGGACAAAAGGGAAAACCGCACATGAACCAATAGCAAGAAACAAAGCAAGAAAAAAGACTATACAAATATACAACTTATGCATACCTCACTTGGGGATTTAATCCAAGAAATATTTTAAATGTCTTCCATTAACAAGTAGCTCCAACAAATCCCTATCTAGATCCTTGAGAAAAAAGGTGTGCTCACCAATTCTGATGTTAATGGCATAAGGGCCCATTCATAATGCATCAAACTTGCCATGCTTTCCCTTGTCTTCATGCCTCCTATCCCATAGCAAAACCAGATCTCCCACATTGAAGGCTCTAGGAGTGACCTTCTTATCAAACAACCTCTTCAATTTCTCTCTAAATCTGATATGCCTTTGATGAGAGGCTCTTCTTTCTTCATCTAACTCAATGATCTGATTGATTCTTGATTCATATGGGCCATGTTCTTGATCTCCTAACTGTTGAGAAAATTGAAATGAGGATAATTGTAGATGTAAGGGTAGCAACGCTTGAGTTCCATACACCAATTCAAATGGGCTTTTACTAGTTGCTCTTTTAGGAGTTATTCTATCAGCACAAACTACAAACTTCAATTGTTCTCCCCACTTCTTCTTGTTCACTTCCAAGGTCCTTCTAATGATCTTGAGCAAGTTCTTGTTACTTGACTCAGCTTGTCAATTCCCTTGTGGATTATAGTTTGAAGAATAAGTTATATTGATTCCATATTCATTGCACATTGTCATCAAAGGTTTGGCTCTAAAATGCATGGCATTATCAGATACAATCTTAACTGGAACTCCAAATCTGCATATGATATGATTCAATCAGAAATCCATTACCACTTGGTGTGTTGCCTTTTTAGATGGAATTTATTCAACCCACTTTGTAAAATAATCAGTTGCCACAAGGATCCATCTATGAGCAGCACTAGAAGGATCTGAAATCTCACCAATGAAGTCCATTCCCCATTGTTTGAAAGGGGCTATAAAGGAAGGGATCCTGAAGCTTTCATTCTTCTAGAGAAATGTTGGCAACTATCACACTTTCTAACCAGCTGGGTTACATCTTTAAAAATAGTAGGCCACCAATAACCAACTCTTAAAATATTATGTGTTGTCACTCTCCAAGCAAAATGTCCTCCACAAAATCCCCCGTGGAAATTAGAAATTAACCTGAGAGCTTCATCTTCAGTTATGCATTTCAAGAGGACACCTTCAGGGTTCTTCCAAGCCAGCCCAAGGTATTTTATGATATATTTTTAAGAAGCCAGATTGAGGGCTCTTTTCTGATTTTTATTCAAATGACTAGGATAGCATAGGTTTCTGAGGTAGAAGATCACATCTTTGTACCATTCATAACTCACCAATCTCTCAAGAAGATCTGCCCTTTCTTCCTCTAGCTGATTCACTTCTACATTTTGCAAATTACTCCCAGCCATGAGCTTTGCAAGACCCAAACCTCTTACTAGCTTTGTTGTTTGGATATTATTGTAATTTTTTGACCCATCTACATCTCTTGCTTGATATCTCCATGTCTGATAAGATGTATTTAACCATGGTGTGGGGAACATAGGTAATAACTTTTGAACTCAATATATAAGGCCTGAAAATCTTTGTTGCTTTCACCAAGGCAAATGCTTTTTTTTCCATGATTTTATACTTCAACTCAACTGCTTGTAAATCCTTGCTAAAGAAGGCAATAGGCCTCTCAGCTCCATTCTCATCCTTTTGTAACAAAACTGAAGCAATAGTAATTTTAGAGGCAAAAGAAAATATTTGGAAAGGGCTCTTATAGTTTGGAGCTACCAAAATAGGTGCATGCTTAAGTGCATCGTTTATTCCTTCAAAAGCTTGAATGGTATCCTTCTCCCACCTAATAACTTGATCCTTTTTTACCATGCTTGTGATTGGAAGAGTCAGCTCAGTAAAATTGGAAACAAACCTTCTAATAAAATTGATCTGGCCAAAGAAAGATTGGATACCTTTCTTGGTTCTTGGGATAGGTACTTTGCTGATTGCCTCCACTCTTTATAGGGTCTATCATGACACCATCCTTAGACACAATGATGTCCCAGCAACTTGGCCTTTTGCATGCCAAAAATGACACTTCTTTGGATTAAGAGAAATGTCATACTCCCTACATCTGATCAACATCTTCTCCAAATGTTGGCAAATGTTAAGTAAGAATATTACTTGTATAAATCAAAACATATATAGCAGAATAACATGAGAGAACACCAAAAATATAGATAAATGATGACAATATGCTCATATAATAGCTTTGCCACTTTGAGGGGGAAACCTCCAATACCACTTCGAGGGGGTAACCTCTAATACCATGCAATAACACTCCAATACTCAATATGATCATTAACTACAACCTTCTAACCCCTATATATACCATTCTAACCTATGACCAATACTGAGGCCGACCTCCTAAGCATAATAAATCATAAATGAATGATATAATAAGATAAGGGGATGTGTGCCACATGTTGGCATCTCCATCAATACATATGCATCATAACATCCTTTCCCTAGGTGCATAGCATTCCTTCCCTCCTTGACATGTTTCATCCCCAAAACATAATAAGAAACCATGTAATGAGTGTGTTGTAAATTTTTACACACTTTCCACCGTGATCGATCATCCATGCATATGTGATCCTGGTATATGATACATATCTAAACCAATATCCATATTCCATTGTGCTACTCTGATTGCATTCATGACCATAGTTTATCATCCTTGGATTTCATGCATAACCAACATAAGGATTCAATGCATAACCATAATAAGGATTCCATGTATAACCATAATAAGGATTCCATGCTTCATAATCGTTGCTCCATTGATCCCCTGTATAAATAAAGTGATTATTCCTCCAATTACTTGTATATCTATATGGGTTGGAAATATGATGTGCCCTAGGATATCTCCATGATTTTTTTCTCTCATGTTGACGTGGATTTCCATATGCTACAATTGTAGTATCCTCAACCTTATCAACCTATTTCTGAACTTTCTTTCCTTCTTCCACCTTTGCATTTGGTATTTTTTTTTCTCTTGAGTAGATGAATCATCATTTCCTTCTTTTTCTTCATGTTCCTCTTTTGAATCATCCTTATTCCCTTCTTCTCCATATTCTAAATCATCCTCATGGTCTATATTGAATTTTCTTTGATTTCCATTAACCCTGATATCTTGTAAAGTGACATTCTTCTTTTTGTACCAAATATTCATAAACTTATTTTTCATATTAATATTAATTTTTCCCAATGTCTCTAACCAAGGATACCCAAGAACAATATCCAAACCATCCATATATAAGGCAAAAAAATCTGAATGTAAAGTATATTTTTCCATAGTAAGTTTTAAATCTTCAAAAACTTGAATTTTCTTACCATTCACTTGAGCTTCTTTGATATTAATTTCTTGAATATGTAGATGTTGAGCCATATCCTTGTTGATGAAGTTATACAATGTTGTTAGGGTTTATGGAAACAATTATCTTATTCCTATTGAATGCATCCATGAAACTGAAATATGGTATCTTCCTTCTTGGGAGCTATAATATCTTCTTCTGCATCAATATCTTGTTTTTCTTCCTCTTCTTCATAGTCTTCTTCAACTTCTTTTGTGTTTGATTCTTCAATATATGTTGCACCCATCATCTTCCCTTGAATCTTCTTCACCTTCATCTTCATCTTCTTTATCTCTTGATTCTTCAATATATTCTTCCCCATCATCTTCCTTTGACTCTTCTTCCTCTTTGTGGTCCCATCTATCCATAAAAAGTCGTTCCATTTCCTCCCAAGATGAATCCTTCCTATCATTTTTTAACTCAAAAAACCAAATCCATGCAGGACCACTAAGATAATGTGAAAACCTATTCCTTGTCATGAAATATGAGAAATATATATTATTAAATTTTATCCACCATTCTTTAGCATCCATCTCACCATTTCCATACAAATTTGTTATCCCCCATGATCATGATTAGGGGTTAGTAATTCTGAAAATATTTCAGTAGATGGATAAAAAAAACAAAGAACAAACCCTAGCTGAAATTTCAATATCTTTCTGAAAATATAAATTTTGATAAAAAATACCACAATTTGCTTCCTGAAAAGTGAATTTATGAAAAAAACATAAAACACCAATAACATCCCAAAACAAAACCAAAGAAGGATCCAATGGAGCTGAAATTTTCAGATATTCTGACTTATATTGTTTCAAAATTATGATGCAAAAATTGGGAAAAAATTCTATACCGTCTTTAAGATATATTCGAAACAAAAATTTTGGGTTTTTGTCCTAGTTTTGGCCGAAATCGCTACTCTGATACCACTTGTAAGGATATTACTTGTATAAATCAGAACATATACAATAGAATAACATGAGAGAACACCAAAATATAGATAAATTATGACAATATGCTAATATAATAGCTTCTCCACTTCGAGGGGGCAACCTCCAATACCACTTCGAGGGGGTAACCTCCAATACCATACAATAACACTCCAATACTCAATATGATCATTAACTACAACCTTCTAACCCCTATTTATACCATTCTAACCTATGAACAATATTGAGGCCGACCTCCTAAGCATAATAAATCATAAATGAATGATATTATAAGATAAGGGGATGTGTGCCACATGTCGGCATCTCCATCAACACATATACATCATAACATCCTTTCCATAGGTGCATAGCAGCAAATGGTCACCAAGCTGCCTTGAAAACATAGTCACATCATCTTAATAAACTAAAATGAAATCATTGATGTAACTAGCAAAAGAAACATCCATTTCCCTTTCAAAATTGGCTCTTTCATTCATCAATCCAAAGGGCATCCTTACAAAAACACAAGTTCCTCAAGGCGTAGTGAAGGCTGTCTTAAGTCTTTCTAATTCTTTAACAACCACTTGATTGTATCCAAAGAAACCATCCAAAGTAGAAAGTATTTCTGACCCTGTCACAAGCTGCAACATATTTTCCATGTTTGATAAGGGATAGTTTTCCTTCATGGATTCTTTATTTAGATTCCCAAAATCCACACAAAGTTTGATGTCTCCATTCTTCTTTCTAACTGACACAAGGTTTGCAACCCAAGATGAATACCTAGTGGGCTGAATAATACCACCATCTCTTAATTTCTTCAAATCTTCTTGCATTTTCATGGAGATAAGTGGATTAATAGGCCTTTGTCTCTATCTGAATGGCTTAGTCTTGGCCTCAAGAGGAATCTCATGTTGGAACAAATCTTCTCTATATGCTTTTAGCTCTGAATAAGACCAAGCAAGGCAGTCTTGATATTTCTTTAAGAGTTGGGCATAAGACTAATTTTCTACTTTTCTGAGATTACTGCCCAACCAAATATTCCTTGGTTTATCCTTAGTTCCCAAGTTGTGCTCTTCCACATCCCTTGAAGTAAACATGTTCCTATTAATGATGCAATCAACATTGCTAAAATTTGATTCAAGTGCAACAAGACCTTTAGGAATGGTATTTGTTTTTAATTGTATAATATCCTTGTCAAACAAAGTTTCTCTCCCTTCATTCATGCATACCATTGGCTCTCAATCAATTTTTTGACCAGAAAACTCACCTTGGCATTGTAAGAACCTCAACACTTATGCATCATCATCAAAAATCTACCAATGTTTCACATTATCCAGGACAACTGGCCTTATTAGCACTTTAATGTTATATTCACAAAAAGGTGAAATAGTACAATTTTCAAATCTAGAGCCAATTACAACCAACTTATCAGCAGCAACATTAATACTTCTATCATGGTAAACAATGTTAAAGGAATCAAACATTTCAATTAGATCCCTAACTGCATGCTTATACTGTTTCATGCACTGATTTTTTGTAGCATATAGTTTCCTTATTTGTTTGACTACCAGCTCTGAATCCCTCTTGGAAACAATATCCTTCACTCCATACCTCCATGCAATCCTTAACCTCAAAAAAATGCCTCATACTTAGTAATATTGTTAGTGCATTCAAAATTAAGTTTGAAGGAAAAAGCATACTCTTCTAAACTAGGAGAAAGCAGAACTATACCAACACCATTTCCAAATTTGGAGCAAGCCCCATCAAATAGCAAGGTCCAAAGAGAACCTACCATACCAAGGCACTCTAATTTATCCATCTTGTTCTCTTTTCCATCAGTAAAACCAATGAAATTTTTAGCATCTACATCAGCAAACAACACTTCATAAGAAGTGTTATTGGGGTCTTCAATCAAGTGCAACATCTTCTTTTCACCATAGAGTTTGACAAGGCTGCCCTCAATGGGAATGGTGGCAAAGGACATGTCCATTTGAATACTACCACCAACACTTGTATCCCATTTTCTTAACAAAAGCATACCCCATTTGGCAGGGCAGTCAACAATTACAACATCAAGTTTTAAGTTCTTACCCGAATAGGCTGCAAGTTGTACTACTAAAACCTTCACACAACCAACAACTGACACTTCCCTTGAATCCATGGTAGTAAACTTCCCATAGGCCACTGTCAATTTGATATCCAACTCATTCATGACTTCTAGAGGCATGACAATACATGATGCACTGGAATCAAACATGCAATTATGAAGTAGCCTATCTTTTATGAGCAAGGTTGTAAATAATGGATCAACATTCAATTGGGAATCAACCAAGGATGCTCCCAAATATACTTCAAGTGCCTCTCCAAGATCTTCCATTGCTGGTGGTGTTTCAAGGCCAGCAATGATTTGAAGAGGAGTCTCAACAACATTTACGTTTCTGCTTGGGGTAATCTTCTCTTCTTTCAATCCCAAGTACTCAAATGCTCTCTTCTTATGCTCAGGAATTCTAAGTAACTCAATTATTGGAACACTCACTTTAATTTGGCTCAATACCTGGGCTATGTCATAGGGGACACTCTTTGGCAAAACAACATTGGGAGGGATACAAGAATATTCATCAGATGGAGAAGGATTCTTTGTAGCCTAGGCATGAAGATGATTGATATCTTTGCATGGGACAACAGGGCTCTTGGCAAGTGTTTAGTTTCTAGGATTATCTTTTGGAATGGTTTTTAGCAAGGGTGTCTTTGGCTTGGGTTGAGGACTAGATCCTCTAATAACTTTACTTCTAGTATTATACTCTTTCTCTTGACCAACCACAACATTCATTAACAATTGTCTATCTTCCTCCAAAGGGATACCACCATCATACTTTTTGATCATCAAAGCCCTCAGATATTCAAAGTCATTATTAGGAATTTTAAAGGCTTGAAAAACATCTACCTCATGAGTTTGAGAGGAGGAAAGAAATGGTACCCTCTTTATCCAATCCCAAAAGTTTGCAGCAATCCTTGCACTTATCACATCTGTTGACGTTACTACTTGTTGTGAGCTTGAAGAGCTACCCATCATACAAATGTCATCATCCATTTCATCTTCATTATCATCTTCAACAACTTTCTGGCCCACTTCACATGGAGGATGAGGAAGAAAACATCTATCACACCAATCCATATCAACAATTTCTTAAACAACAACAACTCTTGCAGTTATAGGGTCAGGCACCACTCTTATTTCACGTGATTGGGGTTGTCTATTTCCCCCACCAACAATCCCTTTACCTCTATCATCTTGTCTTTGATCACCCCTAGGATGATTTCCAAATCTATCATGGTTTGGAGCTCTTTGCTAAACTTGTGAACTTTTCCCAATTCCTTTCTCAACTCTGGGCTAATTTGTATGAAATTTCTTTGACAGCCCCTTCCAAAGTCTTGACAACATCTTCTAAATCAGCACCCTTGCTAGCTTGAGGTTTCTCAGGGTTTATTAGCTTTACACCATCCCTCTTAAGTGGTTTACCAATAGCTTTAATATTATTTTCAATTTGAAGTCCCATGGTGAAAGCTTGCCTCAAGTTTGTAGGATTTTTGTCTCTCAGGTAATAGGCTACCTTTTTATCAAATGCATCTACATATTTGGTCAAACAAGATTCATCACAAGGCCTCAAAATGATAGGAAATATTCTTAATGTTTTGTTAAATCTTTTATTGAAGTCATGGACTGTTTCATTCGGGTTCTTCTTGATATTCTCAAATTCAGACAAAATAAATCTAGGATCAGTCATGTCACCATATTGCAACCTAAATGCATTTTTCATTTTAGTCCATGAATCAATAGAGTTATCAGGTAGAGCCTTGTACCAATCCCTAGCATCTTCTTCTAGTGTATGAATAAACAACTTAATATACACATCCTCAAACTCTATCTCAAAATATTCCATCATATTATCAAAAAGTTTGAGATGCGGATCACCAGTGATGGCATTGTTACCTTGGAATTTTGGCAACCTATTTCTGACATCTTGTGGGATAGCATTTAGGTAACCATCCATTCCTCTAAATTTTATAGGACCAAAGGTGTTAACAACAAATGGAGGTCTAGGCTGAGCCATATTGTTTGGTGGGGGTGATCTTGGAGGTGAAACAAGTTGGTGAGGAGTACAATATCCTTGGGGCTCAAGAATGTGATTCACAAGACTGGTATCCTCTAAGTGCTAATTTTCTTGGAAAGTTTTACTTGAATTAAAACACAAAGGTGCAGATTGGAGAAGGAACTTACCAGGTACAGTAGAAGGACCTTCACCAGCTGAGGCAAACAAGTTTATGAGAGGATTGGTTAAATCAGAATCACTTGAAGAAGAGTGATAGTCCTCTACCAAAGGCTGATCTCTCTCACTAATGACTATATCTTTTCCTAATGTCTGACCTTTAACCACCTTCCAAACTCTTCTCCCTTCCAACTCTGAATTTCTTAAATCTGAGAACAATTTCTTAGCAGAGTCTTTAAGGAAGAGAGATCTTCTTCCCTCCAATTTTGCAGAGATAAAACAACACAAAAATAAATGATAGAAAGCTCAAGACACTGGTATTTCTAAAATCAAATCAGCATAGAGTCACCATTAAGGAATTTCACCTCAGTTGTGCAAGAATGCACTAAAATAATTTTTTCAAACGCCTGATAATACTAATAACTTTGCAAGGTTTCTTCTTCTTAAATCAACCAAAAAAAATGTAACAAAAGTTTCTAAACTGCTAAGAAATGGAAAAGGGTCGGCTGACCTTAAAACCCTTACTTTAAAACTTGCAAATCTGAAATATAGGGTGATCTTTGACAATACAGCAACTCAAAAACTTGAATACACTAAATGCTTCAAAACCTTCAAATACTTCAAAACCACCAAGAAATTTCAAGAATTCCCCGGAAATGTGGTGCCACTCCGGTGTTTGTACCCAAACTAAATCTCCTTCACAACTCAAGAAACATCATGGATCTCACAAGACACTCTAGGGAAGATAAATGATTTGTGTGTCATTTGTAACCGGGGGAGTACATCTATCTGACTTTTTAGCACTCAATATTTTAAAGGAGTGGGTATCACCTCAAAAGGATTTTGATCTAATCCTCACTATTTTAGGTTGTGCCTTTTAACCAAGGTAAGAGAGCCTATATTACATCCTTTGTTCGGTGAAGGAGGTAGAGTTATCCTTATGATTTGCACATTGTATGGAGATGTCCTTGGGAAAACATGATCAATTATCCATTATTCAAACTCAAAAGATTTGTCACTACTAAATGACGGAAATGGTTTCAAGACAAGGCTAAGGCTGCTAGAGACATGATAAAATCCTGATATGCTTTGTGCATTTTTTTGAATGGATTGTATTCTTTTGTTGAAACACAATGTAATGTAGGGGTAGTATGGGTAGGATGAGTTAGTTTGAATGAAATTTTGTTGGGAGATGTTTAGATAAGACTAGCTAGGAATTACCAACTTCCTTGAGAACCTTTGCAAGAGATCTGCAACACCTAAACAACAGAGATTTTTCAATGGGTTTAAAATACTCCTTCAACTAGGATATGTGCACCACATGGAGGCCCAGATCTGCACTCTTCCACACAACCTTTGATAACCTGTCACAAAATCTTAAAGCAAAATACCAACAAAGTATTCAGGAATCCCTATTTGATCATGACCTAAGGTGCACCCAATGGTTTACAAACAATCTCAATATTCAAGGACAGTAAAATGATTTTAAATCTGTTTATCTTCTATGAGATGAAGGCTCTTCTGAATATAAGATTGCAAATGCCATTAAACCATCGACAAGAAATGATACCCTGTATGATCAAGGAAGATCCCACAAACAAGATTGCAACATGAGCAATAAACACAAATTGAAAATCATTCTAAAACATAAGCATATACAAATTTTGCTAAGAGATAACACCAAATAATCTAAAAATTGATCAAATACATCAGCAGAGGAATGTCTATGAGAAAAATATCAGAGCTTGTTGATGGCTTTAAAACTGAAACCAACTCAACATGATGAAATCTGATGCAAAATGGAATTGAAAATGGCTCTCAGGTGGTTTTCTCAGAGAAATGGATTTCTTTCCTAGTTTTTTCCTTGAAAAAATTCTACGTCCTTTTTTCTCCTCCTTTAAAAAATTCTCCCAAACTGCATCATATACCTCATGCCATCATGGAGTCTTCCTTCCCAAGAAAATAATATGCTTAAGGGATCAAATTTGTTACAAAACCCTTCATGATTTCATGAAAATGACATCAAACTGGAAAACATCTCGCAGGTTGCCAGGGATGCATAAAATTTTTTAAAATATTACACAAATTTGGATCTTTATCCATCCCATGGTCACGTTTTTATCATTTAGGCATGCCAACATGTTTTCACTTATCATTTTTTACCTTTTCCCCTCATCATTTCACCTCTACAACTTTTGATTTTCATTTTTCATGTTTTTTACATTGGGGCCCGAGCAAAAATGTAATCAAAAACATCATAGATCACCAAATTAGGTCATGAAAAATAGTGCCATTGCACTCAGAAGGCTGAGACGATGCAAAAATCATATAAGGTTTGATGAAATTTGATGAAAAAATGATGACTCCAAGCTTCTTGGAGCTCCCATGGCGGCCAAAAGGGTGAATGCACAGTATGCCATCGATTTTAGATCAACTTTAAATATCTACTCCCTCCACGTGGACAGGATGAGATCCTTGAATAAGTTCCTTTATACCTTTTTGACCTTTGGACAAGGTGAGACACATGTGTCAAAATGTGATTAGATCGGGCTTCCCAACTTTTAATAATTATGCATTTGTGACCTTTTTTGAGTTTTGGGAAATTTTACAAAAAATTCCCCGCTCCTCCCCTAGATCCACCATGTGTCCACTATGTGGGCCCGATTGAAAATGCGGTCCAATCCCTATCAATTTTGACACCTTTCAAAAAAAAGAAAATTTTGCTCAAAATTTTCCATGGGCCTGAACTCCTGTTCTCTTCCTTACCACGTGGTGCTCTCCCATTCATGCGTGGTTCCAAGCCTCTCACTTTGCCATTAGATTTCCCTTCCAATTTTTGTAAAATTTGAAAATTCTCCCTGGGCCTGCGCTCTCCACATTTGACTGCTTAGGACTTGCCACGTGTTGACTTCTCATCGGTCACAGGACCACCTTTCATTTTTCACCTTACAATCACAAAGGCCAAAAATCATAAAATTTTCCCGCATGCCCACTTTTTCTACCATTTTTCCATCTTGATGACACGTGTTGCACTTCGTGATTTGGTCTCGAAGCTTCGGGAAAAATTTTAACTTTAAAAGTTTGTGAAGTTTAAAAAATTCAAATTCATGAAAACCTCCGCCCTCCTCATGTTGGCTTCTCCTGGACATGTGTCCACCTACTATTGGATGAGGGCCTTCAGGTTAAAAAATTTCCCTTAACACTTTGAGCCCAAAACATCAAAATTTTTCACCAACTCCCTCCTGCCATCTGCATGTCCCACCAAGCCACGTGTCCTCTTCGTATTCGTTGCAGGCCTTCGGGCAATAGAATTTAATTTTGAGAATTTTACAAAATGAAAGTAAAATTCCTAAGGAACCACCACTATCTTGCCAATTCTTTGGCCAATCAGAACATGCCACGTAGACACCTCATTACAAAGGGTGGAGCCACGGGTCAAAATTTTCCCTTAGCCAAAAATTTTAAAAACAACAACTTATAAATATTTCCCGATCCACCCCCAGCCAACAGGATCCCGCCATGTTACACTAATATTATGATGATGAATTTGATGGGTATAATACACCTATGTGACCATCCAAACATAAAAAATAAAGAGGATTCCCTAAAAATTAAATTTTTTAACAAGGCAGGTAGATTTCTTGATCTTAAACCAATTGATATTATGATTTAACATTGTTCTCAACCTGGGGAATCGGAAAATAATTGTACAAACTTTCAGGATTCGATCAGACTTAAGTTTTTTCACAATTTGGACAAAGGAAAGATGACAAAGCCTTGTAAAAATGAAGAAATTAGGGCACGAAAAGGGGGAAAGCTTGGAAAAAAAAAAAAATTAGGAGAGGGAAAAAACAACAATATTATGAGCATTTTGAAAGCCTTCAACTAGAGGAATAAAGATGCAGACCACCAGTTCGAGCAAATAAAACGTTTTTGAGAAAAATTTGACATGAAAAATTAAAGCACATTATGATAACTCAATAATGGGACCAACACTACCCCTCATCAATATTTGCATCAAACACATCTTTTACAAAACTATACTACACATTTTCATCAGTCAAATCAATCATGTCCTCTCATCAATTGCTTCACATTTAATCCTACAAATGATGCCTTGAAAAATCTATTAAATTAATTAGACAATTTTGAATCTGGTACTAAGGGATCCAAACATGTCCTCACTTATGATGAGGTTTGTAATGAACCCATTCATCCATCTTCACCATACAATTCATATCCTCCACATTGGTAATTAACTAAGTTTACTATGTTCCATGGTATGAAGGAACCTCGACAGAACATAATATCTTTCAGACACTCTTGTTATCTCATCATCTATGATCAAGATCACATACTTAGAATCTTCCTATGTCACTAGCGGGACTTTCCTTAGACTGGTATAAATCCCTCCCTTGACAATATTTGCTCTCTTTCCCTCAGCTAGAACTATTATTCCTTGATCATGTCACCATAAATGTTAATCGTAAAATCACTATCTCTTACCTTTCTTCCATAAAATAATATAAAAACAAATATCTTGTAAAATTTATCACTAGATGGCAAAGTAGTATCAATCAATTAACTTTCCCACTAATTAACTTTCCCACTACCTCAATCAGAACTGATTCAGTTGTTTATTCGATCATTTTCTCATCACATTTCATCCATCATCCAAATTTGTACATTTAAAAACTTTGATGAAGCCTTCATTATGGCCAAGAAATTAGAAAACCAAGCCCTTGACGAAGTCCATCTTGATCCTTGATCTCCACATGTACCATCTGGATCCCCTAGGTCTTCTTACACTTCAGATGAGACTACACATGTTTCATTTGATTCCCCTAGGTATTTCAATTATTCATAAAAAACTATCACACATGATGACATTACTTATCTTCCCGACCCAACACCCTCGATAGAATCAGTCCATATAGATAATGTGCATCCTTTGAGTCATGTCATTAAAAATATTACATGTGATCTTCCCTATGAGAAGACTCGTTCATCGCCGATCTTTCCCTTGAAAATCCAAAACCCTTGAATCTTCTTTTTGATAGTCCCCACACATCAATATCATCTGTTTCCATTGTGCAATTCTCTATTACCTCTTTGTAACCCTTAGACTCTACCTTGGAGACTATTACTAAAGAGCCATTCATCATCAAATATGTCTACATCAACCCACTTTTTAAACTCACCGAAGAATTGGATAACCCACATGAATATAAATCATCCCAATCACATCTCAAAACAACATCCCCCTCATCCCAACTAGACCAAATCCTATCCTCAATTATTCACTTACCCATCTAATCTCAAACCTTGTCCTGAATCAAACACTACACAATCAAACACCATCACATCCATGACCTCATCCTTGTCGTCTAACATAAAACACCCTCCTTTACCTAAATTTAACATTACAAAATCAAAACAAACATTATCTAGGGCCTCCACCTTATCGTCTATTTTGGGACCACATACTTTGTCACAATCTAAAACTATCAGATCTATAGTTCCACCCTTACCGTCCATTTTGGGACCCCATCCTTTGTCACAATCTAAAACTATCAGATCTACAATTCCACCCTTACTATCTATTTTGGGTCCCTATCCTTTAACTCAATATCATGCACAGTCATACCATGTTTATCCTTCCTCATCCAATTTGGGACCTCATCCATCATCCAATTATATTAATCCCACATCATATATTCTTTCTTATCAACCTCACAACATTCCTATGATGTTTCAACACTATAAGAAATCTTTAAATCCACCTCTATCAAAAAATAAAATGAATTATACTAATCATTTTTGTAAATCGAAGTCGAAATCAAAATTCATCAATTAAAATCCTCTAAAATGACTTATATTGACATCCTCAAGAGGCTCATGCAAGCTTCTCTCATCACATTACCACTAATCAAAACACCCCATCCACATGCTCAAAAACCTATTGAGTTTAATCAAGACAAAACATGTGCCTATCATAGATGCTCATGTCATAACACTGAGAGTTGTAAAACACTTAAATCTATAATCCAATGAATCTTCCTTATCAATGATATTCACCCAAAAGAGGACCATCCTAAGCCATAATCTATATCACCACCCTTGTCAATGTCCTCACCAACATCTGTAGGAAGAGGAAGACATCCTTATTCTATTGTTAACGAGCCTTCGTTAGATATCTCGTTAGAAACTTCTTGTAAAGGTCCATCAATCTCATCAGTGCCTTCCTTTGAAGGACCTTTATCCTCATTAGAACCTTCCTTTGAAGGTCCATTAATCTCATTATCATCTTCCTTTGAAGGAATATTATCCTCATTAGCACCTTCCTTTAAAGGTCCATCAATTTCTTTAGTGCCTTCCTTTGGAGGACCATTATCCTCATTAGCACCCTCCCTTAAATAATCCTCAATCTCATTAACACCTTCCAATGAAGGTCCCTCAATCTCATCAACACCTTTTATCGAAGGCATCTCAACCTCATCAATGTCCACACCTTCCCTTGAAGGTATGTCAACCTCATCAACATGTATGCCTAATCCATTGACAATGTCTTCACCGAAATTTATAGAACCAAGGGGTCATCCTCAACCAAATCTCGACAAACATTCCTCATGTATTTTCCCATCACCTTCTAGAGAGCGTCCCTTATCTCAAACCATTATAATTCACCCACCTATACAAACCCAAAATAAACATACACAAAGAAAAGGAAAAATCATAGCTTCATCATCTACCCCTCTTTATGAATTGTCCTCTCACACCCCATCCAAATTTCTCACAACTCCTTTGTCAAGGGCTCCTTTATTTACCATATACTCGATTAATCAATACCAAAACTTATATCATCCTCATGACATCATTCCTTTTAACACATATCATTTCTATCCACAATATTATGTTGGGAAGGCTCTTATCTACTGAGACTTTAAAAGTCTTACTTTATATACCTTCCATTTTACACATCCTCACCAACGTATCCTATCAATCTAATCGAAATTTCTTTACTTTGGAGTAAACATGGGAAGCTCTCCCTTAACTGGATTGGTCCATATAGCATGGGTCAACCTTTGAAAGCCTTACAATTTCAACATTTCTATTGTTAATGCATCAACCATCATGATAATAGTCACATCAAAGGTCTTATTCCATCATTAGCCAGCCATTTCATCATCGTAATGATTTGAAAGCATGTGTTTTTCTTTCACTATCTATAATACACCTTAAATGTGAGCACCATGACTTTGTTCAACACATCTTTCACATGGGAAAGTTCCTCTTTAGTAGGAACCCCACAATGTAATTTCTTGGTAATGATTATTACTATGATGACTTCCACCTTTGACATTACAAATGTCGACATATGATTTGTCTTAGGAAGGTGTATTCCTTTGACGTTGAAAATCATGTTTGCAATGGATAAGTTATTACTATTCAAAATTCATGCTTGTTGTATTTTTGTTACTTGGAAGTGAAGCCATTCTTCTTTGTGAATTATAAGTTGTAAATTTGTATCATTTTTTTCACATCTTCCATATGTTAACAACACACCTTGAATCAATTCGATTGATCCAAGGTATGCTCCGGTTCTTCTTTATTTTCATCTTGTTAATTGACATGCTAAACGAAACATATTATGGAATTGAGTTGTGTTTTGTTGTAAATTGTGAAGAACCTAGCTTTAGCTGTCCTTACTCAGCATCATGCTACAAAATATAATGTTTTCCCTATTAGATTTTTTACCTAAGGTAATAATACTTACCTAGGACCTATTACTAAACTATTATGGTTGATGCCTAACACTATGTTGCAATGCCCTACCCTATATAGATTTTAACCTAAGGGGGGGTTATGACCTAGCCTAAGATGGTATGTTATTTGGTTGTGAGTTTTGAGATAGTTTTAAGTTATCACCTTGTTATGTGGGACCCTTTGAGATAGTTGAAGTAATCAACCATGTCGCTTATCATTTATCTTTACCTCCTACTTTATCATGAATGCATAATGTTTTCCATATTTCTTTGCTTAAGAAATACTTTTCAAATTTATCACATGTGTTGAATTAGAATTCCTTATAGGTACAAGACCCAGGAATAATCATGGTTAAACCCATTCAAGTACTGGAAACTCACCAGTTGTACTTAAGAAATCTTGAAATAAGTCAATGTAAGGTCCAGTGGGACCAGTTTAACAAAGAAAGTGCAACCTGGGAAAATCTCGAAGATATGAGATTTGCTTTCCCATACTTGTTTGATCAAAATTGATAAAAATATGAAAAATTTATTCATATTTTGATGTTAATCTTCCAAGTTTGGGCAATTACTGAACAATTTGACAACTATTTTCAAGATTGTTTTTTAAAACTTTAATTGTTTCAAATTTAGTTTTGTTATGAACATATGAATGGAAGAACAATAATTGAGTTTTTTTCCTAAAAATTTAATGGTTTAATTAAGTTAATCATTGGGATGATAATTCTTTTAAGGAGGAAGGGTATGTAACATTTTGGTCATGACTATTACTATGATGCCTTCCACCTTTGACATTACAAACGTCGACATGTGATTTTTCTTAGGGAAGGTGTATTCCTTTGAGGTTGAAAATCATGTTTGCATGGATAATTTATTACTATTTAGAATTCAGTGCTTGTTGTAATTATGTTACTTGGAAGTGAAGCCATTCTGCTTTGTGAATTATAAGTTGTAATTTGTACCATTTTTTTCACATCTTCCATATGTTAACAACACACCTTGAATAATTCGATTGATCCAAGGTATGCTCCGGTTCTTCTTTATTTTCATCTTGTTAATTGACATGCTAAACGAAACATATTATGGAATTGAGTTGTGTTTTGTTGTAAATTGGGAAGAACCTACTTTAGCTGCCTTACTCGCATCAGCTACAAAATATAATGTTTTCCCCTATTAGATTTTTTACCTAAGGTAATAATACTTACCTAGGACCTATTACTAAACTATTATGGTTGATGCCTAACAACTATGTTGCAATGCCCTACCCTATATAGATTTTAACTAAGTGGGGTTATGACCTAACCTAAGAAGGTATGTTATTTGGTTGTGAGTTTTGAGATAGTTTTAAGTTATCACCTTGTTATGTGGGACCCTTTGAGATAGTTGAAGTAATAGTAATCAACCATGTCGCTTATCCTTTATCTTGCCCTCCTACGGTATATGACTGCATAATGTTTCCATATTTCTTTGCTTAAGAAATACTTTTCAAATTTATCCACATGTGTTGAATTAGAATTCCTTATAGGTACAAGACCCAGGAATAATCATGGTTTGTAAAACCATTCAAGTACTGAAACTCACCGTTGCTTATAAGACATCTGAAAACAACAAAAAAAAACATAAGTCAATGTAAGGTCCAGTGGGACCAGTTTAACAAAGAGAGTAAGTGCAACCTGGGAAAATCTCGAAGATATGAGATTTGCTTTCCCATACTTGTTTGATCAAAATTGATAAAAATATGAAAAAATTTATTCATATTGTGATGTTAAATCTGCCAAGTTTGGGCAATGTACTGAACAATTTGACAACTATTTCAATATTGTTTTTAAAACTTTAATTTTTCAAAATTTAGTTTTGTTATGAACATATGAATGGAAGAACAATAATTGAGTTTTTTTCCTAAAAATTTAATGGTTTAATTAAGTTAATCATTGGGATGATAATTCTTTTAAGGAGGAAGGTAGTGTAACATTTTGGTCATGACTATTACTATGATGACTTCCACCTTTGACATTACAATGTCGACATATGATTTGTCTTAGGAAGGTGTATTCCTTTGACGTTGAAAATCATGTTTGCAATGGATAATTTATTACTATTTAGAATTCTGCTTGTTGTAATTGTTGTAATTATGTTACTTGGAAGTGAAGCCATTCTGCTTTGTGAATTATAAGTTGTAAATTTGTACCGTTGTTTTCACATCTTCCATATGTTACAACACCTGAATCAATTCGATTGATCCAAGGTATGCTCCGGTTCTTCTTTATTTTCATCTTGTTAATTGACATGCTAAACGAAACATATTATGGAATTGAGTTGTGTTTGTTTGTAAAATTGTAAGAGAAACCTAGCTGTTAGCTGGCATTACAGCATATGCTACAAAATATAAGTTTTCCCTATTAGATTTTTTACCTAAGGTAATAATACTTACCTAGGACCTATTACTAAACTATTATGGTTGATGCTAACACTAGTCAATGCCCTACCCTATATAGATTTTAAACCTAAGGGGGGGTTATGACCTAGCCTAAGATGGTATGTTATTTGGTTGTGAGTTTTGAGATAGTTTTAAGTTATCACCTTGTTATGTGGGACCCTTTGAGATAGTGAAGTAATCAACCATGTCGCTTATCATTTATCTACCTCCCCTTTATCATATGCATCATGTTTTCCATATTTCTTTGCTTAAGAAATACTTTTCAAATTTATCCACATGTGTTGAATTAGAATTCCTTATAGGTACAAGACCCAGGAATATCATGGTTAAACCCATTCCATTACTGGCACTCACCAGTTGTCTTAAGAATCTTGAAATAAGTCAATGTAAGGTCCAGTGGGACCAGTTTAACAAAGAAAGTTGCAACTGGGAAAATCTCGAAGATATGAGATTTGCTTTCCCATACTTGTTTGATCAAAATTGATAAAAATATGAAAAAATTTATTCATATTGTGATGTTAAATCTGCCAAGTTTGGGCAATGTACTGAACAATTTGACAACTATTTCAATATTGTTTTTAAAACTTTAATTTTTTCAAATTAGTTGTGGCGTTATGAACATATGAATGGAAGAACAATAATTGAGTTTTTTTCCTAAAAATTTAATGGTTTAATTAAGTTAATCATTGGGATGATAATTCTTTTAAGGAGGAAGGTAGTGTAACATTTTGGTCATGACTATTACTATGATGACTTCCACCTTTGACATTACAAACTTCGAGATGTGATTTGTCTTAAGAAGGTGTATTCCTTTGACGTTGAAAATTATGTTTGCAATGGATAAGTTATTACTATTCAAAATTCATGCTTGTTGTAATTCAGTTACTTGGAAGTGAAGTCATTTTTCTTTGTAAATTATAAGTTGTAAATTTTTACCGTTGTTTTCACATCTTCCATATGTTAACAGCACACCTTGAATAATTCCATTGATCCAAGGTATGCTCCGGTTCTTCTTTATTTTCATCTTGTTAATTGACATGCTAAACGAAACATATTATGGAATTGAGCTGTGTTTTGTTGTAAATTGTGAAGAACATGGCTTCAAGTGTCCTTACTCAGCATCACGTTACAAATTGTAATGTTTTCCCTATTGAATTTTTGACCTAAAGTAATAATACTTACCTAGGAGCTACTGCTAAACTATTACGGTTGACACCTAAAACTATGTTGCAGTGTCATCCCTATATAGATTCTAACATAAGGAGGGGTTATGACCTAACCTAAGATGGTATGTTATTTGGTTGTGAGTTTTTGAGATAGTTTTTAAGTTCTCACCTTGTTATGTGGGACCCTTTGAGATAGTTGAAGTAATCAACCATGTCGCTTATCATTTATCTTTACCTCCTACTTTATCATGAATGCATAATGTTTTCCATATTTCTTTGCTTAAGAAATTACTTTTCAAATTCTATCACATGTGTTGAATTAGAATTCCTTATAGGTACAAGACCCAGGAATAATCATGGTTTTTAAACCCATTCAAGTACTGGAAACTCACCAGTTTTACTTAAGAAATCTTGAAATAAGTCAATGTAAGGTCCAGTGGGACCAGTTTAACAAAGAAAGTGCAACCTGGGAAAATCTCGAAGATATGAGATTTGCTTTCCCATACTTGTTTGATCAAAATTGATAAAAATATGAAAAAATTTATTCATATTTTGATGTTAAATCTGCCAAGTTTGGGCAATTACTGAACAATTTGACAACTATTTTCAATATTGTTTTTAAAACTTTAATTTTTCAAATTTAGTTTTGTTATGAACATATGAATGGAAGAACAATAATTGAGTTTTTTCCTAAAAATTTAATGGTTTAATTAAGTTAATCATTGGGATGATAATTCTTTTAAGGAGGAAGGTATGTAACATTTTGGTCATGACTATTACTATGATGCCTTCCACCTTTGACATTACAAACGTCGACATGTGATTTTTCTTAGGAAGGTGTATTCCTTTGATGTTGAAAATCATGTTTGCAATGGATAATTTATTACTATTTAGAATTCATGCTTGTTGTAATTATGTTACTTGGAAGTGAAGCCATTCTGCTTTGTGAATTATAAGTTGTAAATTTGTACCGTTGTTTTCACATCTTCCATATGTTAACAACACACCTTGAATCAATTCCATTGATCCAAGGTATGCTTTAGTTCTTATTTATTGTCATCTTGTTAATTGATATGCTAAATGAAACATATTATGGAACCGAGCTGTGTTTTGTTGTAAATTGTGAAGAACATGGCTTCAAGTGTCCTTACTCAGCATCACGTTACAAATTGTAATGTTTTCCCTATTGAATTTTTGACCTAAAGTAATAATACTTACCTAGGAGCTACTGCTAAACTATTACGGTTGACACCTAAAACTATGTTGCAGTGTCATACCCTATATAGATTCTAACATAAGGAGGGGTTATGACCTAACCTAAGAAGGTATGTTATTTGGTTGTGAGTTTTGAACTAACCTAAGAACTAAGATGGAAACCTAACCAATGCTAAGGTGACCTAAACTATTACTAAGCCTAAAGGAGGCCTATGGGTTACGTGGAAAATGGAAGGTTAATGGTGGTGGTTTCTAAGGTATTAATGAGAATTAAATATCAGTCCTTAAATCTTAATTTGCCAATTTTGGCGGAGGCAAGGAAGGTAGGTAGGATGCCTAGCTGACATCATTGCTAAATTTAAAATGCATATTAAATTTTGAAATCAACTTTGCCAAAATTTAAGTGGTGGTGGAAAAAGAAAAGAGAGGGAATTTACATTCAATGCATTCAATGGCATTGATTTTGGTGAAGAAACTACCTAGAAAAGAGAAGGGGTTTTGTGGAAGTTGTTGGTAATTCTATTTTTTTTGCTCTATATGTAGTTTTGGTTCTTCAAACTAGCAAGTCTATCTTTTTTCGATCCATAGCAATCTTGAGCATCCTCAAATTATTTCTGAACCTGTGGAAACATGGAGGCAATTGGGAGAGTTGGTTGTTGACATTTTTTTGGAAAGAAGATATTTTTGGGAGGCTCGACAGAAGATCTTATGCAAATCAAAAGAGAACACTATCAGACATGATAGGCTCTTCTTATTAAATAGTTCTACTTTTTATTAAACGTCTTCATTAAAAGAACTCTGCTCTTTGAAACATATGATTTTTTGGAAATGCCTTGGTGTATTTTTGGCTGTGATCTTCTACTTGAGTTTGTTGTTTGGAAAAAATGCAAAATGAGCATTTTTCTTGATGCATATTTGAGTAAATCATGTTTATCTTATTAAAAATAGAATGTTTCTTGAGTCGTTTGGATTTCTGATTTTCTGTGTAAAATGGATTAGGGAAAAATAATTTGATAAAGAATTGAAATGGGTTGTTTTATTCAAAAAAGGAAAGTATAAAATGTTGTCCTTTGTTGAAACCTGTTATTTCTGTTAAGCTAAGTTGGAATGACTATTTGGATTCTACGTTTTGCGGATTTACATTTTTTTAATGTAATAGAAATGATTTTATTACTTCTGATCCTTGTTTTTTTACGTGGTGAATCTTTGTTAGACTTCCTTGAAAGAATATAACCTTTGAATTCTTGAAGTTGCTTTGGGTTATGTAACTTCACTTTGATCCTTTGCTATCAGGATAGTTGGGAGCCTTTGTCTTATGGAATCAAACTTGTTGAAAATAACAATAAAGGAGTCTTACCTTGGGTTTTGCTTGGTATGGGTAATGTCTGTGAATTATTGTGTACCTGTTGAAATATTTGGTAGAAGTTCCTTTTGTAGAAGAATGTTCTTACGAAATTGTTCTCCCTTGCTCGAATTAGATAAATTTTGATTTAAGTTTCTTCTGGAACTGTTGAAGGCATTTTGGGCTTTACTCACTTGTGCATTATAATAAAGTTGGTTACTGAAGGAATAACTTACCTTAAATGAACTAGATAAAAGTTCAGTTTTGATTATTTAAGGAAATGAGTTGATGTTATTTTTGGTTTGCTCCTTTCTGCTGAGATTGATTTCGAGTTTCTAAATTTAGCGGTTAAACCTCCTTGTTGTCCCTCATTGTGTTAGAACCAGGTTAGGTTCTATCCCTTCTTACCAAATGGTTCTTTTGATCAGTCGGGGGATCCATGTTGACTTGATGGTGATCTTGTTTTTGTATCATGCATAGGAGGACTAAGCTTTACTTGTAGTGTGGAAGCTATCAACGTGAGAGGAATTTTATTTTTCAGTTGTTGTTGTTGGTAATAATGTTGAATCTATTTACCCAAAATTCCTCCCTCTCTTAGCATAGCTAATACACAGTTGTATCTATTCCTTCATATGTTGAATGGACCTTATTCTTCTTGGGTATTCAACTTACATGTTGCTTAGTCTATGTAAATCCAAATAGTTCTCTGACTTCAGTGTTTGGTTAGAAGTTAAAGGATTGTTTGGTGAAGTTTGTATTGGTTCTTTTATGCTGATATGCACTTTTATTCTTGCAAAGGAATATTTTGATACCCTCTCCTTCTGAGTAGGGTATTCATTTTTGTTCTTTCTTCAAAATTTGAAGAAATTTTACGATATGTTTTCTCTATGAGTTGTTGAATACAATGTTTTTTTCGTTGAATTCCGAAGGATGAAAAAGGTTGTTTCAATTACATCTTTTCACTTTCCCTCTTCTGCATTAAATCTAGTTGAAGCTGGGTGAGTAATAGAAGGAAATGAATTTTTGTGTAGGAATGTAGTTGATCCATCATAAATACCTTTCTTAAAGATGGAATGAAATTGGTTTTTGGTATGGTATGAAGAGTATGTTTGTGCTGTGAATTGTAATTCATTACTTCTTTAGATAATTCTATTTTGAGAACTGTTTGAGTTAATAATATTCTTGAACATTTGTTAAATCAAGAATGAACTATAGGTATCTATAGTATGAAGTAGATAAGTAATTGAAATGGACTATTAATTATCTGTTGTAATTTTTCTTATGAAATTACTGATTGAAGAGTGTTGATTTGATCTTGAGTCTTACTTGATGTAATGTGGATACCCCATTAGTTCTTTCCTTTATGATTATCATTCCTCTATGAGATATATATTTGAAGTGATTAAATGTTTCATAAAATCAGAGTTCTTTTTATGAGACAGTTAGTCAAAATAACATCGTTTTAATGTTTAGTGCTTATCATGCTCAGTTTGATGAACTGACCCGTGCTAGCAATTTTTGTAAATGGATTCTGTAAGTGAAAAAAGAAGACAAGTTATCTTATGATTCTTCCTGTGTTTACTTAAAGGCTACATTTTTAATGAGGAATTATTATTCTTTTAATATTTACTTCAAAAAGGGAAAATTTGTAAATTATACTTGAATTTATCAATGTAGAATGACACGAAAGATGTTTTAAATGTTTAGACTTGTAAAATCTATAATTTACTTGAGGAATGGGAAAAATGATTGATTGTTGTTTGTATTTTATGTATTATTCACTTTGGGTTACTGTAAAGGAATTTTCATAAAATTATTCTTATTCTCTCAAAAAACTATCTGTTTTGAATCATTTTAGTTGTACTCAAATGAAATAGAGAGAGAGAGGGAGTTGATACTCTATTCTTCTCTTAAATGCAACTTCTAAGTTGGCATGTATAGATGAATATTCAACTAGGTCAATATGGATTAAAATTTGAAACTAATAGAAGAAAAACGTTACATGTGGTTTATGTTAAGTGAATTGTTACAATGGACCCTAACTAACATATGTTAAAGGAAAGACAATTAGTCGTCGGAATAAATATTTTGTTATGATCTTGTTGGGTATCATACTCAAGGGATATTCAGAAAGAGGGAATATATACCTCTTCTTAGTAAACCTTAATCCTAAAATAAGACAAATGAAAATGAAAAAATATATACATGAAATAGACTTCATCTTAATGAATTCTATTATAAATAAATCAGAATATAAATTCAGCCATGGATAAATTTGGTCAAGTTAAGTAAGTTAGTCTTACTGTTGTTAAGTTTGTTTGGAATGTAGTTTGAAAATTAAAGTTAAGAAACTAAAGAATGACATACAAACCTTCAAGAAGAAGGATTAGTTATAGATTAATCTACATGAAAACCATAATTCATTTATGACTAGCAACCATAATGATTGAAGAGATTATAAAATCAATAGGGTTGTTGAAACTGAATCTTAAATTAAGAAGATAAGAAAGTATTTAACCTCTTATCTAGATACGTACCTCTAGATGAGGGGATTTCATGGGATGTTGGTACACATCAACTACAATAATATGTCATCATGAAGACCAGGTCTTCATGAGGACATAGTGTTTTAGGTTACATGTCGCAACATCCTTCCAAATCGGATCATCTAGGTTTACATAAACTCAAACTTGACTTAATTACACTCTAGGTCAGTTTAGGGACATGATTTTCTATAGGGAAGGAATCCTGATGAATGAAGGTAACTAGACACATGCAATTGACCTAGGTCGATTGAGTATGTCTATGTACCCTTAGTCACCGTGAGTGGTCCTCTATGCCAATCTATGTTGCTAACATGAGTTATGGTTAAACCTTAGACAAGAGGACTGAAAGGAGTCAGTGAAGACCATTCTAGATAACACATGAAGTGGGGGTGAAGGATGTATTCCATTGATGAGTATGCCATCTAGGAATATGATCATGCAAAGCATGTGAAAATATTTGGCCAAATTATCGTAAGCTAGTGGTTGCTTTGTCCTATATCACCTAGTTTAAGAAGAAGGATTTTAGATGAATATTAGTCACAAATATCCAGATAGTCCTCTTAAATGGAACACTTCAATACCCTGAAAAGGGTAAGAGAACCAATTATACTTAGTATATAATACATTGAATTAACATGAAGGATTGGTAAGAAAATTGAAAGAGGATTTAAAACCCGAAAGTGAGGATCACGAGGGATGACGTGCACATAAATGGATATGTGAATGGCAATGTGAAGAGATCTCAGGAGAAGCGAGCATCAACTGAATGTGCATGCAAAGATTCAACAAATGGGAAGAACCTGGTTATGCCATAAAACTTTCCTCTGTCTCATAGATCAAAAGACATGTACATATAGGAGGTTCTGAGTAATCCCCAGTGCTACAATCATGACAACTCGAGTAGAGAGGGGGAGTTACATTCCCAGAATAGAAGTGTAACTCCCAATGATGCATATGATGCACTGACACACTGACATGCTGATGCACTGACGCGCTGACGCGTAAGAGAATCTCATAATGACCCCTAAATGACACATGGACCTATGATATGACCTAAGTGAGATGACTCACCAAATGATGTGGAAAATAACACACACCAACACCCCCCCTTCATCATAACTTAGGATGATGTGGAAGGTTAGAAATGAGAAATGAGTCCCGGCACAAAGCCTGATGAGGTACCCATGCACAAGAAAAAGGTCCCAAGTAGTGAAGGAAAACCCAGTGGGAAAAACATCCACCACAAGAGAACAAAACACTCTCTAATCTAAGAAAGATGCCAAATATGGGTCCCAGCTCTAGACGAGCCTGAAAAGGTACCCATGTACAAAGAGGCAATCTCTCAGAAAGAAGAAGAAGAGAGAAGAAGAGGGAGATGAGAGGAATGTAGAAGATGCCATGGATGGATCTAAACTCTGCAGCTCTAGGAGGCCTCCTAGAAGAATGTCGATGACGAGATCCTCTGCCTCTGGACTGAAGAAGAGCTACCCACAATGAACTATGTGCCTGCCCTTAGGAAGGATAGAAATGACATGTTGGAAGTCTGCCCACTCCACAAAGGAAACCGAAGGTAATAGCACGAAGAACTTTGAGTCTGGTTCATGAAAGTGTGACATAGGTCTAGCGAGTGAGTGCCAAGGAACCGAAGGTAATGCCACGTGCATAGAATTTTCAAAGTGAAAAAAAGGAACACCAATAGAAAGGATGTCCAAGTGATGTGAAGGGAACAAAACATCCTCCACAACAGAAAAGGGATCCAGAGCTGAGGGTGGATCAATGAAGGTCTCTAGAAATGTGGAAGTGACATGATTCCCAGAAGGGGAACTCCCAACAACAGAGATGATGAAATCCTCTGAAAAACCTGTAGATGGATGAGGGACCTATAGTGCATCACAAGTGTACTCTGTGAAAATATGACTAAGTTCAGGCAGATATTCGTCCCAATGAGGGGGCTCAACAAACAAAAGAGAAATGTCAGATAGGTATGAGTCATCTAATGAAGGTAGAGGAGTGGAAGAGACCTCGTACACTGGAAGTGGAAAGGAGGTGGGTGTAATGACAGTGTGAGAATGAGTATAAAACTGCTTGATATCTGATGAGATGTGGGATGTGGCAACACTCTCTGGAATAGTGAGAGAAAGAGGAGAAGAGTCCTCTGTAGTACTCTCTACATCAGAAATGGGTGCACAATCCTCATCATCAGAAGTAGAACCAAGAAAGCCTGTGTCGATGGAACTGTCATCACACGAAGAAATGGAGGAGATAACTAAATCAACAGTAGCAACAACGGCAGCAGTATGTGAAGGGTCTCCATACAAGGACTGAAGAATGCTCCAGACACGGTGAGGTGGATATGAGTCTACCACATGAAACTAGAGAGAATGAGATACATGCATCATCATGTGACCAAAGACATGGTCAAAACTATCAAGGAAGTCCTCTAGATGACGATGATCAGTGGGTGCAAGAACTGGCCCAAGCAAGAAGGGTAAAAGACCCTCGTGGGTGAAGTAACATTCCATGGAAGCACACCAAGCTAAATAGATCTCTCTCCCGATGAGAAGTGGCGGAGGCTGTAAGGAAATCCTACGACATTCACGTCTGGAAAGAGCACTCTCCATGATGAAAAATGCAAGATGCACAAAAGCAAGATGTCGGACTCGGCTGATAATGTGTCTGCGTGTGTAGGCCCAAGAGTACAATCAACACCCCCAGAATGTGGCACTTTATAAAATTAGTGCATTTAAAAAATTGGAAATTCCATCACGTAAAGTGTGAAAAATCATGCAACTTTGACTAAAGAATCACTAAAAAATGAGCAACGAGTCAAAAGTTATAGCATTAAAATGATTCTCGCAACTAATGGAAAATACACTAGATGTTGCAAACACATTTAAAAAGTACACGAGATGGGTGCAAAGGGTATTGTGTGGGTACTTGTTGGAAACAACATGGAATTTTAACAGGGGTTTTTTTTTATTATGAGGGGGGGTTAGCCTCCTGCCAACCCCGGACCTCGCCCTCCGTCTTCGTCACTCGAAGGAAGGGAAGAATACAAGCCAAAAAATAGTCTAAAACTCAATTACATGCTAAGAAAATGAAATTTTTTGTTTTTTATGATCTTAAAACATTAAAAAAAGATAATGAGGGGTCCCACATTGGAGGAACTGTTTGAATGCCAAGTTGGAGGGTCCACGTGCTGGGCTGTTTGGAGGGAAAAACACTAAAAAGAATTATACAGGATGTTGAGGGTGCTGCAGACACGTGGGAGGTCATTGGAGGTGTTGGGAGTAGGTGTGGCAGGTCTGCACAAGCGGGAGGATCCGTTTGAAGACCTAAAATGTCCAAAAACACCAAAAAATGCCCAAAAAACATTTCAAGCAAAGACTGAGCCATTGAATATGACGTTGCAGGTTGTAGGTTGCTGGAGATGTGTAAAACGGTCGCTAGAGGTGCTGGGAGTAGGTGTTGTAGGTCTGCACAAGTTGGAGGAGCCGTTTGAAGACCCAAAATGCCAAAAAATGCCCAAAAATGCCCAAAAACGGCTGAGCAAAGTCAAAAAACGTTTTTCCAATGGAAGAGGATGTAAATACCTAAAAGCACCACACCCAACATGCTAAACACCATGCCTAATATGCAAAATAGGAGCCCGAATGCATAGTTAGAGATAACAGAGCAAGGCACCACCGGCAGAGCTTGCAAAAATCAACATAGAGACAACCAGCGAAGGTAAACAAGCTATCATGAAGAGCACGAGCGGTCCAAGTCTGAGGTAAAACATGAGTAGTGAGTCATGAGATAAGAGTGATGAGCTAGGGTAGATTTGACCCAGAAATAGATCCAACAGTCCTCCAAAAAAACTCACAAACAACACTTTTAAACTCAGATCTAAACCTCAAACTTGCAAACCACTTTCAAAGATGCATGCAAACCCCTGAAAGCTAAAACCCATGAACACAGACAATAGAGGTGTGAAGCTTGGGATCAATGCAAGTAGAGCACAACTGGAATATCCATTATGACATATGGTGAAAGAGATCTGAATATCACGCCAGAAGCTGGAAAATGCATGAAAAATTACGAGGAGTGCACGGATCCACAAGATCCACTTTGATACCATGAAATAGGATTTAAAACCCACAAGCGAGGATCACAAGGGACGACGTGCACATCAACAGACGTGCGAACGATAGTGTGAAGAGATCTCGAGAGGAGCAAGAATTAACTGAATGTGCATGCAAAGATTCGACAAATGGGTAGAACTTGGTTAAGCCATAAAAATCTCCTTTGTCTCATAGATCAAAAGACGTGTACATATAGGAGGTGTTGAGTAACCCCCAGTGCTACAATCATGAAAAATCAAGTAGAGAGAGGGAGTTACATTCCCAAAATAGAAGTGTAACTCCCAATAATGCATATGACACACTGATGCACTGATGTGTTAATGCACTGACGCATAAGGGAATCTCATAATGACCCCTAAATGACACATGGACCTACGATCTCAACTAAGTGAGATGACTCACCTAATGATGTGGAAAATAACACACACCAACAAAACTGAGTCATGAAATGAGAGATTGATGAAACTCTGAGTCATGAAATGAGAGATCAGTAGTTCATCGAGTCATTATAGTTGCATATGGTTATCTATTATGAGATCGAATGGCATGGAATGTGTGCTCCATATTATGAATATTAGAGCAAAGAACATTAATCTAAATGGAATGTGTGTTCTAAATAATAATTATTTAGAACAGAGAACGCTATTAGAAAAACATATTGGTATCAGAGCTGAAGGTTGTAGCTCTTGGACCTATTGTGTCCATTATCTAATAAAACTTACATTTTCTTGTTAAACAGAAAATGGTTAGAACAAGAGAAAATGCTACAAACAACTTGCCACCGGGTGGAGAAGTAGCTACTACCCAAAAACTTGATGAGATCCTCACTACCCTGTTGGACATGAGAGATCACCTGGCTATACTGGAACAGAAAGTAATGGGAAATGATGAGGAGGAAGAAGATGTTAATAATGATGATCAGCCACCTCCTGTGGACAACACCAATGGGGGAAATCCGGGTGTTGATAATAGTAATGTAAACATACCTAATCAGCCTAAAAATTAAAAGGAAAGATTAGCAACGGAACTCACCAATGATATAAAAAGAATAAGTCATCGTAAGTTTTATGGAACTACACTTGGGGATGGGGATGAGAATTGGCTCAGTGAAATGGAGAAGTACTTTTCTATAAGAAACTTCTCTGAGGAAACAAAATCAATATGGGGAGTGTATCAGATTTCTCATGAGGCATCTTCGTGGTGGGATAGTCGTAAGGCTGAGTTGAATATGGTCGAAGCAGACATAACTTGGGATCAATTTAAAAGTTACTTTAGGCAATGGTGGCTGCCTTAACTTTTCTATGATCAGAAAATGACTGAATTTCAGAACTTATCTCAAGGAAATTTAACTGTAAAAGAGTATTGGGAAAGGTTTACTAAACTCCTTAAGTACGTGCCTCAGTATCAAACCGACGAGAAGTTCAGGATATAGAAATTTATCATGGGATTAAATCTTGTTGGACCCTTGGAATATTAACCAAGTATAAAGCCGCGTAGGCATGCAAGGTCCCAGTTATGAAAAGGTGCACAAGAAAAAAGTGCATAAGAGAAAGTTTTAAGGAAGCACATAGCATGCGCGATGCATAAAAGGAGGTTCGGGACTTAGTCAATTTGAGTACCCAGGGTAGAACACCTGAAAATCATGATCGGTTTTACGTGGATAAGATGTTAGCTTGACAATAGGTTGGCCCCGACAGGGGCATGCCTTGGAATTTTCTAGAAGAACATCATGAGATAAAGTGGAAAGCTCAGGCCTGGAGAAGCATGCTCACATAAAGGACCACATTCGACACTTGGCACTAGATCTGAGGGCGCCTAAAGGCAAGTTGGCAATGTAGGATAATTATAAATACAAGTTCCTGCAAAGTAAAAGAAGAGACACTAGGAGTTAGGGAGATAAGGAGTTTTATAAACATGGCAAGTTTGAGATATAGTATGGGAGGAGCTTTGCAGAATTGCTGAAAAGACTCTGCTAGTGAATAATTTATTTAGGAGAGAATGCACTAGGCATGGAGTTGTAAATTTTCTTTTTGTAGCTTAGTTACATAAGTCTAGTGAATTGCATGATTGCGGTCTACTTCCCTGTGACACCCTGTAATGGTTCAATGAATGTAATGAGGTTACCTGATATAATATATATGTGAATATCAATGCTTCTAATGCATATTTCTCTCTTATGATATCTCTTTCCTTTCATGCCATGTATGAATTCTTGTATAATTCTTTCTGTCATAATATATGTTCTAGATTCTGTTAAAGCACTCAATCTGAAGTGACTGCAAGGATCTAGAGGCCGTTTTGAGTCCTATGGTTCTTGTATGTCTTAACTTCCCTCCTAAAAACTCTTACACTAATCATAGATGATGCTTCCCACTAAACTCACATAAAAGAGAGACTCGGTACCCGCGCATGCCTCGGGTCAGCACTCAACTTTTGTTGGGTGATAGGCCGGCGTGCATGGGGGTTCCCTCCTTTTGTGATGGGAGTAAAAATCACTACAAATCCCATTATAGGAGGTGAGGTGAATGTTCACATTCTAACCACTATGGAAGGGGTTGTTGAAAAATCCATAAGGCAAGAACAAAAATTAAGAGCAATCTCTTCTTATAGAGAGGAAATTAGAAAGAAGGTTCCAAACTCTTCTTCATCTCTTACACCTACAAAGGGACCCTGGAAGAGGTTTGACATGAAAAACAAATTTTCCACTAATAATAATAAGAGAACAGCAATAAAAAAACATGTTGCTAGTATGCAGAACAACTTTGTCAAGAATAATAATAATAAGCAGAAGTCCTACAAAAGCCAGAATGATAAATTTAAGGCTGGAAATAAATTTGAGCCTAGGAAGGGTCCTATTGGAGGCTATATTAATTGTGGCAAGGACCATTACGCGAGTCACTTTAATTTGAAGAAGGATGATCAAAATCAGCAACATAGGATACATGCTGCAATAGTTGACAAGCAAGTTAAAAAGCAAGTCACACCCATAGAAGTTCCAGGTAAGTTATGTGATATACCCGTGACTATACTTTTTGATACTAGAGATACTTAATGTTTTATCTCTACTAAGTTAGCTTCGAAATTAAAAAGAAAAGCAGAGAATATGGGTAAATTGTGGATTGTGCATTATGGAAATAATGCTACTCATATGGTTAGTATGTGTCTTTTTGGAGCATTCCTTGACTTGCCTAGTTTTTCCTCAGAATTTTACCTTTATGTTGATCCTTTGGGGTCTTATGGCATAATCATAAGTGTTAATTGGCTGGCTGAGCATAAAGAAAAGGTTGATTATTTTGAAAAACATATTAGTTGTTTAGATGATCTATAGAAATCAGCGGTCATTTAGGGTGTAAAACACGAGATTTCAATTAGGAAGTTGTCAACAATGCAACTTAAAAAGGCAAAAAACAAAGGTTGTACCTTGTATGTAGTAAATATTTCTAAAACTACAGAAGAAGGTAATGATTTTATGGAAAAATATCATTTGTTACAAAATTTTAGAGATGTATTTCTGGAAGATTTACCGGGTCTTCCACCCAAACAAGAGTTTGACTTCACAATAGAGATAAAAATAGGAACTGAGCCTATATCCAAGGCACCTTATATAATGACTACCATTGAATTGGTAGAGCTTAAGGCTCAGTTGCATGAAATTTTGTCAAAAGGATTGATAAGACTGAGTATCTCACCTTGGGGAGCACCGGTAATCTTTGTGAGAAAGAAGGATGGCACACTTAGATTGTGTATTGATTATAGAATGTTGAACAAGGCAACTATTAAGAACTGATATAGTCTTCCTAGAATTGATGATCTATTTGATCAGATGCATGGAGCATCGGTGTATTCTAAAATAGATCTTCGATTGGGATATCATCAGTTTAGAATAAAGGATGAAGACATACATAAAACATCTTTTAGAACAAGATATGGGCATTATGAATTCATAGTTTTACCTTTTGGGTTGTGTTGGGCCCCTATTATAGCTTCCAAATCTTAAGGGAACATAGGCACACATGGCTAGAGGAAGCGTGTAAGTGAAGGTGCATAAGGAAGTATTCAAAAGGATTCTTGGAGAACCCAGTGCGTGTGTTATGCAAAGAACAATGCGCGCGTGCTAGCTTCTTTTGGGATTTTGGGTAGAACACATGAAGAACATGTTCCATTTAGATAAGGTTCCAGCATAGTGACAGGGTGTCCTGGAAGGAATATACCTTGAGATAGAAATATTTGAGGCTGGAGAGGAGTTTGTTAGAGCTCAGATGCCTATTTATATGTGCACCCTTGGCAAAGAACAATGACAGAAGTGAGGTAGCAGAGCTTTGCAGAATTACTACGAGAACTAAGGGATGAAAATGGGTAAAGGATTCTAGTAAGGATGTAATGGGGAAATGGGGAATGAATTTTTTTTTTTGTGAGAATACATGTATGAGTCTAGACATGGCACATGACTATGGTCTACCTCTCTCTGATACTTTGTAGTAAGACTATGAATGAATATGATAAGGTTACCATCATGTTTATGGTAGAGATCTCCTTTTGTATTATCTGCATGTTTTTACTTTACTTTTGATCTTGTATAATCATGGACCTTACTTGAATGGTTAAGTATATTTGTGGATTTACAACTTCTTGGTTATATTATTCTTGTTACGTGCTTTGTTTCCATTATGACTGAAGGGGTGTAGAAGCCATCCTGAGCTCTATAGCTTCTTCATGTCTGTTAAATCACTACGTCAGATTCATGAACTATGCCTTCCATTAGACTCACATAAAAGAGAGACTCATCTCCCTCTCACGTGCCTCAGGTGAGCACCCAGCGCCCGCTAGGTGATAGGCTAGCCCGCATAAGGCTCCCTTGTTCTTAGTGTGTGCAAAAATGACTACATCTTGGTTCCGTTGCCGAGACCTCTTTTCGAAGTTGTAGTGGAACATGGCATACATTACGATATATGCAAAAAGTGATGGCGGAGCACTTAACACTTGAAGGTGTTGAAGATTGGTTTAAAAGCATGAAGGATGAATTCACTCAAAAATTTAGTATTGGATTTGGGTTTGATATGCGAAGATGGGTGGAAGACACTCTTTAGTATTTATATGTGTTATTCCCCTTGCGATAAAAATATTGATAGTAACCATGGGTTTAGAGGCATTTCCTATGGCTGACTAAACCACCCTGAGCACTAGGTAAGGAAGCTAGGTTGGGGAAGGATGGCTGATCTGACGACTGAACAGGAAAGGGAGGAGAGACGGCTCAAGTATAACGAAGTGCATGAAAATGAGATCGATAGACAACATAGGATTACAAGTGGGTTATGGAGCCAGACATGGTAGAAAGGAGTTGAGGTTCAACCGGAGGATGTGGAACCCAAACATTCTGTGGTACCCCATCTTGGTAAGCGTGGGAGAGAAAACCTTGCAGCTTTTGATGAGAGTCCATCACATAGAGAAAGAAGAGTTGTTGGCACATATCTGACCCCACCTAGTGACTAAACCTTGGTTCTTGGTTTGATTGAATGAGGGAAAAGTATAGTTGATCCATTTGATATCAATGGAAGTAACCGATCGATGCCTATAAGATACAACTTCTCATTTGGGACTTCTATGACCTCACACACTATTCTGGTATTTGGTGGAATTTTTGGAGGAGGCACGTATACAGCTGGTTTTGGAAGCGCATTAGGAAGTGGTGGAGGAAATACGACTGGGAGTGGTACTCATTCAAAAACTATCGGCATGCAATTCAGTGGGATGACGGGAGCATTCATCATGACAAACATAGGCCCTGTACCTAACACAGGAGGATCTGGAGGTGGAAGTGGTGGAGCTAGTGGCTTAGGATCTAGTGGATCCAGTGGAGGAGGGAACACCAGAGGAAACCAAGGGACTAGATTGGGAGGGCAAGGGCCTAAGACATCTCCTCAAGTATTTTTCGAGATGTCTCTACACTTACCAGATTACAGTGGGATAGAAGATGCCGCAGAGCATGTCCATAAGTGTGAGTTACTATGGCATGTGAAGGTAATCATGACCTAGGATTGAAAGGCCAGTCAATTTGTGACGACCTTGTAAGGATGCACGCATAGTTGGTATAGAAAGTATGAATCTCATCAGACTATTATGGATTATACCACACTGAGAAATGAATTCTTGGTAGAATTCCACATACATGAGTTTGAATAGAAGAGCATTAGCTCTCTCAAATAAAATTTAGCAGGGTATGGCAGAGTGTGTGCGGGAATATGATGCACATGCTTTAAAACTCTATTATCTAAAATATCTTATGATATCCACCCTTCACAACATGCTCAGTGGTTTGTCAAAGGATTGATCACACCCTTTAGGAGGGATTTATATCATAAAACATTCATGGACCCATGTGAAGCATTGGAATCTTCTTTACATGATGAGGTAGTTGGTAGTGTTGACACTAGTGTTAGCCCATTTTTTGAGGCTCAGATTGCTGCCATGGCTAAGAAATTGGAGAAATTATTTGCCAATACAGTTCCAGAGATTCACAAAGGGATGTGGTGCACAGATTGTAATGTAGAAGGGAACATGAAGGATAATTGTGGGATATGTAATTAGAAGGCGGTGTGCGCTATAGCAGTAAACTATGAAATATGTCACGAGGACCACGATGCAAGTAGGTGTCCCCTGTTGCAGCGCGTGATCCATCAAAAATTTGTCTTATTATTGCAAGATTTATACCTCAACCACACATGACACCAAGGATTATAGATTGATTGATTAGATTCATGAGGTAATTGATCTTGGTGTGTGCCTGACTAGCATTGCCAGTAGTTCCAAAGGAGATGACCATGGGTATGGAGAGCACGGGGATGGAGGTACGCATGAAAGAGGGTTTCACAGGGGATTTCATGGTCATGGTAACCATGGAGGAAGAAGTGAGTTCCCACATGGGATGTGTTTTAATTGTGGAGCCACAGACCATTATAAGCATGAATGTCTAGATCTTCTACAATGCTCCTGGTGTGGAAAAAAACATAAGTACGAAGAGTGCCCAGAGTTATATGAACATATGAGTCAGCAGTACCGTAAGGATAAGGGCGCTACCATGGTGAGTATTAATAAGGTTGACATTTAATGGCTTCTACGTAAGTAATACGTGAATCAGAACTAGAGCCTGTTATGGTAACAACAAGGGCGGAGTCTATGCACGCGCAAAGGAGGTGTTTAGGTAGAGACCTCTGGTTTCGATAGAAGAAGTAGTACACGGGAAGTATCCAAACCTGGCTCACCAGAAAGAAGTCTACCAGGAAACCATGGACGTACTTCAAAGTTTACAAGGGGAGATCCAATGCTTAAAAGAGCAGACTAGAAAATATGAGCAAAGGAGACTAGTAGAAGCACCAAGGGATGACTTGGATGGGGTTAAGGAGGTGTGTAAACTACTGAGGTAGGAGAATATTATTCCCCTGCGAGGGGAATGGTTAAGGGAAAAGGTGTCGCATGACTCAGGAGAACACGAAAGGTAGATCCTGCATGTAAACCTCCCACCTCACAGCCTTGATTATGACAAGAGATTACCTTGAACGAAACAATGGATGGATGGTTGCTTAGCAACATCCTCATTGACACTAGCACGGAGGTTAATGTTCTCACTCTAGATACCTGGCATCAAATTGGAAGACCTGCATTACAGCCATCTTCAAATGTGTTGTATATGGAAAATACGACAAAGGCAATGCCCATAGGTGTCTTGAAGGATGTGACCATTACCATTCAGGGGACTAGGTTCACTGGGGATTTTGAAGTCTTGGTGCTTGCCGAGGTAGATAATTTCCCAGCTCTACTTGGGTGCCCGTGGTGTTATAAGAATAATGCAGACCTTCGGTTTAACAAGGGGTACATAAGCTTTGAAAACAAGGAAGAGAGGGTAGTTATACCACTGGTTGATGGGAAGTCCACCCCCTATACTGAACCCCTTGGAGAGGAGGTCCTGGATAGAATATATGTGTGCTCCATAAGAGATCCAGAGACCATCCACCCTACAGAAGGAGTCATCCAGTTTGATGATGCTCAATCTATCAGTGATACTACCAGTATAGCATGTGATAATTGGGTGCATGGGACTTATGAATTGATTGGTGACATCTGAAAGGATCAGTAACCAAGGTAACCATGGCACGTATATTTTGGTGCCTAGGAGGAAAGGTAATAACCAAGTATTCTGGGGATGCATACCTTGAGGTCTTTTTAAGAGAAATGGAAGCTCAATGGAGGAAGGACGAGCAATGAAGTATGCTAGGTTATGTTTTGATAGGCACAATAAAAATATGGTGGGCCGTGCATAGTGAAAACTTGTTGGAAGGGCATGAATTTAGAATTATGCTCACTACCTGATTCTCAAAAAGTAACATACCCACCGCTATCAAGGATAACAATGGCAATGGATCCACCTCTTCCCACATCCAAGCATGTGAGAGGGTCTAGGGAGAAGGTGCGGAAGCTTTACCACCCTCCCTTTGGGATCACAAGCTATATTCGACACTACAAGGTTGCACGCATGCTTGGTACATCCATTCTGAAACATTCCGCCAAATAGGAAATTGGCAGGAGTTAGCGGTTGACCTAGTTCACACATTCAAGTACTTAATTACCAAGCAACTAGTTGATGAGGCATTGCAAACTATCAAGTGCCTCAATCTAAGGGATTGCACCATGGCGGAAGATAGTTTAGTAAACTTACTTGGTGGGCCTAGCTTGGAAGTGCGGTTTGAAGAGGAGGAACTAGAAGACATACAATTCGAGTGCGTGTGTGCTGAAAAGGATAAAGGAAAGATGGTATATGTTGTTAATGGGGAGGAGATGGAAAGCCTAAATGTCAACCATTTGGTTGGGGTGCACAAAGTAGTTGACAGTGTGGATGCATGTGCGCATGCATACCATGAACCACTCAAAACCAAGAAGGTTAACATCGGCTCGGAAGAGGAACCCAAGGAAGCTATCATTGGGGACTACTGGTCAGACAAGGAAGTATCAAATATCATCTATCTCTTGTGCGAATTTGAGGATTTATTCCTGCATGGATACCATGAGTTGAACGGCATCCACCATTCACTGGGGGAAATGTAGATAAAGTTGAAAGATGGTGCACACCCGGTCAGGAAGAGGCCTTATAGGATGAATCCCAACATGTGTGTAAGGGTTAAAGAAGAGCTAGAAAAAATGATAACATTCGGTATCATTGAGGCAGTGGAGGAATCAAAATGGATAATTCCAATGGTGAACAGCATAAAGAAGGATGGGTGGATTAGGATATGCATGGATTACAGAGAATTGAATGATGTTTGCATCATAGATCCTTTTCCCACCCCCTTTACTGAAGATATTTTGGAAGGAGTTACTAGGTGCGAGGTCTATTCCTTTACGGATGGATTCTTGGGATATCACCAAGTAAGGATTGCCAAGGAAGACCAAGAAAAGACAAATTTCACCACCGAGTGGGGAAGCTTTGCATACACGGTCATGCCCTTTGGGCTGAAGAATGCGCCCCACTATATTTTTGCACGCATAGTGGTACAAGCATTTAAGGACTTCATCCACAAGTTCCTTCAAGTATATTTGGATGATTGGACAGTGTATGGATTGGTCAGGGACCATTGTGATAACTTGAGGTTGATGTTTGAAATATGTTCGGTAGTTGAGGATCTCCCTCAACATCAAGAAATGTATCTTTGTAACTCCGTTTGGAATGTTGTTGGGGCATATCATATGCAAAGAGGGCTTACTGGTGGATCCCGTGAAATTTACAGTTATTGTGGGGTTAGGGGAGCCTACCAGCCAAAGTGCCATGCGTGGATTTCTTGGACACACTGGGTACTACAGAAAGTTCATTAAGGGATATGCCAAGATCACCACGCCTTTGGAAATATTGCTTAAGACACAAGAGTGCCTTTCAGTGGGGAGAGGCACAGCAGAGGGCATTTGACACTCTAAAAGAAAGGCTTATCACCGCACCTATTCTACGATTCCCATCCTGGGATAAACCTTTCCATGTCCATGTGTATGCCTCTAGTATAGCAATGGATCCAGTTCTTGCTCAACCAGGAGAGGGGATTATTGATCATCCCTTATGTTTTGCAAGTAGGAAGTTGACACCAGTAGAATAGAATTATACAACGACCGAGCGTGAGGCATTGTCAATGATCTACATGCTCCACAAATTCAGAAAATATCTACTGGAAACTCCCTTCATATTCTACACTGACCATATGGCCTTGAAGTATCTAGTAAACAAAGCAGTGTTGCAAGGGCACATATGCCATTGGGTACTTTTATTTTAGGAATTTGAATTCAAAGTGGTGGTAAAACCAGGGAAGAACAATTGTGGGCCAGATCATTTATCAAGGATTGATTCGGGGAGAGGACGCGTAAAGTATTGAGGAAACCATGTCAGACGCACAACTATTTAGGTTACGGTGTGCGCCCTCAGAACTAGAAGACATTGTTGTTTTTCTCAAGGAAGGTGTGGCACCCAAAGGGATGAATGCTCTGGAAAGGAAAAGGTTAGCCATACGCACCACACCCTTCATGTTGATCAATGGGGATTTGTATAAGATGGGCCGGTGATGAGGTTTTGTGCCGGTGCGTATTAGAACATGAACGCGTAGCTATAATAGAAGAATCCCATGGTGGGATTGCTGGAGGACACTATGAAGGGAATGCAACCACGTGCAAGATCCTAGTCACAGACTATGGTGGGAGATGATTCACCAGGATTGTATTGAGTTTTGCAAGGCCTGTGACCACTGCCAATGCCTTGGAAAACCTAGAAAAAGGGACGAGATGCCCTTGCGCCCCATCGCCAGTGCGGAACCTTTTGAAAAGTGGGAAATAGATTTTGTCAGACCAATCTCACCAGCTACGTGAAGGACTAACTCGTGGTATATCATTACCTGTACTGATTATCTGACAAGGTGGGTAGAGGCCATGCCCACTAAGGATTGCACCGTAGCCACAACTGCTAGATTTTTATGGGAGAACATTATCAGCAGGTATGGGTGCCCATTAAGTTTAACAAGTGATAGGGGCACTCACTTCTTAAATGAAACAATCAGGATTCTATTGGTAGAATTCATGGTAGCCCATCACAAGACTACCCCTTATCACCCTCAGGAAAATGGGACTATGGAGGCATTTAACAAAATCCTTAGTCACACATTGACTAAGATATGTGATATGGGTAGGCAGGATTGGGATGAAAAGGTGTCAGTAGTCCTTTGGGCATACAGAACAATGTATAAAAGGTTGAACAAGGCCACACCATTTCAATTGGTGTTTGGTGCGGAAGTAGTTTTTCCAGTAGAATTCATGTTACCATCTCTGCGTATAGCACGCAGGAGGGTTGGATGATGAACAAGCACTGGAAGAAAGAATAGATGAATTGATAAAGTTGGATGAAAGGAAATCACTAGTAAGATGGAGCCAAACAACTGAAAAAATAAGAAAAAGGCATGGCATGACCGCCACATTAAAAATAAATAGTTTGAGGTTGGCCAGATGGTATTGCTATATGATTCTAAATTTCTACGCCATCCTGGAAAGTTGAAGGTGCATTGGTTGGGTCCTTATGTAATTTCATACATCCTTGATTTGGGCACGTGCCAGTTACAAGTGCTGGATGGAACAAAATTACCTAGACACTTCAATGGGAGTAGGCTGAAGCCCTACTATAAATAATGCTTCTTGGTGTTTGTAAATAAGGTAGTTCTGCCAGTTAGTTTAGAATTTCCTTTTATGATTTTCCTTTCTTGTTTTTCCCTTTCGCGTTGTTGTCTTGTTTTGTGCCTTGGGTGCTGGTAACCTTATTACTTTTTGACTTATGAATGCACAGAGGACCACGCATCATTTTAGTGTGGGGTAAGGTGATAAAGAGAGGCATGAAGTTATTCTACCAAGGAGGATTGGGTTGGTAGACCATTCGAACTGGCCCTGTTGAAAAGAGGCATTAGGAGAAAAGAAGGCAGATGGGTGGAAAAATAAGGTTACATTAGAAATCCACGTACAAAGGAAAAAGCACAAAAACATGAGGTAGGTGAAAGAAAGAATCATGAGGATGGAAGAGGTGCCTTTGGTCACTGGTAACACACATGCGCAAGAGTCTTCTATCAAGATGGATTGTCTGCATGCCAGAAGGTTGGAAAAATTTTGTCAAGCAAGGATGCGCAGGTGGAAGTAGTTTCACGCAAGGATTGAAAAAAATTTCACGCAAGGATTGGGCGGGTAAGGAAAAGCACTGAAATTAGGTTTTTTTGAAAAACGTCACATTAAATATTATCGTATGGTTATAGGTAGCCTAGCCTTTAATGTGTAAAAGTGGAAAAAGCTATAAATACAAGGATGTGTAGTTCATTATTTTACTTTGTGAAAACAAGAGTGATTTTCTTTCAAGAGCTAGGGTTTCGAAGACTAACTCGTGTGAAGGAAAATCTCAAAAACTCACGTGCAATCAGTATGTTAGATCTACAAACCAAAGCAGAAGTGATTCATGGGTGTGGGGAACATTGTGAAAGAGTGCCGTGATTGAAGGAGGAAAATTAAAAATTAGGGTTTGTGCTCTAGGGCATGGGGCACGCAAAGAAAACTCTTAGATAACTCGAAAGTAACCAGAGAATGAAAGTAAATGGTAAAATGATGGCCACAAAACTAGTTGATAAACCTACAGTACAATCCAAGAAGGGAAAGAGAAAGGGAAAAGGGAAGAAGAAAGAAGAAGAAATTCCTTTGGATACCAATGAAGAATGGTACTCAGAAATGTAATACCTGGATGGGGTTTTGCTGGGGCAAGAGTGGGAGTCCCACATCAGACAGATGACCATGATCGATTACAATCACCAGTCGAGTATAATCACAAAGGAAATGGCATTGGAGCTGGTGTGCCCCACAAACAAATGAACACCTGATGGGATGCCAATCTACAGTGATGTAGTCAAGGTGAAAATGGAGAAGGCAGGGCTCCTCTAGCTTTATGAGTTTCCCTACTTCAGGAAGCCTGAGTGCCTGTACCAATGGTTAATGATGTGCATGCACGAAGATTTCTTCTACTTCACAGGGAACAAAATGTGCATAACTCCCTAGTTAATCTCACACTTTACAGGCCTAAGTTGTAAAGGAAACGTGATTATAGATGACCTCTAGGACAAGGAGGAAATCAAAGAAACCATTGCATCCTAGGATTATAAGAAGGGATCAAGGTACTACGATGTCACGGATATCAGTGATCTGGTGATGAAAATGGTTATGCACCTTGTTTCCAAGCTGAATGGATAGGAGAGGTGGACCCAGGTGAGCAAGCCCTAGTTAAATGTCTGCAGGAAGTTCGCGGAGGGAACCGTATACAACATCTCCCAGCATATAGCAAATGAAATCATAAGTAGCGTAGAGAACGGGGGAAAGATATTATTTGGGAACATTCTATTAACCATTGTGTTCTCAGAGATCGGGGTTGCCAGATGCATCTGATAAGTTCATATGGGAGTACCCCGATGAAGACCCTTCACCACGGATAGGTTCCAGAAGTATACTTGTGAGTCAATGACAGGGGTGCACAAGGTGCATGCTTGGATAAATGGTATACACACCTTAGGAATGCATTCGGGGTGGAATGGTAGATTCCTGAACAACTCCCCATGGTGACTGAAGGAGAAGCTGAGTTTGTGGTATACCAGCACTTCTGCATTGGCAGATTCATCTTGGTGGATGGCAGTTGGAGTCCCTGGTGCAAACTCCCCTTCTCATTTACTACCCAATTTTTCCAGGTGGGAGTGAATAGGTATAAGGAGTCAAAGAAATTAAAACTTGACCTGTCCACCCTTGATAGTGAACATAGAGAGATGAGAAAGAAGTTGGTCTACCTAGGGAAGTGCACGCGTATGTTGAAAGGTACATGTCACAGGATGTACACATCGTAAGGCCATTGACCTTACCAATTACTGAGAGCGCTGCTGCCAGAATCTACCTACACATAAGGCCAAAGTTTGAGAAGGGCACATACGTAGAGAATGAAATATCCATCCCGGATGACCCCATGGGAAGGAAGAAGCTAGTGCCAAAGTGCAAGGAGAAAGAAGAAGAACAACAACAAAAAAGAGTGGTGGAGAGGCAGAACGTGGATACTACAGGGCCGATTACCTACATCCGGAATAAGAGGAGAACAGTTATCAAGGAGAAGACCCCAGAACCTATGAAGCCACCATCCCCTGAAGAACCTTTAGATGAAGAAAAGATAGCATCCCCGACCCTAGAGTTTTCTGCAAGGGAAGAAGAACAAGGGATGGAGGAACAAGGGTCTAAAGATACATATGACCCAAATGCCTATATAGGTGAAAAGGATGATGATGGAGAGGAAGAGCTGGAGATGGATCAAGATTTGATTAATGTCCATGATTGAGAGGGATAGGAAGCAGAGGATATAAATGATGTGTTCATCTTTGTAAGGAGGAAGGGCACCCAAAGGGAGGAAGGCATGCAAAGAGAGAAGAGAGGAGCGAAGGGGCTAGTACCAAGGAGCCAGATATGCCCAAGCTCACTCAAGAGGAGGTGAATGAGAAGGCAACAAGGGAGGTAGAGAAGATAATCAATACCCTAGTCGAAGAGGAGTTGGAGCGCAGTGCGGAGTTAGTGCTTGGAGAATTCAAAGAAGAGTAGAGGGAGAAAAGTGTGGGTAGCACAAAAGGCCCTACTCTTTCGGTAACTGTTCCCAAGGGTGTGCACATGGGAAGTAAATGCACACGGAAGGGGGAAGAACAATGATGGGTTACATTGATGACCCCAAAAAAATTTTAGTGCTTGCGTGTTTCCAAAGTACCATGCCCACCAAGGAGCTCACTGCCATGGAATCCTTTGACCCTGAGGGTGGATACCCGTGAACGAGGAAGATGCTATCATGGGCATTCAACTCCCACCTCGATGAGCCTGAGTTCGAGATTAACCAAGGAGTGGTATTAAAGTTGTCTGAAGGAAAGGGGGACAACCCCATTGTAAACACGCAACAACTATCAGATGAGCAAGTGTGTAACGCACTCAATAAGGTCTCCATGGAAATTGAGGCTAGGCTCTTTGGTAGGAATGACAGGGTTAGAGTCTTGGAGGACCTGTTGGAGAAGAGGAAGGAGGAAGTAGTGAAGCTGACGAAGGATCTCAGCCTTGAGAAATTAATCAGTGCTCAACTACAGAGGGAGCTTCAAGAAGAGAAGGATAAAGTGTGTGAAGTTTCCAAGAAGGTGGAACTCATCTCCCAAGAAATTATCACGAAGCACCTAGACCTTAGCCCTCCCGCGCAAAAGTATAGATCCTCCCTGGAATGCCTAGAGGACTTGACTCAGATCCTCACCATGGAAAGGCAGCCTTTGGCCTTGGAGTCGGTAGAGGAGGTAGCTATGTGCTTGGAGAAGGAAGACAAGTTGAAGGTCATCACGCTTGTGGCTGAATACAACAAGGTGCTTTCCGATGTAAGAGTAGCTACACAAACCATGGGGGTCACCTACGACCACTGCATGGATCAAGACAAAGTGACAAGCATACTGCTTGCTAGTGATGAGGCAGAGCTGAAGGAATTTAGAGAAAAGAATAAGGGCAATAGAGCTGAGTGAGAAAGGATCATAGCCGAAGTGGAAAAGAAATCAGAAGCCATTGAGAACTGGTGAGTCTCAATCAAAACCAGCTAAAAGAGCTCTACAAGGTCATCATGAGGAAGATGGATGCCCTGGAAGATCATGCTAAGGAACTAGAGACTGTGGTGGAAACCATTACCACACAAGGGGAAGGGTTAACCTTCGATGAGGTGAGCACCTTGGTTGGCGACATCTACACTAAAGCACAGGAGGAAGTCAGTGCTTGGAGTACACTGGAGGCCGACCTACAACAAAATTTTCCCCTTCTTCTTCTTTAGGAAATTTTCCCCCTATTCTTTCTCTCCCCATTTCTTTATTCTTTCCCCCCATTCTTTTCCAAGGCAAGGCCTTGCATTCTTTTTGTACTGCATTCTTTGAGAAGGTTCCCGAGGGTGGAGAATAGGTGAAGTGTGGGGTAATGTTGGGCCCCTATTATAGCTTCCAAATCTTAAGGGTGCGTAGGCACGCATGGTAGGAGGAAGTGCGTAAGTGAAGGTGCACAAGGTAGTATTCAAAAGGCTTCTTGGAGAACCCAGGGTGCGCGTGCCATGTGAAGAACAATTCGGGACTTAGCCACTTTTGGCCTTTTGGGTAGAACACATGAAGAATGTGTTATGTTTGGATAAGGTTCTAGCCCGACGATAGGGTGTCCTGGAAGGAATATACCTTGTGATAGAAAGATCCAAAAAGTTAATCATGACATGGAGAGGCATGCACCTGGGGTGACCCACACCTTGACACTTGGGGCCAGATCTGAGGCTGGAGAGGAGTTTGTTAGAGCTCAGATGCCTATTTATACATGCACCCTTGGCAAAGAACAGAGACAAAAGTGAGGTAGCAGAGCTCTACAGAATTACTGCGAGAACTAAGGGATGAAAATGGGTAAAGGATTCCAGTAAGGATGTAATGGGGAAATGGGGAATGAAATTTTTGTTTTGTGAGAATACATGTATGAATCCAGACATGGCGCATGACTATGGTCTACCTCTCTGTGATACTTTGTAGCAAGACTATGAATGAATATGATAAGGTTACCATCATGTTTACGTTAGAGATCTCCTTCTGTATTATCTGCATGTTTTTACTCTACTTTTGATCTTGTATAATCATGGACCTTACTTGAATGGTTAAGTATATTTGTGGATTTACAACTTCTTGGTTCTATTATTCCTGTTGTGTGCTTTGTTTCCATTATGACTGAAGGGGTGTAGAAGCCATCCTGAGCTCTATAGCTTCTTCATGTCTATTAAATCACTAAGTCAGATTCATGAACTATGCCTTCCACTAGACTCACATAAAAGAGAGACTCGGCTCCCTCTCGCGCGCCTCGGGTGAGCACCCATTGCCCTGCTGGGTGATAGGCCGATGTGCATGAGGTTCTCTTGTTCTTAGTGGGTGCAAAAATGACTACAATTGAAGAACATCATGAGCATTTGAAGATAGTTTTGGAAATATTAAGAAAGAGAAAGTTGTATGGTAAGTTGTCTAAATGTTCCTTCTATGACATAGAAGTACACTATTTGGGACATGTAATAAGAAAAAATGGAATCACTGTAGATCCTTCAAAGATCATAGATATAACTGAGTGGCTTGTACCCAAGAATGTGCATGAAGTTAGAAGCTTCATGGGTCTTGTTGGTTACTATAGAAAGTTTGTTAAAGAATTTTCTAAGATTGTTGCACCAATAACTTCATTACAAAAGAAAGATAAGAAATTTGTTTGGAATGACAAATGTGAATATACTTTTAAGATTCTAAAGGATCAGTTAACTACAACACCTATTCTGAGTATACCTGATCCAAATGGGGACTTTATTGTTGTAACAGGATGCATCTGAGAGAGGGCCTCAGAGGTATTCTGTTGCAGGATGACCATGCCATAGCTTATGAAAGTAGAAAACTCAAGTTACATGAATGGAATTATGCTCTAAATGACCTAAAGCTTGCTGCCATTGTTCATGCCCTTCAAATATGGAGGTATTATCTTCTCGGTACGCCTATTGAACTAAAAACTAACCATCTTGGGTTGAAGTATATTTTCACTCAGCCAAACTTGAATGCAAGACAAGGAAGATGGTTGGAATTTCTATCTCAGTATGATTTTGATATAAGCTATATTAAAGAAAAGGAAAATAGAGTAGCTGAAGCTCTAAGTCATAGGAAGCACATTTCTACTCTTATAACATTAAGAACTCAGTTTAAAGATGAGGTGAAAATTTTCATGGAATCTGATTCTTATTTTTAATAAGTAAAGATAGCAATTGCTGCAAATCCAAATGATGTGAGATATAAGGTTTTTCATTTCAACAATGAAGGAATTTTGTGGTTTGAAAACCAGATATACATACCTTTGGCAAATGATTTAAGAAAGAAATTATTAGTTGAATTTCACAACTCACCTTTTTCTGGACACCCTGGCATTACAAAGATGTTGGCTGATATAAAACAACAATATTTCTGGAAAGGGATGAAAAAGGATGTGATGGAAATCATGACACACTGTTTAGAATGTCAATGAGTTAAAGCGGAACATATGCATCCATCTGGTTTACTGTACCCTCACAGCATTCCGCAGTACAAATGGCAAGTGATAACCATGGATTTTGTTCAAGGGTTTCCTATGTCAAAGAATAAAGATTATGTTATTCTGGTATTTGTTGATAAACTAACAAAGGGTAGCACACTTTATTGTTGGTAATCTAAAGGATGATTCACCCGTGTTAGCAAGAAGATTTGTGCATGAGATTTTCATATTACGTGGAATACCTAAATTAATGATATTAGATAGAGATCCAAGAATGACATCAAGATTTTGGAAAACACTTAATGCAGCTCTGGGAACTAAACTAGATTTCAATTCTACATATCACCTGGAAACAGAAAGACTGACTGAAAGAGTTAATCAAGTTTTAGAGGATATGCTAAGAATGTATTGTATGGATCAATAGTATAAATGGGAGGAGTACCTTCCATTAGTTGAGTTTGCTTATAATAATACTTATCACACCTCTCTAAAAATGGCACCTTTCAAAGCACTATACAGAAGGAAATGCAGAACCCCTGTTAGCTGGGACAACATTGAAGATAGAGAGGTGATAGGGCCTGAAATCCTTACAGAAATGGAACAAGTTAAAATGATTCATGAACGCTTGAAGGAAGCTGTAGATAGGAATAAAAGTTATGCAGACTTAAAGCCGGGTGGATAGGAAATTTGAACTTGGTGGGAAGGTTTTTCTTCGGGTTAAGCCAAAAAAGAGTTCTATAACTTTTGACAAGGCTACCAAGTTATCACCTCGTTATGTGGGACCCTTTGAGATAGTTGAAGTAATCAACCCTGTAGCTTATCGTTTAGCTTTACCTCTTATTTTATCACGAATGCATAATATTTTCCATATTTTTTTTCTTAAGAAATACTGTTTCAGATTTATCACATGTGTTGAATTGGAATTCCTTGTAGGTCCAAGACCCAAGAATAATCGGGGTTAAACCCATTCAAGTGCTAGAAACTTTCTAGTTGCACTTAAGAAATCGTGAAATAAGTCAATGTAAGGTCTAGTGGGACCAGTTTAATGAAGAAAGTGCAACCTGGGAAAATCTCAAAGATATGAGATCTGCTTTTCCATACTTGTTTGATCAGAATTGATTTTGAAAATTGATAAAATCTAAAAAATTTAATTCATATTTTGATGATAAATCTTCCAACTTGGGTAGTTAGTGAAAAATTTGACAACTGTTTTAAATAATGTTTTGAAAACTTAAATTTTTTCAAATTTAGTTCTGTTATGAACATATGAATGAAAGGACAATAATTAAATTTTGTCCTAAAAATTTAATGGTTTGATTAAGTTAATCATCGGGACAATGATTATTCTAAGGAGGAAGGTATGTAATGTCTTGGTCATGACTATTACTATGATGACTTCCACCTTTGACATTACAAACTTCGAGATGTGATTTGTCTTAAGAAGGTGTATTCCTTTGACGTTGAAAATTATGTTTGCAATGGATAAGTTATTACCATTCAAGAATTCATGATTGTTGTAATTTGTTTACTTGGAAGTGAAACCATTCTACTTTGTGAATTATAAGTTATAAATCTGTATTGTTGTTTTCACATCTTCCATATGTTAACAACACACCTTGAATCAATTCCATTGATCCAAGGTATGCTTTGGTTCTTCTTTATTATCATCTTGTTAATTGACATGCTGAATGAAACATATTATGGAACCGAGCTAATATTTTGTTGTAAATTATGAAGGACCTAGCTTCAGGTGCTCCTTACTCAGCATCATGATGTAAACTGTAAATTTGGACCTCCTTTATTAATTTTTTGTAATGCTGATCAGCGTGAGAAGATTAAGGATTTGTTGTGGGCTAATAAGGAAAATGCCTTAACCTTGGTTCAGAATGCTTATGTGCTATTATTCGAATCTGACCCAAACTACAAATTTTTCCCTATTGGATTTTTGACCTAGGGTAATAATACTTACCTAGGACCTACTAAACTATTATGGTTGATGCCTAAAAATAGGTAGTGGTTTCCTACCTTATAAAAATTCTAATCTAAGAGGTTATGACCTTACCTAAGGAGGTATATTATATGGCTATGAGTCTTGAACTAAGATAAACCTAAGAAGAACTAAGGTGGAAGAACCTAACCAATGCTAAGGTGACCTAAACTATTACTAATCCAAAAGAGGACCTATGGGTTATTTGGAAAATGGAAGGTTGGCGATGGTGGTTTCTAAGGTATTAATGAGAATTAAATCTCAGTCCTTACATCTTAATTTTCGAAGTTTTGCAGAGGAAAATAAGGTAGGTATGATGCCTAACTGACATCATTGCTAAATTTAAAATGCATGTTAAATTTTGAAATCAACTTTGCCAAATTTGAAGTGGCGGTGGCACAAGAAAAGAGAGGATATTTACATTCAATGCATTCAATGGCATTGATTTTGGTGAATGAAACCACCTAGGAAAGAGGAGAAGGGGTTTTGTGGAAGTTGTTGGTCATTTTGAGTCTTTCTATTTTTTTCTCTGCATGAGAGTTTTGGTTCTTCGAACCAGCAAGTATTTTTTTTTCGATCCATAACAATCTTGAGCATCCTCGAACTATTTCTGAACCTGTAGAAACATGGAGGCAGTTGGGAGAGTTGGTTGTTGACATTGTTGTAGAAAGAAGAGATTTTTGGGAGGCTCAGTTGAAGATCTTCTGCAAATCAAAAGAGAACACCATCAGGCGTGACAGGCTCTTCTTAAATAAATAGTTATTTTTATTAAACGTCTTCATTAAAAGAACTCTGCTCTTTGAAAAGAATGATTTTGTGGAAATGCCTTGGTGTATTTTTGGTTGTGATCTTCTTCTTGAGTTTTTTGTTTGGAAAAGATGCAAAATGAGGATTTTTCTTGATGCATATTTGAGTAAATCGTGTTTATCTTATTGAAATTGGAATGTTGCTTAAGTCGTCTAAACTTCTGATTTTCTGTGCAAAATGGATTAGGGAAAAATCGTTTGATAAAAAATTGAAATGGGTTGTTTTCTTTGGAAAAGGAAAGTATAAAATGTTTTGTCCTTTGTTGAAACCTGTTATTTCTATTAAGCTAATATGGAATGGTTGTTTGGATTCTGAATTTTGTGGATTTACATTTGTTGAATGTAGTAGAAATGATTTTACTACTTCCAAGCCTTGCTCATTTGCATGGTGAATCTCTGTTATACTTCCTTGAAAGAACATAATCTTTGCATTTTTGAATTTTCTTCGTTTTATGTCACTTTAATTTTATCCTTTGCTGTCATGGTAGTTGGGAGCCTCTGTCTTATGGAATCAAACTTGTTGAAAAAAACAATAAATGAGTCTTACCTCATGTTTTTCTTGGTATGGGTAACGTCTGTGAATTATTGTGTACCTGTTGAACCATTTGATAGAACTTCCTGCTGTGGAATAATGTTGTTACGAAATTGTTCTTCCTTGACTCGAATTAGATAAATTTCAATTTAAGTTTCTTCTGGAACTGTTTGAAGGAATTTTGGGGTTTACTCACTTGTGCATTATAATACAGTTGGTTACTGAAGGAATAACTTACCTTAAACGAACTAGATAAAAGTTCAGTTTTGATTATTTAAGGAAATGAGTTGATGTTGTTTTTGGTTTTCTCCTTTCCGTTGAGATTGATTTCGAGTTTCTAAATTTGGAGGTTAAACCTCCTTGTTGTCCCTCATTGTGTTTGAACCGGGTTAGGTTCTATCCCTTCTTACCAAATAGTTCTTTTCATCAGTTGGGGATCCATGTCGACTTGATGGTAATCTTTTTTTTGTATCATGCATAGGAGGACTAAGATTTACTTGTAGTGTGGAAGCTATCAACGTGAGAGGAATTATATTGTTCAGTTGTTGTTGTGATTTTTGGTAATAATGTTAAATCTATTTACCCAAAATTTCTCCCTCTCTTAGCATAGCTAATACACAGTTGTATCGGTTCCTTCATATGTTGAATGGACCTTATTCTTCTTGGTTATTCAACTTACATGTTGATTTGTCTATATCAATCCAAATAGTTCTTTGACTTCAGTGTTTGGTCAGAAGTTAAAGGATTGATTGGTGAAGTCTGTATTGGTTCTTTTATGTTGATATGCACTTTTATTATTAGAAAGGAATATTTTGATCCCCTCTCTTTCTGAGTAGGGTATTCATTGTTGTTCTTTCTTTGAAATCTGAAGAAATTTTACATTTTGTTTTCTCTCTCTGAGTTTTTGAATACAATGTTGTTTTTATTGAATTCCAAAGGATGACAAAGGTTGTTTCAATTGCATCTTTTCACTTTATCTCTTCTGTATTAAATCTGGTTGAATCTGAGTGAGTAATAACAGGAAAGAAATTCTTGTTTAGGAATGTAGTTGATCCATCATAAATCCCTTTCTTAAAGATGGAATGAAATTGGTTTTTGGTATGGTATGAAGAGTATGTTTGTGTTGCGAATTGTAATTCATTACTTCTTTAGATAATTCTATTTTAAGAACTGTTTGAGTTAATAATCTTCTTGAACATTTGTTAAATCAAGAATGAACTATACGTATCTATAGTATGAAGAAGATAAGTAATTGAAATGGAATATTACTTATCTGTTGTAATTTTTCTTATGAAATTATTGATTAAAGAGTGTTGATTTGATCTTGAGTCTTACTTGATGTAATGTGGATACCCCTTGCAGTTCTTTACTTTATGATTCGTATTCATCTATGAGATATCTATCTGAAATTGCTTAAATGTTTCATAAAAGCAGAGTTCTTTTTATGAGACAGTTAGTCAAAAGCACATCATTTTAATGTTTAGTACTTATCATGCTCAGTTCGATGAACTGACCCATGCTAGCAATTTTTGCAGATGGATTCTGTAAGTGACAAAAGAAGACAAGTTCTTTTATGATGCTTCCTGTGTTTACTTAAAGGCTGCATTTTTAATGAGGAATTATTATTCTTTTGAATTGTACTTTAAAAAGGGAAAAGTTGTAAACTACACTTGAATTTATCAATGTAGAATGACATGAAAGATGTCTGAAATGTTTAGACTTGTAAAATGTATTTTTTTTGATCAATGGAAAAAGGATTGAGTGTTATTGATATCTGATGTGTCATTATATTTTGGGCATACTGTAAAAAGGGGATTGTAAACTTATTCTTATTCTCTCATAAACCTATCTTTTTTGAATCATTTCAGTTGTACTCAAATGAAATATAGAGAAAGAGGGAGTTGATACTCTATTCTTCTCTTAAATGCAACTTCTAAGTTAGCATGTATAGATGAATATTCAACTAGGTAAATATGAATCAATAATTGACACTAATAGAAGAGTAAAGTTACATATGGTTTATGTATAAGTGAATTGTTGCAATGGACCCTAACTAACATATGCTAAAGGAAAGATAATTAGTCTTCGGAATAAATATTTCATTATGATCTTGTTGGGTATCATACTCAAGGGATATTCGGAAAGAGGGAATCTATACCTCTTCTTAGTAAACCTTAATCCTAAAATAAGGTAACTGAAAATGAAAATATATATACATGAAATAGACTTCATCTTAATGAAGTCTATTATAAAGAAATCAAAATCTAAATTCAGCCATGGATAAATTCAGGTCAATTTAAGTAAGTTAGTATTACTGTTGTTAAGTTGGTTTGGAATGTTAGTTTGAAACTTAAAGTTAAGAAACTAAAGAATGACATAAAAACCTTCAAGAAGAAGGATTGGTTGCAGATTAATCTACATGAAAACCATAAGTCATTTATGACTAGCAACCATAATGATCGAAGAGATTAGAAAATCAATAGGGTTGTTGAAACTGAATCTTAAATTAAGAAGATAAGAAATTATTTAACCTATTATCTAGATACGTACCTCTAGATGAGGGGATTCCGTGGGATGTTGGTACACGGCAACTGCAACATTGTTTCCTCATGAAGATTGGAATAAATATTTTGTTATGATCTTGTTGGGTATCATACTCAAGGGATATTCGAAAAGAGGGAATCTATACCTCTTCTTAGTAAACCTTAATCCTAAAATAAGACAAATGAAAATGAAAATATATATACATGAAATAGAATTCATCTTAATGAATTCTATTATAAATAAATCAGAATATAAATTCAGCCATGGATAAATTTGGTCAAGTTAAGTAAGTTAGTCTTACTGTTGTTAAGTTTGTTTGGAATGTAGTTTGAAAATTAAAGTTAAGAAACTAAAGAATGACATCCAAACCTTCAAGAAGAAGGATTAGTTATAGATTAATCTACATGACAACCATAATTCATTTATGACTAGCAAGCATAATGATTGAAGAGATTATAAAATCAATAGGGTTGTTGAAACTGAATCTTAAATTAAGAAGATAAGAAAGTATTTAACCTCTTATCTGGATACGTACCTCTAGATGAGGGGATTTCATGGGATGTTGGTACACGTCAACTACAATAATATGTCATCATGAAGACCAGGTCTTCATGAGGAAACAATGTTGCAGCTGACATGTCGCAACACCCTTCCGAATCGTATCATCTAGGTTTACATAAACTTGGACTTAACTTGGTTACACTCTAGGTCAATTTAGGGACATGATTTGGTATAGGGAAGGACTCATAATGACTAATAGACACACGTAATTAAGCTAGGTTGATTGAGTGTGTCTATGTACCCTTAGTTAGCGCGAGTGGTCCTCTATGTCAATCTATGTTGCTAACCTGAGTTATGGTTAAACCTTGGACAAGAAGACTGGCAGGAGTCAGTGAAGACCATTCTAGATAATAGATGAAGTGGGTGTGAAGGACGTATTCCGTTGATGAGTATGTTGTCTAGGAATATGATCATGTAAAGCATGTGAAAATCCTTCGCCAAAGTATCGCAAGCTGTTGATTGCATTGTCCTATATCACCTAGTTTAAGAAGAAGGATTTCAGATGAATATTGGTAACAAATATTTAGATAGGAATCTTAAAAGGAACACTTCAATACCATGAAAAGGGTAATAGAACCAATTATACTTAGTATACAATAAATTAAATTAACATGAAAGATCGGTAAGAAACCAAGTCATGAAATGAGAGATTGGTAGTTCATCGAGTCATTACAGCTGCATATGGTTATCTGTTATGAGATCAAATGGCATGGAATGTTTGTTCCATATTATGAATATGAGAATATAGAACATTAATCTAAATGGAATGTGTGTTCTAAATAATAATTATGTAGAATAAATAACACTATTCAAAAAAAAAATTCCTTGTTTCTAAAGTTATAAAATGGGAATGTTACACACAATCTTTGCATCCATCCACCTTGTCTACCAACCAAAGACATGTCTTGGGGCATACATGTGTAGTTTTTGTATACATTTTTTCCCCTTCTTGAAATTTTCTATTAGGGTCTTGACCGCAACTCAAAATAAATTCAAAAATATCTATGGATCTTTCTTATAGAAAGTAAAAAATAATAATAGATTGATCCCTCGAAGGACGACCATTTCTGTAAAAATCAAAAAATCAAAAAATATAGACCATACCCTTAAAGGATGGTTACCCATGTAAAAGGATTTATGCTTCAATCATCCTTTAAAATGTTAAATTTTAAAGCATCCTAGGAAATCTTCCTGCATCGATCAACTTTTCCATTATAGAAAACTTTCCACATCGATCAGTTTGCATCAAAATAAAAAATGTAAATCTGGGGCATTTCCCTATGAAACTGTTGAAAGGAGAACCCTATTTTCCCACACAACCTACATATTTCAACCCTTCTCATATCCTAAGAAGGTACACTCTGTCACTTCAATTTATATCCAGGATCCTAAGTGTGACTACCCATTGTTAGTCATCTTTTAACATCCATTGTAAAGGTCAAAAGTGCAAGCACCTTCACTTTGTTGTTTCCCATCATATATGTATCAAATCCAATACAAATAAATCAATCCATGTTTCATTCTTTACCATGGTTTTGACAAAACATTAAATCAATTTAACATAAATATCAAATACACATCATACCTAAAGTGTAACTTTAACAATTTTCAACCCTTCCACATCAACATTTATGAAAATATCTACCCAAATCTATCACAATATCTATTATCTCTCAACATCAACATAACCCTAAGCACATCTTAGTGTCACATCACTGCATTTACAACATCACATATACTCATTAAAATCAAAATTTATCAACCAAATACCTCCTTGGGTGCTACATCCTTGATCACCGTCAGGATCTCCATCACTTGACTTCCCGGCCTCGTAAGCCCACATTTGTGGAAACATCAATTTATGGTCCTTTGACCTCATCAAATCATCATATCATATTTTTCACCATCAAGTCATATGTCTGTAGGACATGAACCCTTTGGTTCCCCTATCACTTGACTTTTTGGCCTCGTAAACCCACCTTTTTGGAAAAATCAGTTTCTAGTCCTTTGACCTCATCAAACCGTCATATCATATTTTTCACAGTTAATTCATATGTCTGTAAGACACGAACCCTTTGGTTCCCATATCACTTGAATTATTTTTCCTCATAAACCCACCTTTGTGGAAACATTAATTCTTGGTCCTTTGACCTCATCAAAACATCATGTCCATCATTGAAATTGATATGTCTATAGGACACGAACCCTTTGGTTCCCCTATCACTTGATTTTATGACAGCACCCATCTTGTTTTTACCTCATCCTAGGGCATCACTTTATCATCTTCCTATCCCTAAATCTTTCAATCTATCTCTTTCAAGCTCATGATCGATTCCCTTTTTTTTTATCAATCCTCAATTTGAGGAGGAATACCTCATCATGTAATTCTGTAACATTTATCTATCACATCTCATTTTTCTCATGGTTTGTCTCAAAATCACTCAGCAAAAAGGGGAAAAATGTAGAAACCTAAAATTATCACTGCTAATTCCATTGTCATCATCCGCTAGGCCCCCTTCATTATCACATTACACCACTCATATTTATTAAAACATCAACATCAACATCATTGCCATACTTACCTTCGCATAAATCCACATCCGTCATTAATTAACATATTACTTTCATACTCTTCATTTTAGGTTATATAATTATAAACATATACCCTCAATTAATTAATTAACTCGGCACCACATTTCCTAAGTTTTCAACCCCCCATGTCTAATTAAATAATTAAATAATTAATTTCTTATATTATACCTCACCCCACTTATTCCTATGTGAGGCCCCTATTTCACACTAGTTAAGACTAGTTTAACAAGGGAACCTACCAAAAACACTCCTCATATATCCTAACCAACTTAATCCTAATATTAACCCATCAAACTACACATCTTGACCTAGCTCTAGTTATCACATCACAATCCCTTGAAATAAAAAGAAACTATAGTCCCAATTAGCAAATTTATCCATTTTTATCTCTCCTAAACTCGAACTGACCAAAATTGTCAGCAATTCCCTAAATCACCGAAGATTATCCCTTATTGACAAAAAATCTATAAATACAAACTCCGTGCCTCCATTTGGGTGGAGATCGTAGGTGGACGTGACCCTAGGAATTTATATTATATTTTTCTTGTCTCATAGAGCCATATAATTGTCCAAAAACATTCAAATCATCTTCGAACATCATTCATATGTCTAGGAATCAAATCAGCAATCTTCTTGCATCAACAATCTTCCTCTCTCGGGTAATATCACCTTTTTTCCTCATTTCTCAAATTATACAATGTATGAAATTTCCATTCTTTCATTACATCATTATGTATCATATCCAAGCTTAAATATTCATTCTTATCATTTCTTTCAAGTCCTATATTCATTCATTATCAACCTGTATGTTTTCAAAACAATCATTGGGGATTCGCTGAATTGCTAGAGATTGCCCTTCAAAATCACTTGGGATTCCTTGAATTGCCAGGGATTATGACAGCGGGGTATTTGACCCCTAGGCATGCTTTTTAGACCTCAAAATCACATAATCTATTACTGTAAGGATTTTCAAGTGTCTTTTCTGACATATCAAGCTCATTTGAGCCATCTTTAGAATTATATCAATCATCTTAATCAAATTTACCATCTTGCTCACACAAATCTCAATATCATTTCTCTTTCAAGCCATATTTTGATCCTGAGACTCCCATTAGATCAGGTATCACCATCATACCAACATATAGCCTTAGACCACGTCAATGCCTCTGCCTTTGCATTGATTGGTTATATCGTCTGTTATCATTTTATTTTATCATCATCAAATTAATTTCTTAAAAGTGGATTGACATCATTGCAAGGAAGTCCATTGAATTTTGGGGACTGGTATTTTCTAGGAAATCCTCCATAATTTTTTTTAATCCTATCTTGTGTAGTGTCTGGGATTGCATATTCATTCGCAGGAGAGGAGTTTGATCCATTATTCCATAGAGCGTAATAATCAGCCATCCATTATCATCATCCGCGGGTATCTTGGAAACCTCACCATATTTGAGGTTGATCCAATTTTTCCTCTTATTTTTATCAACTAAATTTTTAAGGTAGAATTACTTATCAACACTTTGGTGCATGCAAGGAATGTACCTGGAGCATACCTTGTCCATTTCCAGCATTCAATATACCAACGCAAAGCTCTTGACCTTTTCTTCCATAAGGAATAAGTTCTGGGAGATCTTAGGAATTTTTAATGCCCGATGTTGACATCTTTATCACTATATGTTTACCAAATCACTCACCTTGGTGAAGGAATGTGAGTGGAATCTAATCTTAACCCGGTGATTATCCACAAGCTTCACAATGACACTACATTGGATGAGGGAAAGGTGGATCATTGGTCACAATTGTACACCTTCTCCCACTTTTATTCTTATTCAACACCCGCTTCTTTTCTTACTCATGCATATGAGGTCAAAACTATGACATGAGAATTTTGGTCATCTAAACTATTTTACCTTGAACAATTGAGCCAAAATGAGATGGTCAATGGGTTACCCCGCGTCAAATTTTCTAAGGTTATTAATGAGGTTTGTGCCCTCATGAAGCACCCCAAATAAAATTTTGGCAAAAATAAAATCCTGGAGAGCTTCTCGTCATTTAGATCTTGTTCATAATGAAATTTTTAGCACTTTCCCATCTCCTTGATTCAATAGATCTCTTTATATAATTAATTCATTAATGACTTTTCATGTTACACTTGGGTGTATTTTATCAAATATAAATTTGAAATTTTTTATCACTTTTGAGACTTCAAGGCTCTTGTTGAGAAAAAATTTGAAAGGTATATCAAGGTTCTTTGAACCAAAAATGGAGGCGAGTATGTGAGCAACAGGTTCAAATATTTTTGTACCTCCAAAGGTATTTATTTATAGTTTATAGTTGCTAACATCCTTTTACAAAATGTATTTGCGGAAATAAAGAAATGAATGCTTAAGGAGATGGCCACTTATATGGTTCACTCTAAATACCTTCCTCTGTAGTATTGGATCTAAGCTATAAATTGCATGTGTTACATTCATAATCATGTTTCACATAAGGCAGTAAGAGGGATGATGCCCTTTAAATCCTGGTTTGGATGCAAACCTAATCTCAATCACTTTCACATCTTTGGATCCAATGTCATGGCCCAAATTCCTAAAAAGTGATGCAAGGCCTTGGAACCACGTTCTATACCTTGTATCTTTATAGGATATCCTGATGAAGTGAAGGGATATATATTATTGAACCATACTACTCATCAAATTTATATTGAGAGAAGTGTAAAGTTTGATGAGTTATCTTTGAATTCCAATTCTCAACCTACTGAGGTCCTTATGTCCCTCTATGATTCTGAATTTGATTCTTTTGATGATGATCTTGTTGCTCCTCCTCCTCTTGATCCTCCTACTCCTCCTCCTCATGCTTTACAATATTATTATTTTAATCATAGCAGTGATGATGTGGAATTTTTATCTTCTCACTCGAGTGAAGAATGTATATATTTTTATTCTGAATCTCCTCTTGGTCCTCAGTGGTCTAGGAAGACCTTATAGAGTGCTGGAGATTGGATAGGGGATCCTTTAGATGAGAGATAGACTCATTCAAAGTTCACTAGACCTCATGCCTTATTCTCCTCTACTTGACCTTCAATCTTTCTAGGAGGCTTATGGGATTCCTAGTGGGATTATTCTATGGATGAGGAGTATTCCTTACTCATGAAGAACGATAATTGGGATCTTACCCTTCTTCGGAAAGGGATAAAAATCATTCGGTGTAAATGAGTGTATTGAACAAAGTATGGTGTCTATGGAGACATCGAGAAGTATAAAGCACAACTTGTAGCTAAGGGTTTCTACCAGGTAGTTGGGGTTGATTATTCAGAGATATTTTCTCCCATTGCGAAGATGACTTTCATTCAACTGACCCTTACCATCACTATTATGAATAGATGGGAAGTCCATCAGATGGATGTTAAGAGTTCCTTCCTTTATGGGAACCTAGAGGAAGATATATATATGGAACAACCTCCAAGTTATGTCCATGATTCCTCCCTCATTTTCAAGTTAAATAAGTCTATCTATGGCCTTGAAAAATCCCCTCAGGCTTGGTATGCCAAGATGGACTTGTTTCTCCTTGCATCAAGGTTCACTAGGTGTCACTCTGATGCTAATGTTTACATTATGTGGCAAGATGACTCCATTCTCATCCTCATTTTGTATGTTGATGAATTTTTTATCACGAGAAGCTCTTCCTCATTAGTTTGCTTCATTACTTTCTTGGGATACATATTTCACAATATGACTTGGGAATTGTAATTTCTCAGCCAAAGTACACCCTTGATGTGCTAGCCATATTTCACATGTCTGATTCTAATCCATATTCTATTCCTTTCATTTTTGGGGTTAAGCTAGTTTTTTATTACTCCACTCTCATAGTCAATGATAGCTTTTATCGCCACTTGGTGGGGAGATTAATCTATCTAACTCACACTCAGATGAATATTTTGTATGTTGTTGGGATCATGTCTAGATTTATTCAGGAGCCACATGAGTTACATTGGAAAGCAAAAAATTGGATCCTTCACCATGTTCATGGAACTTGTACTAATGAAATTCACTACTTAGGTGGGAAAAAAATTGATCTAGTTAGATTTATAAATTCTTATTGGGCCAGTGGTCTCGATCATTGGAAGTCTACCTCAAGATACATTTTTTCTCTTAGTTCGGGTCCTGTCAGTTGGTCGAACAAGAAGCAGACTGTGATTGTGATATCTTCTATAGAGGAAGAATAAATGGGAGAAATCAATGCTGCCATGGAAATTGTTTGGTTATAGGGGATTCTGAAATATTTTGGTATTCACTTTCAGCATCCTACTATCATTTATTTTTTATAAAATGAGCACCATAACGATTTTTCAAATCTAGTTCAACATCAATGGATGAAGCGCATTGAGATCCACATGTACTTGATGCAAGATTTGATTAATGGAGACATCATCAACTTTTAGTATTTTTAGACTTCTGATCAGTTTACAGAAATATTTACCAATCCCCTTACTGAATCCAATCTCCTTGCTTTATCTCTCTTCTTGGGGTGACATCTTATGCAATTACACATATTTTTAGGGATTTATATTCCTCTAATCCTTTTCTTAGTTTCTAGAAATATTTTGGTTTATAAACGGGTACCTCATCATACCTTTAGTTGCCAGGATCCATTTGATACATCTTTCTTAGTTATCTAGGGAAATTCTCTTTTTTTTTGGCTTTCCATTCCTATACCTCAAATTTAATGAAGGGAGGTATTTATGTGCAGTATTTTCATTGTCACTTAGGGAATTTTCCACCTCATATGGTGAGTTATCTCACTTATGTGAAGTCATAGGTCTTTAGGAGCTATATGGCATATGAAAAAATTTGTACTAGAAGTTTTTGTTGTCATATGCATCATTGACGTCATATGAGCTACATTCCATCTTGGGAATTGTAGATCCTTTCTCCCTCTTGGGGGGAATAATTTTCCAAGCATGGGAGTTTCAAAACACTCCCATATATACCCTCTTATTTGTTACCTATATGAATGAGTAGACCTATTTATCCTATGCATAATATTTTTTGTTCAATTTTACACTTACTGATTACTTGGAGCTTGCTCGTTTCCGTTATAGTGTAACTTATTGATGTGCATGGGTTTTTGGTTGATCCTTGTAGAACAATATCAAAGAATCCTGATAAAAATACCAAATGCATAACCATTGAAATTTAATAGGACCCATAAGGCCCAATGAGACAGATATTCCCTAATGAAGCAATTAAGGAGGAGAAATTGGGGGCTATGGAAAATGTTATTGAATGAATAAGGCAGAGCCTGATAGTTTTATTGATATGAAAAATATAATATTACAAAAAAATGGAGAGAGATGCAATGTATATAAGATTTGATAAAATTATATCCATTCCATGAAAAATGGATCGAATCATATAAAAATAAGAAATATGCAAAAATATCATATTTCCCCCAACTTCTGCTAGAAACTACTACTAAGAGATATATAAGTACACAAACCACATTAGTTTCCCACAAATGTAGGGATAAAAACCTATCACTTAGTTAACTAAGAACTAATGAAAAATAAAACCTATTAACTTAAGTTAAAGTAAAATATAATTACTTTAACTTAAAACATTTCTTTAAATACAACCTAATGATGAATTAAGATATGTTTTATTTCTAACATTCCCCCCTTAATTCAGCACATGGTCTCAAGTGAAGAGGAGAGAAAATCTCTAAATCCCTCAAATTTTTCTTGACCAAGTGACTTTTTAAAGACATATGTATGTTGCATATCTATTGGGAAATATTAAAGCTGGATATTGTTGTTTTGAACATGTTCACGAATGGAATGTATCTACACTTCAATGTGTTTGATGTTCTCATGAAAACTAGATTCCAAAAACGTTTTACTAATCCTTCATTATCAACATATAGGATAGTTGGATCTTTCTATGGTATTTCTATTCCTTCGAGTATACGTCAGAGCTATATCACTTCACATAAAGCTCCACCTATTGCATGATAGTCTAAGTCTATGGAGGACCTTGAAAAACATTTGTTTGCTTCTTACTCCCCCATGATATCAATCCACATCCCAAAAAGAATACAACTCCTAATTTTCATTTCATGTCATCTATGTTTCCTTCATGATTTGAATCTTAATATCCTATCAAGAAGAAGTTATCATTCTTCTTGTATTCTAGGTCATATTCCATAGTTCCTTTGATGTATCTTTGTATCGACTCTTCTTCTTTCAAGTGAAAAACCATAGGTTCTTACATGGACCATGAAATATAGTTGTCTGCATAACTAATATCCTGCCTCATGTAACTCAAGTAGATGAGACTCCTAATCAAATGCCAATAGAGAGTTGTATTTGCTTGTGGTGATGGATCTGTTCAAGAAAGTTGAAATATTGTCTTCATAAGTGTGGAAATTGGTTTACAATCCATCATATTGAAATTTTGAAGTGTTGTTTTGTTGTATTTCAACTATGATATAAGGATATGATTTTCTCTTTTCCAAACTTCAATTCCAAGACAATAATGTAGGATCCCGAGATTGGTTATATCAAATGATCATGTTAGATATTTCTTTGTTGACTCAATCATTCACATTGATCCTCTAATGATGACTAGATCATCAACATATACTATAAAATTATCAATATCTCCCCTCCTTGATTTTTTATGTAGATATTAGGATCATATAGAATCCCGTTGAATCCATAGTGAATGAGATTCTCATCAATTTTATGTACCATACCTTGGGAGACTATATTTCACTATTTTATGTACATTTTTGATGAAATAGATAGAGTTATGGGTTGAGGAGGAATACCTATCGTGTTGGTAGGTTGGAGGTTGATGCGCACATTCTGACTTCTTGATCTGATGCTGACAATAAGATCTTCCTTTTGACTAGGAGGAACTACCTGAAATAGAAAACAAGACCAAAAAAGAATAGTTAAACAATATATAGAGGTATATTTCCTAACGTGTGTTGGATCTAGGAAGTGTGATACTCCCTATATGGTTGTCAATCCACTATTTAAAACAACTTAATGCAAGAAATAAATAAATTCTTATTGTAGTTGATACGATTTAGGTGTTTCATTCAAATACAATAATAAAATATAATCATAGCAGGCTAGGCTATAATTTGATCTGAATGGAGGGGTAATTGTCAAGGTACTAGGACTGATCAGGGTTAGGTTCTAGGTTGTTTAGGTCACTTAGATGAAGATTCTTAGGTTATTTTATTAGAAAAGGTATTAAACACAGAGATCGACGTCGGTATGGTATAACTGATGATGATTTAAAAGGGACCGATGATGGTCATGGGTAATCGACGTCGGTAGGGTCAGGGTGAAAGAAACTTAATGGGATCTGGTTGTAGAGATTGATCTAAGGTTAAACAGAGACAAAAAGGGGGTGGAGAGGTCTGTGGGAATCTTAGGTATACTCAGAGATGTGTAATAGTTGTATATAGGTGATTTAATGGTGTGGGTGGAGAAATAGTTGAGTTTACATGAAGGTAAATGGTAGGGTAATGAGAGTGCAAGTGGAAACTGATAATAGCGGTAGAATAACTTAATAGACTAAAGTAGAAATAGATGGTGCTAGTTAAAATTATACTTACTATGGTGTAGGATCAAATGGTTGGTGATGACGGTTAATCAGTGGAATGATGTTTGGTACCATAGAAGTGCTTCCTGGAATGTTACCGTGAGTGCAATACCTCTAGATCTATCTCGGTGCTGGCTATAGATGTCTGGAGGTACAAAAAGGCTCTAGTCTTGCTTGCATGTAGATTTATTCTCTTCTCCTCTATTCTATAATGTGTTAACCTCTCCCACAAGGTTCCTAAAGTGAATAAATGGTAACTGAAAATGGTTCCTAATTTATCGGTGTTATTTTTGGGATGATCAGCGTCAGCTAAGGCAGGATTCCATAGGTTTACTAAAAATGGTAGATCTTGGCAATCACTTGGGCCAAGTGTTTTTTATTCTCATGGATCAAAATGGAATTTTTCCTTCTAATGAGCGGGAATTTGGTTAGAGGAATAATAGGCATGTACTTTTAGGGTTAAACTAAATCTTAGCTCATTAAGGTAATTGGGACTAAGTCTTAGTTAGTTATGGAAAAACGTTATGAATAGGTCTATGGTGAGGTGTCTAGGTGAGGTGTTTAGGTGAGGTGTAAATTAGTTTAATTAGGATAATTAAATAATAAATATTGTGAGAATAGGTATTAATTTAATTAAAGTAATTAAATTAATATTAATGTGGGGTGAAAGGGGCCATGGTTAGAGGAATGTGTTTAAGTTGGTTATCTGACCAAGGGCTAAGGGGAGTGTGACCAAATTTTGGTGTCTACATTTTCCACTTTTTTTCGCGTAGCTTGTATTGGTAAGTGACGCTAACAAAAATAAGATGTGGGTGTCCCATGTGTGGGTGATGGTGATCCCCCTCAAACTAAGAACTAATGAGGTGTGAGATAGAATCTGTTAGTAGTTTGATAAAAAGGTGGATGTGAAGAAAATGAAGGTAAGTGGGCCTGAGTGTAGCTATGATCATATGAGGTATAGGGGTAAGGTTCAATGTGGGAAAACAAGTAAATGGGACAGGGTCAAAGGTAGTGGTATTCAAATGCACACACACATTATAAACTGTGGCCCGGTATCAGGTGGAAGAGCTTGCAAACTCTATGTCGTCTAAGGTCAATAGGTTTATCCCAACAAGGTTGAAGTGATTCTGGTATCCAAGGTATAGGATATGGTGTGGAAACACAACGTAGGTCAAGTGCATGAATGTTTAGGTATGTTCTGGTACACCAAACATTGGGTTGGGATAAATGGCACGACAATAGGCAAGGTAAGGTCATTAGGAAAAACAATACAGGTAGCAACGCCGCAAGGTATAACAAGCACATGGGTACAAAGGTCACTAACAATGTGTTGGGTCCAGGCATATAGGTCATGACGTAGTTAGGGCTAAGGTACAGGTAAAATAACATGTCCATAAATGTAATTAAGGATAGGTATAGGTAATGTGGGATGGTAGTAGGTGGAAATAAATGTGGGTAAGGTCACAAGGTGGTGGGAAACGGTAATGTTGGGATCAAAATGGGTAAAAGAGGGGACAAGGGGAATCAGAGAGAACTGATGCCAGTTATGGAGTGACTGACATCAATTGGGTGGGGTGCAAATTGACCGACATCTGTCATGTCAATTTGGGTATTTAAAAAGAAAAATCCGTATAATACAGATTCATTTGTATTGCTTGGCTTTTGTGAAAACAACAGAGTACCAAAATTTTGGTACCTTTTCAAGAGGAAAGTACGAGGGAATATACTAGGATGAGGTAGAGAGATCCGGTTGGTGAGAGAAGCTAAGTATATAGGTCCACAAGATCGGTGTGGAGAATTTGAGTGGGTGGAGGTGATGTGACTATTTAATGATGGACAAAGTAGGAGAGGGGTCGGGTGGGCCACTAGCATAGCATCCAGTCATGTCACCATGTCGACGATACCGAGACAAGGTAAGATCTCATCCTTTCTTCATATTTGTTATGGGAAAAAGGGGATATGGGTACGAATGGTCAAGTAGGGGTGATAATTAAAATTTGTGGTTAAAATTGATGTAATGAGGGATGGGAGAGGTCATAGGTAGGGTAAATAGGGGTGAGGAGGGATTTAGGTTAGGTTTAGGTAGGGTAGGATAATTTATTAGGTGAATTTGAAATTTTTGTATGGAGAAAAAATGGGGGTTTGCGAGTTTGGTCATGGTAACAGTGACAAACATCGATCAAGAATTAACTAACATCGGTAAGATATAGTCGGCATCGGTCAAATAATAGATGACTGATTCTAGTTACTAGTGACCGAGATCGGTTAGGATTTTATGGAAAAAGAGGTTAGACAAGGGTTTTAAGGGGTTAGAAACTATGAGGTGTAAATGTAAATGGGTTGAGGGTAGGTACGGTAGGTTACAAAGGTTACAAGGAAGGAAAATAGGAAGGAATTATAGGAATGGGTTAGCCAGGTAAGGGGTTTTTTTGAAATGGTTATGGGTTTAACAATGGTGTGATTATTTGGATGCAGGAATGATACCAGCTATAGATGCGGGATAGAGTTCCACCTTTATCGCTAGTGGTGTGGGGAGATGTGACCGATGAGGAGTAGAAGCACATGATTGATGTGGGTCTGATTGGTATTCAAAACTATAGGAGTATAGTTCATGATCCTAGTTTGATGGTCACTCTCATCGATAGATGGGATTCTGTGACCAGCACGTTCCATCTTTCATCATGTGATATCACAGTCACCTTAGAGGACATGTACAAGATCCTAAGATTACCAATAGTAGGAGTGTAGGTGTACTCCATTTCATTAGAGGCCTCTGAGGAGATGATGTTGACATTATTTGGAGATGGGATGGTCGAGATGAGGTTCCATAGTGTGAGCCTAAGCTATGGAGAGATGTATGTGGCCCATCCCGAGGAGTTGTGGTTAGTTTTGATTATGGAGGCAGTGTGCTATTTTACACTTCCAGATGTAGAGGGTGGGAGATTCCCATGAGAACTAATGGGAGCTCTCCATGATATGATGGAGGATCAAAATTTATTTCCTTAGGCACCAGCGTACCTGGTGTAGTTATACAGGGAGTTATGGGCCTATGGGAGGCTACAAAGGTTCAGCTTGTGTTACACCTTCCTTCTTCATTGTTGGGCCTATGAGAACAGTGTGTGCATGCGGCCAATTGGTTTACATCAGCTGGATGTATTTGAGCTAGGTATGGTCCAAGTTGGTTATAAGTGTTGGGTGCCAGTTGGTGGAGTGCGCTAGGGGGACTAGGGCTACGCATGACGTAGCTCACTATAGGTAAATACTAGAGGGGTTATTTAGAGTAGACATTATCTGGAGGTTGTATGTGGTATATCCATCATACAGGCACATGCCTAATGAGTTAGATGAGCTAGATATTCTTAGGTGGATAGAGGGTCATTGTGCCGAGCAACATGAGATGATACTACTAGATAGAGTTTGACAGAAGTTTGGGATGCCCTAGGATGTGCCACCACCATTTCCGTAGTATATGAGGGATGACTTGGAGAGACCTATGTCTCTACCCTGACCTACAGTGCTGATAAGGTGGGAGAAGATGCTAGTGGACCGACACATAGATGATTTTGGCTACATAGATTCATATAGATGGTAGTGGATAGCTCAGCTATGAGCAGCACCACCCAGACTAGGGCAGCCAGACATGGCTACCCTCATAGTCCATAGAGACACATTATAGGGACAAGTGGCTGCATTATAGGCCCACATTACTAGTTTACAGGGGCAGATGATGGGGTCATAGGTAGAGGTGGCTACGTTACAGGCATAGGTGGTGGAAATTTAGGACCAGATCATAGGGTTATAGGGGAAGGCATCAACACAAGGTGGAGATGGAGATGGGGGGTAGGTAGCCACTTTACAGGTGTAGGTCAAAGGGTTGCAGGGCCTATTGGCCATTGCATAGGCACATATTGTGGCCCTATAGGCCCAGATCACTACACATGCCCTGATGCAGGCATAGGGATAGGGTCCCTTATTACAAGTAGCAGCAGGATAGGGTCCCGAGAGACAGGTATATGGGCCGAGATTGATGGTGCCTCTGTAGACCGTACCGATGGCTAGGTTCATACTATCCTAATCACTTGATGGCCACAGGGATAGACATCCCATCTTATGCCAAGTATAGAGCACAACATGCCTCTAGTGAGAGGACCAGGTCTTGCACTAACAGTGTGGAGAGAACAAGGGGCCGGAAAGCCCAGAGATAGGAGAAGGGCAAGGCCACTTATTTTTTGTTATGCCTTAGGCACCGATAATCTCATTACTTTTTAAAGGTTGTAAATGTGCAGAGGACCGTGCATCATTTTAGTGTGGGGTGGAGTAAGGTGAAACACATTTATGGATGAATTCCTAGAAAGCTTACATCACAATGTGCGAGAACATAGTAGGCACATTATTTAACTCAAAAGGCATGCTGTATAGGCAAAAATTCCCCACTCAGTGATGAAAGTCATCTTCCTTTGGTCTTCTTTTGCGATCCTTACCTGGTGATATCCCAAGAATGCATCTGTGAAATAATAGACCTCGTTCCTTGCCACTCCCTCTCAGTTATTACAATTTCCTTCTCTATAAGGTTTTACAAGAGAAACACTCCCATGGCTATAAAAGAGTACCATGGTAAAGAGATCACTTCCTTCCATATCCAATCATGTGAGACAGCCTAGATGGGAAGTCCAAAAGCATTGCCACCTTCATTATGGGTTCACAAGTTGTATTCTACCCTACAAGGTTGTGCTTGCACATGGTACATTCACGCTGAGACATGCCACCAGACAGGGAATTAGGAAGAGTTAGTGGCTGATCTCATTCAAACATTTGAGTATCAAAGTACAAAACCCTTGGTGGATAAGGAATTATAGGTTGTTAAGCATCTTACCATTGGGAATAGTTCCTGGAGGAAATAATTGACAAGTTAATGTAATTGGATGAAAGCTGATCAATCTCTGGGTGGAGCTAGAAGATGTAAAAAGCAAAACAAAAGGCATTTGTGATGGATTATACCTTCTTATATACCTCACACACCTTTCCTTTTCTTCCCTAAGTTCACACTTTAGCTGCACACTAATTAGTTCCTCCTACTTCAAGTTCTTGGTGCTTTCTTCTAGTTCTCCTTCCCTCTTCTCTAGCTCTACCTCTAGAAATTTTATCTTGTCATTCCTTTCGAATAACCTGGCTTCCATCTCAACCGAGACCTTATTTAAAGCATTGCAAACTTGATCATCTCAAAGTTGATGAGAACTCACCAAGGGGTTATCTCCTTTTGACTCAGGCATCTTCATTAGTGCTCCTTGGCTTACCTTGAAATATGGCTCATTGATGTGGGACTCAATTACCCAAGAGAGCATCTTCCTCATCCGAGGGTATGCACCTTCTTCATCAAATGACTTCATTTCCAAGATTTGATCTGTTGGGACTGTGCTTTAGAAGTGTGCATATAACACCTTGTTGTGATCATCAATGTATTCGATTCTTGGTATTTTGATCTTCATGTGCTTTCTACCTATGCGCATGCCCTTAGGAAAAGTTACTGTTAGATTGGGCCCTCTAGTGCTACTGTGATCTTTTCCTATGCTTCCTTCCTTATCCTCATTCATCACCATTTCAACGTTGCGCTCTAATTCTTGTTCTACCAATGCTTCAATAATTTTTGTTTCTTCTCTTTCTACCACCTTGTTTATCTACTCCTTCGTGAGGTTTGGAGTCCTCTAACTCTTTGTGCTAACCTCTTCACCTCCTTCCATGTTCTGGGCACCCTCCTCCTCCTGGCTGCTCTTCCTTCACACAATTCTTCTCTCTGTACTTTTCTTTCTTCTTTTTCTTTCCTTCTCTTTTCTCTTTTTTCTTCTCTTAGCTTTTTTCTTTCTCCTTTTGTTAGTTTTTTCTTTTTCCTTTTGTTACTTTTTTTCCTTTTTTTTTCTTCATTATCCAATCCAAAATCCAATTGAAAATCCAATCCTGGAGTTAGTGCATCTGACAAACAAAAGGACACCAGAAGGGTTACCCATTTATAGCAACGAAGTAAAAGTGAAGTTGGAGAAGGTGGGATTATTATAACTCTATGAGCTGACCTACTTTGGGAAGCTGAGTGCCTTTATCAGTGGATGATTTTGTGCGTACATGAATAATACTTTCACTTTCCAGGGTGCAAGATGCACATAACCCCTCAACTAATTTCAAGATTCACAGGTCTCATCTGTGAAGGAGAAAGTATAGAGGATGACCTATGTGAAAAATAAGCCATCAAGGAAACCGTCGCCTTCGTATGCCTAAAAGAAGGGGGCAAGATACTTTGATACTATAGATATCCAAGACTCGGTGATGAGAATGGTTGTGTGCCTAGTAACAAAACTCAATGACCAAGAGAGGTGGACACAAGTGAACAAATCATGGCTCAATGTTTGCAGAAGGATATCAAAGGGCGTCATCTACAACTTTTCCATGTACATCATGGATGAGATCATTATTAGCGTGTAGAAGGGTGACAAGATAATTTTCAGCAATGTCCTCTTACTTATTGTGTTTTCAAAAACTAGAGTGCTAGATGTGGCAGATAATTTTGTGTGGGAGTACCCAAAGGAATACCCCTCACCCACAAAAAGATTTGAAAAATACACTTGCAATAGTATGACAGCCGTTCACAAAATGCATCTTGAGAAGTGGTATATGCACTTGAGAAATGCATTTGGGGTAGAGTGGAGGATCCCAAAACAACTGCCAAAGCTCATAGAGGGAGAATTTGAATTCATAGTATACCAATTCTTCTACATTATTAGATTTAGGTTAGTTGATGAAAGCATGAGCCCATAGTGTAAACTTCCATTTTCCTTCACTGCTCAGTACTTCCAGGCGGGGGTAAACAGATTCAAGGAATCCAAGAAACTAAAGTTTGACCTTGGAAGTATGGATCAGGACCACAGGGAGAGACATAAGATGTTGGTCTACCCCAACAAGCATGCATACATGGAAAAGTACGTGTCACATGAACTTTAGTTGATGAAACCCCTAACTCTGCCTATTGTAGGGAGGTCCATGGTGCGTGTATACCTTCACATAAGGCCCAAGTTTGAGAAGGGAACTTATCTTGAAAATGATATAGTGATACCTGAGGACCTAACAGGTACGAAGAAGACCGTGCCCAAGAAAAAGGAGACAGAAGAAATAAAGAAGAAGGAACCTAGTATCCAAGATACTCAATCGGTGGGTGCCCCAAGAACAAGTGCTAGAACAAGTAATTACACGTGTAGGAAGAGGTCTCCAGTTAGAGAGGAGGTGCTAGAGAAAGGAAAGCTTATCACAGAGGAGAAATCACCAGAGGAGGAAGAGAAAGAAGAATCTCCTATACTAGATTCCCCAGTTAGGAAGAAATAGAAGGTGATGGAGGAATTTGACTCAGAGGAAATAGAGAGCTTGGAGAAATACATGGGTGAGAGGGATGAAGATGAAGATGATGAACCTAAAGGGGACTAGGAACCACTTGTTTTCAGCGTATACGATTCGGGAGAAGAAGGTGGAGAGGAGAAGAATGACTATCACTTTGTGTAAAGGAAGGGCACCCAGGAGGAGGAGGGTGCCTAGAACATGGAGGGAGGTGAAGAGGTTAGCACAAAGAGTTAGAGGAATCCAAACCTCATGCATGAGAAGATAAACAAGGTGACAGAAAGAGAAGCAATGAAAATTATTGAAGACTTGGTAGAACAAGAATTCGAGCACAACACTCAAATAGTGATGAATGAGGATAAGGATGGAAGTGTAGGAAAAGACCACAACAACACGAGAGGACCCATTCTAACATTAATTGTTCCTAAGGGCATGTGCACATGTGGAAAGCATATGGAGATCAAAATACCAAGAATGGACTACATTGATGATCACAACAAGGTGTTGCACGTGCGCTTCCAAAGCACAGTCCCAAGAGATCAACTCTTGGTAATGAAGTTTTTTGATGAATAAGGTGCATACCCTCAGATGAGGTAGATGCTCTCTTGGGAAATTGAGTGCCACATCGACAAGCCAAATTTTAAGGTAAGCCAAGAAACACTAATGAATATTCTTGATTCAAAAGGAGATGACCCCTTGGTGAGCGCTCAGCAGCTTTAGGATGAAAAAGTCTGCAATGCTTTAAATAAGGTCTTGGTTGAGCTGGAAGCTAGGTTATTCAAAATGAATGACATGGTAAAATTTCTAGAGGTAGAGCTAGAGAAGAGGGAAGGAGAGCTAGAAGAAAGCACCAAGAACTTGAAGCAAGAGGAACTAATTAGCGCGCAGCTAAATCATGAAATTAGGGAAGAAAAGGCAAGGGTGCATGAAGTATATAAGAAGCTATAATCCATCACAGATGCCATTTTTTGAAGCATCCATACTTGGCTCCACCTGTGCAAAAGTATGGATCTCCCTTGAGTTCCTTGAAGACTTAACACACATCCTCACCATGGAGAGGCAACCTCTAGCCTTAGAATCTGCAGAAGAATTAACAATGTGCCTTGAGAAGGAGGATAAATTAAAATTTGTAGCAATAATTTTTGAGTATAGCAAGGTCCTTGTTGATGTGAAAATTGCTACCCATACTTCTGAGGATGCGTCTGATAGTTGTGTAGAAAAAGATAAAGTGGTGAGTATTCTGGTCGCCACTCACAAGGTAAAGCTCAAAGAATTCCAAGAGAAGAACAAAGGAAATAGAGCGGAGCGGTGATGCAGCCTAAAATTTACTAGATAACACCCTAGTCGTGCTGGCACATCACTTAGCCTAGACTGAGCACTCACCCAAAGCGTACAAAGGTATTAGGTCCCTCTTTAGGGTTTTTATAGAAGGATGTTAGCGTGATGAAGGAAGAAACATATAGATCCATAACTAATCCATAATTCTACAATGCATGCTATATTCAAATCTATGAAAGAACAAGCTTAAACAATAATCATGACTGGGTTAAGAACATGCACTATTCAATTACACATAGTAATGACACTTAGATTCAGCCAATATCATCCATCTATTAATAAACACAAAATATCTATACCAATGAATGCATGGATCTGTTACAGTAATCCAATAATATGCGCATACCTGTATACCTTCATATATCCATATCTCCATATGTATGTTATACTCTATACTTCATATCATATATATAGGGTGGGGACTTGCCCTACATCACTTATCTATTCCAGAAATAGGCCACATGCTATTACTAGCCATGTGTCATTTACAGGCATAGCCACACATGTAAGTGTGATATCTATAGACCTCTTGTAGTTAACTGAAGTGACAATCCTATTCTTATCTCATCTCCATGCAAAATGCTCCGATCTGATCCTCTAAAGATAGATAATGTGTGGCGCGCACATATTTGCATCGTTGGTGTGTTTTGCATACCATCTTCTTAAAATAGGTCTTCATGCTCAAAATTGGATAAGTCCCAAAAAATGAACTTGCCCTCCATGCATGTTCTCTTCCTGTCCATTCACACCCTTAAACCTATCCTTCTCTACCACGTAGACTTCTTGTGTGATCTCTAACAAGTATTCTCTGATCAACATCACCCCACACTAATCTCTTTGTCACCCCAACAATGGTTATTTGCAAAAACTGTAGAAAAGAATATTAAATGGAAAGAATAAGAAAGAATGTTTTAAGAGGCAACACCATCTATATCAGTTTGAAGGAGTAACTCTGGATACTCATCTTTTATTCTGGCCTCCAAGGTCTTCCATTCAGTGAGTGCTTGTTCTGCTTTCTCTGGAATGTCCACAGTAATGGATTCCAATTCATCCCTCACAATCTATCCTTTTTCATTTTATAGAACCAACACAATGCTAGAAATTGATGTCATTCTTCCTTCTAAAATATCCATCTTCTGCACAATGAGCTTCCCAAGATCTTCTAGCCAAGTCTTATGTGGCTCTTGTGTTGTTATTAGGGCCTCACACTTCTGTTTAACCATTGACAACCTTTATGTGCAGCCCAATGCTTCATCCTTCATTTCTCTCTGGACCTCATTTATTTATTCTAGGGTATTCATGTTGATAATCACCTCTGGAGCTGTGTAAATGTTTAAAGCATGGTCTACTTTCTTCAATAATTCTTGTAGCTCTTGCAACAACCCTTCATAGGATGCAATCTTTTGCATCACTGAGGCTTTCTCTCATTCTGTCTATTGCTATGACTTCCTTTCTGCTATCGTGCACAGAGGTTCATCATCACGCATCATCTCCACCAAATTTCCTACATAATGTATCGCTGAGGGAAACATCTATGGTACCTTAGTCTCCAAGTGTGGCCTAGCTCTTATGACATTGTCTCCAATATCCTCTGTGAAGCTGATAAATACTTCATTCGTTCTCTACGCCAAGTCCCTCTCTTTTGTTATGTGTGCTATCTCACCATCCTTTGTATTTAGCTCCTCACATAGCACTCTGATTATTGTAGCTTTATCCCTGTTTCTGCTAGCAACTTTAGCAAAAACCTTTACCAATTGCTAACCTGCCCATCTGACATGATAGTAGGATTTACCGTCATATGTCTAGATTGTGGTGCCTTCTTCAGCCATCTTGAAACACATGACTCTTCACATACATCAAAGTCAAGCTCATCTATGTGGGTGTGCATTGACCATGATATTTTCTTTTGAGTGCGCACAGTCACCATATCCTCATCCATTAGCTCCCAGCCAAATAAATCCTTCTGTGCTATTGTGCTCTGGAAGTGAGCACAAACAATTTTACCTGGATAATTTACATACCCCATGGCTAGTAGGATGTTCTCTCCACTCATCCTATTTGATCTAGGGCCCTTGAGAATTGTAGCTTCAAGGTTAGGAACTCATCCCATTACATCCTGAGCAGTCGCATGCGTGGATTTGGAGGTTTCCTTTTCTTTTTCTTCTTCATCCTTCATCTCTTCCTCGTTCTATGGCTCATCCTCTAGCTCGAGTGGGGTACGAGATGCATGCTCACTCCCTTATGATTCCTCCACTTCTTTATCCAACTTCAACTTTCTTCTCTTCCTCATTCTATGGCTCATCCTCTGGCTCGAGTGGGGTAGGAGATGCATGCTCACTCCCTTATGATTCCTCCACTTCTTTATCCAACTTCAACTTTCTTCTCTTCTTTGGTTCAGTGGTCTCCTTGTGTGGAGAGAGACGAGGTGATTTCCGTACCATTTTTGGGGTTCCACTTTGATTCCTTGTGCATCTAAACACTTTCTTAAACCAATGCTCCCCCTTCTCAACCTTTGTATCTTCCTCTTCACCCTATCCTTAAGGTGGATTGGCCACGTGATGTGACTCTTCTCGATCATATGGCTGCTTTATTCTACTCTCCAAGCCTCCACTATCTTCATGTTCCTCCTCTTTACCCTCTACTTCAACAACTTCTATGGGTCTTTGCATTGGTATGTTTTCTATTGTGTGTTTTCCATTCGGCATCCCTAGGAGCACGAATTCATTATCGACATACTTATTGTTCTCCATCTTGGGCTTCAGCTAAAGATACACCAATGTTGGCCCTACATCTACTACAACCAAACTTATTGGATTAGTATTCAACACCTCTGAAATGATCCTCTCGGTGTAGGCACTTCTTCAAGGATACACATACTTCTTCCTCAATATGTGGTAGTCACAGTCTACCTTATCCACATTGAATACCAGTCGTCACGTGTCTATAAATCTGTGAACAGACTCCTAGAAATACCTTGCAATGAATTCTTAAGGAAATTTACACCAAGGGCTCCAGACTCCATCTCTCATTGGGAAGCACATGATGTAGAAATGTTGATACATAGAAAACTGGACTTATTTCCCTACTACTGATGATAGGTCCTTTGGGATGTGCCACTCTTCTCCAAATGCTGTGTGGAGCCTATCATACCATTTCTCTGCCCTTTGCTTGATGTCATCTGTCATGGCCCCTTTACATAGGTACTTACTGAACCTTTCATCTAGTGACTTATTCTCCATGGGGTATTCCCATACCTTTTCCTTGGACCCATCTGGTACTCCAATTTCCATGAATACTAGTAATAGTAGAACAGTCCCAAAGCTGATATTCCCTCCTGTGCACGCTTCCTTGACTATTTGTTCTGCAATGTAACCTACAATATTATAGATTGCTCCTTCTGACATCTTACGCATAATGTGTAACCACATAATATTTACCTGTGACCACAACTCCTGATCATTCAACTTTGTAACAAGGTTCATTGTTGCTTGCACAGCCGAATAGTTCTTCAATTTATCTATATCCATACTACACGGACCCTTCAGGTACCCCAACTCATGTCTGGTCTTTAAGATCATGGCTTTATGTGTTAGATCATTCATTATATCTTCTCTTGTGGCATTCAAACTTGTAACTGATGAGATAAGTGCATATGAGATTCTAATTTTACGTCCTGTAAAGTAAAAGAAGTCCTCATGCACTCTGCTCATGAGCCACTGATACAAGGGATCATACTTCCTAAAATATGGAAGCTCATATAATTATTAGACCCCAATTCTATTCATAAGCTTCTCACATTCATCATCATAAACAGACATGTCATCCATTGTACGCTTATTCATCCTCACAGTGAGTAGGTAATCAAGCTCCTTCTTGTTCTCTGCGGTCCTGTGATTGTATTCACTCAATTTTCTCTTTCTGATAGGTGAATCACATTCCTAGATGACAATAACCCCCTCTAGATATTGCATCTCTGAAAAATTACTTTCTGGATCCATTTCTTCTTCCTCGATGACCACATTCTTCTTTCCTTTTGTTACTGCTACAGCTGCATTCTTAGGTGCTAGTTTTACCTTACAAATGTCTCCTCTTTTTAACACTACAAATTATGAATCAAACCCTAGCTTGATTCAATCATGCCCTAGGTGTAAACTTCATTCCCTAACTCCTCTATGTCTCCTTGCTTTGCTCAAACCCTTCACCACCGGGGACACAAGCTTCCATTCACACAGATCTGTTTTTCATGCTTGGTTTCACACCCTTCACACCTTAATCCGATCACTCGGCTCTTCACACTTAGCTCTTTCCCCAAAATCTTTTAGTCACAATGGTAAAAATGAATCCGTATCCCATCCTTATATAATTTTTCAAATTTTGATGCATTTATAGCTCCTTAACCTACTAAATATCCCCTCATTCATTGACCAAAGTCATTCATTCTCCTGGCTATAACCTTCTAGTGTACCTTCCTACCCTCTGGTCACAGACTTCTCTTCAACACATGCCCTTACACATGAGTACCTCATCACTATACCTTCTCCTAGTAGTTATTATGGCCTCTACTTACCTCACGTTATATTGTCCTTTCATTTATCTCCATCCTTGGTCACTTTTGAGAAGTAATCTTCTTTTGAATTAAATCACACCCATAGCAGCTTATTCCTTTGACCTTTCAATTGCCATAGTATTTTACTTGGATAACTAAAATCACCCCACACTAAAGTTATGTGCAGTCCTCTGTGCATAAACATGCTTCATATAGTAATTAGCTGCATGCACGCAAGCGCGCTTATTACCCAAAAACAACAACTAAATTGATAAAGCATGGTGACAATGAAGGAAATACATAATTGAAAACCTAATCTAAATGGAAATAATACCTTATTACAAACACCAAGAAGACTTATTTATAGTAGGATTTCATCCTACTCCCGTTAAAATAATCGGGTAGCCATCCTCCATCAAGTTCTTTTAACTGGCAAGCACCTGATTTAAGTATGTAAGTGATGACATATGGCCCCAACCAATGTACTTTGAGCTTTCCTGGATGGCGCAAGAACTTAGAGTCATAAAGAAGTACCATTTTTCCAATTTCAAACTTCTTATCCCTTATGTTTCTATCATACCATGCTTTCTACCAGGATTTTTCCTTTTTCTGACTCCATCGTGCTATGGGTCATCGCTCATCCAGCTGAATCAGTTTCTCAATACGCTCTTCTAAAGCATGCTCATTAGGTAGACCTCCAACATGTGTAATGCACAAAGAAGGTAACATAAATTCTATTAGGAGAACAACTTATGTGCCAAACACTAATTGAAATGGTGTGGATTTGTTAAATCTCTTATAAGTTGTTCTATATGCCCAAAGAAAAACTCACACTTTATCATCCCAATCCTTTCTCCTAACATCACAAATTTTTATCAAATTTTGGCTCAAAATCTTGTTGAAAGCCTCAGTAGTTCCATTTGACCAAGGACGATAGGGTGTAGTTTTATGGTGTGCAACCATAAACTCATCTAATAGGATCATGATTGTCTCATTCAAAAAGTGTGTAACCCTATCACTTATCAAGCTTAAAGGACATCCATATCTTATAAGAACATTATCCCATAGAAACCTAGCTATTGTAGCCGTTGTATAGTCCTTGTAGGTGCGGCTTCTACCCACCATGTTAGATAATATGTGAAAGTAATGATATAACGCAACCCAGTCCTACGTGCAGCTGGTGAAATAGGTCCTACAAAGACAATGGCCCATTTCTCAAATGGTTCATCACTAGTAATTGGTCTCAAAGGAATCTCATCTCTTTGCCTTGGTTTTCCTAGGCGCTGACAATGATCACACACCTTACAATATTCTTTACAGTATTTATACAATTTCTCCCACCATAATCTATAAAATAGGATATTTTAGGTAGTCGCATCACCTGTATAGTGGCCTCCTGCAATACCACCATGAGCTTCTTCCATAATATCCTTCACGCTCATGCTCTGATAGTAACACATTGACACAAAACTTCATCCCGACCTAACTTTGTATAAGTCTCCGCTAATCAACATATACAGTGCACAATGCGTATGAGCAAGTTGTTTCTTTTCTAATTCCTTTATTCCTTCTAGTGCCACACCAGTCCACAAAAAGATAGAAATGTCTTCTAATTCTGAAGGCATGTGTAACACCCTGAACTGTTGTTACTTTCTCTTGAGCATACAAGTGTTGATATGTGATTTCTTGTAAAAGGATGTGTTCCTCGATTTAGAAATCATGATTGGTATGTACTGTATTTTCTTTGCAGATCTTTGACTGAGTCAGACTATGATTAGACTCTTTTATTTATTTCATTTTGCATCTGAGTTTAATCTGATCTCGGAATGAATTATAGAGTTATCCATCTATAATACCTAGTCTTGGATCAGTGGGATTGATCCAAGTATTGCTTTAAATTTGTTCGTGATGAATTAAAATTACAGACCTTGATCAGGTTGCAAGGTCTAGAAGCATTGAATAAGCTAGTCAGGAGTATGACTCAGGCTGATCAAGTGAAATGGATTGGTTCCCGATATCGAAGTATATCTAGAAGGTCTCGATCGTGGACCAGGTAATAATTCGGTTACATACGATTCTGCAGCCTAAGGCAGAACAGGAGCTAACCCTGTTCAAGAAGGTATGATGTAGGTCTTTTTCTGAGTGTACAGAAATGTAGACCTAACTGGAATTATTAATGGTTAGTAACCTAAAACTAAACCTAACCTAGGGGTTAGATTAGTGTTAATCTAACCTAGACCTAGGCTAAGTACTAATGTCCTAAGTTAGTATCTATGTTATGGAAGTTAGATTAGGTGTTATCCTAAATTCTAACCTAAGTTACTAACCTAACTATGAGCAAGAACGTAAAGGGGCCTATGGAGGGGTGCGAACCATGGGCGGCGTTTTCTATGTCATTAAATGCTAAGGATAAGTATGAGGGACAGGTCTTGGCGGAGGTTTAAGGAACGGCTAACCTAAGCTGACGTGGCAGGTCGCCAAAACTGAAAATGAACTGGGAATTTTATTTGACTGTCGCCAACTTTGGCGGTCGGTGGCAGTGGAGTTTGAGCGGGAAAGTTGGTGTAAATGCATTCAATGCGCTCGGTAGTCGAGCTCGGAACTCGCGTGAAGGCATGCAAACTGGGAAGTTGTTGGTTTGTTTGGCTTATCGCGATTTTCGGTTTTCCTTCTGCCTGTTCACTGGTTCTTCGCACCAGTCTTCTTTGTGTTGCATGGCGAACATGAGGATATCTAGCTCTTTTCTCTGGCAAGGAAAATATATATGTTTTGGAGATAGCAAAATTTTGTTGGTCGCTCTAACTTGGAAAAGGAAAAGGAAGTCTGAGCTCTTCCAGTGGTCTGCTTCGGAAATTTGAGCAAAAAAAATCCAGGCATGTTAGGCCCTAACCTTTAAAAATCTTGCTGTCTTTCAAGTGATTTCATTAGAACAACTCTGTTCAAATGATTTATGGAAAATAGATGATTTTCTATGGTTGTCTTGTGTGATTTTTGGTACTGTATCTCTTCTGCTGTTCGATTTTTTACAAATTTAACCCCTTGATGGGTGTGTGTTGTACTTCGAACTGTTCACTATTTCTGTTGTGCTTTACATTCTGGCTTAGGTATTGTAAAATATGTGCTTGAAGAGTATCTTCCTGCTCCGTGAGAACTCGTGCATGCTTCTCTTCCTGGGTTCAGGATTCAGGTAGATAACTTGTTGGTAGATACTGCTGATAGAAGTTTGTTTATAGAAACTTGTTGATTGTAACTTGTTGTATGAGGCTTGTTTCTTGTCGGAAGGGATACTGATGGACTATTGTATGATTATCCAGTCTTATTGGATTTCTTTGCATGTTGTAGTGGTTATCTTTGGTGAAAGATACAGAACCTAGTAGGGTTTCGCTTTTGTCTTTTAAGTTATTTTGGGAACAGAATAACTTATTGTGTTACTGTATTTCGTTGCTACCCCTTTTTGGAATGTTGTGTATTCCTTGCTTGTGGTTATGGGTTTCAACCCGTTAGCAGTATGCAATATGTATATATATTCATATTATTGTTGTAATCAGAACGACTCTGTGGAGTCGATTGAATGATTTATATTACATTTGAACCTCTGTTCAAGTTGAATATAATTGAATATTGGTGATTTCGATGAGCCAGTGACTTGAGGGAATAACATGTACTTTGACCTCTGTTATTTGTAGGAATACCTTCGTGTTGCATGGATTTTGTGGTACAGATTCTTTGGGTGTATTTTACGTTTGCATTCTGTGCAAACTTGTGCGAAGATATTGGCAAAGGTTCAGTTGGGTATCTTGTTTTGAAATCAGTATTTGATTTGCTTTTGCTTGATTTTAATGCTTGCCATGATGGCACGGAAGGATTCATCATTGACTTGACTCAGATGGAATCATTGGCAATCATTTATCATGCCACTGTTGTCCGGGTTCAGTAGAACTTGTATGGAAGTTAACCTGTATCTTATTTTGCCTCAGTTGAAAACTTGAACTTGGTATACTGTAGTTTTGACATTGAATGGAATTTTCCTGAGTAATGATTTATGAACAAGTAACGCGGCTCTGTATAAATGAATCGGTGAAATCGGTGCTATATGACTGATTCCGATTAAGTACGTTGATGTACAGACAGGATGATATGCAATTGTTTCCTTTCTGATTTCACTAGTTGGATGTGGCAGTGTATGTTACGGTATTTGTAAGATAATCTCTTTATGGTCTTAAGGAAACATCAAATTGTTTAATGCGTTTGAAGTCTGTTGTTGACCGTGATATACTAAGAGGTTCTTTGATTTCGAACTTGGTTCGAATAAAGCCTTACTGCAGTGTAAAAGGGACTAGCATTGGACTATAGGTTGATATATGGGATTGTAGGCAGGTTTTTCTTCTGTTGCATAACTATCATGTCCTTGAGCTGGACTTGATCTTAAAAGCCGTTTACTGTACCTCGACAGGCAATGCTGGTGATTTTCATGTTGTTTGAAGCTTCCTGTAAAGGTCTGTTTGAGTTGATAGTCTGATACTATTGACATGTTAGCCACTGTACAGGAGTTTTTGCTGTGTTCTTAATTTTTTAATATGACAGTGAATCTTCTTGTGGACTTGTCTGACTTGTTCATATACATACTGGATGAATGCTTTCCATATGTAGAGATGGTACAGTAATGAACTTGTGTGAAGGGAAGTATGAATGATTTGTTTCTTTCTCTTCTGTTATTCTAATATTTGTTGAAATATCTGTCTAACAGTTGGAATTGTTCTTGTATCTTATTGTTGGAATCATGACTTGCTATGATATTTCCTTTTCTGATGAAAGTAACGATCTGTCCAATGTTGCTGATCTTGGATTCAAGATAATTGTTTAGATACTTTCGTTCTTTGATTCTTAATATTTGATGAAATATTTGAGAAGTGTTTAGGACTATTCTGTAACGATGATAGAGTTACACGTTTGTAGTCATTTTTGTATTACAAAGGCATAGTCTGAATCATGTTTACTTGTTTGGATAATTGATATCATTTAAACAGGGTGTTTAATGAAAACAATTGACGGATTGCAATTGTTTTAAAAGTTAGTGCTTATCATGCTCAGTTCATCGAACTGACTCATGTTGACTATTTTTGCAGATGGTTGCCGTAAGTGGTAAAAGCAATGCAGATCTGACAGGATGATCAGATTGTTTATTTTGATTTATAATGAATTACAGCTTGATTTTCTAAATGTACTATATGTGGAAAGATGTATCTTTTCCGTTAAGCATTGTATCAAGTATGCTGTTTGCATAAAATGTAATTGTATAGTTCTGAAAGGAATGGAAATAAGTATTTGATACTTATGTGTTGTATTCTAAATTCTGATAGTTGACCTTCTTCGGTTTATATACCAGAGTGGCAATGTTATCTTTGTGTAATTTGGATGCTTTTGTGATTGACAATGAAAGCTTAAAGAAAATGTGATTGAATTCTTATGAGTGTTTAGTAGTTCTGTTGTTCTATCGAAAGCTAAATTGAAATTTAAATCATTGTCTTTCTATAAGGATAGGGTTAAAAATGAACCTAAGCAGAACGCTAATCAAGCAGAATTAAATTACTAATCCCTAGTCCTGAGTATGACAGGACAACATTAAATTGGATTCTTAATCATTTATATCTTTATACTAATAAGTATGATATAAATTCAGTTAAGAGAACTGAAATAAATCTAATGGGGTTCAGATGGAAATCTCAAGTAAAGGCTATGAGATATTGTCCAATTCTGTTGTTTTAGAATCATGTGTATTCTAATGACTCCTTGAAGAGATCTTGACCTTAATACCTCTACCATGTAATGGGCTTTAATGAGGAAGGTCGTCTTAAGACGAAGAATCCAGGGATCGGGAAAGGCTAACCTTAGGGGAAAGTCTTTAAAGTAATTTAAAACTCAACGTGCGTAACGCATATTAATAAGTAGATCTTTTCGAGGTGGATTTAAAGGTTGACGGCACAAGTCAACTGCAGGGTTGTACCTCCGAGAAGATTAGGATCTTCTCGAAGTTACAACAATGCAGGTGACTTATGGCGACACCCTTTGCATTGATCGCTAAGATTTACACTTGTGATCTCGGACGAGTTACTCAGGGACCGATTAGGAATGTGGTCATGTTATAAGGCTGCCTAGGAGGTTCGGGGTATCATGACACACTGGTCTAACTGCAAGGTTGATACCAGTATGTCACCGTATCCCTAATACTCGTGGGAATCCATATAACATTATCACCTTGTTAATCTGTCTCCGAGTGATTAAGTTGTGAAAGGAAGGACTGACAGTAGTCAGTATAAGACATTCTATATAACATAAGAATGGGGTGAAGGACGTATTCCAGATTGACGAGTATGCCGTTAAGGAATACGAGACATAAACAGTATGTTTCAAATCTTTGGCCAAAGTATCGCAAGCTGCTGATTGCGTTGTCCTAATTCACCTAGTCTAAGGGATGAGATGCCGATGAATAATGGTAACAATTATTCAGTTAGGTTCCTTGGACAGAGCATTCTGAATCCCAGAATAGGGAAGAGAACCACAAAGAGTGAAGTGTTAAATAATAACGCCAACTCTTATTACTCATGAATAGATCGGTAGATTACCGAGTCATGGAATGAATAGATCGGAGGTACTCCGAGTCATTACAGCTGCATATGGTTGTCTGTTATATGAATGGTTATTTGATTTGTGAGTTCTAAATTATGTATTTAGAACCAGGATGCAATTATCAAAAAAAAAAAAAATTCCACTTGTTCTAAGTTATAAAATGAGGATGTTATAGCATGGGTCATCACATTGTCAATCTGATATAGCTCATGCATCATGGGCAGCAGAATCTTCAAGTTTCTGTGAATCCAGCTTAAATTAATGCTATCTGACAAATGGTATAGTCTAAGAATTATTCCTTGCCATGAGGTTAACCACCAACTGTAAAGTCAAATTCTTGAATCCAGGAGTACTCATTCTCATATGCACCCTTACAAAACAAGATTATGTTCACCAAATACTTTGAAGGCCATGTGATCTGTATAGAATGACAAATGGTGTTGCTAACAAGCTATTGAGCGAAACTTATGCATTTGCATCAACCAATCATGGAATAAGGCTTCAATGATCTCTGGAGTTGTATAATTCTGACCTCAATCAGGATGCAATTTCATAGTTACAAAAGAAAATTGGAGGCTGATCAACAATATTTCTCCAGCTTGTTGAAGATAATGCCTGCACTAATGGCCATGCCAGAGGCTATCCAAATTCATCCATGGAAATGGTTTTATCCCACTTAAGGAAAAACACATAATAGGTGTATGTAGTAAGTTTCCTTTAATACTTTCAATTGAAGTGTGGGGTGATGTTGGGACCCCAATGGAACTTTCCCTTACTCTACAAGCAATTCCTGCATAGGCGTCCAGCAGGCCTAGTTGAAGAATACACAATGATGAAGGCTATGTAGGATAGGGTAACCTATGTAAGGGTTTAGGAGAATCCACGCATCCTTTATCTGAGCTAGTAGGTTTGACTTATGACCACAAAATAAGTGGAAGATTATTGGTAGGATGTACCAAAGTGTGACCTGACTTGCACATGGATAAGGTAGTCCCAACAAAGTCCCAAAGGGTATATCGAATATGCATCTTCGTAATAGAAGGTTTAGAGAGATGGTCATGGTAGAAAGTCAGACCTGAGCTCAAGCCTTGGAGTCAGGCATGTCTCAATGGATACCACATTTCACTAGCCCTAAAATATCCAATCATAAAAGTGTGAGGCTACATGTAGAAACTTATGAATTGGCATTTCCTGGGATGCCAATATATATGAGCAATTGCATGATAAAGAAAGGAGGATGGTATTCTTCAATGACCAGATTGGATAGATGTGTGTCTTGTGAAATTGTCTCCTTCATCCAAGTGGCGAAAGTTCATCTTAATATCTTTACAATCGACATATCAATTTTTCCCTACACATGTGGGGGAGATATCTAGAAAATCCTATATAGTGACGAGAATAGAGTTAAGGCACCCTGGGACCGCCTTCCAGAATATCTTCAGTAAAACGTGATGGGAAGGGACACTATTCCATGTTGTAAAATTCATGACTTCTATAACTGTATCAAGCTTCTATTCTCATGGATCTTTATTGGAATGTCATGATTACAAACATGAAGAGTATTAGTGCCATTCTAACTCAGTTCTATCTATATATTCTTCAATTTTGATTCCAGATGTGGCTTGAACATAGATGTAAATCTCTTATGTACCTTTATCCTTAGATGCATAACTATTGTGAAGATTCTATGTTATCTGTAAGTACCCTCTTCATGGAACTGAATGGACATAGATGTCCTTAGAGGCCTCTGAGCCCTCATGATTGATCAATATCTCTCTGATTACCTTGCACTTTTGTTCATGATAGTCATGACTAGACTCGATGAACCACTGTAAGTCACCTAGGAAAAGAGAGAACTCAGCTGAATGCTTGCATGCCTCTGAGTCAGATGCCCAGTAATCACTGGGTGATAGGCCTCCATCATCATGGGATTTATTTCCTTTGTGATGGGTGTAAAAATGACTACATTCACCCATTCCTTTCACCAACTATTGATGATCCATCGGACTTAGTCCACTCTATAGCACATCCTGAATAGCCTTCAACATGATTGGCCTGATGCAATCATCTTATCAATTTCCTGCTTGACCTATGACATGGTAGCATTCAGATTCAGGTGTGCATAAGGTATCTTCTCAAGATCAGGTGTGAACCCTCCTTACATTCTTGATCCGCATTTATCCTAAATCCCGAGTGGTGAACTCCCTTGAGTTCATGGTAGAAAAGTGTGGGAATAAATCTTGGAATTCATACAACAAATCAGTAATCTTTGAAACCTCCCTTTCTGACCAATAATCTCCAATAGTAGCTTCCTGTAGTGCCCACACTATTTGATCAGCTCAGTTACCTATGTTGTTCCTCTAGTGGGGCTAGATCATGTTCCTGACAGGGATTTGAATATATTTTGGACATTACAAGTAGGAGATTTGGATCTGAATTAGGAGCCATATGTATGGACATGATTAGGTGTATAACATCGATTTATCTTGACATTACTCATGTTGTCCAAATCACATTATCTTATTTATGTCATGGATACTAACATCATCAAATGATGGTTCAAACGTTTTGGAAATATTGGTAAATTATATCTGATGGATACTCAATTGAGGGAGTTCCTCAAAATTTGGGACTCTAGTAGAGATGTTTACATCACTAGGGAAAATCCCTTGAATGACCTCGAACTTATGGTGAATTAAGTATAGTTGTGCACGTTGTTGCACTTTCATCTGGAAGAAAGATGATCATGGTTAGTATAGAGATTCAACTGGATATCTAAATTTAGTACTTGATTTATATTTTCCCCCAAGCTATCTTCTGATCTCGTTTAATGTCATGGTTAGAATTAGTGTGTATTGTGACAGGTCACAGGAGAATGTGGGATCCCTCAGGCCAGCTACGTAACTTTGCACAAGTAGCCCTGCTAAGGAGAGTGTCCTAGCCGTGTTTATTGCTTGAGGCCTTAGCATTAGAATTCATTGTTTTGGGCACCATGGTTTTTGACATCTTTTGGTTGTAAAAATTGTACTTATGTCTTAGATATAATTGATTAATTTTCCTTAGGGTGTTTTAAAAAATGGTTGTAAACTTCTCCAAGTTTTGGTACCTTGCGTGCTTAAGAGCCCCACTTTCCGGAGAAGTTTGTGAATTAGTTTAATGATGTACTTACATCTAGAGGGTTGAGGGTCACATGTGAACCCTTGGGTGGGCCCCACACCCTGAAAGTGAAACTTGTGCTAAGATTTGCCAAACCCGAATGCCAAGGGTTATTTTAGGGATTTTTAAGGACCCATTTTTAGTTTAGAAAAGTTCCCTAAAACTAAGGGAGGTGAGCCCTTAGACACCTAGATAAAGTAGGTAGGGGAACACTATCTATTTTAAGTAGATGCGAGGGATAAAACATAAGGGGAGGATAGTCATGCGCAGCACAGACCAGACTTTATGCCTCTCCTTTGGTCACATTCCATGAGACACATGGGTATGGAAAAATGTGCTTGTTAGGAATTTAGAATGACACAACAAGAATTATTTTTTTATCATTGAGAGGTAATAAAGGAGGATACAAGCACGTTAAGGTAGAGAATAGACACAAAACAACACTTTTATTACTTCTAGAAATGCACAGTTGATTACAATGGTGTCTGGAGGCCAATATCCACATAAAAGAGATAGATCTAGAGGTCTGCAACTCAAAATACAAAGATACAGAGTCCATAGAAAATGCTATAGGATCCAAAATGTCGAACCCTTTACAATGGGCCATGCTCTTACATTTATAGATGAATCAATAAGAGAAGAAGAGGAGAAGGAGGGAAAAACTTAGATTTTGAATCACAACCACTAATAGAAAGAATTCAATGCCTACAAATATGCATGTTAATCTATTAAATGTGCTTCCCCACGTATGTTTAGCATGTAGGAGAATGAAGGAGGTAAGATCCATATCAAATCGGGTGGATTGGAACAATCCCAATACGTTTCTATACTTTCTAATGTTGCTTAGATCAAATGCATTTTATAAGCTTCTGGGAACTCTTCCAAATCTATGGTTCTTTCCACAGAATTTGAATTTGTAATACTCTGAGGACATTGTAGCACCTATAATGGTCAGGTAGATCCTAGAATTTACAAGATAACACCCTGAGTCACACTCAGCATGTTCACTCCATCCTTGACTGAGTCACTCACCTGAAGTAAAAAAAGGTATCCAGGTCCCTCTTCCATGGGTTGCTTCAAAACACCCCTCATTCTTGTCATAACATGTTTGATTAGGATCCCAGAAACGGTGCTACATTCATACCCTTAGAATCCATCATTCTACACTTGTCATGTCGTACCCCAATGTCTATAGAATCCTAGATCTGACCAATCAACTGACAGTCTTTAGTATCATGGGTTGTGGATTGGAAAATTTTGTAAAAGTAGGATGCACTACTTCAATTACACAGAATGACACTGTAATATTGAACCAATGATCCTAGCATCATGATTCAAATATATAGATCTCACAATCCAAGAGTAATGAGCGTACTGTTAATGCTAGGATCAAGGAGCGTATGGATCTGATACACTTCCACTTCACAATATGTACACCAGGATCATACATAGCACCGCTCCCTGGGTTGAATCTCTCTGATAGCTATGCACCTAACATCATATATATATATATATAGGGTGCAGTACTCACCCTTCTACCACTGGATCTAATTCCAGAAATAGGTCGCATGCTATGTAAAGATACTTCCAATGCTTCATGTGGATGAGTATATGTCTTATGTGACAGTGCTCTTTTGAATGGTGTAATCAATCCTCCAATGAACCATTTTGCATGCTAGCTTGTGTGAATATCATAAGATAACTTAGATAGAAGTGTCTTAAAATGGTCATCATACTCATGTACACTCTCAGTGGTTCCCTGCTTGATATCTTTGAGTGCACTGATAATTTTCTACTTAAATTTTGGGATATAGAACTATTTTAAGAAAACATCCTTCAATGCTACATAATCCACGCAAGGTCAATCACGTCCAAAATTCCTATACCAACTGTGTACTCATCCCTGCAAGGTTTTAGTTAATCGACTTGCCTTGCGCTAAACAGTCATGATCCCTTTAGTGTGCCATAGGATTTCACACATATGCACATGTTCGACAGCATCCTCAATACCTCTATACTTTGGGAGACGAAGAAATATCTCCATATACATATTTTTTGGTTATTGTGGAGCTTGACCACCTGATCCAAAACCTCATGTGTTCCCTCTGCCTCCAGAACCACCAGATCTACTGGAACTAGAACCACTTATACCTCATGATCCTCCACCTATAATTGGAATAGGACTTGTAGATGTACTCCCTTATGCTCCAACAATAGTACTATACTGAACCCCTATAGTCTGTGAGGTAGTTCCACTTCCAGAGGTGAACCCAACATTCTATGCACTCACATTTTGTGTAGATGATGCGCCTAAAAGCACACCTCCAAATAACATTGAATTCATTTGTCCTACCATTTATGTACTTGCTCCCTGACTTACTCCTTCTCTCCTACTTCCCAAGTTATTTTGTTGGTTACTTGTCATACTAGACACTGAAAAACCAAGCGCAAGGGCTAGGTCACCAGGTGGATTAAGATGTGCACCCGTGACCTAGGTAGTCTCTACTAGCACACTTCTGTGTGAGGCCAAGGGGGAATCTTTTTCATGTTTTCCAATATGGGGGAGTTCCTAATTCTCTGGCTTCACGTCTTCTACATGAGATTTAAATCCTTCACAAGCCATCTCTCTCCTCAACACCATACTTTCTGTAATGGAATGTTATTTCTCTATCTCCCTCTCACGTGCCTCATTATACTTAATCCACCTCTCCTCTCTCTACCTCTCTGCTGCTAGGTCTTCCATCTTACACCAAACTTGTTCCTGCCCTCACGCATGGTAAACTTTACTTAGCCATTGGTTTACTCTCTAGGTTCAAAGTTACCATCAAGATCTTGATCGCCAGTGGAATGCCTTGCAGATATGTCCCTCTAGGATACTGTAAAAATGGAGTTCATCTACCTTTGGGCAAGAGTACGTTAAAATTGAATATTCTAGAATATAAATGTATGGAACACCATGAAACCACATATCCATAGCATGATTCTAGATCAAATCAACAACATAAAGGGCCTAAAATTCTTCCTGTGTCCAGACAAGTGTGTGATACCTCCAATTCCATTGAGATGCATAATTAGTAAGTCACTTATATAGTTCTACTAGAAAGATGGTGAAAAATCTCTCATATAGGTTGTCATATAGATTTTGTTCTAACCAAGTGCGTGCATTAAACTTAGATCCACTGTTGAACCACTTTACATATTCTTCCTCCAGATTATGTACCCACTCCTCAATACTTGCTAGAGTTAACTGGTACATCTTCATCACGAACCATCCTAAAAACAACTAAAAAAGAGGTCCCAGCAATAGAACCAATGATGCAGCCTAGAATTTACCAGATAACACCCTAGTTTCACTGGCACATCACTCAGCCTAGACTGAGCACTCACCCGAAGCATGCAAAGGTACCAGGTCCCTCTTTAGGGTTGTTATAGCATGATGTTAGTGTGATGAAGGAAGAAACATATATATCCATAACTAATCCATCATTCTACAATGCATGTTATATTCAGATCTATGAAAGAACAAGCTTAAAAAATAATTATGACTGAGTCAAGAACATGCACTAATTAATTACACACAGTAATGAAACTTAGATTCAACCAATATCTTCCATCTAGTAATAAACACAGAGGCTCCTTACAATAATGGAAATCTATAGCAATGCATGCATGGATCTGTTACAGTAATCTAATAATATGTGCATAGCTCTATACCTTCATACATCCATCTCTCCCTATGTATGTTCTACTATGTACTTCATCTCATATATATAGGGTGGGGACTTTCCCTTCACCACATATATATTCCAAAAATAGGCTGCATGTTATTACTAGCCACGCATTATTTACAGGCATAGCCACACATGTGTGTTATCTATAGACCTCTTGTAGTTAACTAAAGTGACAATCTTATTCTTATCTCATCTCCATGAAAAATGCTTTGATCCGATCCTCTAAAGATAGACAATGTGTGACATGCATGTCTTTGCATTGTTGGTGTGTTCTACATGCCATCTTCTAAAAATATGTCTTCATGCTCAAAATTAGATAAGTTCCAAAAGTTGAACTTTCCCTCCGCGCATGTGCTCTTCCTGTCCATTCACGCCCTTAAACCTAGTCTACTCTCTCACGCAGAATTCTTGTGTGATCTCTAACAAGTATTCTTTGATCAACAAGTGGGAAAGGATCTTGGCTGAGGTCAAAAAGAATTCAGAATCTATTGAAACCTTACAAGATTCAATTTAAAACTGGCTGAAGTATTTGTACTCATAGATTACAAGAAGGATGGATCCGCTTGAGGACGTGGGCAAGGAATTAGAAGGAATGGTTGAATCATTAAACACTCAAGGAAATGGACTGGGTTTTGAGGAAGTAAGCACCCTAGTTGGTGACCTATGCCAGAGAGCGCAAAATGAATTCCATTCTTGGAACAAGTTGGAGGCCAACTTGCAAAGATCTTTTCCTATCTTGTTGCAATAATGACAACACTCCCCCATTCTTTCATTTTTTCCCAATTCTTCATTCCCGTATTCTATTTCCAAGGCAGTAAGCCTATTGTAGTTCTTTCTTTAAATAAATGTTCCCATGGGTAGAGAACAAGTAAAGTGTGGGGTGATGTTGGGCCCCTAAACTATTGACTAAGTATAAAAAGGTGCATGGGCACTGAAGGCCTAGGTTGAAGGATGGGCGCACAAGAAGAAAGTGCTCAAGGCATGGTTCTAGGAGGGTTTTATAAGGGTCGTGTTATGCACCGGTAGAAAAGGTCTCGAGACTTATCCGTATTTAGTGTTTTAGGTAGAACACGAGAAAAGAGTGACCCAACTGCGCATACAGAGTGGATAAGGTGGCAGCCTAGTGACCAGTTGGCCTAGGAAGGAATATGCCATGCGATGGAAGCTCCTAGAACACCATCATGGAAAAGAGTGGAGAGCTCAGACCTAGAGGAGCATGTGCCCATGGAGGACCACATTAAAACACTTAGTACTGGATCTGAGGCTGCAGAAGGATGAGTTGGCACTTTAGGGTGCCTATAAATATAAGCACCCATAGAATAAAAAGATAGAGATCCAGAGAGAGCAGAGCTCTGTAGAAATGGTTATAAGGATTTTATTGGGTTGGGTAGATAAACTATAGGGGATGGATGTATCAAGGGCTTGGGGTTATAAAATTTCTTTTTTGAGAGCTAAAGGATGTGGATCTAGTTATGATGCATGACTTTGGTCTGCCATAATGTGGTGTTTTTTAATGAGTCTAATGAATGTAATGAGGTTACCAAGTTATCTGAATATGATCCTTCTTGGTTCAAATTCATGCATGATCATTCATAGTTCTTTTTCATGTATGTTTATAAGATGAATATGAATCCCTATGTATTTTCCTTTCTATTTTAATTTAGTTCTTTAAGTCTATTAAATTATCTCTGTCTGTAATGACTGCAATGCTCTAGAGCCATTATGATCTATGTGATGTTTGCATGTCTCATTCCCACTCACTTTCTTTAAATTTTAGATCATAGATGATGTTTTCCCACTCAACTCACATAAAAGAGAGACTCGGTGCCCATGCGTGCCTCGGGTGAGCGCCCACTGCCCACTAGGTGATAGGATGGTGCACATAGGATTCCCTTGTTCTTTGGTGAGTGTAAAAAATGGCTACATCTTTCCTGGTAATCTCATTACTTTTTGAAGGATGTAAATGCGTAGAGGACCATGCATCATTTTAGTGAGGGGTGGAGTAAGGTGGAAGAAATTTCAAAGTGTTAAGCATCAGGAAGGATTGCATTGGAAATCTCAGTTGGATGGCCCTGGGAAAGGAATTCCATGGAAGGAAAGGTGAAAAAGTATGGTTAGTGTCAAGGTAAGGCTACATTGTGGATCCACATACAAGAGAGGAAGAAGTGCAAAAGCAACACGAGGTAGGTGAGAGAAAAAATCATGACAAAAGTACCTTAAACATTGGTGATGTACCTACAAGAGTCTCCTATCAAGATGGATTGGTTGCACACCATAAGGTTGGGGAATTATCTACTTAGGATTGGGTGCATGAGTGAAAGTGCTAAAGTCGGACTTTGTTGAAAAATCTGCATTAAGTGTTGAAGTATGGTGGTAGGTAAGGTAGCATTTAATGTTAAGAAGTGGGAAAAACTATAAATAGAAGGTTGGAAACTTCATTATTTACATTGCGAATATGAAGAAGGAAGAGCTTTTACAAACTAGGGTTTCCAGAGTTGATCCATGTGAAGAAAAATTGGAGAAATTTAGCTGTGAGTGACTTGTCTGGGTCTACAAACCAGGATGAAAGTAGTTCCGGGTGTAGAGAGAGTTTTGGAGAAGCGTCATCTTGTCAAGGGGATATTCTAGCAAGGGTTTGGCAGCTAGGGCACGGGTTGAAAAGGAGTTTCTTCACAAGTTTGAGATCTAATCTTGGAAAGGGTAGAGAAGCAGAGCAAGAAAAGTTGAAGTACAAAGATAGCCTACACAATGACACCCAAGAAACTAGTTATAACACCTAATAAGTGCAAGGGAAAGGGAAAACATCAAGAAACCATTACAAGTACCAATGAAGAATGGTATGCAGAAATGTAGTACCCAGATGGGGTTTTGCTTGGAAAGGAGTGGGAGTCCCATTTAGGAAACATGACAGTAAGCAATTATAACCATCACATAAATGTGACTAAAAAAGAGATGGCGCTAGAGTTAGTGCTCCTGATAAATAAAAGGACACCAGAAGGGTTACCATTTATTATGACAAAGTAATCTTGCTAGTTGTCATAATGATGTTGCAAGAGCATGTGCATAGTTGGTATAGGAAGTATAACGCACATTAGATGGTGGTAGATTACACCACATTTAAAAATGCTTTCCTAGTAGAATTCCACATCCCTGAGTTCAAACAGAAGAGCATCAACACCCTTAAGGAAATTCAGAAGGGAATGGCGGAGATTTTGTGGGAGTATGACATGTGGTTTAAGACTCTCATGTCAAAATTTTCATATGACATTCACCCTTCACAACATGCTCAATTGTTTGGTGGAGGGTTGATAACACCATTTAGAATGGCATTATCTCATAATACTTTCACAGACCCGCACGAGGTGATGGAATTTGCTCTACGCGCTGAAGCTATTAGAAGCGTTGATACTGGTGCTAGCCAATTTTTAGAAGCTCAAATTGCTGCTATGGCTAAGTAGCTGGAAAATTTATCTCTGAACTCAGCTCATGAGACTCATAGTGGAATGTGGTATACAGATTGTGAAGTAGAGGGGCATGCTAAGGATATTTTCCACCGGAAGATAGTATGCATCGTAGCAGTAGACTATGAGATTTTTCATGGGGACCATGATGTGAGTAGATGTCCCTTGTTACAGTGCGCAATTTGGAAGAATGTATCTTGCTACTTTAAGATCTGCACCTCTACAACCCATGATACTAAGGATTGTAAGCTTATTAATCAGATCCATGAGGCCATTGATCATGGTGTGCGCCATACTAGCATTGTCAGTAGTTCTAAAGGTGACGATCACTGTTATGAGGAGCATGTAGATAAAAGCACACGTGGAAGGGGATTTCACAGGGGATTTTTTGGTCGTGGTAACCACAAGGGAGGAAGAAGTGAGTTCCCACATGGATCTAGTTTTAACTGTGGATCTACAGACCACCACCACTAGTGTACAGAGGCTAGCTCTAGGTGAGGGTCCATTAGAGGTTAGACTGAGGCCTACAACATGTGGTGAAGTGGTTGTTGGTCATTGCACAAGAGCAATAGAAGAGGAGTCAAGGGAGACATGTTCAGACATCCGATGGGTAGACAATTGATATCATCATTTTGATGACATTATTGATATATACCAGCCTGCATGTCGATGATGGTGAGGCTATACATGAGATTTTTTGAGATTTTTTATATGATACCAACCTGCGTGCCAAAGATATTGAGACACTGTATTTGAGATATTTGTATGGATTCGACATCTGAGTATACATTATATGGACACACATATTTTTATTATCTATATATATAGAGATGATGATGTTTATGGTATGATGTTATACTGATGTATATGATTTCTTGTTATGATTTGTACATGTGATGGAAACTAGGTACTTTAGGCATGGTAGAGTCAGGTTGGTTTAGGCATGGTAGAGTCAATTTGATTTAGGCATGGTGGATTTAGGTCATAGGCATGGATAAAGTTAGGTCATAGGCATGATGGAGTTAATTTTTTGGTGTTGAGTTAAGTTCCAAGTTATTGGTAACAAAGGAAACAAATGGTGATGTATATGCATGTTATGGCTTAAATTTCCCAATATGTGATATGTGTGGAAATATGAAATGATAAATTGTTGAATGTTATGATGATGTGTGGAAAAATGGTTGGTAGTTATGTTTTTTAATTGATGTTTGTTTGGTTTTATTTCCAGTTGTTTCTATAAACAGGAAACCAAGGTAGAATGTGAAATAGGAAAATGGGGGGAAATTTTTTAGGGTAAAGAGTGGTCGAGCTAACCTCTAAGGGCCTCATGCCCTTGGATTACAGCCTACATGGTCCTGAATATGATGAGGTGGAGAGATAGGTTGGTAGGTTGTAAGCATGATCGAGTCTAGGTAAATTAGGCATGATTGAGTCTAGGTAAATTAGGCATGGTTGAGTCAAGGTCAAGTTGGCATAGTAATGTTGGTGAAAGAGGAATTTAGAAAGTATAGGTGTCGATAGTCTGGTCTTGTATAAGAAAATGAATAAGTAATAAAGAAGTTGAAATATAAGAGGAGGTAGGGGAGCCACCAAATTGATAAGGATCATAAAGGGTGGACTATACCACAGAAAGGCTTATGAACGTAAGACTATAAAGGTATTACATGATTGATTATTTGAAGGGTGAAGGAAGTCACTTAATCACAAAATGTCGCATTTGCGGAAAGTCCCTTGAGGTGGTAGGAAATGAGGGCGAAAAAGGTAATAAGGCAAAAATGGTTAGTGCAGTGTAACATGGTACAAAATGGATTGTCCACATGGTAAGAGACCCAAGATTCAATATAGAAAAGTCCATGATAAAAAATTTGATATTTTTCTACTTTTTCTTTGTTACTTTGATAGACTGATCAATGCGGTAAGTATTTATAGGATAATTATATTATCTCCTTGAGGTCTTCGTGAAGCTAATCAATGTGGGAAACTTCAGAATATTTTATTTTATTTTTACAAGAATAGTCTTTTCTTAGACTATATGTAGTATGGAAAGCTTTATATAGCTATCCTTCAAGGGAGCATTCTATTTATAGCGGTGAATTAGAGAGAGATAGATGTCCTTTTTAAGGGAGTCATATTTTTATTGGAAGTTTGACTCAAGGAGTTAGATCCCATTTGGAAGTTTATTTTTGGACTTTTAAATCATGGACAAGACTATAGAGAAAATTTGGGTCATTAGTGTAGGAGGAGAAACTAGAGCATTCAGAGAGTAACAATGATGAAGGAGTATCAGGTGATGAATGACCATGGGATTCCATATTTGGAAAAGAAGAAAAGTATCCATGGGAATCATGCCATGAGTAGAGCCATGGTACTCATATTGAAGATAAGGCTAAAAGGTGATGGGTAATCACGTGATTCTTGTTTAGTCATTAGGAAACATGGGAAATAATAGGTGCAAACCATGCTCAAGGGACGAGAATGAAATGGGCAGAAAGTGATATAGGACTTGACGTCAACAATATAATGGTCAAATAAGAAAGGAATTGAGGGGATCAGGTCTGGGTTTACCTATGAGTGAAGATAAATGATAAGCACATGATCCATAGGCGTGAGTCATAATATATGGTCCAAGCCAATTAGGAGAAAATTTGCCCCGTTTACTTTTTCTTCTTTGGTTACATGTTGATTTTATTTCAAGATGAGGTCACCAAATTGAAAGGTTCATTAATGGAAATGTTTGTTATAGGCACGTTTGATCCATTTTTGGTAGATTTGGAGATGGTCAAGATCATTAAGACGACATTTGTCTAATAACTCAAGTTATGCCAAACGATCTTGGTGAAAGTCATCATCGTTGAGCATGTCTTGTAGTGAGATGTGGAGAGATGAAATATGGACTTCTAGAGGTAAGACTACCTCAGTACCATAGACCAGAGAGAAAGGTGTGGTTGCATTCAAAGTGTAAATACTTGTGCGGTAAGCCCACAAGGCAAAAGGAATGTGTGTATGCTAATCCTTCCCAATATTATTAACTACTTTCATAAGAATTTTGTTCAAGGTTTTATTGCTTGATTCTGCTTGGCTATTTTCTTATGGGTAATAAGGTGACGAGAAACTGATTTGAATACCAAAATATTCACAAATATTTTGTAGGGTTTTATTTTTGAATTTCTTTTTGTTATTTGTGATGAGGCGGTGAGGAACACCAAAGTGAAAAATGAAGGATGGTTGATGAATTCACATACTTTCTAGGATTTTGTAGAAATGAGGGGTATGGATTTTACCCATTTAGTGTAATATTCAATAGTGGTTATGATCCATTGATGGCGTTGTGAAGAATGGGGATTGATCTCAATGACAAGATCCAAGCCCCATTGAGAAAAGGGCCAAAGGTCTCGTGCTACCTGTAAGGCATGACTAGGTGTGTGATGAAGATTAACATGTTGCTGGAATTTTACACAATGTTTGACATAATCACAACAGTCATGGTTTATTGGCCAATAATAGCCAAGGTGAAGAATGCATTTTGCGACAGCTAAAACACTAAAGTGGCCTCCACAAATTACATCGTTAATTTCCTTGATGGTGTAGGGAATTTTAGAACTTGTAAGACATCATAAGAGAATACCATCGAAGCCTTTCTTATAAAGGAGACCACCCATGATGACATGATGAGAGACACTTTTAAGAAAGGAATGTTATCCATTACTAGTGAGATCGGTGGGTAGAATGGAAAGGGAAAGGTAGTCTACAAATTGCTTGTACCACAGGTCACAAGGGTCAGGTGTAATGGTTATGATGAAGCAAACCTCACGAGGTAAATAAGAGGGTTATTATAGGCTTTATATTGTGACAAATATTTTAGAGTCAGTAGGTGAAGCAGGTATCTAAGAAGCTAAGCAGGACATGGTATCTACAAACTTATTGGTAAAACGTGGGGTGGTTTAAAGTTTTTAATGGTCAAAGGTGGTCATAATTATGTCTACGTGATGCTTATAATTTTGAAGTATCTCATTAAGACATTGGTATATACCATTGACTTGGTTTACGATTAGTTGGGAATCACCAAATATATTGATTGACTTAACATCTAAGGAATAAGTAGCCTAGAGACTAAATACGAGTGCTTCGTATTCAGAAATATTGTTTGTACAATAAAAATTGAGCTTGAAAGACAAAGGCATAGGTTCACCATCATGAGGAATGAGGATAACAGTAGTCCTACCCCCACGCGGAAACTTGGAGCCATTGAAGAAGATTGTCATTTGGTAAGTGGGTTCGTCTAAGGAGAGGGTAGCTATGGATTCATCTGAGAAATCAAAGTTAGAGGGTTGATTCCTAGAAAGGGGTGCATCTGCTAGTTGGTCAGCGATAGCTTGGCCCTTGATGGAATTTTGATGAATAAATTCGAGGTCGAGGTCGGCAAGAAGCATAAGCCAATGTGTGACACGTTGATGTTGATAGGGTTTGGCATACATATAGTGTAAGGGGTCAGTATTAGTAATAACTAAGGTTTTATGGTTGAGTAGGTAATGGCGGAGTTTGGTGGCAATGAAAACTAAGGCTAAGAATATTTTTTCGATGTGGGTATATCTAGTTTGTAGTCCAGAAGGGTATGGCTTATGTAATAAAATGCTTGCTCTTTGTGTTTCTCATCAAGATGAGCAAGCATGGCACCTAAAGAATGGTCAGTGGAAGAAATATATAGGTAAAAGGTTGGTCATCCTTAGGAGGAATGAGGACTAGTGGTTGAAGAAGGTATTGTTTTAAGGCTTCAAAGGCTTTATGGCATTCATGATCCCATTTGAATGAAATTTCCTTCTTGAGAAGATGATGGAATGGTTGACAATGGTCAGAAAGATGCAAGATAAAATGATGAATGGATTTCAGCTTGCCTTGTAGGATTCAAAGTTAATGGAGATTAGTAGGAAGAGACATTTCTAGAATCACCTTTACTTTAGCGGGATCGACTTCTGTGCCACACAAAGAAATGATGAAACCAAGGAGTTTTCTTTAAATTACCACAAAGACACACGTCTTTGGTTGAAGATGGACACAATGCTTGATGAGGCAATCAAATATGACCTTAAGGATGGTTAGGTTCTGGACTTGATGTTTAGATTTGGAAAGAAGATCATCTACGTAAGCTTCCAATATGTGATGCATGATGTCATGGTAGATGTAATTCATGGCTCACTGGTAAGTAGCACCAACATTTTTAAGGCCAAAAGGCATGACTCAATAGCAGAAGGTCCCCTAAGGGGTGATTAAGGAAGTCTTTTGTTGATCTTCTAGAGAAAGTAATATTTGATTATAACCTGAGAAACCATCCATGAGTGATAAAATTTCATGGCTGGTGATGATATCAACTAGTTGGTCAATGCCTAGTAGGGGAAAATCATCTTTAGGACAAGCCTGGTTGAGATCATGAAATTCTGTGCAAATGTGGAGTCCCCTTATCACCTTTGTGATAGGAATGATGTAAGAAATCCATTTGGGATAATCAATGGGTATGATGAAGGAAATTGAGAAAAGGTGTTGAATCTCTTCTTTGACTAGAAGAGCAATGCAAGGATGCATTTTTTGAAACTTTTGTTTGATGGGTTTGGTATCAAAAATGGTTACGATATTGTGGACCACAATTTTTGGGTCAATGTTGGGCATATCGGCATAGGACCAGGAAAAAACATTGCTATGGTCCAGAAGGAAAGGGGTGAAAGCTTCTTGCTTAGTAGCATCTAAAGATTGGCCTATCTTTAGAATGTGTGGGTCATCCTAAGTGTTAATGTTGATTTCAATGGTCGATTCGTTCAACATGGTTTTCATCTTAGAATGTAACGATCGGTGAATATAAGAATCTTCCGCACCTAGGTAGGTGAGGATGGACTCATCGTCCTTACATTGAATGAAATTAATATAAGGTGTGTCATCATCGATCATGTCAGGATATAGGAATGGGAGAGAAGAGGGAGCCTCACCATCACATTGATAGGTTAGAGGTCCCAGAGAAATTGTGTTTATGAAAAAAAAATTAGGAGGAATAGATTCGGGATCTATGGACTCCGTGGGTGAAGATGGTGATGTTGGTGTATGGGGTGGAGATGGTTTGTCTTCCTCAATGAGGTCGACAAGGGACTTCTTGGGAGGTGGTGTGGAAAATCCAATGCCACTATGCTCATTATGTTTACAAGTGGTATAGGAAATAATATTATGACAGCTCTATTTGTAAAATCAAAGCCAATGACAGCTTTGTTCATAAAATCGAAGCCACTTCCTTTCCATGCGCAATAGTGAAGGAAAGTGTGAGTGAAGCGGAAGTTAGTAACGTAATGTAAGTCAGATTAAAATGATCATGTTTGGGATGGAGGTTCAGGTTTATAAGTGGAAATATCAAGTCCCCCATATGTTAGATTAGTGCAAAGGTGGGGAGGACTGTAAGGAAAACATCACTTACATGGTAGTCATAAATAGGGTGTTTACGTAGTTTCCCATACTCTTATAGAGTAAGGAACTTTTCGATATTTTTATAAGGTACTCACATAGAGTGAGGCATTGAAAAACACCTTCTAAGGGATCAGTAGTTGATATGTGGGTAGCGGGGATAAATGACTTGCTAGATGATTGGGAAGCATGTGAGTTAGCTATAGAGGCTATGGTGGTAGTAGGAATAACAGTGTTAGATGTGGGAGAGGTGATGGTAGGCTTAGTGGATGGGCTTGTGGGTGAAGGTGAAGTGGGGGTAGTGACTGATGCCTTGACTGTTAAAATTACATCGTTGGGCTAGTATGACATGTTATAGGTCTTAAAATGCGATGGGTCAACCGGGATGGTGTAGTTATGTCCTTCATGTTCAAATTTGAGGTAGCGATGTAAATTCAAAGGGACATAACCCATGACGTCAATCTAAGGTCGGCCAAGAAATGGATTATACTGGAACTCCCCTTCTAGGACATAGAATAGTTTCAGGATAGTGCAGGGACCTATGCGGACATGGAGAATGATGGTATCTAGGGTAGAGGTCATGGTGTCATTGAAGGAGAGAAGCATAACTAGGTTACCATGCATGCAATTAGCAAGTATTCACATTTGGTTATATGCATGGGAGGATATGATGTTAATACTAGCACCACCATCGATCATAATGTGTCATATGCGTATATTATTGATATAGAAGGAGATGAAAAGAGTGATATCAAGATCATCAGACTGGAAGGGAGCAATCTCTTCATCCGAGAAGTTGAGGGTGGCTACTTAGTGAGTAGGTGGAGATGTAGAAGAAGGTGACAACTTAGTGAGAGAGGCTACGTGATGAGGGGTAATGATGGAGGCTGTGGGCATGGGGTCATTTGGTAAAACCTTAATAGATTGAAGGACCTCCATGAGGGATTGATGATGTGAGTTAGAGGTTTGGATGAGGTCATATAAAGACATTTTAAGGGAGGATCGGTGTAATTGTTTTAGAATTGTGGGATGTGTAACCCCATCAGAAATAGGATATGCGGGACCTCAAATGGTGACTTTAGGTGTGGGTATGGATGGTATGTTGGGTACATGGTTGGTTGATGGGATAGTTGCCTTTTCCTTTCCTTTGTCTTTCTAGTTACGGGTGGCAATGTGAATCATGTTGATTTCAAATTTCGTGGGTAGATAAAAGGGTTGCGGGGGTGGATATATTTGTTGCTGAGTAGGTAATGGAAGAAGATTTGGGGAGATTGGTGAAGGTGGAATGGGGTCCTCATCAAGAATATCGTCATCGTCAAAATTTTCTTTTGGAGGACATAATTAGACAAGAGCAGTTTTTAAATCCTTACAGTTCTCTACATCGTGTCCTGGCACACGATGGTAGGCACAAATTTTAGTTTCATCAAACACTTTTGGTTTGGTTTTGAGTGAGTTGTAAGGTCTAAGAGGTGGTAATGTGATGAAATTTTTTTTAAGGAGATTGGTTAAAATCTTGGTGTAGGACCCTTCTAATGGATCGCAATGGGAGGTGAGTGTGGTTTTGGGTACAGCTGTGAATGATTGTGAAGGAAGAGAATTTACAAGAGGGGGAATGGGTTGGTCCACTAGTTTGGTATGTGGAGTGTTCTTAGGTCTTGTGGAAATCTATTTGGGTAGAGGTGTGGTAGTAGAGCTAGCGATGGAAGGTTTGGTTGGTTTTACTACCTTATTGGAGGGTAGCAGATTCTTAGCTTTGGGTTACACATTCTTAGGTAAATGTGGCATAGGGGTACGGGATGTAGAAGGAAAAAAATATGGTGGAAGGGGGTGAGTAACCCATGGGGATAATCATGGTGTAGTAGCAGTCATTGGTGTAGATCGTATGGAAGGTTCGAGTGGAATAGACGAGAGTGTCATGGGTAGTGAATAATTTATGGAAGGTAGTGGTGGTATGGGTGGTAAGAAGGTCACGGGTGATAGCGGGGGTTGTATGGATCACTCGGGTATATTATAGGGTTGTGATGAGGAGGATGGATACTACACTCTTTTTTTATTGGTGGAAGAAGGTTGATTGGCCAGGGTCAAGGGGTGAGGTCCTAGGATGAACAAAAGGGGTGAAGGTGACAATGGTGTGGTAGGCGAGGTTGGTGTATGAGTCCTAGAAGGATGGATCTTCATTTTATGCGTAAGAATGAGTTTAGTGTTTGTTTGGGAAGATGTAGATAAATCTAATTTGATGGGTGGATGAGTAAGGTTCGATGTCGGCATGAGCCCTAAGGTAGTGATGGTTTTAGGTAAGGGACATGATATAGGTGTGGGTAAGTGTTTGGGTATAGGTGTGTGTTGGGTTGTGGGAAATGACATGGAAGGTGTTCCAATAGTCATGGTTGTGTTTGGTTTGGTCACTTGCAACACTTTTGGATAGATTGTGGAGGTGTTAGTGAGTGACAACTACATTTGGCTTGAAGCATGAAGTAGAAGATTTCTTCAAAGAAAGGCTCTATCAACATAATCCAGGCGATCGACCAAACATGAAAATGGTACTACTACAAGCGGGATGATGTGGATCAAGTAGTAATCCCCATAAAATATTTTTGAGAAACAAGGAAATGGTTATCTTCAAACTCTTTGGGTAAGAGAGCCGAAAGTATGTAAGCAAGATATTGGAAAGCCGATGGAGAATGGTCACCTAAAGGCAATGGTGTTTCTACAAGATCCTCTATGAGTAAAGGAGATGATGGGAAAGACAAGGTAGACTCTCCTTACGATGGTGTAGGGAGTGGACATGTGTCCCCTATGGGTAGGAGAGGTGTTATTGACGACTGCTTGGTAATTTGAGAGGCAAGAGGTAAAGTGCTAATTATGGGCTCTTTCACGAGTGAAGGAGAAAATGAAGGGGGTTCCTCTGTGGGTGGAGGAGTAGAGGAAATAGGTTCTTATGTAAGTAGGGGAGTTCGGACTAGGATTTCATCTATGGAAAGATAGGGAGCAATTTGGGATCAACTGGTATGTCATCGAAAATAGCATGGATCTCACAGACATTGCTATCATTAGTTGAGGCATCACTAGTTTGGTTGGAAGATGGGGCATGATTAGGGAATGGTTTTTGAAGATATGTAGGTTTTGGTTGGCTGGTACATTTGGGTTCTCCAAGACTAGATCTCCATTGTCTAAAATTTCTTGGACGATAGTCTTGAAGGTGATGCAGTTACCATTACTACGACCTTTGACACGATGATAGTTGCAAAAGTTATGTTCTTTATACCATGTGAGCGTGAGGTGATTAGGGTCAAAACCAGTGTTTGGTTTTATATATGGAAGGGTAATGACATTAGCCTTAATATGTTTTTCCAAAATAGAAGAACATGGTTCCTCTATTGGGGTGTAATTTATTTGTTCTCATTTGAATTGGAAAGTTTGGATGGGAGAGAGATTAGAAGAAGGTTTGGCTTGGTTTGATGGGTGAGAGGGTCTAGCCTTGAGAACCACAGCATTGGTTGATCCTTTGGATTTTGAATAGTTTTTTTGGGGTTTCAAAGATGAAGAAGCATCATTCAATTTTATTTCAGTGTTTTTACTATCTTTGATAGCATGAATCTCCAATTTTAGTGCCATGTTGAATGCCTCGTTAAAGGTGCAGAAGGTTTGCACCCATAGGGTTGGTGAAATGTGTCTAGCGCAAGCTCGAGTAAATAGTTTTATGAGCTCAATTTGATGTAATTGAAATGTGATCTGGTTAATTAGGTTTTTCTAACGGGCTTCAAAGTCCGCAATAGACTCATCGTCATACTATCGAGTGGAATAGAGATTAGTCATGGTGACTTTCTTGACAATGTTGATTGAAAAGTGGTCTAAGAAGGCTTGGGCTACTTGATTAAATGAGTAGATGGAATTTATGAGTAGCCCATTGTACCAGTCTAATGCAAGTCTTGTCAGGGACATCGGGAAGGTCCATAGGAGTAAAGTGTCATCATGGGAAATCAGGAAACACCCATCTTTGAAGGACTGCAAATTTTGTAAATCTTCTTTACTATTGAAGTGGTTGAATTTTGGCATTTCCCAATAAATAGGGTATGGGTGAATAGGAATGGATGGATGAATGGCCTCATTACAGATTTCATCATAGGTGAGATAATTACATGAGCCAGAAACTGATGCTTCTAGTGTCTGCATCCTTTCCATCATTAATTTGATGAGGTCATTGGTAGATTGTCATAGAAGGGCACCTCCTATTGTGTAAGAGGGCTAGTGTTGAACATGTGATGTGGGTGGCATTCCAGTGTATGGTGATGCCGAATAGGAACATTGAGAATGGGGGACCGACATAGAGGTCATATACCTAGAATGAATGACGGACGAGATAGGGGGTTGTTGATAATATATATATATATATATATGTAAGTGGGGAAGTCAAAGTGACTCTAGTAGCGATTGGGGGTAGACACTGCGGGATGGAGAGGACAAGATTCTGGAACGGAGTAGGGGTCACTGGCACCATGGGTGGTTGTGTTGCAATTGGTATATGTGAGATAATGGATGCAAATGGGGTTATGATCTAGGTGGTCAATGAAGGAACAACCGATACTATGGGTGTAACTAATATTGCAGATGCAGTGGTCATAGAATATGTGGAGTCTAATTGCAAAACCACTGGGGGTAAAGTAGGTGAATGTAATGCCGAACTAGTAGGGGTGTATGTAGAAATGGGGAAAAGGGTAGGAGAGATGGATACGGGCATGCCATATATCAATTGACCTGAGGAATCCCGAGTGGATGAGTGGGAAAGATATAATTGTAAGGTTGTGGGATTCTGATCAAGGAGTCTTGCAAAATCCTCATCACCTATAGAAATGGTGGTAGGTAGGTTTGGATCCATGGGTGATATAATAGAAGGTGGTGAGGTAATAGGTGGGAGTGGTTGATGGCTAGCATGGAATATAAGAGAGTTATTTTGGTTGTGAGTCAACAATATATGAATAAGGGTTGACATGGTAAGACTGTATTCTATAAATGACATAGAAAACAGATAGGACAGAGAAAAATGAGGCTGAGAGGGTGAATTTGGTCAAGGTTTGGATTTTGAAAACCAAAAATAGACACCGACGATGGTCAGGCTGACCAGTGATGGTTAATGGGGAATCAATGTTGGTCATAACAACCGATGCCAGTTAATGTGGAAAAACGCCAGTTTCAGAAAGTGAAACAAGACTGATGAATGTGTAATGGGGAAACTATGTATGACATAAATATCAACAAAGGTGAATAGGATGGTGCCTTGAGGGCCACAACCATAACACTCTATTTTGTATTTATATGCTTTAAAAATAGATCAAACAATCATTAGAGTATTTACACAGTAGTGTGTTTACCTTGTTATAATCTCATTGATGTGAGCCGTGTAGTGAGAATTCATGCCCTGGGATGTCATGAAAGAAAAACACCATTGCCAAAACATCTAGTTGAGGGGGTATATTCCTTCAGGTGCTATAGAGGGTTCTAGGGAGGCCTAGTTTGGAGTCAGACCACCCGATCCAGAGCCAAGAACCCCTTCCCTATTCATCCCAATTCACATTTTCAGCAGAAACTTCTGACGATCACAACTTGGCACTCAGTCATCCAAAATGAGAACCATCTAAGATGAATCTTAATTGAATGAGGCCTCTAATCACACTCAATAATTTAGCACTGTGGCATTCCTTGAACATTTTTGACATAATTGTTTTCGAACTACCCTTTCTAGGCAGTCCTAGGCAATTAATGAAGCCAAGTAGTGAGAATTCATACCTTAGGGCATCGTGGGAGAAAAATGCCACCACCAACACATCTAGTTATGGTGTATATTCCTTTGGATGTTATAGCGATCTCCAGAAAGGCCCAGTTTGGAGTCAGACTGATCTGGAGCCCAAAAACCCCTTCCCTATTCATCTCAATTCACATTTTCAACGGAAACTTCTAACGATCGCAACTTAGAACTCAGTCATCCAAACTGAGAACTATCTGAGCCAAAAATTGAGTGAATGAGGCCTCTAATTGCACCCAAGAATTTAGGGCAGTGGCATTCCTTGAGCCTTCGTGGCATAATTGTTTGCAAACTACCTTTTCTAGGTAATCCTAGGAAATGAACGGAGTTGAGTAGTAATAATTCATGTCTCGGGACGTCATGACACCAAAAAACCTATTAAAATACATTTAAGTGGCTAGGTTAACACTAGGGGAGGCATTGGTTTGGTGCGAGACTATGTCGTTTCTTCCAGGCTACTTTGTTCAGGTGTAGTCCTTAAGAGCCCTGAGACCAAAAAATTGTATAACTTGATGGGTGATTACTCAGTCTCCATGTCACCTAGATATATCTCGTTGGTTCCTTAACCTCTATGTAGGGACCATATATAATACCCTATCTCATTTATTCCATCTCTAATCAGTGCTCTCGCTACCCTATTGTCTGTAAATACACTAAATAGTGTAGTTTGAGCCAATGTAAGGCTGTCAAACACTATATTTTGCAAATGATGGGTCGTGGCACCTAACCGATTGTACCAAAACATCTAGGTGGCTAGGTAAATGCTAGGGGAGGTGTATTTTTGGTGCAATACAATGTTTTTGCTTCTGGGCTATTTCATTTGGGCATAATCCCTTAAGAGCCTTGAGACCAAATAAATTATATAACTTCAATGGGTGATTACTCATTCTATGTGGCACCTAGAGACATCTCGTCAGATCTTACACCTATATGTAGGGAACCTTTACAATAGCCTATCTCAGTTTTTTCCATCTCCAATCAGTGCTCTCGCTACCCTATTATTTACAAACATGTCAAATAATGCATTTTAAGCCAGTGTAAGGTTATCGAATCCATTATTTTGCAAACAGATGCTCATGAGAACATGGCATTCCTTGAGCCTTCGTGGCATAATTGTTTACAAACTACCTTTCTAGACAGTCATAGGCAATGAATGGTGTTGAGTAGTGAGAAGTCATGCCTCGGGACGTCGTGGGAGCAAACTTCGACTGTCATCATGTCTAATTTGGGGGTATATGACTTCAGGTGCTATGGTGGGCTCCAAGTAGGCTTGGTTTGAAGTTGGACCACCTGATCTAGAGCCAAGAACCTCCTTCATAGGTACATAAATAGTTAGTTGCTTCTCTTTGCTTGGAAAACATTGAAAGCTTCTCTTAGCTTCAAGAATATAAAAATCTCTACCAACAGTGCCAACCACGTGAAGGTAGAATATTTTATGGCACCACTAAGCATCATAAAAGTATTAGTCAAAGTAAATTAAGTTGAATCAAAACCATACTAGATATATACAAAATACACAAATTTAATAAAATATATAATCTAGAATCTAGTATGTATAAATTTAAAATTTTCAAACAAATATATACCAGACTAAAGCATGTAAATTCATTCCAATGAACCATCAAGATTGGATCTACTAACAATTCCAACCACGTGAAGGTATCTAAGTTTTTATGCAACCAAGTTAACCTGCATAAAAGTTTTATTCAAAGTAATTTAAGTTGAATCAAAACCATACTAAATATATACAAAATACAAAAAATAAATAAAATATATGAATTTGAATCTAGTATACAAATTTAAAAAAAATCAAAGAAATATATACCATACTCAATCATGTAAATTCATTCCAATGAACAATCGGGATTGGATCTACAAATAGTGTGAACCACGTGAAGATATCTAAGCTTGTATGGCACCAAGTTAACCTGTATATAAAAGTGTTAGTCAAAGTAATTTAAGTTGAATCAAAACCATTCTAGATATATACAAAATACACAATTTAAAAAATATATATGAACTTGAATATAGTAAAACATTTAAAAACTTTAAAGAAATATATACCAGAGTCGGGCATGTAAATTCATTCCAATGAACCATCAGGATCATATCTACTCTAAATAGCGGACACGATTATTTCATGATCTGAATCTTGAACCTTCTAAAAAATCTTTTTATTAGGCCTTCATCGATATGTATACAATTGAATATTTTTTTCTAGAACTAGATGCGAATATAAGAGTATTTTCTTATGTGTCTCGAAGTCTTCAAACACCCAAACAAAAGAATTTTTTAATGGATACCGTTGAAGCCAAGCTCCAGTAACTACCACTGTATCTATAGGGTACTTAATATATTCACCATGTATAATAGGAGAAGGCAACCCCTTTCTTTTGATGCAATGACATAAGAAATAGTTTTCTCTTTCTTCATTGTCTTATGTCGTAATAGCTACAAACACATATCCTACAAAAAAATAGAGGTTTTAACTCAAATTTAAATTACATTCTAATTTCAATAGACATAACTCAATAAAAAAATTGTAAATATCCATTTACCTTGTCACACAAAAATCAAAATGTCATCAAAGTCCTTGGATGTTGCAACTTCATTTGGAGAAATAAGTCGTGATACCTATGGAATTTGATAACTAGGAATCGGAGATAGAGGCCTACAAATCCATCCATCCACCCATTCTTGTGAATCAAACTCAATAATGCTAAATTTTATACAAGATGCATAAAAACACACCAACTTTCTTGTCCATGTGGCCCACAAAGAAGCATTTGAGCTACAAAATGAGTGTAGATTACTAGACCCTATAAATGTCATACAATCCTTGTAGTTAGTAATTTTGTGTTCCTCTATCAACTAAAAATATCTACAAACTATGGAATTTTATTGAGAACCACGAGCCATGTTGTCAATACACCATTCCATTATGTTCTTTGCATCTTTAAATTTAGCACCATATTTTTACTTCAACTCTTCTCTTACAAGAGCTCTTTTCACACATGCCCCTACACCGTAGTGCTCTCCTATTCCATGTTCAGCCTCAGTGAAACTCCAAATATGTTGCACACCCATCTTAATGTGCATCCTGCTCATCCAATAAAACATTCATGCATTCTTAAACTGAGACATGTAATTATCTAACCATATATAATGTTGATTGAAGCAGATATCCCTATCAGACAAGTTTCATAAAATAACTAGAAACACCCTTACATAAATTCAGTAGAATGAGTCTAATCATCATTGATATAAAAGTGGTACTCTCTTAAAAAAATTGATCATTCTCTATACTGTCAGGAGAATGTATAAATGTTATATGTACAAAAATGACAACCTGTATTGAGTTATAATATTACGATTGAACCTCCATTTGTGGTTACAACATGTAATTATCTATAAAATTCACCATTAAAATAATAATACCAATAGGATATGTGTCCTTTCATATCTCAAATTGTTCATCTAACCATCGAGCTCTATTTGTATGCCTAGCATACTCATAAACTATTTCATCTTTAAATTTTATCATAAATTGAAAAGCATATATATGTTTTGTAACTAGCTCACACTGTTTAGACTCTTTTCTATCTTTTGATTGGTATAGTATTGATTTATATTTATTAAACCCAACTAAATTATGTCATATTGCACCTCCAATTTTCTCATGGATATAACTTTCCAATTTAGATAATCCGGTGCACATACCACAACTTTCATCTAAAAAATCCTGACTATAAAAAATTATCCAACTTCTCTTTCAAAAAATATCGTAGGAATGAAATCCCTAGAAGATATTGGTGGAACTTGAACACCACATTCCAATAACATACATTCATAATGCAAATAAGAATGAATACGTTGAAAATTATCATAATGCATAGTAAAATTCAACATGTTTCCTACAAAAACAAGTGGTACGAGTGCAGTTTATTTTCACATAGAATGGTTTCAACATTTCAAAAAAATGTTGACTAATTTTAATGTCTGGATGCTACTATTCAAACTTGTGAAATTTTTTATTTTTAGTCATATCTAAGAAATGCTTTGGATGTGGTTCATGATTAGTAGAACCAACTCTCTCTTTTACAACATCTCTTATATTAGGTGAAACTCTAGTGTTACCATGTCAAAATTAAACAACTTATCTTATAACATCAGATATATCTTTTTCTTTACGTGGTGTTCTAGCAGAATATGCCCAAAAATCAGTGTTATTGGGTGATTGAAGGATATTACACCTTTCAATTGCTTTCATTAAATTTTTTCAATTAACTTTCAACATTCGACTTGTTTTCCTAATCAAACGTTGTTTTTTTTTTGTTGATTCACTTACAACACTAGTAGCAAGCACACGACGCACGTCATTACTATCCATTGTGCATCTCTTTACACCAACAATGTGATATGCATGATGTAGGTTATCAACAATTATAGAGTTTTGACCATGTATATTAGATGGTTTTAATCCTAAGGTGTTTAATGTAGGTCTGATTTTATTCAATTTTATCAAACTAACCAGCAACTGACACCTTTGGGAATCATTTAAAATTTCAAAATGATTATCCAAAATTTTAGAGGCTTTTCTTTTGATTTTCGATTTAGAAAGTTTGTCAGACATTGGTTTAAAAAATTTCTCATGAATTTCGATAAAATAATTAGTTCTCTTTCATAAAATCCTAGGAGGTGTTTTTGCCAGTTTTTGGTTGTCTATGGTTTCAAAATGAATTTTCATTGTCTCCTTCAATTTCAAAATCAACTACATCACGAGTATTTAATTAATATTCAACATTAACAGTAAAAACATTACTTTTTCCTCATCGCTTACAATAGTAGGGATTGAAGATGAACCTCTTCTTGATTCATGAAGTTTCCGCATTCGCTTTGAATCTTGCAATATTATTGCCTCTAATTCCTCCAGTGTTTTTTTACTTATTAATTTCATTTTTTGACTTTGTTTTTTGTCTCCCATGATGTTTCAATTGATGTAGGAAAACTCCAAATGATGCAGGGAACCTTAAAAATAGTAAAAAAAATAGCTTCTAATGACAAGAAAAAAGTGTAGAAGGTGGCAGAATTTTGTAGAAATTTATACATTCAGGTCAGATAATAAAAGCACAAGGTAAATTAGATGTTGGTATTCATGTAAATATGATTTTCATAACTTTGATCATGGTTCTTTTGATATAGGCCAATTTAGAACAATGGTCATAGTTTGTAAACCATGATCATAGTTTATAAACCTTGATCATGGTTTATAAACCACGATCATGGTTTATAAACTGTGATCACATTCCTACATGTATCATCAAATCTGACCTTCAAGGCTTGGAAAATAAATTTTTTCCCGAACCTGAGCTTTGGGAGGTCATTATGGCATGTGAAAGGCCAAAAAAATCAAATTTTCTCTTCCACAGACTTGAACCATGCCAAAAAATCAAAAAACATGTCACAAAATCGGTACCATCACATATGAGATACTGCTTGCTTCATAGAAATATTAATTTTAAAATGAATAGATTATGATAAATATCATTTTATAATTTTTTACTAATAGTAGGTATTTAAGACACTTTTTACCATGAATGTTCATGTCTATGTTTAAGACTGCAACTTTTGTTTCACTTGTTAGAATGTGATAAAACCTATACCATCCCAACTCTGGAAAAATTCTGTACACGTTTAAAAAATTATTTAATTTCGATATTTTTTTATGAAGTTATGGTGTGAAAATAGAAATTGCTCCATTTTATTTATGTTTTCAGACCACTTTCACAGAAAAAATCATTAAAAAATATATTTCTAAAAAAAACATAATAAAATCTATCTCAAGATAGACAATGGCATCTAACTTTTCACTAAAGGAAAAAAATATCATGTTTTGGTCATCCAAATCACGGGAAAATGAACTACAATTTTATAGGATTTTTCAAAAAAAAAACCAAGTCATTGAATTTTTCAGTGTTTAATATAGCTAATGTTGTCCATTTTTTTAAAAAAAAAGTAGTTTAAAAACTAGATTTTGGATGCTATGATTTATATTTATATAAATTTTTCTAATTTTGAGTGCATGCATTGCTAATAATCCTTACAAGTTTATATTTTGTTGTTTTTTACAGTATGTTGTCCACTTATGACCCCTTTTTGGCTCCCCAACTTGTTGCACTTACCCTATTGTTTTGTTGGTGTTGTTAGTATTGTTGACTACTTCACATACAGACGGACCTACAAAAGAGAAGCCAGAAAGTAGTCAAATACGCATGTATATGATCAAAATATGTAAAAATATGTGTAATAAAATTATGTAAATGCTGAAAATGAAAAAGGAACATGTGAACCTGATCCGTGATGAGAAAAAGGTGTAGAAAGGATCATGTAGATGATGTCAAAGCATGAGTTTTTTGGGAGATCTCATGCAAGTACAATGGAATAAGTGTAGGTATAGTTCTCTTGTGTTGTCCACCAACCTTTAACTACTTCCCACTATGTAAATCACGACTCCAGATGGTGTGTATGTGTTAAGGACTCTCTTCCCGAAACCGTTGTGTAAATTTCTGGTGCTAAAGGACTCTCTACCCTATCCAAATCCTCTGTGACATGTCGAATATTTGTGTAGTTTTCCCCTAGTTACTGGAATTCTAGGAAAGACCATTGTATTGCCCCCTAGTTTTAGGCATCTAGGAAAGGCCATTGTGCTAAGGACCTAAGTTTGATTCTAAGCCCTATCGAAACTGAAAATTGTGTTGTATTGGTATCGTGTTGTGTTTAACTCTATATGGGGTGACTGATTCACCCACATGATGACCCTCCTCATTTATGGTACATGTGACATCACTTAAGGATTATGTGGCCCAAAAGAGGACCAACCATTGTGTTGAAATATGCCCTGCAGGGGGAAGGGAATTAATAAAAACTGCACAATAAAACACTGAATAATAATAATATAGAAACTAAATTTATTCGAGATAATAATTGATATTGATAGATGTTACATATACAATGTTTGATCTCCTATAATGGTGGAGTCAACACTCATCTTTAATCCCTATAATCTCTCAACATTATCTCCTAATATATCTCTAGCTAATCTCTAGGATATATCTTATCCTAAAATAACTACGTGAGTTGTTCTCACAACTCACCAATAATAAAAATATTATAACTATATTATTAATATGAGTTCTATAAACTCATTATTAATAATATTACAATTTATTTAATATTTTTACACAATATTTTGGTAACATTCACTCTCCTATTGTTAACATTATTAATTCCTAATATACACTCCCCTAATGTTGACAAGGAAGAAAAAATAATCACACTTCCTTCTGTAGCTTTCTGCCGATGCATGCTCATGATCTGGATGGTTTTGTAGGACAGCCAAAAACCTCAACAAGGATGGTTTTATAAGACAACCAACAACCCAAATATCACATTGCTTCTTTTCCTTTGTGCTTTCGTCTTTCCACTTTGTCGTTCCTTTAGGGAATCATGAAGGAACCACTGCTTACTAAATACAAATTGAATAGAGGGAAAATTCAACATTGAGACTATGTTCTAGTTCCCCCCCTCAATGTGAACATTTCACTTATTCAAACAAGAACTCTGAAATCATACTGCAAACAAAAAACTATAACTATGAAATAAAACACACATACACACATACTGTCACCATAGCTTCATGCATCCCCATCATTGGTGAATGACGAGAGGTCATCGATTGACCTCTAGCCTCAGTTGCCTCTATCCTCCAATGTTTCACTACTTACTCAGTAGATTGGACCATGGATCTCAAATTTGCACCATATTTTGTCGATGCATATTACCCAAAAATCTTAACTTTGGTTCTGAAATTCCAAAGCGGGGGTTTAGGGATGGCAGCCCCAAGTGGGGTCAAGGGGCAATGCCCCTTGCAAGGTCCCAAGGCAGTGCTCTGGGTGCGCTCCCTGTCGTGATATAGGGTAGGGTCGAGGGGCGAAGCCCCCAAATCCAAACATATTTTCCTTCTTTCAAGTCTTCAAAAATATCATTAGAACTAAAATATTATTCATCTTATTCTCCCAAAAATTAGACATTGAGTAACACTGAAAATGCGTCCGTGAGGCTATTTTTTTTATTTTTACAATATTTGACTTTTTAACCTTTAAAAATTATTTTCTGACACTTTTGAATGGACTACTACAACTTCGACGACATGAACAATGACTCAATTTTTTTATCCTTTTAACTATAGACACTATTTTGACACAATGACACAGACAAATTTTTACAACTTGAATAATACGACAATGAGATTCGATATGAAATACTACTAAAAATCTATGTATTATTTGGAAACTTGAATATGGATCTATGTATTGTAACAAACAATTACAAATACATAACCACCGAGTTATTGAAAAAGAAGACTATATAAACTACAAAACCTTGAACAAGACAAATGTTTATTACTATTGAAAGACCTAAAATATTGAATGAACTTGAACCTTAAAAGACTTTCTAAGTGAAGATAATAAAAAAAACTAAAATACTAATAAGGAGACAATTATATCTTTAAAAAGACCCAAGTAATACCATTATACAACACTTTGAATGGAATGAAAAACAACACATACGATGGGTTATTAGTGCCAAAAGTGGATTCATCAAATCAAGGAGATGTGAGCACATACAAGAGGTATCTGAGTTTGTATAAAATTTGATAATTTCATCTTGGATGATGCACATGTGAGACGCATATGTGTTTGGAGAGCTCACGTTTAAGAAAAAACCATCACAGTTGTTCTATTCAGAACCAAATTCTCATACTGTTGATATACCAAAGAGATATGGTGTATGAAATCTCATGCAATACTAAACAATGGAGAGAAGAAGAAAAAATATGATTATCTTGTTCCACAAACAATACACATAGATAAATCTATACATAAAAACTGCAAATTCTTCAACATTGAATATCTCTTTCCACGTGTGGCTATGTTGGGGACGTGTCTAATCTATCTTCACTATGATGAGTCTACATATCCAGACACCTTAACAAGATTTCCTGATAGTAATTTTTGACACGACTCCTTTGAATTGATTGAATTCTTAAATGAAATGCACTACAAAAATTTCTACAATTCAAAGCATTTGAACACTGACAAGATAGTTCGATCCAATGAAAGATCTAATTCATAGGTTAATTCTCATAACTAATGCAAAACCAATATCATCAAACTCGGCTGATATAGCAACTAAGATCTAATTTGAGATGTAACCAAACAAATATAGATAAATATGAATACCATCTACCTTATTTTATACAGTCAATTGAATACTTGTAATGTGAATTGATCCACGTACACATATATGTAGGAGTACATCACAAAGAAAATGTTCAGTCACTCATGGATGACTCATAAAGGAGCACTCAAATAAAAAATATATTTTTTGCATAGGTAACCCGCTTTGATACCACTAATAAAAATTACACATTAAAACACCGAATAATAATAATATAGAAACTGAAATTATTCGAGATAATAATTGATATTGATAGAGGTTACATATATAGTGTTTGATCTCCTACAATTGTGGATTCAACACTCATATTCAATCCCTACAATCTCTCAACATTATCTCCTAATATATCTCTAGCTAATCTCTAGGATATCTCTCACACTAAAATAACTACGTGAGTTGTTCTCACAACTCACCAATAATAAAACTATTATAACTATATTATTAATATGAGTTTTATAAACTCATTATTAATAATATTAAAATTTATTAAATAATGTTACACAATATTTTGGTAACAGGAATGTGTTTGGTAGAAACCAAGACAGAGACAAACAAGTGGCTAGGAAAGACAAGTGTTAGTAGAATCAAAGACAAACACTCATGTATAAGAAGAAATGTAAGCTACGAAAACAATGTGTAAACATGAAATAAGATAATTTAGACCACAAAAAATTGGGTTACAAACATGGTACATCACTCACGATGTCGTAATACAATCAAGGCCATAATGGCTGCAAACTGACAAGTGTGCACACAAGACAAAGGGAAAATCCCACAAACAAGAGCATATAATGACAAACAATGGAGAATAATGTAATAGATAACCATAGAAGCAAGTATCCCTGCATAAAAAAATGTTACACATGAAGCACCCATTAGCATGTTAGAAAGATAAAAAGTATGTCAAAGTATGTATAATATGAGAGAATAGTGTGTTATGAAACAAAATGAAACAATAACAGTTGTAATGTATGAAATTGGATGCCCTCAAGAGCCACTCTGGCACTGGTACTAGATACTACATCAAACATCCATGTTGCATGTAATGGACCTATAGAATCTATGATCACAACTAGAAATGCAAGTGAATGCATATGTATGCATGATAAAGATAATGACATACAAGATATCTATCTAGCACGTGTAATAAGATGAACATGTAAAAATAGTAGTAAGAAAGAGTAAATGCAACCAAAATATGCAGTATGTTATGGATGAGGCAGAATAGAATGCAATGTGAATGATAGGAGCATCGTGCCCCTGAATGGATGTGTATGTTTTCAATGAGGTTCATTTAGTTATGCCCCCGTATCAGTCAAGAATGAATCGTAAATGAGATTGTGTCATAGGGAAATGTTTTGAAATACGTGTAGAAGAAATATGGTGATTGTAAGTTGTCATGTGATGTGTAGGACTGAATGCAAAAAAGGAAAATTGATGAGGTGGTAGAATGTGTGATAATTTATCCTAAAGCGTATATTTGTAAACATGTGAGGAAGATGTCCAAAAATCGTGATGATGTAGCATAAAATGTGATATCATGAAATATATGGATGGAAATGATAGAAGGCATGGTGATGTAGCACAAAGCATATATCATGATATGTATGAATGAAAGGATAGAAAACATGATGATGTATCATAAAGATTATATCACAAAATGTATGAATAAGATGGTAGAAAACATGTTGATGTAGTAAAAAATGTATATCACAAAATGTATGGATAAGATGCTATAAAGGGGTGATGATTTATCCTAAGAGCATATATCATGACATGTGTGAAGAAGGTGGTGGCTAAAAATTCTGCATAATATAATAAAAATATTGCTTGATCAAATGTGTGGGTGTGAGGAGGTCCATTTGATTAGTAAACCCTCAGCAATTGAGTATGGATTGAGGGACTAAAGTGCATCATCGAGTAGTGAGTGCAGCGTGTATAAGTGGATGAGTAAAATGTGTGATGTGTGAAACGTTTAATGTGGAATGTAGGGTGTGTAAGTAGAATAGTATAATGTGTAATGATGTAGCCTAGAATTTACCAGATAACACCCTAGTCGCATTGGCACATCACTGAGCCTTGACTAAGTGCTCACCCAAAGTGTGCAAAGGTACCAGGTCCCTCTTTAGGGTTGATATAGTAGGATGTTAGCATGATGAAGGGAGAGACATATAGATTCATAACTAATCCATCATTCTACAATGCATGCTACCCTCAGATCTATGAAAGAACAAGCTTAAACAGTAATCATGATTGAATTAATAACATGCACTACTCAAATTCACACAGAATGACACTTAGATTCAGCCAATATCTTCCATCTATTAATAAATATAGAAGCTCCTTATAGTATTGTCAATCTATACCAATGCACGTATGGATCTGATACAGTAATTCATACATATATGTATACATACACTCTGTATATTCTATGTTACACATATATCCTCACACATTCATGCATCATATATATAGGGTGGGGACTTTCCCTTCACCGCTTATCTATTCCAGAAATAGGCCGCATGCTATTGATAGCCACACACCTTTTACCAAGCATATCCACACATGTAAGTGTGTTATCTATAGTCCTCTTATAGTTAACTGAAGTGTCAATTCTATTCTCAGCTCGTCTCCATGTAAAAACACTTGGATCCTCTTATCTAAAGATATAAAATGCATGGCGTGCACATCCCTACATCATTGGTGTGTTTTTTATGCCGCCTTATAAAAATAGGTCTTCATGCTCAAAATTGGCTAAGTCGTGAAAGTTGAACTTGCCTTCTGCACGTGGGTCCTTTCTGTCCTTCTGCACCCTTGGTTTCGGGCCTTCTATCCCACACAGACTCCTTATGTGATCTTTAACAAGTATTCTTTGATCAACATTACCCCACACTAATCTCATTGTCGTCCCGATAATGGGTATCTCTTAAAAAAATTAAAGTAAAGAATAGAAGAATGGAAAGAATAAGAATGAAATAATGTAGATAAATAAATAATTTCTATGAGGTTATGAGGAAACCTCCTCTGTATCAGTTTGCAGTATCAACTCTGGATGCTCCTCCTTTATTTCAGCCTCCAAAACCTGCCATTCAGTGAGTGCTTGCTCTACTTTTTTTGGGATGTCCACAGCAATGGATTCCAACTCATCCCTCACAATATCTCCTCTCTCATTTTGTAGAACCAACACAACACTGGACATTGATGTCATTATTCCTTCTAAAAGGTCCATCTTCTGTGCAATTAGCTTTCCAAGATCTTCCACCCAAGTATTGTGCAGCTCTTGTGCTATTGTCAGGGCCTCGTGCTTCTGTTTAACCATTGCCAATATTTCTGCACAGCCCAATGTCTCATCTTTCATTGCTTTCTAGACCTCGTTGTTCTCTTCTAGGGTCTTGATGTTGATAAGTACCTCTGGAGCTGTGCATATGTTTAAAGCTTGGTTTGCTTTCTTCAATAATTCTTGTAATGCTTGCAAAATCCCTTCATAAGATGTAATATTTCTCATCACTGATGTTTTCTCTCATTCGGCATCTTTTTCTGAGATTTTTGGCACTTTCATGCACAGAGGTTCATATTCAAGTACCAAGTCCATAAATTTTCCTACATAGTGTATTGCTAAAGGAAATGTTTGTGGTACCTTGGCCTCCAAGTGTGGCCTTACTCTGATGACATTGTCCCCAATATCCTCTGTGATGCTGATAAACACCTCGTTCTTCTTCTGTGCAAATTCCTTCTCCTATGTTATGTGTTCTGTCTATGTGTCCTTTGTCTTCAGCTCCTCATGTAATGCTCTGATCGTGGCAGCTTTGTCCATGTTTCTTTTAGCCACCTCAACAGAAAATTTCACTAATGTATTATTGACCTGCACATCTGAAATGACAGTAGGCTTTACGTTCAAGTGTCTAGCTTGAGGTGCCTTCTTCAACCATATTGAAACGCATGACTCTTCACACACATCAAAGTTAGGCTCATCCATGTGAGTGTGCATTTACTATGATAGTTGCTTTTGAGTGCGCACAGCTGCCATATCCTCATCCATTAACTCCCAGCCAAATAAATCCTTCTATGCTATCATGCTTTGGAATCAGGTGTGGACAATGTTTCCTCCATTTTATGCATACCCCATTGCTGGTGGAATGTGCTCTCCACTTGTTCTTCTAGACCTTTTCTGCTTAGGAACTTTAGGTTCCAAATTAGGGACTTATGTCTCCATGTCCTAAGCATCCTCTATAGTTATCTCCTCGGGTCTTTTCTCATCCTCTTCTTTTTCCTCTTATGTCTCAACCTATTCTTCTGTGTTCTCTGGAAGTGTAGGAGAATTAGGCACACTTTCCTCTGACTCTTCTACCTCCTCATTCAACTTTAGTTTCCTCCTTCTTTACACATTTGCCTCCTTCTATGGAGAGAGTCTGGGTGATTTACGCATAGTGGTTGGAGTAGCACCTTGGGTCCTTGTTCTCCTAAATACCCTCTTAAACATGTTCTCCCCTTAGACTACATTCAATTCCTCATCATTCCCCTTTTGTGGCTGAGGTGGTGTAACGGTGCACTCAGCTTCACCCTTATTTTTAGGATGTCTCCTACCCCTATGCTCCAAACCACCATTATCTTCATGCTCCTCCTCATCCTCAACTTTAATTACCTTTGTGGGCTTAGGCGTTGGGTTGTTCTCCATTGTATGCTTTCCCTTTGGTGGTGCTGGAAGTGTGAACTCACATTCCACATATTTGTTATTCTCCATCTTTGGCTTTAGTTGGAGATACACCAATGTTGCCCCCACATCTTCTATATCCAAAATTATTGGATTAATATTTAGCACCTCTGAAATGATCCTCTTTGTATAAACACTTCTACCACGATACACATACTTCTTCCTCAGCATATGGTATTCACAGTCTACCTTATCTGCATTGAATACTAGTCGGTGCATGTCTATAATTCGATGAAAAAATGCTTGGAAATACCTTACAATGAATTTGTAAGGAAATTTACACCAAGTGCTTTAGAATCCATCTTTCATTGGGAAGCACGTGATGCAAAATTCTGATATACAACAAACTGAACTTATTTCCCTACCACTGCTGGTAGGTCCTTTGGGATGTGGTACTCTTCCCCAAATGCTGTGCGGAACCTGTCATACCATTTCTCCACCCTTTTCTTTACACCATCTATCATGGCCCCTTTGCATAGGTACTTACTAAATCTTTCAGCTGGGGAATTTTTCTCCATGTGGTATTCCCATACTTTCTCCTTCGATCTATCTAGTACTCTAATCTCCATGAATACCAGTGATAGTAGAACAGCCCCAAAGTTGATCTTCCCTCTTGTGTGTGCTTCTTTGACTATTTGCTCTGCAATATAGCCTACAATGTTGTAGATTGTCCCTTCTGACATCTTACATGCCGCATGTAACCACATAGTATTTACCTGTGACCACCGCTCTTGATTATTCAACTTGGTAACAAGGTGTGCTGCATCTTGCACAACATAATAGTTCTATAATTTTTCTATGTCCATTCCGCGTGGACCCTTCAAGTACCCCAACTCCTGTCTGGTATTTAAAATCATGGCTTTATCTATAAGGTTACCTTTTATATCCTCTCATGTGGCCTTCATACCTGTAACTGATGAGACAAGTGCAGATGAGATTCTAACTCTACATCCTGAAAAGTAGAAGAAATCTTCGTGCACCCTACTCATGAGCCACTGATACAATGGATCATACTTCCCAAAATATGGAAGCTCATACAACTGGTAGACCCCAATTCTCTTCAAAATATTCTCACCCGCATCATCATAAATTGGCATATCATCCACCATGATCTTGTTTGTTCTAGCAGTAAAGAATCGAGCTCCTTCTTATTCTCTGAAGTCCTGTGATTGTATTCACTTACTTTTCTCTTTCTTATGGGTGAATCCCATTCCTGGCCGATGATGACTCCTTCTGGATATTGCATATCTAAAAAATGGATTTCAAGTGCCATCTCTTCCTCCTCAATGACCACCTTATTCTTTCCTTTTACCAGATGCCTTCTTCGGTGCCATTTTTACCTTGCAAATTTCTCCTTTTCAACTCTGCAATTTTACGAATCAAACCTAGCTTGATTTAATCATGCCCTAGGTGGAAGCTTCATAACCTAACTCTTTTATATCTCCCTATTTCTCTCAAACCCTTCACCACTGGGGACATAAGCTTCTTGTCACACAAATCTAGTTGTCACATTTGGTTTCACACCCTTTACACCTTAACTCGATCACTTGGCTCTTCGCACTTGGTTGTTTCCTCAAATACTCTTAGTTTTAATGGTAAAAATGAATCCACATTCCATCCTTATATAATTTTTTTAAATTTTGATGCATTTATTTCTCCTTCACCTACCAAATATCCCCTCATTTAGTGACCAAATCCGTTCATTCCATGCGGTACATCTTTGTGCCCAGCTATAACCTTCTAGTGTGCCTTCCTACCCTCTAGCCAAAAACTTCTCTTCAGCATGATCTCCTGCACGTAAGTACCTCATCATTGTACCTTCTCCCGGTAGCTATCATGGCCTTCGCTTACCTCACGTTATATTGTTCTTTCATTCATCTCCATCCTTGGTCACTCTTGAGAAGCAATCTTCTTTTGACTTAAAGCACACCCGTAACAGCTTATTCCTTTCACCTTTCAATTCCCACAGTATTTTTCTTAGATAACTACAACCACCCCACACTAAAAGTATGTGTAGTCCTTTGTGCATAAACATTATTCATACAGTAATTAGCTTCATGTGCACAAGCACACTTATTACACAGAAATAACAACTAAATTGACAAAGCACAGTGACAATGAAGGAAATACATAATTGAAAACCTAATCTAAATGGAAATATTTCCTTATTTCAAACACCAAGAAGACTTATTTATAGTAGGGCTTCAACCTACTCCCGTTAAAGTAAATAGGTAGTCTGTGTTCCATCAAGTGCTTCTAACTGGAAAGCACCTGATTCAAGTATAGAAGTGATAACATATGGCCCCAACCAATGTACTTTGAGCTTGCATGGATGGTGCAAGAACTTTGAGTCATAAAGAAGTACCATTTTTCCAATCTCAAACTTCTTATCACTTATGTTTGTGTCATGCCATACCTTCTACCTGGCCTTTTCCTACTTTTGACTCCATCTTGCTATGGCTCGGTGCTCATCTAGTTGAATCATCTTTTTGATATGACCTTCTAAAGCATGTTCATCAGCTATACCTCCAACGTGTGCAATACAAAAAGAAGGTAACATAACGTCTATAGGGAGAATAGCTTCCGCACCAAACACCAACTGAAACAGTGTGGCTTTGTTCAATCTCTTGTAAGTTGTTCTATATGCCCAAAGAACAACTGATACTTTGTCATCCGAATCCTTTCTTCCAATATCACAATTTTTTGTCAAAGTCTGGCTCAAAATCTTGTTGAAGGCCTCAGCAGTTCCGTTTTCTTGAGGATGATAAGATGTAGTTTTATGGTGTGCCACCATAAACTCATATAATATTATTTTGTTTGTCTCATTCAAAAAAATGTATACCTCTATCACTTGTCAATATTAAGGGACATCCATATCTTGTAAGAACATTCTCCCATAGAAACCTAGCTGTTGTAGTTGTTGTAAAGTCCTTGGTAGGTGCTTGCTTTTGCCCATTGTGTGAGATAATCTATGTAAGTAATGATATAGCGTGATCCAATCCTACATGCACAGTTGGTGAAAGAGGTCCTACAAAAGTCAATGGCCCATTTCTCAAACGATTCGGCACTAGTAATCGGTCTCAAAGGCATCTCATCTTTTTTCCCTGGTTTTCCTAAGTGCACTGAACAATGATCACACGCCTTACAATATTCTTTATAGTCCTTATACAATGTCTCCCACCATAATCTAGCAAGTAGGATCTTGCACGCAATCGCATCACCTACATAATTTCCTCCTACAATACCACCATGAGCTTATTCCATGATATCCTTATACTCATGCTCTAATACACAACCACGTAATACTTCATCTCTGCTTAGCTTCTAGAGGTCACCACTGATTAACATAAATGGTGCCACGCGTATAGCAAGCTGCTTCTTTTCTAATGCTTTCATTTCTTCTAGTGCCATACCTATTCGTAGAAAGAAAAAAATGTCTTCTAATTCTGTGGGAACGCATTGTAACCTATATAACTGTGCATCTGATCATTGTCTCTTCAATTGTCTGTGCATCCTCACCTGAATTGATTCTAGATAAATGGTCTGGTCTAGAATTACTTTTCCCTAGCTTCACCACAACTATGAAGTCAAACTCTTGAAATAGGAGCACCCATCTACATATGTTCCCTTGTAATACGAGCTTGTTTACCAAGTACTTCAATGCCATGTGATATGTATAAAACACAAATGGTGTTGCTAACAAGTGATGAGGCCAAAATATGCCCGTTAAATGTATAATAAATGATCTTATCTTACTCTCCTTTTTATTAAGTTTGATTTCATTTTGTGACTTTTATTTGATCTTATATGAGTTAGGATGCAATTGTCCGTATTTTGATTGATTGTAATTCTAATGTTTAAAAGCTCTGAAATTCCTGACGAATTATGTTTGAAATTCAGTTTTGTAATAAAGAAGGTCTAATCAGTCAAAGAAATGAAGTACGTAGCATTCAGCATGTTTTCGGTAGCATCTATTCTAATACAGCTTAGTTTTAGAACTCCATTACATAGTCATCATCTAGTTCCATAACATTCAAACTTATTTCTGGAACTCCAGTATTTAGTTCCAGAATTTTTGGACTTATTTTCTCCTACGTATAGCTCCAGAATTCTTACGGTTTTGATCCTTAATGATTTCCTATGGTTCTGGAACTTCTCTGAAGTTCTGGAACCAATCGAATTTTATCTATTCTAACCACATCCGGTGATTTAGCACCAATGACCCTTTCAATCAGGAAAGGATGAGAAGATTTCTGATCGTAGATCCAAAGATAGTTATCTTATAGCTATCTGATCAGCCACAATCCGAGTTAACATCTAGTCTGGGAATGATTTGATTCATCTGAATCGTAGAGATAACTATGATTTTAAATGTATATATAAGTATACATGTAGTAGATAAATATATATAGATAGAACAGAGAAGATAGATATAGATAGAGAATAAGTAATACAAATCAAAGTACATAGATCCAGTATGTTTTTGTAATACTGAATGTTTTATCAATAAATAGCCATTCTTGTTTGAGAGAATTCTAAGTTGTTAAATTCTTATTTAATGAGGAGCAAGGGCCCACTCCCCCAAGGCCCAAGATATTTTTCTATTTGGTATTTATATTTCCTAAGTAAATAGTTTAGATCTGTTAATTTTGTATCACTTTTATTTCTTCTAGTTAGACTCTATTGTATACTTGTTCCTGTAGGTGTCTAGATAGATTCTTATTTTTCTTGCAACCATTTTTAAGCACTCTAAGTTGTGTGTGTTTATTTCCAAAAGCAAGTGTGTTTACTTCCCAAAGTAAGTGTGTTTATTTCCAAAATCAAGTGTGTTTATTTCCATTTTGCAAAGTGTGTTTCCTTTCAACAAATCTTTCAGTGTGTTTCCTTTCAGCAAATTTTTTATAGTATGGTTTAAATAAGGTTTTTAACAAGAATTCCTTAAGACATTGAAAAGATCCCCCAGAAAATACAAATATAAGTACAGTCAACTACTAGATCGATAGGATTACTCTTGTTGCATATAGCTTTAGACACACCCCTAGTTTGAATATGACATCAACAAGAAGTTTATTAAATGAATGGAATAATGACACCCATAAATTTTAGCGCTGCTTCCAGGGACACACTAGTTGGAATTTTCTAATTAGGTGTTAGTAAGAGCACGAATCATACATCTAGTAGTTGAAGGATCTTCCCTACTATATCATAAAATTTATGAGTAGACCAAGAGACTCAAATGGTATATTCCTCCCAAGAACATATTTAGAAGAATTCATAATGTCCTCTAGTCCAAATAAGGAAATTGATCCAGAATTGGAGGCACCATCATCCCCTGTTATACAAGAAATAGAATTGCTACCTTTGAAATTCTTAGATCAGTCACCTGAAGGAAGTAGAACTTTTAGGAGAAGGATTATTTCTCAAAATCCATTTAGGGTGAGTTTTGATTCTCAATTGAGTAGTCAACCTCCTACTCCTTATTTTTCACCTTCCCTAAGGCAACCCACCTACCACATTGATTGGGAGGAAAATTCAAAAAATATTTTAAAAATGACACGAGAAGATGAAAGAGAACCTAATAAGACCTTTACTTATCCAATCCAATTGGGTGATGATGATACACCAATGAAAAATATCTCACCTGCACATTTACCCACATTTAGAGGGATGTCATCTAAAGGCCCTGACTAATTTCTATTTGGGTTTAAGGTACTATGTCAGACCTATGAATACAAAACAGATAGTAAAAACTCATGTTGTTTCCATCCACTCTGAAGGATGCAAAAATGAGGTGGTTCATGGGATTACCATCCAATTCTATTACCACTTGGGAACAAATGGAAACTTCCTTCCTAGACAAATAACAATATTATTGTAGAGGGAGAAATAGGAAGGATGAATTCTTCAAAATCAAGCAAGAGGATGAAAATATAGAAGATTATTTCGACAGATTCCTCTTTGTGAGAAAAAGGTGTGGATTTGTACTTCAAGAGGAGTTAAGTAAAGCCATTTTTCTTAAAGTTTTGGATGATGAATCTAGGGAAGCCCTTAACTTGATAGGAGGTGGAGACATTGATCAATTAAGGATGAATGAAATTAAGGAGATTTGTAGAAGCTATTCCAAAACCAGTGAAAATTCTAAATCCAAATATGAACAAACTAATGGATGAGTTATCAAACTTTAAAATAGACATTTTAGTTCAATTAACCTCTAATATGGATGAATTATAAGCTAAAGCAAATGCCAAAACTGAACCATTGGCTATGTATTATCCTAGATGCAAGAAGAAGCATGCAATAAGAGATTGTCCTTTGGATAAAATGGAAGTATGTCTTATCTATGAATCTAAAGAACATGATACTGATTCTTTTTCTCTACTCCCAGTCATAAAGAATCATCTTAAACAAACCATTACATCATCCACAACAGAAGAATTTAATTTTGTTCAGAGACAACCTCACCAAGGGTAGTTTATGCCAAGATTAGTTCCTAATCCTTTCCTTGGACGATGCCATGAGCTTCTCAGACAGTACCACAAAATTGGGGAAAACTACTTTAGGTACCTCAACCAACATGGAACCCTTAGGATTGGGCAAGTAAATATTGGTATGCTCAGGGACATCAACAACCATGGGCTGTTCAAGGAAGTCCTGATGCTTGGTCACAACCTAGATGGAACCCTTGTAATTATGCTCAAGGAAAAACATATCCAAATTAGAATCAATAGGCCATCATGGGATCCTCTACACAGAATTCACAAACTAATAATATAGTCCAAACGTAAATACCAACACAGCCAGTAGCAAACCCAAGAAACAAACAAACAACTCTTGTTTATGGAACAGAACTAGAAAAATAAGTGATCTACATGCCATAGATTGTAAGGATATTCAAACTAGATCTGGGAAAATAATTAGTAGTCCACCTGTTATAATCACTTAAATGACAAAAGAAAATGAAACCCCTAGTATTTTTTTTCCAAAAGAGGATATAAAAAGAAAACAAAAGGAGCCAGATAGCGACACTACTGAGACTCCATTTCTAGAGAGATTTAAAGAAGCTATAGAAACCAAGGAGTTTGAATTAGTACAGGAACTAAGGAAATTGAATACTGAAATACCACTGTTACAACCAATTAAGGACATTCCATAATTGAAAAAATTAATCAAAATTTTATGTTTGAAAAATCCTCGAATGAAGAAATAGTACCCCAAGACTATCAAAGTAGATGGGAAACTTTCTGATTTATTAGCAGGAAAACTTTTACTTCCCAAATATGGAGATCCTGGAAGTCTTGTTATTTCTATCTCCATAGGGAATAAGGATATACATAACATTTTGGTAGATTTGGGTGTGACTATAAATGTAATGATAGTGTATACTTTGAAAACATTACCATTAACGAGTATACAACCTACTAATACCATATTGTAAATGGCAGACCAGTATATAGCAAAACCAGAAGGGATTATTGAAGACGTGGTAGTTATGGTGGAGTCATGGGAATATCCAGTTGACTTCCTTATACTGCAACCAAAAGGTAAAACATTGAGTTATCCCATTATTTTGGGTAGACCATGGTTAGCTACAGTTGATGTCTTAATTGATTACAAGTCAGGTGATATGACTATCTCAAATGGTAAGAACTCTAAGAAAATTTCCTTATATCTTTCTACACGACCTTTTATTGACAATCAAGAGCAATTGTGGGTTGATTCTCTTGATACTAATAAGAAAAAATTGTCTTCTTTGGCTATGATCACATTGTAGGATCATCTAAGAGAAGTAGAAGAGATGATTAATCCACCATTGAATGAGCACCAGCTATCCTCGAAGCAATCAGAAATAGTTCCAGAACCTATGACTATAGTTCTAGAAACTGTGACCATAGTATCGGAACCTACAAACTTTGTTCTAGAACCACAACATTTAGTTCTAGAACCAACACATGAAGTTTCAGAACCACCATATTTAGTTTCGGAATCATGACAACAGCGGTTCTTTGTGATTGGAAATAATTTCACTCTGGAGGAATGAGATTTCTCGTGGGGAGAGGAAGAATCAGTAGCTTCAATTTCAAATACATCAAGGAATGGTGAATAATTTCTGGAAAGTAGCAGTGATGAAGAGTTTGACCTACAAAGAGATAAGTATCATAATTCTCATTACTATCCTTTTTCCAGTATTTTGTCTCAAGAAACTTTTGGAGATGTTGCTACATATCATATGTTGTTACCACATGCATGTCCACTAAATACTTTAATGTAACCCTTTCAACAAATCAGTTCATCACACATTGGAACCAAGCATGTTGAGATTCAACCGGGTAAAATTTTGAACATTAACAGCTAGTTGAAGGATGATGAAGAAGCTAAATTGTTTGATGTTCTAAAAAATCATACTAAAGCTTTTTCTTGGGATTACAAATACATGAAGGGAATTCACCCAAGTATCTGCACTCATCACATCTATACTAAAAATGTTAAACCAGTTAGGCAGCCTCAAAGAAGGATTAACCCAGCCTTAAGGGATATAGTCAAACAAGAAATTGAAAAACTATTACAAGTAGGTTTTATCTACCCTATCTCAGATAGTCAGTGGGTATCTCCTCTTGTAATTTTTCCTAAAAAGAATGGAAAATGGAGAATATGTGTTAACTATAGGGAACTGAACAAAGCCACACTGAGAGATTATTTTCCCTTATCATTCACAGATCAAGTCCTAGACAACCTTTCAGGTAAACAATACTTTTCCTTATTGGATGGCTTTAGTGGATACAATCAAATCAGATTTTTTGGTGAAGATCAGGACAAAACTACATTTACATGTCCATGGGGTACCTTTTCCTATAGGGTGTTACCATTTGGCTTATGCAATGCTCTTGTAACTTTCTAGAGAGTTGTACTTGCAATCTTTGTTGATCTAACAAATGATTGTGTTGAGGTATATATGGATGACTTCACTATACATGGAGATACATTTTATGATTCTTTGAGAAATATGGACATTGTATTAACAAGATATGAACAACACAATCTATCTCTTAGTAGTGAAAAGTGTTTAATGATGGTTGATGAGGGGATTGTATTAGGACATCATATTTCAAAAAGAGGAATTCAGGTTGATCAAAACAAAATTAGGATCATTTAAGATTTACCTATTCCTTAGACACCCATAGATACCAAGTCATTTTTAGGATATCCTAGGTACTATAGGTGTTTTATAAAAGATTTCAGTAAAATTGTTGCCCCCATGTTTAATTTGCTAACTAAGGATTGTGAATTTATTTGGGATGAAAAATGTCAACATGATTTTGAAGAAATTAAAGAAAAATTAATCACTGCCCCAATATTGAGAGGACCTAATTGGTAAAATCCATTTCATATCCCAACAATGCCTCAAATAATTCCATTGGTGCAGTTTTGGGACAGAAAGATGAAGAAGGAAAAATGTATGCTATTTATTATCTTTGTAAAAATCTCACTCCCACTGAAAAGAATTACACCACCACTGAAAAATAATTTCTTATTGTGATTTATGCAATCAATAAATTCAAACATTACATTATAGGGTACAATATATTTGTACACACAGATCATTTAGCAATTAAATATTTAATGAACAAACCAGTGGTTGGAGGAAGAATAATTAGATGGTTATTACTTTTACAAGAATTTAATATTACCATTGTGGACAATCTAGGTAAATATAATTTGGTACCTGATTTTTTGGAAAGAGTAACTACTACAAGGGAGCAAGATCAAGTCAAGGATAACTTTCTAGATGAATAGTTATTTGCTATTTCAGCAGTTACACCATGGTTTGCTGATATGGAAAATTATCTTGCAACAAGGAAGCTTCCTCCTTATTTCACTAAGAAACAAATAAAGAAGTTAATCAAAACCAATGCACAATCCAAATGGTTAAATGGAATGTTATTTAAATATGGTCCTGATTTTGTTTTACGCAGGTGTGTAAGAGAATATCAAATATTTGACATCCTCAAAGCATGTCATGATTAGCCAAGTGGAGGACACTATTAAGTGAAAAGAACAGCTCATAAGATACTTGGCACATGTTATTATTGGCCATCTCTATACAAGGATGTGAAGAGATATATCAAGTGGTGTGATCCTTGTCAAAGGATGGGACAGCCAACTTTCACCAATGAAATGCCTCTTCAACCTCAAGTAGTGATTGAACCATTTGAGAGATGGGGATTGGATTTTTTTGGTCCCTTTAATCCTCCTTCACAAGGAAAGGAATATATTCTTGTGTGTACTGACTATGTGAAAAAGTGGGAAGAAGTGCATGCATTGGCAAATGCCACTGAAGAAGCAGTTGTTGATTTCCTCTAGCACAAAATTATGGTAAAGTATGGAGCACCAAGGAGCATAGTTTCAGATCAAGGACCACAATTTATGTCTAATATGATCCAAGCTTTCACAATGTATTATCCAATAAATCATAGGAATTCATCTCCTTATCACCCATAATCAAATGGACAATCTGAAGTAACAAACAGAGAATTCAAAAACATCCTGACCAAAACAGTTGAAGCTGGGAGAAAAGATTGGGTAAAGAGACTACCTGAAGCTGACTGGGCTTATAATACAACTTGGAAAACTATAATAGGGTTTTCACCATATGATTTAGTCTATGGTGAAATTCCCTTGTTGCCCATTGAGTTTGAACTGTAGACATTGAGGACAATAGTTAAGGTGGGTATTGAGTTGGATAAAGGAAATAATCCTTCAACTCAATGAATTAGATGAATTGAGGATGGAAGCACTTCAACAGACAAAGATAATCCAAGATCAAAGGAAGTAATGGCATGACACACATATCAAGAAAAGGAAACTCAAAGTAGGAGACTGGGCATTACTGTTTGATTCTAAGTACCAACAATTCAAGGGAAAATTGAGAACCACATGGTTGGGACCCTATTAGATTGAGTAGATTTTGACAATGGTTCTATTCAGTTGCTTCCCATTATTAGCAGTAGAAGAACACTCTTGGTCAATGGACATAGGCTAAAACTCTATAGGAAGCCTCCTACTAAGGATGAATTCTTGAAGAAGATTGAAGAAGACAAATAATTTGATCATATGGAAGAACTCAGTTCTTCCAAAATGATCAAATAACTAGATCATAGATCTATAATAAAGGGAAGAAAATGAAACCCAGTAAATGGCATTTTCATCCCCAAAAAAATATTTAAAAATAATATAAAAATTATAAAAAAAATTATAAAAAAATATCTCAGAGGTTAATTAAAAACCAGCAATGGCGGTTGACCTCCTCTTATGGCTAATTCAAATAAAAGGTAATTCTTTAGAATTACAGTTGTCTTATCTAACCATTTTTTGTTTCACTTGTAGGAATGATGAGTCATCATAACAAAAGGATTACATCATCAAGGATGGTAATTATATCTTTTAATTTATTTAGGGTTAGATTAAAAGTTTGCATGTGTGATTAGACTTGATTTAAAAGTTTCTATGATGAGTCATCTATTTATACACTATGATTACAAGTGATTAATCTTAAAGATGATTTGGATGGAATAATTGGTGGCATATTTATCATGAGTAATCATTAGTGTAAAATCAAATGAAATAGGTGTAGAGAAATTTTGAGGGAGAAGCAGCGAATCAGGCTTGTGTTTCGTACTAAAGAACGTAGGTTCTACAGCTAAGAACAGAGGTTCCATAGATAAAATCATCAGTTCCGTAGCTAAGCAAGAAGTCATGCAACCGATTTGCATAAAATCAAAGGAAATAAAATTTGAGTCGGTATGGGGATTAAAAATAAATTAGAACTAGAGGATGATTCCCAGCTCCTCGCAGATAAAGAAGTGGCATCTATCTTTGAGCATGTAGGATGGCTAGAGTTCCTAAAAAAAAATTCAAAGTATAATGATGAATTAGTAAGGGAATTCTTCATAAACCTAGAGCAATCCAGGACAAAGGTTAGAAATATTTTTATTCCTTTTTCTGTTAATACAATAAGTAATGTGTCTGGAGTGCCAATCGTACATATCCCACATCCTGCCAAAGGGACCTTGAAAGAACTAGTTGAAACCCTACTACAAGAAGGGGAAACTAAACCCCAATACATTTACAATACAAATAAAATCATAAAAGGGGTCAGAAGGGCCAGTTTTCCCAAACCCTTTAATAGGGTAGCATTTTGGATAGTGAAGTATTTAACCTTTGATGGTCAATTTGGGTCCATAGGAAAAGAAGTCGTGAAGATGTTCATATATCTGAAATATGGAGCCACAAAACCAAAATACATAATAAACCTTCCAAGACTTCTTTTTTATTCTATCCAGACCATGGCCCAGAGGTATTCATGGGCTGTTAGGAAAATCAGGCATCACAGGTTAGTTCATTTAGTATGCCAGCACCATTTTCTATTAAAGAAAAATGGAGAAGAAATTTGGGAAAAGTTCCTTGGCAAGTTTAAGAAAAACCTTGATATTATCAAAAGGAAAATACCAAATCCATTTTCTCCTTCATCTAATTTGGAAATTGATGCCCCTGCAGAAGAACAAAAGGAAGGAGGAAGAGATAATATACCAAAAAGAAGAATATCTATGAGAAAGATCAAAATAGCAGATCCTTATATGCCTTTGAAGGAAATTCCTTCTTCTGCAATAGCTATAGGGGAGCTAATATATGTTTGTGACGGTGATAGCTCAACCCTACAAGAGCAAGAAACAAAAGTAAGAAGAATATCTAGAAGGAAATCCACCACTGGGCATGTTGAAATTCCCCAAATAAGGAAAATTCATAAGAGGTCAAGGGAAACCCCAGAGGGAAGGAGTGAAAAGGAAAAGATGGAAAAATAAGTTGTTGATATTTTGGGCAGCATGGCCATGACTCCTCCTGAACTAAGCCAAGCTGAGATGGACAAAGGAGATGAGAGACTTGAGGAGCAGGATTTTCAAGAATTGGATGAACCATCAGCATTATCACATGAAGAGGAAGAGTTGGAATCCTAGAGATGAAAAAGATAAATTTCCTTTGATAGAAGAAGAATGCTCAACTCCCCAAGAAATTTTAGAGGAAGAAGAAATACATCAAGTTAAACAAGTTCTATTCTTTTATAGAGCAGAGACCTCATTATCAGGGAAAAGGATGAGGAATTGGATTTCCTCAAACTCAAATTAGAACAGAGGGAAAATATCATTAGAGAACTAACAAATTAGCTTGTAGTTAGGACTAAGGAATTATTGGTAGTTAAAAAATAGCTGATAGAGAAAGAGGAAGAATGTCAAACTTCCAGAAAATAGAATGTTGTGTCCACAGTCTCTGCACAGACTGAGTTAACTTGCCACTCAAACAACTATGGAATGAAACTTGCAGGGAACTCAGAGAAGCTAAAACATCAAATGAAGATTTGAAGACCAAGATGGAAGAAGAAAAGAAGGCAAGAAAATAATGGGAAGAAAAGTTTTATAATGAAGAAGGAAAAAACATAAATTTCTTGCAAAAATACATATGGTCTACATTTTGAGTGAAAAATTGCTTGCCTGCAAGAGGCCCTCTCCTTCATATAGTGTGTTTTTAGAAGAACAATTCATTTGTTGGCAGCTGTCAAGGATTGCATGTGGACTTCCACATGAACTAAAAGATGAATCTGAATTCATGATAGCTTATTCTGTAGCCAGTCCTGAGTAGAAAAATCTTCTATGTGAATTCTATCTTTGTAATCTGATGCTAGAGAAAAAAATAATATTTATGATCAATTTGTATGTGGGGGGAAGTAAGCTCAATGCATTTTTCTCTATTCTTCAAAACTAGATTACATGGAAGGAAAGTGATTCTGAGTTTTTATTGAAAGCTAGCTCAACTGGTCTCTACATGAGAGCTCACTATAGTAAACCTTCTGCCTTCTTCATACATTTTAAAACTCATGCCTTTGATGAACAATTCAAGACACATTATTTTGCCAACTTACAATAAAGTATTGATAGCTTTACCTCCTATGAGGAGGAGAAGTTTGAATATATTTATGAGGGATGCTCAAAAAGGTGGGAACTTATTAGGGTTTCCTTGAGAAGAAGGGAAGTAATATCCCCTACAAATCTGATCTGGAGTTTAGAAAGTGAAAAATCAGTTATGCACAAAAATTCCTCATATTAATAAGACCTATTGGGAAAATATGGATGGGAATGTGAACAAGGCCCCCTCTACTTCTCACCCTCATGTCTCCTTGGAAAAAATAGAGAACCCTCAAGATCCTACTCAATTTGAAGAGTGGCAGAGGGAAAATAGAAGTAGGAGCAAGGTACAATACCTCTAAGTTTAAGCATTAGAAGATCCAGTTTCAGCCATTTGATCTGAGCAATCAAATGGAATGTAGAACATATAACCCCACTTTTTTGAAGAATGAATTTTGTAAAGGGACTTACAAACAAGTAAGTTTCGGGGGAAATGATGAGGACAAAATATGCCCGTTAAATGTATAATAAATGATCTCATATTACTCTCCTTTTTATTAAGTTTGATTTCATTTTGTGACTTTTATTTGATCTAATATGAATTAGGATGTAATTGTGTATCTTTTGATTGATTGTGATTATTACGTTTAAAAGCTCTAAAATTCCTGATAAATTGTGTTTGAAATTCAGTTTTGTAATAAATCATGTCTAATCAGTCAAAGAAATGAAGTATGTAGTGTTCAAACATGGTTTTGGTAGCATCTGTTTCCAATACAACTTAGTTCCAGAAACTTTCCAAGCTAGTTTCCGGAGCTCCATTACACACTCACCATCTAGTTCTAGAAATTTCAAACTTAGTTTCAGAACTCCAGTGTTTAGTTATGGAATTTTTGGACTTAGTTCCGGAACTCCTAGGTATAGCTCCAAAAATCTCACGGTTTTGATCCTTAATGATTTCCTATGGTTTTGGAAGTTCTCTGAAGTTCCAGAACTGATGGAAGTTTATCTATTCTAACCCACATCCAAATATTTTTCATCAACTACCCTTTTAATGAGGAAAGGATGAGAAGATTTCTAAACACAGATACTAGGGATAGTTATCTTAACAACTGTCTGGTCAGCCACAATCTGAGTCAACATCTATTTTGGGCACGATTTGATTTCATAAATAATCGTAGAGACATCTATAATTGTAAATGTATATATAAGTAGACCTGTAGAAGATAGGAAATTGAAATATATAGAGATAGAACATAGAAGATAGATTAATAAGTAATACATATCGAAGTACAAAGATCCAGTACATGTTTTATAATACCAAATGTTTTAATCAATAAATAGTCCATTCCTGCTTGAGAGAATTCTAAGTTGTTAAATATTGATTCAAGGAGGAGCAAGGGCCCACTCCTCCAAGGACCCAAGGATATTCATCTATTTGGTATTTATATTTCTTAAGAAAATAGTTTATATCTACTAGTTTTGTATCACTTTTGATTCTTTGAGTTAAACTCTATTGTATACTCATTCCTGTAGGTGTTTAAATAGATTCTTATATTTCTTGCAACCATTTTCAAGTACTCTAAGTTGTGTGTGTGTATTTCCAAAAGCAAGTGTGTTTACTTCCAAAAGAAAGTGTGTTTATTTCCAAAAGAAAGTGTGTTTATTTCCATTCTGCAAAGTGTGTTTCCTTTCACCAAAACTTTCATTGTGTTTCTTTCAGCAAAGTTTTCATAGTATAATTTAAATAAGGTTTTTACGAAGAAATCCTTAAGACATTGAAAATATCCCCCAGAAAATATAAAATAAAAACTACAATCAACTACTAAAATCGATAGGACCGTACTCTTATTTACATATAGCTTTAGACACACCCCTAGGTTTGAATATGGCATCAACAAGAAGTTTATTAAATGAAGGGAATAATGACACCCAACAACAATTTTTGGTGCCATTTTTTGTGGGATTCACTAGTTGGAATTTTGTACATTAAGCTTTGCGCTCTAGCAGTTATTCATACATCCGTAGTAGTTGAAGACATCTTCCCTACTAGCATCATAATATATTATGATTAGACTATAATACCTTCACTAGGGTAGATTCCTCCCATAATTCCAATGGCTTCATGCAAGAATTCGTCCACATCCTCTATGTATAATGGTTTATCCCATGAGGGAAATTACATTAAGAATTGGAGGCACCAGTCATTTGCCCTATTATACAATAAACTCAAATTGCCACCTGTTGTGGAATTCTCCCCAATATCAGTGTACCTTAAAGGAAGTCAGTAAATCTTCTAGGGGTGTAAAAGGATTATTACTCAAGATACCATTTAATGTGATTTTTCTATAATATCTTAATATGACCTATTAAATCCTCCTACCCCTAATTTTTCACCTTAGTCCAAGGCACTACCAGGCATACCACATGACTGCAACCTTGGCAGGATCAATTTGGAAGCCTATCCTTACAGATTATATGGCATGAGACTAGCTGAAATGGCATAACCTGATATGGACTTCTTGATACTTCAATCCAGATACTCAATTGGGTGATGATGATACACCAATTAAGAACAAATATTTGACAATGATCTTTCATTTACCCACATTTATTAGGGATGTCATCTAGGTAGACCCTGTACTAATTTCTGTTTAAGTTCAAGGTACTATGTTAGATCTATGACTATACAACTATGTGCGAGGAATCACAAAACTCACAGTTGTTTCCATCCAAAGGGCATCATAGTATAGGATGAAGCTACCCCATTGAGTAGTAAATGTTGTATTTTCTTGATCCTCCTGACCAATCCTAACTCTAATGATACCCAAAAAAATCCATCTGGGCACAAATGGAATACTATCCTGTGCCCTAGACAAATACTTCTAGGTATTATTGTGGAGTGGATGAAATAGGGAATGAATCTTTGAATTCATTCAACAATCAACTCTCTGTAGTCCATGAAAATATAGAAGACTATTTCGTCCAGATTCTTCTCTGATACTGAGCACCAAAGGTGCTAACCCATTCTAACTCATCAAGGGGCTTCATAGATTCTAGATTTATACATTTTATCAATTTCATCTTTTACCTTTTGCAGGGTTTGGATGATTCAAATATCTATAAGGTCCCTTTCTAAACTTGCTTAGCACCATGGAGACAGTTTGATCTTAAGTTCCCCCAAGTGATTAATGAAATGCCTAAGGAGATTTGTATGAAGCCATTCCAGAACAGGGAATACGGACCTAGATAATTCCTGAGAAAATCGGTGAAAATTCTGAATACCTCCGATTATGAACTAGTAGTCTCCAATTATGGCCTGAGTTAGGCTCAGCTTAAAAAAAAACCATTTTAGTTCACCTTAACCTCTATCTTCATGGATGGATTAGTAAGCTACGTGTATCCTTGCTAAAAATGAGCCATTGGACCTATGTATTGTCACTAGACGTAGGAAGAATCATTCAATATCTAGAGTTCTCAACTTCCTCATCATGGATAAAATAGAACCATATTGTCTTATCTCTGAATCTAAAGGAAAGCACGTTCAAGTAGTATTGATGCCCATTTTTCTCTACTCCCAGTCATCAAAAGAATCATCTTAAACAAACCAGTGCCTCATCTACGAATAGAAGAATTGAATATGCTGTTCATAGAATTTTGCACTATCTCCCATAGGGTAAGTGCTATGCCAATTTTTCAGTGCCTCTACTCCATGAGGTTTAGTCGCCATGGGCTAGCTCAGAAAGTACGTGGATCAAATCTTGGGGACAAATCTTGCTACCTTCCAGTACCTTAACCAACATGTAGTTCCCTCAAGATTAGGCATATCAGGCGCATGTGTATGCTTGTAGCGTAGAATACAGTCGATGCACACCAAATTGAAGGCTGGTCAATTGAAATCCTTATGCTTGTGGTCACAAATTGGATGGAACCCTAGCTAAATGTGATGCTAAACAGGAAGATCACCATGATCCAAGTGTAGAATTGTGTAGGTGCATCATGTTACTTATAAACCTATTAGACATAGCTATTCACAAACTGAGAATATATCCTAAATGTATAATATTATCTCTATGGACTACCCACCAGTAGCGCCATTTTCCCAAGAAACAAGTGTATATACAGACATATCTCCTTCTGTTAATTTGATATGTCCACTGTATTTCCATGGCCCTTCAAAAATGCAGCAAGATCTTACATGCACATGGATTGTACAAGGATATTGTCAAACCTATCCATCTGGGAAATCGAATGAGCAGTCCACCTATTATAATGACTAACAATGACAGAAGAAAATGACATCCTAATAATTACATGTTGTTCCAAAAGAGCCCAATATTCGTAAGCAATACTCGTAGGAGCCACTAATAGCGACACTACTGAGACTCCATTCCCACAGTAGGATGCCTTCTTAAAGATGGCTCATAGACACCTTGGAGTCCTGAATTGGTACAGGTACATAAGGAAATTGAATATTGAAGTTACCTCCTCACTACAAGAAATTAAGGACATATCCAGAATAGAATAAATGAATCAAAATGTTATCACAACCCTTTGAAAAATCATGTTTTCAGGAAGCTAACAGTACCCCTTATTGACTAGCTCAAAGTCAGCATTATTATGGATAACACCAAAGGCATTTATTAGTAGGGCTAGAAAACTATGTCTACTTCCCAAATGCAGAGATGCTTGGAAGTACCTTATTATCCCCTGTGAACTATAGGCCCCTTATATAGGATATACATGCATGTTTTGGTATATCCTATGGGAGCGGCCTATAAATCCTATTTTCCATAAGTACAACAGTTTTAGATGATGGTTACCATTAATGGGTATACAACCTCCTAATACCATATTGTACCTGTGGCAGACCAATCTGTAGCTCAAACCAGCCACCCATCCACAATAGTATTGAAGATAATTGGTAGTTCATGGTCAATGATATCAGAGGGAAGCTATTGCAGTGCAGAATTCCTTATCATTGCAGGAATATCCAGACAAAATCACTAGAGTGTTCCCATCATATTCAAACAGACTGCCTAATCAGTGGAATAATGTTCTCTTTAGTGTAACAGTCTTTGGGACAGACCTCTCACAGATCATCGAAGATCAGTTTGGACTAAATGTGATGTTATTTATTATCTCATTAAAAATATTACTCCCACTAAAAATAATTACACCACCACTAAAAAATAATTTCTTGTTGTGATTTATGCAATAAATAAGTTTAGACATTACATTATAGGGTACAAAATATTTGTACACAGAGATCATTTCATCAGTTAAATATTTAATGAAAAAACCAGTGATTGGTGGAAGAATAATTAGATGGTTATTACTTTTGCAAAAATTTGAGATTTCCATTGTGGACAATCCAAGAAAATCTAATGTGGTATTTGATTTTTTATCAAGACTAAACACCACAGGGGAGAAAGATCCAGTCAAGGATAACTTTCCAGATGAACAACTATTTTCTCTTTTCAGTAGTTACACTAGGGTTTGCTGATATGGTAAAATATCTTGCAATCAGGGAAGTTTCCTCCTTCTTTCACTAATAAACAAATAAATAAGTTAACCAAACCTAGTGCACAATTCAAATGTTTAAATGGAATGCTATTTAAATGTGGCTCCTAATTTGGGTTTACGTAAGTGTGTAAAAGAAGATGAAATCTTTGGCATCCTCAGAGCATGTCATGATGAACCAAGTGGAGGACACTATTCAGTAAAAAAAACAAGCTCATAAGATACTTGGCACTGTTTATTATCGGCCATCTGTGTACAATAATGTGAAGAGATATATCAAGTGGTATGATCCTTTTTAAAGGATGGGATAACCAACTTTCACCAATGAAATTCCTCTTCAACTTCAAGTAGTGATTGAAACATTTGAGAGATGGGGATTGTATTTTGTTGGTCCCTTTAATCTTCCGTTCATAAGGGAAGGAATATATTCTTGTGTGTATTGAATATGTGACAAAATGGGCAGAAGTGTAGGTGCATTGACAAATGCCACTAAAGAAACAATTGTTGATTTTCTTTGGCACATAGAATTATGGTAAAGTTTGGAGCACCAAGGAGCATAGTTTTAGATCAGGGACCATAATTTATGTCTAATATGATCCAAGCTTTCACAATGTATTACCAAATCAATCATAGGAAGTCATCTCCTTATCACCCATAATCAAATGGACAAGCTGAAGTAACAAATAGAGAATTGGAAAACATCCTTACCAAAACAGTTGAAGTTGGGAGAAAAGATTGGGTAAAGAGACTACCTGAAGTTGTCTGGGCTTATAATACAACTTGGAAAACTACAACAGGGTTTTCACCATATGAGTTAGTCTATGGGAAAAATCCCTTGTTGCCCATTGATTTTGAACTACAGACATTGAGGATAGTAGTTAAGGTGGGTATTGAGTTGGATGCAACTCAAAAGGAAAGAATCCTTCAACTCAATGAATTGGATGAATTGAGGATGGAAGCACTTCAGCAGATAGAGATAATCTAAGATCAAAGGAAGCAATGGCATGACACACATATCAAGAAAAGGAAATTCAAAGTAGGATACTGGGCATTGTTGTTTGATTCTAAGTACCAACAATTCAAGGGAAAATTGAGAACCAGATGGTTGGGACCCTATCAGATTGAGTAGATATTTGACAATGGTTCTATTTAGTTACTTCCCATTGATGGCAGTAGAAGAACACTCTTGGTCAATGGACATAGGCTAAAAATCTATAGGAAGCCTCCTACTAAGGATGAATTCTTGAGGAAGATTGAAGCAGACAAAGAATTTGATCATATGGAAGAACCCAGTTCTTCCAAAATGATCAAATAACCAAATGATAGATCTAGAATAAAAGGGAAGAAAATGAAAACCAGTAAATAGCGTTCTCTTCCCAAAAATTAAAAAAAAAAAAAAAAAAAAAAAAAAAAAAAAAAATTCTCTCAGAGTCAATTGAAAACCAGCAATGGTGGTTGACCTCCTCATATGGCTAATTCAAATAAAAGGGAATTCTTTGGAATTCCAGCTATCTTTTCTAACCATTTTTTTGTTCCACTTGTAGGAATGATGAGTCATCATAACAAAAGGATTACATCATCAAGGATGGTAATTATATCTTTTAACTTATTTAGGGTTAGATTAAAAGTTTTCATGTGTGATTAGACTTGATTTAAAAGTTGGTATGATGAGTCATCTATTTATACATTATGATTAAAAGTGAGTAATCATGAAGATGATTTGGATGGAATAAGTGGCAGCATAGTTATCATGAGTAATCATTAGTGCAAATGAAATAGATTTAGAGAAATTTTGAGGGAGAAGTAGAAAATTAGGCTTGTGTTCCGTAGCAAAGAACAGAGGTTCCACAACTAAGAATAGAGGTTCCATAGTAAGAAAAGAGGTTCATGTAGATAAAATCGTAGTTCCACAGCTAATCAAGAAGCCCTATAGCCGATTTGCACATAATCAAAGGAAACAAAATTCGAGTCGATATGGGGATTAAAAAGAAATCAGAACCAGAGGATGATTCCCAACTGCTCACAGATGAAGAAGTGGCATCTATCTTTGAGTATGCAGGATGGCTAGAGTTCTTGAAAAAGTTTTCAAAGTATAACAATGAATTAGTAAGAGAATTTTTCATAAACCTAGAGCAATCCAGGACAAAGGTTAGAAATATTTTTATTCCTTTTTCTGTGAATACAATAAGTAATGTGTTTGGAGTGCTAATTGTGCATATCCCACATCCTACCAAAGGGACCTTGAAAGAACTGGTTGAAACCCTGCTACAAGAAGGGGAAACTAAACCCCAATACATTTACAATACAAAGAAAAGAAAAGCATAAAAGGGGTCAGAAGGTCTATTTTTCCCAAACCCTTTGACAGGGTAGCATTTTGGATAGTGAAGTATTTAACTTGTGATGGTCAATTTGGGTCCGTAGGAAAAGAAGTCTTGAAGATGCTCATATATCTGAGATATGGAGCCAAAAAACCAGAGTACATATTAAACCTTCTGAGGGTTTCTTTTTTATTCTATCCAGACCATGGCCCAGAGGTATTCCTAGGGTGTTGGGACAATCAGGCATCACGGGTTAGTTCATTTGGTATGCCAGCACCATTTTTATGTCAAAGAAAAATGGAGAAGAAATTTGGGAAAAGTTTCTTGGCAAGTTTAAGAAAAACCCTTGATATTATCAGGAGGACAATACCAGCTCCATTTTCTCCTTCAACTAATTTGGAAATTGATGCCCCTGTAGAAGAACAAAAGGAAGTGGGAAGAGAGAATATACCAAAAAGAAGAAGATCTATGAGAAAGATCAAAACAACAGAACCTTCTGTGCCTTTGAAGGAAATTCCTTCTTTTGCAGTAGCTACAGGGGAGCTAATATCTATCTCTGACGGTGGTAGTTCACCCATGTAAGAACAAGAAACAAAAGTAAGAATAATCTCTAGGAGGAAATCCACCGCTGGGCATGTTGAAATTCCCCAAAGAAGGAAAATTCATAAGAGGTCAAGGGAAATCCCAGAGGGAAGGAGTGAATAGGAAAATATGGAAAAAGAAGGTGTTAATATTTTGGGTAGCATGGCCATGATTCCTCCTGAACCAAGCCAAGCTGAGATGGAAAAAGGAGATGAGAGACTTGAGGAGTAAGATTTTCAAGAATTGGCTGAACCATCAGCATTATCACATGAAGAAGAAGAGTTGGCATCCTGGAGATGAAAAGGTAAATTTCCTTTGATAGAAGAAGAATGCTCAACTCCCCAAGAAATTTTAGAGGAAGAAGAAAAACATCAGGTTAAACATGCTCTGTTCTTGTCTAGAGTAGAGCTCATTATCAGGGAAAAGGATGAGGAATTGGATTTCCTCAAACTCAAATTAGAACAGAGGGAAATTGCTCATTGGAGAGCTAACAAGTCAGCTTGCAGTTAGGACTAAGGAATTATCAGTAATTAAAAAATAGCTGATAGAGAAAGAGGAAGAATGTCAAACTTCCAGAAAACATAATGTTGTGTCCACAGTCTCTACACAGACTGGGTTAACTTATTTTCCACTCAAACAACTATGGAATGACACTTGCAAGGAACTCAAGGAAGCTAAAACATAAAATGAATATTTAAAGACCAATATGGAAGAAGAAAAGAAGGCAAGAAAAGAGTGGGAAGAAAAAATTTATAAGGAAGAAGGAGACAAATATAAATGTCTTGCAAAAATACAAATGGTCTGCATTATGAGTGAAAAATTGCTTGCCTGCAGGAGGCCCTCTCCTACATATAGTGTGTTTTTGGAAGAACAATTCATTCACTGGTAGCTATCAAGGATTGCATATGGACTTCCACATGAAATAAAAGATGAATCTGAATTCATGACAGCTTATTCTTTAGCCAGTCTTGAGTAGAAAAATCTTCTATGTGAATTTTATCTTTATAATCTGATCCTAGATAAAAACACGGGATTTATGATCAATTTATATGTGAGGGAAAGTCATCCCAATGCATTTTTCTCTTTTTTGAAAAATCATATTGCATGGAAGGAAAGGGATTTTGAGTTTTTATTGAAATCTAGCTCAACTGGTCTCTGCATGAGGGCTCACTATGGTAAACCTTCTACCTTCTTCATACATTTTAGAACTCATGCCTTTGATGAACGATTCAAGATACATTATTTTTCCAGCTTACAAAAAATTATTGATACCTTTACCTCCTATGAGGAGGGGAAGTTTGAAGATATTTATGAGGGATGCTTGAAAAGGTGGAAACTTCTTATAGTTTCCTTGAGAAGAAGGGAAGTAATATCCCCTACAAATCTGATCTGGAGTTTAGAAAGAGAAAAAGCTTTATGCATAATAATTCCTCAGATCAATGAGACCTATGGGCACATATGGATGGGAATGTGAATAAGGCCCCCTCTACTTCTCACCCCCATGTCTCCTTGGAAAAATAGAGAACCTCAAGATCCTACTCAATTTGAAGAGTGGAAGAGGAAAATAGAAGCAAGAGAAGGGTATAGTACCTCTAAGTTTAAGCATTGGGATATCCAGTTTCAGCCATTTGATCTAAGCAATCAAATGGAATGCAGAACACATAACCCCAATTTTAAAGAATAAAGTTTGTAAAGGGACTTACAAACAAGTAAGTACAGGGGAAATGATGACGGCCAGAATATGCCCATTAAATGTAAAATAAATGATCTCATCTTACTCTCCTTTTTATTAAGTTTAATTGCATTTTGTGACTTTTATTTGATCTGATATGAGTTAGGATGTAATTATTCGTCTTTTGATTGATTGTGATTATAACATTTAAAAACTTTGAAATTCCTAACGAAGTGTGTTGGAAATTAAGTTTTGTAATAAAGCAAGTGTCCAATTGGTCAAAGAAATGAAGTATGTAGCATTCAATATGTTTTCGGCAAGCATCTGTTCCAATACGGCTTAGTTTCCGGAACTTCCAAGCTAGTTCCGAAACTCCATTACACATTCACAAGGCTTCATCACCTAGTTTTGGAACTTTCGGACTTAGTTCTGGAACTCCAGTATTTAGTTCCAGAATTTTCAGGTACTTAGTTCCATGGAACTCCTAGGTATAGCTCCGATAACTCTCATGTTTTGATCTTTAATGATTTCCTATGGTTCTAGAACTTCTTTGAAGTTCCAGAACTGATGGAATTTTATCTATTCTAACCACATCCGGTGATTTAGCATCAACGAACCTTTCAATCAGGAAAGGATGAGAAGATTTATGATTATGGATCTAGGGATAGTTATCTTACAGTTATCTGATCAGCCACAATCTGAGTCAGCATCTATTCTGGGCATGGATTGAATTTCACCAGAATCATAGAGACAACTATGAATGTAAATGTATATATAAGTAGACCTGCAGTAGATAAATACAATAGAGGGAAGATAGATATACATATAGAATAAGTAATACAGATCGAAGTACACAGATCCAGTATGTTTTGTAATACCGAATGTTTTATCAATAAATAACCATTCATGTTTGAGAGAATTCTAAGTTGTTAAATCTTGATTCAAGGAGGAGCAAGGGCCCACTCCCCCAAGGACCAGGATATTTGTCTATTTGGTATTTATATTTCCTAAGAAAATAGTTTAGATCTGTTAATTTTGTATCACTTTTAATTCTTCTAGTTAAAATCTGTTGTATACTCGTTCCTGCAGGTGTCTAGATAGATTCTTATTCTTCTTGCAACCATTTTTTAAGCACTCTAAGTTGTGTTATTTAGTGTGTTTATTTCCTAAAAGCAAGTGTGTTTATTTATTTATTTCCATTCTGCAAAGTGTGTTTCCTTTCAGCAAAGCTTTCAGTGTGTTTCCTTTCAAGCAATATTTTTCATTATAATTTAAATAATGTTTTTTACCAATGAATTCCTTAAGACATTGAAAAGATCCCCCAGAAAATTATAAAAATAAATACAATCAACTACTAAATCGATAGGATTACTCTTGTTACATATAGCTTTAGACACACCACTGGTTTGAATATGACATCAACAGGAAGTTGATTAAATGAAGGGAATAATGACACCCAACAACAAGTATTGTCAAAACTTGTGTAATTCGTAGATCATTGACAAAGCTTCGCGCTCTGTAGTTATTTAATTCCGTTTAGCAGGAGACAACTTCCTACTAGCAAAACATATTGGATTATCTATAATACCTTCACTAGGTTGAGCTAACATAATTCCAATGGCCATGCCAGAAGTGTCCACATGCACATGAAATGGTTTATCCCATGAGGGAAAGCACAAAATGGGTGCATTAGTAATTTTCTCTTTTAATATCTCAAACGTGCACTGTTGTGGTTCTCCCCAATAAAATGTACCTTTCCACTTTAGTAATTCTTCTAGGGGTGTAACAATTTTGGAATACCCTTTCATGAATTTTCTATAATATCTTATATGACCTAAAAATCCACATACCCCACTTTGACTAGTAGGCACTTCCAGGCCTAAAATGAGTGCAACCTTGGCAGGATCAACTAGCAAGCCTTCCTTACAGATTATATGTCCTAACACTATCCCAAATGGCATAGCAAATATGCACTTCTTGGTGTTCAAAGAGATACTCAATTGTCTACATCATTCAAAAATTAAGAACAAATTGTCACAATGATCTTTCATAAGCCCATATATTATCCAATCATCTAGGTAGACTTGTAAGAATTTGTGAATAAAATCTTTGAATGCCTAAACAACTATGCGCGAGAATACAATAGGCACACTTTTTAATCCAAAGGGCATCATAGTATAGGAAAAACTACCCCATTTAGTAGTAAATGTTGTATTTTCTTGATCCTCCTGAGCAATCCTAACCTAATGATACCCAAAAAATCCATCTGTGAAGGAATATATTTTGTGCCCTACAACTCCTTCTAGTATTTCCTCAGTGAATGACATAGGGAATGGATCTTTGATGCATGCAACATTCAACTCTCTGTAGTCCATGCATATCCTAATTCATCCATCCTTCTTGATACTGATCACCATTGGGCTAACCCATTCTAACTCATCAAGGGGCTTGATAATTCTAGATTTATACATTTTATCAATTTCTTCTTTTTACCTTTTTGCACAAATTAGGATTCATTCTGTAAGGTCTCTTTCTAACTGGCTTTGCACCATCCTTAAGTTTGATCTTCATTTCCCCAAGTGATTAATGCATGCCTTTAATTTCATGATATCCTTAAGGGAATACGTCCTAATAATCCCTGAGTAAATCGATGATCTTTGCTACCTCTGATTCTGACTAGTAGTCTCTAATTATGGCCTCCTTAGGCTCAGCCTCCAAACCTATATTCACCTTCTTTATCTTCATGGATTTTTAGTAGGCACGCGTATCCTTGTTTTCACTATCCAAGACCTCGTGCACCATGTGTGAATGTCCAATATCTAGGTTCTCAACTTCCTCATCATCCATAACATAAACCATATTTTCTTTCTCTTTCTCAAGGAAAGCACGTTCAAGTAGTATGGAGCCCATTTCTTCTTCCTTTTCAAAACATGATCTGAATTCTACCTCACCGAATAATTCTTGAATATGCTCTTCTAATTTTTCACTATCTCCCATAGTTAAGTGCTTGAAAAATTTTAATGCCTCTACTACATGAGGTTTAGTCGAGAAGTAGTCAAAAGTCTGGATCATTCTTGCAGTCAAATCTTGCTAGTTTCCAGTTTCTCGATGTAGTTCTGCATATACATACCAGGCGCGTGTGTATCCTTGTAGTGTAGAATACAGTCGATGCACCCAAATTGAAGGTGGTAATGCTTCCTATCTTGTTGTCCAGAGTCTCTCACACTGCTAAATGTGATGCTAAACAGGTTGATCACCATGATAATTGTAGATTTGTGTAGGTGCATTGTTAATTATAAACCTAGTAGACAAAGCTATTCCAATCTCTTCCCAATGTATAATATTATCTCTATGGACTACCCACCAGTGCGCCATTTCCCCGTGCAGTGTATATACAGACATATCTCTTCTCTTAATTTGATATGTCCACTGTATTTCCATGGCCTTCAAAAATGCAGGAAGATCTTCTGTCTCGATATACCAAGGTATTGTCTACCTATCCATCAAATTGAATGAAGTCCATTCTTGCATGCAACAATGATTTTCACCTCACATCCTACTAATTCATATGTACTATGAGCCCAATTTTCATAAGCAATACTCATAGTATCACTAATAGAATGAGAATCCTCCCACTGTAGGATGCCTTCTTTTGATGGCTCATTAACCTTGGAGTCCTAAATAGCATGTACATAAACTTTGTTTAAGTCCTCCTCACTTAAGGGCTTAACATATGGGGTAGAATTTCCATCAAATGTATCACAACCCTTTTATCCTTGTTTTCAAAGCTAATATACCCCTTATTGAAGCTCAAGTCAGCATTATTTGCATAACACCAAAGGCATCCAAGTAGGGCTAGAAAATTGTCTACTTCTGCAAGTGCTAATACCTTAAAATCCCCAGTGAACTTGGCCCCTTATATAGTTATAGATGCATCTTTCAAAACTCCTATGAGAGTGGCCTTAGTCCTATTTTCCATAAATAACACATTAGATGATGGTTGCAATGGAGGCCTCCCCATTTGTACCTGTATCGATCAATATGTTGCTCAACAGCCACCCATCCACAATAGTATTCAAAATAATTTCTTTTTCATAGTCAATGCTATCATAGGGAAGCTTTGCATGCAGAATCTATCATCCAGTCTCAAGACTTACGCACAGAGTGTTCCCTCTTAACCAACTTCCTAATAGTGGAATAATGTTCTCTTAGTGTAACATCTTTCACACCTCTCACAGATCATCGATATCAGTTTGGACTATCTCTGATGTTTTCTTCTTCTCCTTTAGGTACGGTATCTCACCCTAAAGATTCCTTAGCACTTCCATGGTATCATGGTAAACTTCCTTCTGATGAGCAAGATCTAGGTACCTTGCATGTAGAACCTCCTCCTTGGTGATCGTAGGCTTCTAGTGCAATGCCTCTCTCATGTGTGTTACTTCAGTACATGTAGTAATCTTCACTGTCAATGCCTCAGATCCTTCTACTATCTTGGGAATCCACTGATCTTCTACCGCGTACTAGATTCTAACCATCCCGGTGCCTTTGTTTTCTTGCTTATGCTACTTACTTAGATGCTCATATAAGTTTGGGAACTCTTCATAGCTATGGTTCTTTCCGCAAAAAGAACATGCAATATTCTGAGTACATTCACACCTATAGTGGTCAAGAGATCCACACATATAACATGTTACATGAGGTAACTCACCTCTTCCTCCACCATGGCATCATCCTCCATATCCACCATGATATCCACGTCCCCTTCCATGACCTCCTTCAAAACTCCCCTCATTCCTGTCATAGTGTGTTTGATTATGATCCTGATCCTTGTGCTCATTCTTACCCTTAGAATTATCTGTTATACTTGTTTGTCATACCCTGAGGTCTATAGCATCCTAGATCTGACCAATCAGCTAACAATCCTCAATATCATGGATTGTGGACATGCAAATTTTGCAAAAGAAAGATACATTCTTCCTTATCACACACTGTAAAAAAGGAAAGTGCCTAGCATCATGATTCAAATGGAAAATCTCATAGTCCAATAGTAATGAGCATCCAGATCTGCGAGGGCAACTATCCTTGGTGTGACCTTCCACTTCACAATCTGTAACCAAATTCTTGAGTGTGTTTCATGGGCTGAATTTGCTGATAGCTTTTCTAACTACTTTTCCGTAGCTGTAATTTGTGCCTTTAAGAATGGACTAACACCAGTGTCAATGCTCCCAATTGCCTCAACACGTAAAGTTGCTTCCAATGCTTCACACGGATCAATGTATGTCTTACGTGACAACACCCTTCTAAAAGGTGTAAGCAATACTCTAATGAACCATTGTGCATGCTAGATATCATGAATATCATAAGATAGCTTAGATAGAAGTGTCTTAAAACAAGAATCATACTCATGTACACTCTCAGTAGTGCCTTGCTTGATATCCTTGAGCACACTTATACTCTTCTCCTCAAACTCAATGATATAGAACTATTTTAAGAAAGCATATCTCAATGCTACATAATCCATGCAAGTTTGATCAGGTTCAACTTCACATACCAACTATGTGCATGCCCCTATAATGTAGTGGAAAATTGAATTACCTTTCTCTCAGCAACCATGATCCCTTTAGTGTGCCATAAGATTTCACACATATGCACATGTTCGGCAGCATCTTCTATACCTCTATACTCTAGGAGACAAAGAGACATCTCCATATAGATATTATGTGGTTGTTGCGGACCTTAACCACCTGATTTGGAACCTCCTATGTTCCCTTTTCCTCTAGAACCACCAGAACTAGAACCACGTATACCTCTTGATCTACCACCTGTAGTTGGAATAGGACATGTATATGTCCTCCCCTATGCTCTGATAGTAGTACTATACTAAACCCGTATAGTCTGTGAGGTAGTTCTACTTCCAGAGGTGAATCCAACATTCTATGTGCTCACATTCTGTGTGGATGATGCACCTAAGAATTCTCCTCCAAATGACATTGAAGTCATCTATCCCACCATTGATGTACTTGATCCCTGAATTACTCCTGCTCTCCTACTTCCCAAGTTAGTTTGTTGGTTACTTATCATACTTGATACTGAAAAACCAAGCGCAAGGGCTAGGTCACCAGGTGGATTAAGATGCACATCCATGGTCTAGGTAGTATTTTTGTGTGCAATTTTATGTGAGGCCGAGTGGAGGTCTCTATCATGCTTCCCAAGATGGGGGAGTTCTTGATGCTATGGCTCCACATCTTCTATGTGACCTGTAAATTCTTCATGAGCCATCTCTCTCCTCCGCGCCATATTTTCTACAAAGGAACAATGCTTCTCTATCTCCCTCTCATGCACCTCATTATACTTAAGCCACCTTTCCTCTCTCTGTCTCTCTACCGCTAGGTCTTTCATATTAAATCAAACTTGTTCCTTCCCTTGCACGTGGTGGAGTTTAGTTAGTCATCGGTTTACTCTCCAGGTTCAAATTTACCATTAATATCTTGATTGCCAGTGGAATACCTTGCAAATATGTTCCTCTTAGATACCACAAAAGCTAGAATTCAGATACCTCTGGGCAAGAGTACATCGAAATTGAATATTCCAGAATATAACTATTTAGAACACCATGAAACCACGTATCCACCACGCGAGTCCAAATCAGATCAACATCATAGAGGGCCTAAAATTCTTCCTGTGTCCAAACAAGTGTGTGATACCTCCAATTATGTTGATATGCATAAGTAGTAAGCCACTTATATAGTTCTACTAGAAAGATAGTGAAAAAGCTCTCATATAAGTTGTCATACAGAATTTGTTCTACCCAAGTGTGTGCATTAAACTCAGATCCACTATTGAACCATCGTGCATATTCTTCCTCCAGATCGTGTATCCACTCCTCAATACTTGCTAGAGTTAACTAGTACGTATTCATTACGAACCATCCTCAAAACAACTGAAAAATAGGTCTCGACAACGGAACCAATGATGCAACCTAGAATTTACCAGATAAAACTTTAGTCACACTGGCACATCACTCAGCCTTGACTAAGTGCTCACCCAAAGCATGCAAAGGTACCAGGTCCCTCTTTAAAGTTATTGTAGTAGGATGTTAGCATGATGAAGGGAGAGACATATAGATTCATAACTAATCCATCATTTAATAATGCATGCTACCCTTAGATATATGAAAGAAAAACATTAAATAGTAATCATGATTGAATTAATAACATGCACTACTCAAATTCACACAGAATGACACTTAGATTCAGCTAATATCTTCCATCTATTAATAAATACAAAATCTCCTTACAGTATTGTCAATCTATACCAATGCATGTATGGATCTGATATAGTAATTTAGGCATATGTGTATACACACACTCTGTATATTCTCTGTTACACATATATCCTTACACATTCATACATCATATATATATATATATATATATATATATATATAGGGGTAGGTCATTTCCCTTCACTGCTGATGCAATATCTGCTACATGATAGAAATGATCAGCAAAATAGCTTTCATGATTTACATTCTATAGCCACACATGCAAGTATCTTATCCTAAAAATCCTGACTTGCTAGTTAATCCTAAAGTGTCATTATCTATTCTCAACGTGTGTGCTTTATCCAAAATTTTCATGTCGATGTCACTTCTCCCTTGTCTGGTCACTAAGTGCTATGTGCGTTTTATCTACGTCTTGATGTATTTACGTTGGGTGGGACTCCGCACACTCTACCTTTTATATTTTTAGGTCCCTTGTATGCTCAAAATTATCTAAGTCCCATTTCCCTCATGTGACCCTGCGCCCTGATCTATTTTCCAAATGTGTGCTTCCTATCCTTTGCATGCCCTTTTGTTCCTTATCATGAATGTGATCATCGCGGTGTAGATTCTTATGTGATTCCTTAGACACGTATTCTATTTATCCAACCAACATGTAACCCACACTAGGGATATTATCTGTCCTCAGCAATATGTTTCTCATACTATAGGTCTCCCCAAGAATGAACAAATCGCAGAATGATTTCCCACAAGAATAGATGGTAAAGAATGAACAGGTGAAAGAATAATGCGCATACACTCAATGAAATAATACCTAGTACGTTATTTCCTATTCTTAACCATGGGATGAGGTGCATATAGTATCAATAAAAAATCATACAGTTAAGTGTGATTCTTAGCACTCAAGAGTTCGTCCCATTCTGTCAATGATGATCTAATTGTATGGGGAATCTGACATTGATGAATGCAATCTGACTAGATGTGATGTGTTGAAGATCCATAGTTTCACTCTTCTCCTGTAAACTATCTAAAAATTCTAGCAAGGCCTAAGTAAACACTGCCTTCACAAGTGTCATCCATCCTATGAATGTGAAACCATGACCAATGTATCTAGAGATCCTTGTATAAAAGATTTTACTCTATGCGTGAATAACTGTTGATGGTGCATCTCGCTATCTTTGCAATGAGTATCTAGTGGATAGATTTCCTCTCACACAATGGAATAGGTTCATCTATTCTTTGATACTTAGACCTCAATAGTGATAGTATAGAACCACTTGAACACATGTGGGTCATCAGGAGGGTAAGGTGACAATTGTCAAGTGCCCATCCTTCATTATTAAGAACCCAGTCCTTACATGATAGTGGTCACCAATGCCTCATATGTGGAACTATCTTGCAATGGTACCATGTTGTCTTATGGTCCTCTTTTGAGATGTGTAGGAGACATTCAGTTCTTGTTAGAAGTTGCCTCTGCACATTCTTATTGGTTCCTAAAGTAGCATCCCTACCAGTATCCTGCCAAATAGTCCAATACCACTTTATAGGATGAGGGGTTTAGCTAAAGTAAAATTTCGTCTAGATTCGCAAATGGAGCTTACAATGAATTGGTAACTCCACAGATAATGTTGTACCTTGATGAATGCATACTTCGAGGCACTAAATTCTACTTTATCTTGCACCTTTGTAATCTGAGTGGACTTGAATGGTTATTTATTTTTCTTATCTTCAACCAAGGCACCTTAGATAGTGATGAAGTGACGCTCATTATACATAAATGAATCATATCTAGGCACACATTATGATTTATATCTTAGTGTAGATGGGCATTTAGTAGCCTGTCTACGGATCTTCCAAATAAGATAATTGGCTTTACCACTCACATGGGTTAAATTTGGTTCTTTCTTCATTCCGCGCCTAAAAACACATTGCATTCATGTCCACTGATTTGATGATAATTACAACATGGGTGACCTCTATGTGAGTTTACATACTCCATGGCAAGCAGTATAGCCTTGTGTAGCATGGTCACAGTTCTCAGGATAAATCATCTAAGGAGCTCAGTGAGATTTTCTCTGTTGCTTACTATTACGATTGAAAGGTTGCATGTAACACCTTGGTAATGATAATAAAATTAAGGCTTACCTTTGGTGTGCGCAATATCTAGAAGACTTATTATTTCATCCCACTATTGACATCTTCATGTGAGTACAAACATGTAGCCTTTTTAGCATTTTCCTACACCACTTCCATTTCAGATCTTGAAGACTTATTCACCTCCCATCGGCTCACCATTTCCCTTTCCTTCCTCTTCGTAAAATAAAGAGTACACATCTTGAATGTGACTTCATGTTCTTATACATCATGGGGTTCACATTCTCATCCTTGAGGATCTTCTTAGGTCCTCCTTTACATCAGATCAGATGATTGGATTTTAGGACTTAGTTCATGTGCATAACGTCTTCCTCAGGAATTCTCGTCACCACTATCCTCAGGGGTTACCAAGACCTTTTGCCTAGAACTCCTTGGCACTAGAGGATGTATTCTTAAGTCTATCAGATTAAGAAATTGGGTGGAGTGAACCTTAGTGATTCACTGATAGAAGAAAAATGAGGATCTTGTGCCATTGTTCAATTCCCTTTGCGTATTCTCTTCAACTTCATTTTGATTTCACTAAAATGATCTATACACAAGCACTAATCTAAATTCTATTGTTCCTCCTCATTCTTATTCTTCTAAGTCTTCAGGCGTGTGGGCAAAGTGAGGACCTATCCTCAAGAAGTGCTCGTGGGGTGCCAAGGCAATATTCTTACCTTTAGGTGGTTATGAGGGATCTTAAGGTAAAATCTTCATGGCACACTTTTCATGCTAGGAAATAACTAAAGGCTTCGGGACTTAGCCATATTATGGCATATCCTATATAGCATATATATATATAGCATGACCTAACTAAGCATGTTGAGTTCTTCATATTCCTATCACCTAGCAATTCGATGGATTTAATGTTGAAGGATCATAGTTTATAAATATGTTGTCTTTCCAGGATCTAGAACATATTTCATTGTAGCATTTTAGTGGAGAGATAAAAATGGGGAAGAAGCCTTATCAGCATTCAAGGATTTTAACTTGTGACATGTTTGAAACCGACCTATTACTTACGGAAATGCATGGCGATGAAAGCTACCTCTATATATAGAGATGCCCAGTTAGAAGGAACAGATGGGAGTCTTTGAAAAAAAGGGATTTTTCCACCTATGGCTTCAAATAGTGATCTCCCAAGAGTCAAAGTGTCTGTATACATTGCAAAATCCATTCTATGGACTCTCGTAAAACTGAGGGGAAATCCCTTGAGTATGTGCCATATCATAGTTGGAATGCTTCTATGATCATTCTTTCCTAATATGGGAAGTGCTTATCCGTCGATAACTTATGATGGAATTAGTAATCCTGTCTACATTAATATATTGGTAGTGTTATAGGCTCTTTCATGGGGGACTGTTTTTTCTGGACTAGGATTATATGAGGACATATATGGTTCATTTGTTTCTAATTAGGTACATTTTATCAATGGGTTGTCAAAAAATAGTAACATCTTAAAAGGATGAATTACTCCCCTAAGTTAATTTTGTCTCCCATGGGAAATTTCTCTCTATGATTGTCCTCAGAAATGAAGATGCATAAATTTTGTATATGATGTTTTATCCATATTATCCACAAGAATGGATGCAACCATTTGTTTAACCTTGAGTTCATATTTCTTGTGCTCCCAACTTAGATCAATGTAAGTTCTCACAAAAATCACATACAAGGAGGGGGCTCAATGATTTTAATGATGTCCATCGCAGTGATCGCCCTATATGATACGTTAAGGAAATAGGCTGGTGCACATACACTCCAGTATCATTCATCTAGATGGAGTTTCTATGACTACATTCCTGAAGTTCACATTGTTAGTGAACCTTCTTTCCCAATTATCTATGTGAGAAATGGATCCATCCACTCCTTCCTACAAAATATATGAAGTGAATCGAATGGACTGCACAAAATCAACCATTGATAGAAGCGTTAAAGGATGGTCCAAATTAAGGAAGATCATAGAGGTAAATAACTATTATGATCTCCAAATATTTTCACCCACTTTTCATCAGTTAAATCCACTTTCCATGGGTAGAAGTTATCTCATCTTTTTTAGTCATTTGTGTAATCTTTAGAACCAATAGTCTAAGTCACATATGCGTTTCTTCCTATTACCTAACGGGCGTTGGGCACTCACCTGAGGCACACACGGGTGTCGAGACCTCTCCTTTTATGTGAGTCTGTGTAAGAATACATCATCTATGAAAGATAATTAAGTGTTAAATAATGGAAAGGAACCATGTGTTCATTCTGAAAATCCTAGTATGAGTTATCAATATCATTACATCCATAAAAGAGAAATAATCAGAACAACATATAGAACTGATTCATACACAAAGGAAATGCACTAGGATTATGCTCATAAACACACACTGTATACTTTAGAACATAACCTTATATTCATATTAGTGATGTTCAATAACCACATTATATTCATTTGAGGCCATAATAGACCCATATAATAATGTAAAGCAAGGTCATGCATTAGAAACTAAGACTACATCCTTCAATATTACAAGGATAAACATAGACCCATCCCTATAGAATATGCCATCCACTCCTATATTTCCTCTAATCCCAACCCATAGTAATCCTACATTATATTTCTATAGATCTTTTCCTCACTTCCACCACATCTTCTACTCTTCTACTGCTCCGCTTCTACTATTATCTCTTCTCTTCTTCTACACTCGTACCTCTATATATAGCTTTTCTACCTTCACTACCATGCCTTCTAAGCTAACAGATCAGATTGTCAAACATGTCCATGTCATCCTCTCAATAGAGCATGCCTCCTTTGATCCAAGGTCTCCACTCTTTACTAATGATGATCTTTTTGGATCGTTCCATTGCATGTATGGAATATTCCATTCTTGATCGCTATCGAACTACCAGGCTGGCACCTTATCCACTCCACATGCTAGACAGGTCATGCTTTCCTCATGTGTTATCATAGAACTCTCAACTATGGCTAAGTCTCAAAACATGTCTCACCCTTGTTGTATGTACATGCACCGTCTTTTCTTCTATTAAACCATGTTATAACTCTGCCATGTGCAGCCTTCAACCTATGCACCCTTATTCAAATAGATCCCATGTGCCCATGCCCCTTCTTGTGCTGTAACTGAGTATTCTTGGTGCCCAACATCACCCCACACTACGCTTGTTCTCCATCCTCATAAACACTCTTCAATACAAAATACAAGAATGACTGGGATCTCATAATATGGTTGGAAATAAGGAATGAAGGAATGAAGAATTGGGAGGAAGAATGAAATGAATGGGGAGAATGAAGAATAAATGCTTGTATTATTGAAGGAGGAGAGGGAAATCCTTCCCTATTTCTCCCTCTAGCTTTTCCTAGGCATTTCAACTTCATTATGCGCTTGCTGACAGAGGTCTCTGACTAAGGTTCTCACCTCTTAAAAAATTAATTCCTCTCCTTTAGCGCTCATTCATCATATCAACAATACTTTCTAATTTGTTTCCTCAAGTCATCAAGCGTATCCATCCTCATGGGTGATCTGGGGTTACAATTCCTTCATTTGCCAGCTTTTGATCAAGCCTCCCAGGGGTCTCGATTAGCTTCTGAATTATTTTCTACCTTGGCTAGGATTTTATCTCTCTCTTCCACTATATTCCCCTTATTCTTTCTCTTGAGAACTCCTTGTGTTCTATTTCATGTGTGGCAACCAATATTCTTGCCACTCTATCTCTATCGAGTGCAGTTGTCATATGTAATCTTCATACAACTTGCGTGCAACAGACTTTACCTCTGCAAGGAGTTTATTATATCAAGCAACAATCTCGACAACCTTCAGCTTCTCTTATTTCTTTTGGTGCACGCATGCACTTCTTCTGTAGACTCTAAATTGAAAATGGCTGCATCTCTTCATCAGTGAGGATGCGGGTCAAATCCTTCAAACACTCCAAGGTTGATTCATATTTTTTCTCGGGTGGTGCTAGGTCAAGATGCTTTAAAATAATGATCACCCGTAATCATTTCAATCTTCTTATGTAGACTTCGCGCACCCTTTCTTTCTCCTCTTTTAGTTCATGCCTTAACTATGTGCTAATAAGCTCTTCTTGATTAAAATCCTTGCTCTTATCAACGAGATCCTTCTTTTCCTTCTCCAATTCCTCCTCTAGGAATCTCACTCTATCATTCCTCCCTGAACAGTCTGCCCTCAATCTTCAACATAAAACTTTATTGAGCGTGCATCATAGACCTGCTCATCTAATAACTGTACTAAGAAGTCACCAAGGGATTTACTCCTTTTGTTTGCCTGGAACCTTCATCAGCACTCTTTGACTTCACTTCAAACTCGAGTTCATCTACATGTGGGACTCAAATTCCCAAGATAACATCTTCTTGGTTCAGGGATATGCACCTTCTTCATCAACCAAAGACATAACTAGGAGTTCACTCTATTGGTACAATGCTTTAGTGAGTGCACACGTAGCACCTTTATAGGATCATTAATGTAACCCCATTCCCTATCCCTTGTGCCACCACTATGCCCTTCTCACCTACTTGTTCGCACAGCTTTCTGGGAAGCTTACTGCCAAGATTGTGATTCCCACCCATGCTTTCCATATTCCTTCCTAATGACTTTCTTCTTCTGTCCCCTATCAAAATTTCATCCGCGCTTTGCTCCAACTCCTATTCCACCAAATCATTAATGATGCCCACCACTTCTCTCTCCATGGATTTCTCTACTTATTCCTTGGTGAGGCTTGGGGGTTCCTTCGATTTTTTTTGCTTACCTCTTTGCTCACCCCCTTTCATTGATCCTTTGCTTAATCCTCGTCATTATTCCTCCTCATCTTTCTTATTAGACTTCTCTTCACCTTCCTCCTCCTATGATTCATGTATACCAGACATTGGATGTTCTTGACCTCCTTAAGGCTTGTTGTCATCCTTGTCTGCCAATGTAGGACTCTAATACTTTTTGTCTCCTCTGATTCTACCTCTTCTGCCACCTTCTACTTCTTCCTAATTGGTGATTCCAATATAGGAGATTCTTCCCTTTCTCCTTCTCCTTAAAAAAATAGGTGTAGTCTTCCTTGGTGACTCCTCATGTGTGAGGTGCCTCTTCATATTCTACCACCTCTTCTTATGTGGGTCTTCGCCTTCAAATTAGGACTTATTTTTGCATACGTAAGCACTAGGTTTTGTGACTTGCTTCCAGCACATGCCCGCCGATTATGCGGTCTTCACACTTGGTGCCTTTCTTCTCCCACATCTCTTTTCTTTCCCTCTTATTTGGCGTGGCAACCTTCTTTCTGACCTATGGGGTCTTCTATAATGGAGACAATCACTCTCTAGATAGGTTCCTCTATCAAACTTCAGGCCCTTATGCATAGATATATGCTGGCTACAGCCCTTTTGGTGATTAGCAGTGTTATTGGCTTCATCATTTGTCACTTCATGGGAGACATACTTCTCCACATATGCATGAAATTCTTAGGGTACATGAGATTTCGGTGTAGCACATATTTTGGTGTTCTTGGTACACCTCACTAAGATCAAACATTAGCCTTTTGGCCTCCTTAAAATTGGTTTACCCCTGCTTGGAAGTATTACACAGTGAAGGAGAAGGGTAGCTTGCACCATGGGCTCTTATTCCTATTTGTCAATGTAAACCTGCTAATGCAGAAATGTTGATAAACTGCAAACTCTTCTTCTTCTATCAAAAAATGCATGGGAAACTAATTTGGGATCTTCCAGTCTGTCCCAAATGCATTGTCATGCATTCATTTTTATCACTTCTCCAAGCGTGCCTTGTGAGTGGTCATCATGGTTTCACAAGTGTACTTTTCAAACCTTTTTATGGGTGAGGGGTCCTCTTATGGATACTCCCAAATGAAGTTTTATGTCCCATCAAGTACTTCAAGTTCTGAGAAGACAATGGTGAGGAGAACATTTCTAAATAATACATTATCTCCTTCCTACATGTTGCTTATGATCTCATCCGCAATGAAAGAAGACAAGTTATAGATGGTTCCCTCTGATATCTTCCGGCATACATTTAGCCATGCCTTGTTCAATTATGTCCATCATTCTTGATCATCAAGCTTGGTCACCAATCACACGGCCATCCTCATAACATGGTCTGGAATTTCTGTGATGTCAAATTACCACGAACCCTTTTTGTAGTCATAAGATCCTACTATTTCCTTGATAGCCTCCTTATCGCTTAGATCATCATCTATGGATTCCCCTTCACAATTCAGGCTAGTGAACTTGGATATCAACTATGGTATTATTCTCATCTTATTCCCTACAAAATAGAAGTGACCCTCATGTATGCATGACATCAACCACTGATATAGTTTCTTGGGCTTACCAAAGTAAGGAAACTCATACAGTTACAATAACCTTGCTTTCTCCAATTTGAATTTCACATTGTCATTGTATATAGGAATCCCATCTGGTGTCCTTTTTTTAGTTAGATGGACCAACTCTAACACCATTTCCTTCTCAGTTGTGCTCATGCAATGGTTATAATCACTCATGGACATTTTTCTTAAGTGTGAAACCCACTCTTTTCCTAGCAATACTCCATCTGGGTATTACATTTCTACATACCATTCCTCATTAGAGCTTGTGATGGTAGTAGTTTGTTTTCCCTTGCCCATTCCCATTTGTTTTTTGGTGAAATTGTCACCTTTTTAGGTATCATGATTTTTTTCAGGATAATCTAAGAACTTCTTACTCTGCTCTACTACTCTTGTTAACTCCAAACTCAACTCCAAATATCAACTCCAAATCTCAACTCCTGGAATAAATCCTTCTATCTTCATGCCCTATCTACCAAACCCTAACTAGGAAATCTTCCAAAATATGGAACACTTCAAACAACCTTTCTCATGCCCATGTACTCCTTCCTCCTAGTTTTCAGATCCACTCTAGTCACACACTTAGATTTCTAGGATTCTTCTATCTTCACACAAATTTCTCTGGATGCCGTACTTCACAAAAACACTTAAACTTCATGATAGCAAGGTAGAATAATGACTTTCTCAACCTCATATTTATAGTTTTTGCTTTCCACCAACAATAAATTCTATACCACCTACCAACGTACTTAACATTAAATGTGGATTTTTCTACTAGGCTGACTTTAAGAACCCTTTCCCACGCACCTAATCATGTGCGAAAACCTTTCTACAATCTTCTGACACATAAAATTCCAACTGGACGAAGACTCTTACTCACACGTCTTGTTTTCACCTTTCAAATTTTCCTTTCTTTCTTCAAGAAACATTTTCAAAATTTTGAAGAAGTGTCCTTTAGAAGTGTTTAAGTGAAGGGAAAAGTTCAAAAAGTTAGAAAAATTTAGTCTTTTGGGTCATTTTAAATGTTTTGTGGCTAAGTCGGACATTTTTGTTCCATGTGTCCCAAGTGCAGGTGGGCCTCATGTTCACCAATTTTCCATTTTATTCACATCGCTTTACCATCATCTAAATCGGCTCCATGCATCTCATGTGTCCCTATGTCCCATAGACCGTTTGTGCTCTCCAAACCAACTTTTGTCACATTCTTCTTGGATTGGGTGTTTCAGCTCCGTGTGTCCCTCATGTCCCTACGTCCCATGGACCATTTTGGCCAATTGTTTCCACCTTTTCCACATTTCACCTTTTTGAGTTGGTGTGGGATTCATTTATTGCACATTCATTTTCTTCTCTCTCTCCATCCATTTGAATTCATGGCTATTTAAAGGAGTGTAACCATTATTTTATTCATACACTTGCTTGCTCTTTCTCTCCTGCTCGTGTTCTCGCAAAAGAAGTTATTGCTCACATTTGTTCCTCTATGTTTTCTCTTGCAGGGATTGTTTGAAATTTTTATACAGTCAACCAAAGGTTGTTTCTCTCCCTATCTCTGTCATAATGGAGATTCAATATAAAGGGCATGAACATCTCTCCTCATTAGAAACCTATGTGCCCTATGTAGGGGATAGTGAAGCTCAGCACCTCAACCTTGACAACTTTTGGAGAGGCTTGGATGTGATAACCCTACTCCCATTGCCCAATTAATCAAAGATTGGAATTTCATTTTTAGGGGGTTTCCCTATGTTTGTCCAGTGCATTGATATCATGCTCACCTACAGGGCCTGTTTCAATCCAGATTCAAATGATATTGTTGATATCCATGATGAAGTGGTTGCGTGAATGGATTATGATGTTATTTGTGCTACCCTACGCATCCCAGTGGTGGAAAATGCTCATACCCTCACTCTTGCTCAAGAAAAAACACTATTTGACCATGAAAGTGATAGATACAAGACCAAGGTATCTAAATCATGGCTAAAGAACCCTAAGAAAGGAGCATCCAAACTTTCTAAGTCATCGTTCAGGGTTGATTTTAAGGAATAAATTTTAGACATCATTACTCTTCTTGCTAGGATCATGGGAATGCCCTCTACAAATGAGTTTCAATTTTGGATCTGTCCCTATATCAATATCATTTGTGAAGGGAAGCATAATTTTAATTGGGGTGAAATAATATGTGAGAACCTAACAGAGCAGCTGATCAATGTTCATAGAACTCAAACATTCTATATGTCCTCCTATCTCATGTACACCATTACAGCATCTAGGGAATGGCTTGGTTTCTTTTTCATCGAAGATAAGAAGGATGCTCCTCAAATTAATTGTCAAATTCAGCAATCATCATTTCAGGAGATTTGGCACTTTCACCACTTATATTGTGAGGCTTTTGGAAGGAAATATTGCTCAAAGATTTTTCGAGGAAGCGAAGACCTTGATCTCTAAATATGGGAGTTTCTTCACTCAATTCAGAAAGTTTTCATACATTAGGATGGCTGGTTTTGAAGGCCCTCCTCTAAATCTTCCTATGTTTTGTGATGAAAAATTGCCCTTGGTGAGATTTGTAAATAATTGGAAAAACTTCATACGACTTGCAGAGATAAAAATATTGTTGGCATCTGATTCCCTGTCACCTTGGGAAATTATACATGCAATACATCCATGGATGCTCAGAACATTGATAGAACCATTGCTCCTCTAACCCTTCATCACTTCAAGCCTGGAACTTGCTTTGATATCAAGGGATATATTGCTAAGAATTTTAGGATGGGTTTCTATCACCTTGTAGATACTGAAGATTATTGGGTTGATTTCGTAGATGATTTTGAGGACATGAGAAGGTACTATGGAAGACTCTCTCTTCAACAAATCATAGTTTTCAATCTCTAAAAATTACCTGATAAGCTCTAGGATGATGATGAAGACCTACAATCCATTGAATATGAAAGTTCCATCAAACACACTCCTCTTGAGACCATTGATTGGTTTGTAAGAGAGGAGGATAATTTGAAAGAGGTGATCAACCTTGTTCTTGTAAGAACCAAGATCTATTTTGATAAGAATATGCAAACTTTCAGGATGATAAAAGCCAAGTCTTCTTCACAAGAAACTTCCTCTCCTAGGAAATAATAACTTGTGCTCAATGTTGAGGTGCCTGAACAGTCCACTCCTTCCTCTTCATAAAAGGTAAACATGAAGAAAGGAAAGGTTGTCAAGAAAGAGAAAATTACAAAAGAAAAGGAATAATTTCCTTTGGAGCAGCCACAAATTCCTATAAGGCTAGAAGATGGTGTTGTTTTGAGTGAAGATAACAGTGAGGAGCTGAAATAAGTGGAAGAAGCCCATGTCAACATTGTTGAGATGGGAAATAAAGGCCAAATGATACAGAGGATCCTCATAGAGAAACACTAATCTAAGATCTTATTAGAATAAGTTTCAGTCATTTTTAAAGTGTGGAGAAAAATTATACGATTTTGTTGATATCTTGTTTGCAGGAAACAGAGCTTGTTTGCAAAAGTTATAGCCCACTAAAATTTTCAGGCAACTGGCAAAATTTGGAGTTTTGTGCAGGTTGGACATGTGCACACTTGCCAAGTGTTTCAATCATATTATGACACGTGGAAAATTTGTGTGATGAACTAAAAGTGGTTTTTGGAACGCCGGTCTTGGACACTCGTTTGTGGACAAATGGACCCCATTATTTACTGGCTAGGGCCCCTCATCCAGGTTCGACACACTTGATTATGGAGGGGTGTCTTGGCCTCCTTCTCATATTATCATTATACCAACTTTTGTATATATATGCCTCTAATTGCATTTTTTCTATGCATGTGGGACTAATTCATATGCCATTTAAACTATGCAATTAAATAACCTCCATATTCCACGCATTTTATCTAAACCTCCATATTCCACACATTTTACTTGCTAAACAATATTCCACGCATTTTTTTTTCTGAAACTCCATAAGAATTATTGAATACGGCACCTAAAACAATGCCAACACATATGCAAGTGCCCTTTTTGGTGCCCAAACAGGTTTGAATGGTCAATGGCTCATATAGCCACCTACATGCGTGGGAAATAAGCCTTATAAAGCGCCTAACTCACCCTCCAGCTTCAAATGTGGGATAAATCCCATGATATGCACCTAAGGAGATGGAGATAAGGGTATTTGAACCTTGATCTCCATGGTAAAATATATGGGTCTTGACCACCACGCCACTACTTGGGAAACACTATAAAAGGAGCTATTTTATACATGTATAGGCATTCATGTCTGTGTAATTTATTGAAATGCTCATAACTTGAGCTAGGGAGGGAATTTTGAGATGAAGTAAAAAGTAACTCCTATTATTTTTGGTAGAGTAATGTGATGAGAAGATCATATTCTTGTAAAAATATTTTTAAAGATTTATTTTCAAGATTTTAATAGATCGGTCCCATTCAACCGGACCCAGAGACATAGGCCACAAGTGCCAAACTCTGTTATCAATTCCTGTGTCAAATTACTGGTGATTCATCTCTTTATTTTTTGTTTTTACACTGTACTTTCAGTTTTAATTATTTTATTAAAAATACAAAAGGATATAATGCTCAATTTTTACATCGAAAATCAATACAAAGGAAAGTTTTGTGTGTGCACAATTGCTAGTTAAAATTGATTTTCATATCACCAAATGTTTGAGTCTCTAGGTTTGGTGGACCCTTCTTCCAGGGATATTTCTGAGGATATGCTAACTTCTCCATTGGAGACATTTTTGGTGCAAACATTGAGTGTAATGAGTACACTTTCACTTATACCCATTGCTCCTTCCACCGCTTCCTCTTCCTTTTCTTGGGTTTAACATTTTGTTGATAGCAAGAAAAGGAAGTCTACTTCTCAAATTGTGGTTCCCAAGTTTGATGTTATGGCAGCCTTTCTTGGTACTACTCCTCCTCCTCTAGAAAAGAAAGAAAATATTACCTCAATCCTAGTGTCAAATTCTGGAGATTGTAAAACCTAAGGTGGAAAAAGAGGAGAAAGACCTTTTAATTTCTGAATTTGAACTCATAAGGATTCCACTTCGAGAATAAACACCTGAAAGTGAGGTTCATAACCTCAGAGAAAGTATGACCAGAGTTATTGAATGTGTTGAGAAGGGTAAATAAACTATGGAGCAATTGGAGGAATAGAACCAAGTTCTTTCAAATTTTATAAAATCCTTGTTGGCAAAGGTTAAGGTCCTGGATCTAACTCCACTAACCACTCTTCCACCTCCCATAGTTCTCAACAAGGATGAAGTTCTGACAATCAAATATATTCATAAGTATGCCACCTATGGAAAGGCCATTGAATCACTGGTTGATGATATGACAGTGGCAGGATTGAGATTCATTGAGGAGGCCTTTAATTCATATGAGAAGGTATCCAAATTACAGTTGAAATTTACCACAACACTCAATGGCTTGGAGAAAGAGCTAAAGATACGGTGTGAATACATCCAATATCTCCATTTGATGAGTTGGAGAGATAAGTAGATCTTATTTACAAGTAAGGTATTTGATGCAGCCAAGAGCAATTTTTCAAGACCATGGGTTTTTAGTGTTGAGTGGAAGATCAAATTTTTGGAGGAAGCATTAGGAGAACTAAAAAATATGTGGCAAAAAGTAGAAGCCTTCAAGGCGTGTGTTATGTCTGCCTTCCATGATATTCATTTTCAAATCCAGAATGAAACCTGAGGTAATCACTTTTCTATACAGAAGATCAAGTCTCGGTTTAGTACCTTTGTCAAGGAAGATTCAATGTATAAAGAGAAGATGAAGGATGTTTTCTCCCTTCAATCAACTATCACCGAGGAAAACAAGGAATTTCTTGAAAACACATAGTTTGATAAGGATATGGAGAAGTGCATTAGTATATGAACTCATGTAACTTCTAACACCACCATCCAAAAGTGCATGGAGATAGATGAAGCATTGAAAATATTTAAACATCTGATTTGTAATGCCCCGCCTCGGGACACCAGAAAACTAGACCAATAAATCACTAAAAATTTGGGTAAATTTTTTTTTGAAAGTAATTACTAACATTCCAAAATGATTCCCGATATTATTTATTTTAAACTAAAATGATTTACCCAATTACTCAATCACTAGCCCTAACCAAAATTTATTTAATTATTTACCATTAGATTTAACTAGGAACACCCAAATAAGAGTCTACACCCCTTTTAAAATTAATTAGACTTCCCCCTTTTTATTTTTATTAACCCACTCACACATTTTAATTTTACTTCCCATTCAAATTAAATTTTATCCATGACCTAAAAGAAGGTAGTATTAATTGTGGACTCTAGGATCAAAGAGATCTCAGCTCTAGATCCTACTTTTCCCTAAACTTACCATACCACATCTTTATCTCTTTCTCTCTCTATTCTTCCTCATTTTGTTTTGTTTTTTTATTTACAATTTGTTTGGCGAGCCTTGAAGCATGATCTCATGGAGTATAAGGATATTATCTTAGTTTCTTCTTATTGTTATTTGTTCTCTTGTTCAACTTCTACTAGATGCATCCTCTGGTTTTCTTTGTGAACACCTAATATCAATTTATTGATCTTAATTTGTTGAGGAGGCAATTCTGCCTAATTATGTATTTATAAAATCCAAATATGGAAAAAAAATTTAAGAAAACTGAATACAAAATGGAAGCTATAGATTTAAAGGGCAGTGGATCTAGTGTGGCCGTGTTTTTAGTGGAAGGAGGTTTGTGTATAGACATAGGAGTTTCGGCGGTTGGGGTTTACATCCACGAAGGAGTATGGGATGTGGAGATCTATGTGGAAGGATGTTGGGAGGAGACACAATGTGGAAGGGGGTGTTGGGGGCTGCGTGGGAAGGAGGAGGAAGATGGCCACAGTTTGGGAGAGAGGGGTCAGCGTGGAGAGTGGGGAGTGGTGGCAGTGTGGGGGATCAAGTGGGGAAGTGCGTGGAGACTGGAGGAGGCTGCACAGGGAGGAAAAATGAGATGGATGTGCAGGTAGGTGAATCATGGTGTGGGCATGAAATAGGAGGGGGAAGTGGTGGTCGCTTCCGGTGGTATGTGTGTAGGGTTGGGGGGGTCCAACCCCTCCCCACAACCACATTCAAAAACCTAAACAAAATAATGAACTTCTTTTTGTTTTGTTTTATTAATTAAGCTTTGTTTTTATATATATATTTATATAATATATATATATATATATATATATATATATTAAAATGCAACTTCAATATATTGTCTTATAATGTAAATCTATATTAATACAATAATTTATGTGTAATTTCATTTTAAAAAGACCATATAGTTATATTATGAAATATAACTATATTAAATACATTCTTTATAATATATTCCTATATTACTAAAATAACTAATACTGAACTGCATTTCAATATAATATAATTATATTATAAATTTTAATTATATTAAATATAATTTTAATATATTTATATTACTTTCACAGAGGACAAAGATTGCTTCAGATTGTAAACTAACATATTTCATTTTGTGTTCTTTGTAAAGCATGAAAAACTTAAGAACTTAGCACTATCTAGTTAGGATAAAATGCTTTAATAATCTTGAGATAAGAAGGAATCCAGCGAGGCCTTTTCAAATGATAAGAGAGGTTTGGAAGAAAAAAAATTAAACTTAGAGAGGGGAGATGTAATGCCTGCTTCAACTACCACTTGAGACCAAGAAACAAACTAGGAAAATTATGGAATAATATTTTTTTTTGTAAGAAGGGTTTACAAAAAAGTAGCAAGATACTAGTTTGAAACCAATAGGTTCTAGAATAGATTCTGATTAACCAAACACAAGATTTCCATCTTTATCTTATAACAAGTTTGCAAGGTTCCAATTTGGGGGTTACAAGTTTTACTAAGGTTCAGGGAGAAATTTATCGCCAGGCATGCTCTCTATCAAGCCCTGAAATTAAACTAGATTTTTCACAAACTTAGAATTATCAAAACTTTTCTAAACTAGGCTCATTGGATAGGAAATTTCCTCACCTTTCCAACCATATAAAGAAGTCCTCCTAACTCCTTGTAAAACTTAAGTTATGGCCGGGCGGAGTTTTAGGGGAAAATTTTCCCTTAGAGGTCTGCGGGGATAGGGAGAAAATTGGGAAAATTTTCCCAAATGCCACATGTCATCACGTGATTCGTTCGGGTAGGTGGGTCATGGGGAAACATTTGAAATTTTTCCCAAAACCAAAGTCTCAATTTTCCAAAGGAAAATTTTCCTCCATGCCTCCGCACTTGCTCAAATGGCCACGTGGCGCTTTGTGATTCACCGTGGGCCGGCGGAGGAAAAAGAGAAATTTTTTCCAAAAGGAAAAAAGGTTTAAGTTTTCCATTTTGATCCGTGCACCCCCCTGCCACGTGTCAGCACGTGATTGGTTGGGGGCCGCGGGTTTGCGGGGAAATTTGTGAAAATTTTCCCAAGGCAAAATTTTCAAAAAGTTAAGTTTTTAATAATGGCCTGCCCCTCCAAGGTGCCACGTGGCAACTTTTGATAGGATGAGAGGGTGGTGGGGCCGCGGAAATTTTTAGGAAATTTTTCCAAAGTTCAAAATTTAAATTTTTCTAAGGTCGAATTATTTCATTTTTGGTTTGGGATGGCCATTTTGAAGTAAAACTTCAAATGGCCATAACTTTTGATAGGAAGCTCCATTTTTGGTAAACTTGGACTTTCCAGAAAGCTCTCAGAGTCCTCTTTGCATAGAAATCATCAATTTTAGAATTTTATAATGTTTAAAGGGTCAATTTTAAGAAATATATCTGCAGGGTTTGTAATTTAAGACTGGTAATTTTTATAACTTTTAAGTTTTGTTCAATTTGATTTCTTTTCTCCTCAGCATGCAACCAGAACATGAAGGGATGGTCTAGGATGAGTTTAAGATTGTTTCCAAGATTCAATTTGTTGATTGCTTTCCCATTTGCATTTTTACATCTTTTGACAGAATTCAAATTACGCAAGTATAATTTCTAGTTTTGAAGGGGATCTTGTTGTTCATTTTAATTGCTGAGTGCCACAAGGTTTCTTATACATTAGTACATCTTAATTTCATTGTCTCATTCCTTAATTTTAGTCATAACTCTAAACTGTACATCAGTTGCATTATTTATTTATTTTTTTAAAAAGCCAGAGTTACAATTTAAAACAGAGTTATTTCTTGCACGAGTTTACAATTTAATATGCAGATTTCAATTAAGGGAAAACATACCAATTTCCTCTCTCAGTCATCAAATTGATTCAACACACACTTACATTCAAAATGCAAAGTGGATTTCAATTCTAAGACTTAATTCAAAGTATCTAATTTCTGTCAGTTTCCTTTATACGTACTCTCTTTTCTAAAACAACGTTTGCATGATATAACAGTCCTTAAAATTTACAACACAACAATGCAATTGAACAAGGAACATGATTCTTTCATTGATTTCAAACAACACATTACAATTTAACTCCCTTCCAGTTGATTGAATTTTCCATTTTCAATTTCCAAAAGGATACAAGTATATCATTTCAATTTCATTTCTTTACAAGTAAAACAGAGAATTACAATTCTTCTCTACATTCCTCAAATTTGATTACATATTTCAATAACAAGGTAAACATCTCACATATCTATATCAATTACATTCATCCACTTGAGGTGGGTGGGGTTACATTAAAACTGCTCAAAGGAATGACTGTCAAATTGTATTCTTCTTTCTCCAAACAGCAGCTTGTTGATTTCTTCATTCTTGCAATTTGAATCACAACAAGGAAGGGGGAAAGGCAACACTCTCCACCCAACCAAGACATCCAATGGGAAAAGAGAAGCCATCTTTCCCCATTGGCCCCCGAGCCCCAACCATATTGGAATGGAGCATGATAAAAAAACACATGGCAACATAGCTTCTTTCACATATAACATACATTCACATGCACAAGGAAATGCACAAACAAAAAGATGTAGTTCTCAACTACAACAACAATTCCAATCAAAACAAAGGCTCCTTCTCCAAGCAAGCAAGCCAAGCAAGAGAAAGAACTATGGAGGTCTCCTTATGCCTCCCATGTTGAAATTGGGCATCCACCTAAAACAAACCGCCAAAACATAACCATCCCATAAACCTTATCCCTCCTCAACCCCTCCTTATCCCTCCTCCAAATTTATCCCTTATACCTCCCCAAAGTAAGAAATGCAAGCATATTCTTTTCCCTAGGTGGATCCCAACCAACACTCCCTCCACAAGACAAGTGCCAATGGTAAATCCCTTATCCCTCCTCTGATAAACCTCATAGTCTTCTCTCCACACCATGCCCTAAGCATTCTACCCATCCCTCTAAGAATTGCAAACACAAATACATTCAAATTTCATGCTAAAAGAGGAAACAACAACAATATTAAAAAGGTGAGAGCCTACCTCTCCATGATGGAGACTTGCTTCCAAAACAACAGTCTTTATTACATCAAAACCCAGTCCCAAATCAGCAAGGTAAATGTATGCACAATAAAATCCTCTTCTTCCACCAAGAAAGCTCCAAAATGCAAAGAGAAATTTGACCCAAGAGTGCAATCTCCAACTTTCAACAACCTCAAATGAGAGGAAATTTTAATTTTTAAAGGAGATGGAGGGAGAGGATGATGTGGATTCCAAGTGGGATGCCACATCATTGTTCCTCATCCCAAGAGCATTCAACATCAAGGAAAAATAAATCATAATAAATGAAAATGACAAAATTACTTACATACACAATGTAGCCCATACCCCAAAAGAAATGCATTTAAATTTTGTAAGACAAGTGCAATCAATAATTACACAAAAACATGTCAAAATGCAATAAAATAATCTGATTTTGACTCCAAATTAATAGGCATGGTTGGTGGAGGATTTTGAGAGGTGTGGGACAAGTTTAACTTGTCCCACAAGCCTCCAAATTTGTCCTCCAAGTTCAAATTCGAATTTCAAAGAGGAAGGAGTGTTTGACCTTCCAAAATCAGCCTTACAACCTCTTACACAATCTATCACTTCACTTACACAACCCATACTTGGTAACTTACACACTCTTTTAAAATGTATTTATTTTAATGACATTTATTTTTTTACAAACTTTAGACACAACCATATATTTAATTACCATATGGTTATAAAATATATAAATAAATTTCATTTTCAACCAAGACAATAACATTTAATTTCACCTTCCACATCCTATTTAATTTAATTAAATTTTAACTATATGACTCTCACATCATACTATCACTTTTAAATAATTAAAACAAAAGCACATTACAAATAAAATACACACAACAATAATTAAAAAGGGAACACATAATAAAAACACACATATGCCCCTATGGTCACAATAATGGAAATCCCCCCCATGGGAAATCCTAACTAAACACACAATCAAACACAGTTGCCATGGTGACCTTGTTGATTTCACACTGAATTTCAATATGGTTAGTCTCCAGTCCCCCAACATTATTGTGATTTTAACCTGCAAAATGCAAAATACCTCCTTCGGCCTCGTGGCCATATCAGAACATCTAAATGATATATAAACATTAGATCCAAATCACAACAATATCAAGATTCAATATTTATCATTAAAATTCAATTTGTAACTATATCATCATCCAATAGATTTCTATACTAGAGCTATTCATAATAATCAATGTCACATGTCTAAAATTAACATCAATAACCTGTCCATGTCAACTAATATAATCATCATCCACATAACAATAAAAATGTCTCAATGATCCTCAAGAAAAACATCTGAATCCAGATCAATATTAATATAGGATATAACATCTAACCTTCATACTAATAAAAACATAATAATATCCATAATAATCCCTGATACATCATACTACATCAAAACATAATAATATCCAAAATGTGACCAATAGTGTCAGGATCAGTATCTGAATAGTGTCCAAGGAATGTGGGCACTACAGGAGAGGTATAAACACACATGATTCTCTAATAAATTTGTTTTGTTAAGTAACAAGAAATAGAGTAATCCTGATTTTATTCCAATTTCTATGTTGCAACAATTTGCAAGAAGATATGTATTTCAAGAATGACAATTTATTTTCATCCAATAATGTTGCAATTTCATTTTAGAATCCCAACATTTCATTTTACACTTCTATTGGATAAACCTGTTCACATAGTTTCTAGCATTCAATTCTAGGAGAGACCTCTCCATCACATTAGCTCTTTGGCAAGGGAAGATCTACTTTATGAAGGAATGTTTTTATTTTAACAAAATAAAACTAGTTACTCCATTTCACATTTTAACCTAAAATCTAAATATATACTTTCTTTTCAAATCAACAATGAAGGGCATAAATTCTTAATGCAACAAGACTTCCCACTCGTGGAGAGTAGCAAGTTATACAAATTACATACAACTTTAACTATATTCAAAGAGAGGAATAAATGCTTCCATGAGCTATACATGTATCCCAAAAGGAAGGCTTACAAAGGAGACTACTCCAATAACTTTACAAAGATCACATGCTTATCAAGAAGAAAAAAACAAAATTCCAAAACAAGAAGACAGTTGAAAAAGACCATGCCACCAAAGATACTATAGCAATCCCCCAAGCTTAAGACTCCAACTATCATCCATATCAACTCCAACCATTGAAGGTTTTCAAGGATCCAACTTCAAAAGAACAAGGCTTGTTTAACCACCCAACCTTCAAGCATAATTACATGTCTTTCCAAGGTTGGAAGACATGCTAGTCTCCCCCAAGCCCATGGGAGAGAGAGCTAACTTCCACATCTTCTACACAATATTTTAGGGAGACAAACACCACAATATTTTAACATACAAGCCAAGACCATGTACTAAGGAAAACACAACATTTAGCAAATAAATGAAAGGAGGAGAAAGCCATATTCATCCTCTAAATATGAGGAAGAGTAGATGAGATACCTAAAAGTTCCATAAGGTGTGATCCAACCATAGGATGCACACAACAAGATTCTTCTAACCCTCCTTATTCCTTTAAATCAACAAAAACCCTCTTTATTGCTCCACCCATTCACCAAAATCCTTCTTGGGAGGATTTTCAAACCCATTGGGTTTCTTCTCCAATAATGGGGAAGGAGTTCAAACCATATGAACTTCCTTACCCACCTCAAACCATATGAGGGGAGTAAAAAGGAACCTACATGGCTTGCCCATCAATCCATGAGGTTTGATAGGGAAAATCCCTCTCTCTTCCCCCAAAGAACTCCAACATCCATCAAACCATATGATGGATGGAGCAAAAAAAATACAACCATACCAAGCAACAAACCATACAAACAACTAAACAAACAATCCAACTATGAGAAAGCTAAGATCTAAAAAAAACATACAACATAAAATGAGCTCAAGAGCCTGCCTCTAAGAGCTTTCCAAAAATAAGATTTCCAAATTTATTCCTCAAGCAATTCTCTAGCTCCAAGATCCTCAAGCCCCAAGCCAATGCTCCAAAATAATAAACAAACAAGTCCCCTTCTCCTCCATGAGGGATAATTTTAAAGAGAAGCCAACCTACGACATTACAAATGAGGGTCACTTATGGTGCCCGAAATAATGAAAACTAATAATAAGGCCTCATACAATAAACATGGTTAGGACTTAGCCCTGTGGGCCGCTTGTGAAAAATTTGTGTAGCCACCCTGAAACCCACGTTCTCTTGTGACCTTTCACCTACACACTCATTGCACACATTAAACGCATCTGTCTAATACAAGAGTAAACTAACTACTCACTAAGCGAATCAATTCAAACATGTAAATTAATGATATCACAATCATCAACGTGGAATGCACACTCTCACACACTTCATCGTATGTTAGGTATTACAATACATAAAAATGTCATATCACCATGCCATCATGTATCCTTATCAGCAAATTGAATACTTTACAAAATCAAGGTATGTGACTAAACTAATTATCCAACATATATCAATTTGACCCAAATCACATCGAAAAGTGTTAGTGTCCACAATATCAAATAAAATGTGTCAATCTACTATTCTAGTCAAATTGTCGCTACCCGCCCCAAATCACCTTTTGTGTCCATGAAGGAAAACCAACATATCATAATGTCAAAAATATGTCAAAAATCCATGTTAAGTTATAATTGTGGTTTAAGAATTCAGCAGATAATAGAGGCTAGAAAATGTGGGCACTACATCCCCATCTCCTAAAATTAGACTTCCTCCTGGAAGTCACTAGAAGAGGTATGAATAATATTTTAAGAGGTATTGTGTTGTATCATGTGATTTTTGGACACAACAAGCATGTCCCACAAATTCAAACTTGGTCAAGTACTAAGTGTTTCTCTTACTTAGATTAATTTTTTTTATTAAAGGAATTTATTTCTTCCAAGGAATTATTATCAATCCTCATTGTCTAAAACCTTCAAAATATCACACGTAGTGTAATTCCAACATTAAGTTTATTTAAATGAACTAAAATATTTTATTTTGAAAATTGTCTTAACCACATGTCTCTAAAAATGCAACATGGTCCAAGAACAAGTATATTTCAAATAGGATAATGTTAACCAAGGAGAATTGTATAAACCGAATTCATTTGCCTCATCATCTAACTTTCCTGTAAGGGTCCAAATAAGAGGATGTACAATATAAGGCCTAAAATTAAATGAAAATTAATGATGGGTGAGTGAAGAGAACATAAATGTTGTTTTAAAGTGCATTAAAAAGTTTTTCTATATTAATTTTGTACAAGTCCACTTAAGGAAACTATCCAAGGTGTCACAAATATCACACAATAAGAGAGAAAAGATATCCAAGTTCCGTGTGGTTTCACCTACTAACTCCTCATTACTCTAATTTTGAAAAAGAAAGTTCACGGGTCTTTTTTAAAGATAGTTCAACATCCTAATTATTCACTAAGGTCAAGGATGAAGATTCACATGATACTAAGCATACTTAAAGGATTTGACTTAATTTAAGCATTATTTTTATGGTCACTAAATGATAGTATTTAAAAAACATTGTGGGTGAAATATAAATATAGTCAACCCCTAGGTTAGGATTGGTTTCCTAGTTTGGTTTCCAAAGTTTCATAGTATGTGCCATTTTATAGAACATTTCTATTCCGAACCAAGATTGCTTTAGAAGTCTCATAAACAAAAATTTAATTTATTATTGTTTATAGTTTATTTATATATAAGTTCACACTATGACAAAGCAATTTTAGAACTTTATATGCCCCAAACAAGACATAACTCCTTAATGAATCAACCACCCACAAATTTCCAGTTTAATACGATATAAGAAAAGTTTTACTTAAATTGTATCGTTTCTTAATTACTATAATTAAAAGAAAACATGAATGAGTTACGCAAAAACAAAATCAATTTAAAGAGAATGTTTCCCGAATCTTATCAACATACTTATCAAAATTTACAATATACCAGCATGATGGGATGCAAAAACTTTTTTGTTCATACTCTCCTCAAGCGTACAAGAGATCAACACTCATTTTCCTTTAATGAAAGGTAAGTTATAATTCTTCTTAAGATATCTTACTTATGTTAACTTTTACTTAACAACTATTTGGTCGTAATTTGGCCCATTAGGTTGCGAGAGAAATAATATAAAATACACTTATTAAATAGGGATTGAAACCATTTTACACAAAGAAATTTGAATTTCACCACTCTATTGAGTGGTAATAGCAAATGGAATCATGTTTTTAAGAGTACCCCTAATATATATATATATATTAGTGTTTATACTGATTACAAAGGGTGTCTTTACCCACGGTAGGTGGAAAGACTAGTTAGTCATTATTGTTAGTCCTTACAATAAGGTTTTACATCATTTATATTATAATAACATACTAAGAGTTCTTCTATGTGAATGAAATTTTATAAAAGAGTTTCCTAAGAGTCCAGTAGCCAAAGGCATATATTGGATTTGTGAGATCATCGCAATCATTCTATCATTCATATTAACTTTATTACCTAAAAATTTAGGAAGACAAAACAATACCTAAGTTACTTACAAAATTCCAACCATTTAGTGTGTAATCCATATGAATATCACAAGACGAAGATTAGTAAACATCACCTATCCCATTTGAAGCAATAGTTTTAGGATCACCTCAAATTTAAATTTTTAAGGGGTAACAATGATAACATTGTTTATCCAGCCAACGTTCTTTAATTACATATTTGGCAAGTTTTCCAAATTACATATAATTATGTGTTTCTATTGTTGTTTATAAGGTATATGTACACAATTGTGATTATAGATAGATATATATCTTTGTGGATTAAAAAATATTACCTTTACCCTTATTGGACCACATTAATAGTTCTTTCACAGTCAACTCCAACATTATTACAACATAATGCCTAACCAAGAAATTATTCAACACTAATTCATTTTATTTTATTTTCTTTCTCAGAGAGAGAAAATGAAATATCGTTGTTATATTTATTATATATATAAAATTTTTGCATGACCATTGTTCTCCTAAGTCCACGAATTAAGGTTAGAAAGAGGGTGATTCCCTTCTTTCTACATGTAAGTAAAAGAATTATAAACATGATTAACTAAGAACATTTTAAATCAACTTGAGGAGTTTTATAATCACCTATGTACTTACTAAGGTATGAAGGTTTTAACCAAGTTACAATTGCAACAAAACTTAGAAAGTGGTTAGGGTATATGAAAATAGGTTTTATCGAGCTCCAAAAGGATTAAGAAAAATAACTAGACCATTTCCAAAGTTAACTCTAAAAGTTATACCAAGAGCTTTGATGACAATTTGGATTTTGTGAAAAACTAGATTCATTTTATAATAGCACACAATGTATTCCTACTGTTACATGAAGAGGATAAGCTAGCTAAGAGATATCACTTCACACAACACTATTGTATAATAAAAGACACTAACTTTCTTTCCCTTTATCATTTATTGTTTAGAGAAAAGTTAGAAATTATTTTCATCCAATTATACTTAATTTTAAATCACAATTTTGAAAAGGTAACAACAAGAACATAAGATCTTCTGGTAAATTTCCTCATACAAAGGGTTATAAAATTAAGATTAGTAACAAAAACAAGAGGAGTAGAAATTATTTCAAATTTCATAGTAATGGATTTTTGAGACGTGGAAGACTATTTTATCACATTGGATGATTTTATACAAGATACACTTATTTATTTTATACCCCTACCAAAATGGTTTTGTCAAATCCAAAGTGGTGTCTCTAACACGGTAGTTGGGATTCCCAATAAACAATGGATCACTAGACAAGAAGCAACCAACAAAATGCCACAAACCTATTCCTGTATATAAGGGAAAAAATTTCACAATCTTATATTTGACCTACTTCTTATTTACTGAACACCAACAACTAGACCCTTTTTCGATGTCCAAAAGATCACCCTAACCAAGGCCGTTAGCATTCAAAAATGACTTGTTGCACAAAATTTATTTTGGGTCTTAGCATTCAACCTAGAAACATGTAGCTTAAAACAATAACCATATTATAACATGTTTCACCCTCCAATGGTGTCCTAAGAAATCTATTTTTTTATTAAGACCTAATTTTCTTGTTCTACAATCTAGAGAAAATGGCTACAAAATGAGCCTACCAAAACAAGTACCCAACATTCAAATGGTGAAACAAAGCTTCTAGTCAATTCTCTATTATACATAGAGTCAATCAATATGTACATTTCTAATTACTAGTGAATAGGTTTCTAAATGGAAGCACCTTCTCGGAGCCAACTATTAGAGTTTTACTATTGTATTTCAGCATATTTTTAGAGAAAATTGGCTACAAAATGGGTCTTGACATCAAGCGATACTAACTCGAAAATGCATTTTGTTAACTCGTATCAATTCTCCAATATATAGAGAAGCCGAAACAACTTAAAAAATGAAAAACAGATGACCAAAACCCTAGATATGACCTACTTTCCGAGGCTAATTAATGTTATTTACAAGTTTGTGTTTTGAACAAAAACGTCTAGAGACCTCCTAAACACACTTGGAAAAATAACTCTCTATTTCTTTTTCTCTAATCTAATTGCTGCAACACATTGACATGGAGAAATACTACATGTTAGAAGTCAAAAATTTTAATTTCCTACTAACGCTCTCTAATTTACTGGTCCAAACCGAAACGATTTTGCTTAAATTTAAGTTGTCCCAAACAAAAATGTGATTAAATAAGCTCAAAAATGATTTTAACTATATGATCAAATGGTTTTAAAATTTGGGTTTAAAGTTTTTTGTGACTACCCATGTCACTAGAGAACAAGATTATCTAAATCAGTCACTACCATGGGGAGCAAGGAGCCATTTTGCACGTTGTTTACTAACGACTTTCTCTTAACTTTTACTAGATGTTTTAAACAAATTAGGTGATCAAAAATTTTGTACCACTTATTGTGTTAGCAACCATAATACTCTATGTGGTTACGCGAGAGATACTTGACCCATGGAACGGTTTAGCGGAAACAATTTTTTTAATTATTTTACTTTTAATATTATTAAAACATTAATAACCAGTTAAAATTTCTACCCAGAGCATCCGCGTGTGTGAACCATCGCTCTGATACCAAAAGTAATACCCCGCCTCGGGACACTGAAAAACTAGACCAATAAATCACTAAAAATTTGGGTGATTTTTGTTTTTGAAAGTAATTACTAACAATCCAAAATGATTCCTGATATTATATATTTTAAACTAAAATGATTTACCCAATTGCTCAATCATTATCCCCAACCAAAATTTATTTAATTATTTACCATTAGATTTTACTAGGAACACCCAAATAAGAGTCTACACCCCTTTTAAAATTAATTAATTTCCCCCCTTTTTATTTTTATTAACCCACTCACACATTTTAATTTTACTTCTCATTCAAATTAAATTTTATCCATGACCTAAAAGAAGGTAGGATTAATTGTGGACCCTAAGATCAAAGAGATCTCAGCCCTAGATCTTACTTTTCCCTAAACTTACCCTACCACATCTTTATCTCTTTCTCTCTCTATTCTTCCTTCCTCATTTTGTTTTGTTTTTCTTGTTTAACTTCTACCAGATGCATCCTTTGGTTTGCTTTGTGAACACCCAATATCAATTTATTGATCTTAATTTGTTGAGGAGGAAACTCTACCTAATTATTTATTTATAAAATCCAAATATGGAAACAAAATTTAAGAAAACCGAATACAAAATGGCAGCTACATATTTAAAGGGTGGTGGATCTGGTGTGTCCACATTTTCAATAGAAGGAGGTCTGTGTGTACAGACATAGGAGAAACAACGGTTGGGGTTTGCATCCATGAAGGTTTGTGGGACATCGAGATCCGTGTGGAAGGATTTTGGGAGAGAGGAAGATGGCTGTGGTTTGGGAGAGAGCGGTCAGCGTGGAGAGTGGGGGGTGGCGGCAGTGTGGGGGATCCGGTGGGGAAGTGCGTGGAGACTAGTAGAGGTTGCACATGGAGGATAGAGGAGAGGGCTGCGCAGGTAGGTGAATCCTTGCTGTGGGCATGGAACAGGAGGGGGAAGGGGTGGTTGCTTTCAGTAGTATGTGCATAGTGTTGGGGGGGTTCTGACCCCTCCCCACAACCACATTCAAAAACCTAAACAAAACAATGAACTTCTTTTTGTTTTGTTTTATTAATTAAACTCTGTTATATATATATATATATATTTATAATATATATATTAAAATGCAACTTCAATATATTGTCTTATAATGTAAATCTATATTAATACAATAATTTATGTGTAATTATTTCTTTTTTAAAAATTAAAACCATATAGTTATATTATGAAATATAACTATATTAAATACATTCTTTATAATATATTCCTATATTACTAAAATAACTAATATTGAACTGCATTTCAATATAATATAATTATATTATAAATTTTAATTATATTAAATATATTTCTTAATATATTTATATTACTTTCAACAGAGGAGAAAGATTGTGTTCATATTGTAAACTAAAGATGTCATTTTATGTTCTTTATAAAGCATGAAAAACATAAGAACTTAGCAATATCTAGTTAGGATAAAATGCTTTAATAATCTTGAGATAAGAAGGAATCCAGCGAGGCCTTTTCAAATGATAAGAGAGGTTTTGAAAACAAATTTTAAACTTAGAGAGGGGAGAGGTATAAACACACATGATTCTCTAATAAGGTCATTTTGTTAAGTAACAAGAAATAGAGTACTCCTGATTTTATTCCTATTTCTATGTTGCAATAATTTGCAAGAAGATATGTATTTCAAGAATGGAAATTTATTTTCATATAATAATGTTGCACTTTCATTTTAGAATCCTAACATTTCATTTTACACTTTTATTGGATAAACCTGTTCACATAGTTTCTAGCATTCGATTCTAGGAGAGACCTCTCCATCACATTAGCTCTTTGGCAAGGGAAGATCTACTTTATGAAGGAATGTCTTTTATTTTAATAAAAATAAAACTAATTACTCCATTTCACATTTTAAACTAAAATTTGACATATATACTTTCTTTTCAAATCAAAAATGAAGGGCATAAATTCTTAATGCAACAAGACTTTCCGCTCATGGAGAGTAGCAAGTTATACAAATTACATACAACTTTAACTATAATCAAAGAGAGGAATAAATGCTTCCACGAGCTATACATATATCCCAAAAGGAAGGCTTACAAAGGAGACTTCCAATATTTTTACAAAGATCACATGCTTATCAAGAAGCAAAAAAAAAATTCCAAAACAAGAAGACAGTTCATAAAGACCATGCCACCAAAGATACTCTAGCAATCCCCCAAGCTTAAGACTCCAACTAACATCCATATCAACTCCAACCATTGAAGGTTTTCAAGGATCCAACTTCAAAATAACAAGGCTTGTTTAACCACCCAACCTTTAGGAATCATTACATGCCTTTCCAAGGTTGGAAGACATGCTAGCCTCCCCCAAGCCCATGGGAGAGAGATTCAACTTCCACATCTTGTGCAAAATATTTTAGGGAGGAAAAAACCACAATATTTTAACATAGAATCCAAGACCATGCACTTAGGAAAACACAACATTTGGCAAATAAATGAAAGGAGGAGAAAGCCATATTCATCCTCTAAATTGGGGAAGAGTGGATGAGATACCCAAAAGTGCCATAAGGTGTGATCCAACCATAGGATGCACACAACAAGATTCTTCTAACCCTCCTTATTCCTCTGAATCAACAAAAACCCTCCTTATTGCTCCACCCATTCACCAAAATCCTTCTTGGGAGGATTTTCAAACCCATTGGGTTTCCTCTCCAAAAATGGGGAAGGGGTTCAAACCATATGAACCTCCTTACCCACCTCAAACCATATGAGGGGAGTAAAAAGGAACCTACATGGCTTGCCCATCAAGCCATGAGGTTTGAGAGGGAAAATCCCTCTCTCTTCCCCCAAAGAACTCCAACATCCATCAAACCATATGATGGATGGAGCAAAAATAAATACAACAACCATACTTAAGCAACAAACCATACAAGCAACTAAACAAACATTCCAACTATAAGCAAGCTAAGATCTAGCAAAAACATACAACATAAAATGAGCTCAAGAGCCTACCTCCAAGAGCTCTCCAAACACAAGATTTCCAACTTTCTTACTTAAGCAATTCTCTAGCTCCAAAATCCTCAAGCACCAAGCCAATGCTCCAAAAAAAATGAACAAAAAAGTCCCCTTCTCCTCCATGAGGGAAAATTTTAAAGAGAAACTAATAATTTTCCTTCCCATTGAGGAGGTGACATGTGTCACCCCTTTCCTCACTAAGTCAAAGATTCTCAAAATAAAAGAAAAATATAAAAACATATAACATCCCTTCTCCCCAAATTACCCAAAATAAATGGGAGACAAAATCATGCAACTTTTAACAAACACACATACCATTCCATATTACAAATGGTGACCAAAGAGAGTAAAAATGGGAGGGAAACTCACATTATGCCTTGAAATTAAGGCCCCCCTACCTATAGGTAGGGTCCAAGTGGACCAATTTTCATGCTAAGTGAACTCCCTAAACTTAAAAGGGGTCACATGAAATGCATGATATAGCCAAATTTCGGGTTTTGCATATTTGGGCACAAGTGTAGAGGATGTGGGGCCCACCCAAGGGTGCACATGTGACCCTAATCCCCTCTAATTAAATACAAAATAGACCAAACACAAAACTTAATGCAAGTGGGGACCATTAAGCCCCCAAACCTAAGTTTACAAAACAAAAACTAAAACATTCTACACAAGATAAAATATTACATGACATACTACATCTACAAATGAGGGTCACTCATGGTGCCCAAAACACAAAACTAATACTAAGGCCTCAAACAATTAACACGTTTTGGACTTAGCCCCGTGGGCTGCTTGTGCATAGTTTGTGTAGCCGCCCTGAAACCCATGTTCTCCTGTGACCTGTGACCTGCACACTTATTGCACGCATTAAATGCACTTGTCCCAATGCAAGAGTAGACTAACTACTCAGTAAGCGAATCAGTTCAAACATGTAAATTAAGAATATCACAACATCAACGTTGAATGCACAATCTCACACAATTCATCATACGTTAGGTATTGTAATACATAAAAATGTCATATCACCATGCCATCATGTATTCTCATTAGCAAATCGAATATTTTATAAAATCAAGATATGTGACTAAACTAAGTATCCAACATATATCAATTAGGCCCAAATCACATAGAAATGTGTTAGTGTCCACAATCTCAAATAAAATGTGTCAATCTACTAATCTAGTCAAATTGGCGCTACACACCCCAAATCACCATACATGTCCATGAAGGCAAACCAACATATCATAATGTCCAAAAAGTATGTCAAAATCCATGTTAAGTCATAACTGTGGTTTAAGAATTCAACAGATAATAGAGGCTAGAAAATGTGGGCACTACATCCCCCTCTCCTAAAATTAGACTTCCTCCTAGAAGTCACTGGAAGAGGTATGAATAATATTTTACGAGGTATTGTGTCATATCATGTGATCGTTGGACACAAAAGTCATGTCCCACCAATTCAAACTTGGTCAAGTACTAAGTGTTTCTCTTACTTAGATTAATTTTTTTCATTAAAGGAATTTATTTCTTCCAAGGAACTATTATCAATCCTCATTCTCCTAAAACATCCAAAATATCACACTGTAGTGTAATTCCAACATTAAGGTTATTTAAATGAACTAAAATATTTTATTTTGAAAAATGTCTAAACAATGTGTCTCTAAAAACACAACATGGTCCAAGAACAAGTATATTTCAAATAGGATAATGTTAACTAAGGAGAATTGTATAAACGAAATTCATTTGCCTCATCATCTAACTTTGCTATAAAGATTCAAATAAGAGTATGTACAACCTAAGGTCTAAGATTAAATGAAAAATAATGATGGGTGAGCGAAGAGAACAAACATGTTGTTTTAAAAAGGAATTAAAAACTTTTTGCATATTAATTTCATATGAACCCGCTCAAGGGAACTATCCAAGGTGTCACACATATCACACAATAAGAGAGAAAAGTCTCCAAGTTCAGTGTGGTTTCATCTACTAACTCATCATTACTCTAATTTTTGACAAAAAATTAAAAAAGAAATGGTTCACGTGTCTTTTTTAAAGATAGTTCAACATCTGCATTATTCACCAAGGTCAAGGACGAAGATTCACATAATACCAAGCCTAGATAAAGAATTTGACTTAATTTGGCCATTATTTTTACGGTCACTAAATGATAGTATTTAAAAAAAAATGTGGGTTAAATATAAATATAGTCAACTACTAGGTTAGGATTGGTTTCCTAGTTTGGTTTCCAAAGTTTCATAGTATGTGTCGTGTTTTATAGAACATTTCTATTCCGAGCCAAAATTGCTTTAGAAGTCTCATAAACGACAATTGAATTTATTATTGTTTATAATTTTTTATATGATAAGTTTCACACTATGACAAAGCAATTTTAGAACTGTCTATGCCCCAAACAAGCCATAAATCCTTCATGAAACAACAACCCACAAATTTCTAGTTCAATACGATATAAGAAAAGTTTTACTTAAATTTTATCGTTTCTTAATTACTATAATAAAAAAAAATGAATGAGTTATGCAAAAACAAAATCCATTTAAAGAGAATGTTTCCCGAATCTTATCAACATCCTTATCAAAATTTAAAATATACCACCATGATGGAATGCAACAACCTTTTCCGTTCATACTTTCCTCAAGCGTACAAGAGATCAACACTCATTCTCCTTTAAGGAAAGGTATGGTCTAATTCTTCTCAAGATATGACTTACGTTAACTTTTACTTAACAATTATTTGGTCGTAATTTGGCCCATTAGGTTGCAAGAGAAGAAATAATATAAAAATACACTTATTAACTAGGGATTGAATCATTTTACCCAAAGAAATTTGAATTTCACCACTCTATTGAGTGGTAATAGCAAATGGAATCATGTTTAAAGAGTACCCCAAAACAATTCCAATATATATATATATATATATATATATATATATATATATATATATTGGAATTGTTTTGGTGTACTCTTTAAAACATGATTCTATGTGCTATTACCACTGTGTGTGTATATATATATATATATATATATATATATATATATATATAAACTAATGTTTATACTTGATTACAAAGGACATCTTTACCCACAATAGGTGGAAATATTAGTTATTCATTATTGTTAATCCTTGCAATAAGTGTTTTACATCATTTATCTTATAATAAAATGCTAAGAGTTCTTCTAGTGTGAATGACATCTTATAAAAGATTTTCCTAAGAGTCCAATAGCCAAAGTCATAACATGGTTTGCGAGATCATCGCAATCATTGAATCATTCGTATTAACTTTCTCACCTAAAAATTTAGGAGGACAAAAACAATACCTCAGTTACTTACAAAATTCCAACCATTTAGTGTGTAAACCATATGAATATCACAAGACGAAGATTATTAAACATCACCTATCCCATTTGAAAAAAATAGTTTTAGGATCACCTCAAATTTAACCTTTTAAGGGGCAACAATGATAACATTATTTATCAAACCAACGTTTTTTTAATTATATATTTGACGAATTTTTAAAAGTAGATATAATTACCCATTTCTATTGTTGTTTACAAGGTATAGTGTACACAATTGTGCTTATAGATTTATATATAATATATATTTTTGTGGATTAAAAAACATTACATTTACCCTTATTGGACCATATTGATTGTAATTTCATAGTCCAACACCATCGTCATTACACCATAATGTCTAACCAAAAAAGTATTCAACACTAATTCATTTTATTTTATTTTCTTTCTCAGAGAGAGAAAATTAAATATCATTGTTATATTTATTATATATATAAAAATTTTGCATGGCCATTGTTCTCCTAAGTCCATGAATTAAGGTTAGAAAGAGGATGATTCCCTTCTTTCTACACGTAAGTAAAAGAATTATAAACATGATTAACTAAGAACATTTTAAATCAACTTGAGGAGAGTTAAAATCACCTGTGTACTTACTAAGGTATGAAGGTTTTAACCAAGTTACAATGCAACAAAACTTAGAAATTGGTTAGGGTATAGAGATAGGTTTATCGAGCTCCAAAAGGATTAAGAAAATTAACTAGATCATTTCCAAAGTTAACTCTAAAAGTTATACCAAGAGATTTTATGAGAATTTGGATTTTTTACAAACTAGATTCATTTTATAATAGTACACAATGCATTCCTACTTTACATGAAGAGGATAAGCTAGCAAAGAAATATCACTTCACACAACACCACTGTATAATAAAATACACTAACTTTCTTTCCCTTTATCATTTATTGTTTAGAGAAAAGTTAGCAATTATTTTCATCCAATTATACTTAATTTTAAATCACAATTTTGAAAAGGTAACAACAAGAACATAAGATCTTCTAGTAAATTTCCTTATACAAAGGGTTATAAAATTAAGATTAGCAACAAAAACAAGAGTAGAAATTATTTCAAATTTCATAGTAATGGATTTTCGAGACATGGAAGACTATTTTATCACATGGGATGGTTTTATACAAGATACAGTTATTTAGTTTATACCCCTACCAAAATTGTTTTGTCAAATCCAAAGTGGTGCCTCTAACACGGCAATTGGGATTCCCAAGAAACAATGGATCACTAGACAAGAAGCAACCAACCAAATGCCTTAACCAATTCCTGATATCAAGGTAAAAATTTCACATTCTTATCTCAACCTACTCCTTATTTCTGAAACCAACATATAGACCTTCTTCAATGTCCAAAAGATCACCCTAACCAAGGCTGTTAGCATTCAAAAATGACTTGTTGCACAAAATTTATTTTGCGTCTTAGCATTCAACCTAGAAACATGTAGATTAAAAAAATAACCATATTATAACATGTTTCACCCTCCAAAGGTGTCCTAAGAAATCTATTTGTTTATTAAGACCTACTTTTCTTGTTCTACGATCTAGAGAAAATGGCTACAAAAGGAGCCTACCAAAACAAGTACCCAACACTCAAATGGTGAAACAAATCTTCCTGTCAATTCTCTATCATACATAGAGTCAATCAAGATGTACATTTCTAATTACTAGTGAATAGGTTTCTAAATGGAAGCACCTTCTCGGAGCCAACTATTATTAGAGTTTTACTATTGTATTTCAGTAGAATTTTAGAAAAAATTGGCTACAAAATGGGTCTTGAAATCAAATGATACCAACTCAAAAATGAGTTCTATTAACTCTGAAATAAATGCCACAGATTTGCACAGTAAAAATGTTTAGATTTATACACAGAATAATGTTATTATATTACATTCATTCTAGATGAATTACATAGGATACAATTACAAATATATAGGCACATAGTTCCCTATAAATTAGGAAACTACGCTACTAACAAATACTAATCTCGTTAGTTGTTTGTAACAACCAAACAACTCAACACACATTCATTATTACTTATTTTATATAACAACTAAATAACAAATTACTAATTTAATAATAATTACCAAATGTAATTATTATCTACACAATGTAAATCCTAATTCCTAACATTCCCCCCCCTTAGTGTTTACATGGTTCAATATATCTCGTTCTTTGATTGTAGTGTGCCACCTCTGTGTGCTCATGATCAACTCCGCAAATGTGTAGCATCAGGCTTGCACAAAACTTGAACATGTGCCAACGCACATTTCTTCCATTGATGGTTTTCTCTAGCTTCTACCAACAACCTTACCAAATTTGTTTTGTAGGTGTACCAATAACCTTTCACAATTGGTTTTACAGGTTTACCAAAAAACCTTTCACAATTGGTTTTACAGGTTCACCAAAAACCTTACACAATTGGTTTTTACAGGTTCACCAAAAAACCTTACACAATTGGTTTTACAGGTTTACCAAAAACCTTACACAATTAGTTTTACATGTTTACCAAAAACCTTTCAATTGGTTTTCCTGGTTTACCAAAAACCTTCACATCATGATTGCTACAATACTTTTTGATCAATATTATACAATGTCTCTATAATAGGGAATCATATAGGAAATACTGCTTTCAAAACTGAACAATAAAACATAATGGAAATGGAACAATGAGACCATGTTCCCCCCCTCAATGTGAACATTTCACTTATTCAATAGGAACATTGAAATCATACTGCACACAACAAACTACAATTCTGAAATGAAAGAAAAATCACATAGACACTGTCACCACAACTTCATGCAGCCCCGTCGTTGGTGACTGACAAGAGGTCACTGATCAACCTCCTACCTCCATCTGAAAATCATTTAATAGAGAAAATTTTCATCACTTTGATGTGTGTTATTTTCTTCCTCTTCATTTTCTCCTTCTTCATCAACAATCATGGCATTATCTTGCAGTTTCCCATCGAGTAAGTCTTGTGCTCTTTTTCTGCAATTGTTAGATATATGACCAGGTTGTTTACAATAGTAGCATGTAAATTGTTTCTTCGTGCCTTTAGAGGTTGAACCGTATTTGGGATTTTTCTTACCAAATGCTTTCTTGTTTCTACCAAACATTACAATCTCCTCTGGTTCAACAACCATAATTATTTTTTCTTCATCTAACAAAGAAGAAATAAGTTCTTCTAGACATGGATTTATTTTTCTTAATGTAAAGGCCATATTAGAATAACATGAAGGCATGTTATTAAGTAATACTTCTTTAGCATCATCATCAAGTACATCTACTTTTATACCAGCAAGTTGATTATAGATAGAATGAAGCTTATTGATATGCTCCACCATGCTCTCACCTTCTTCCATCTTGAGGCTGAACAATCTTTGCTTCAAAGATATCGTTGCGCTTCCCATTTGTGATCCAAACAACTTGTTTAATGTCACCCAGATTGTATGAGAGGACTTTTTTAAGTCTATATGATGTAGATAAGCATCTGATAGACTCAATCTGATAATTTTTGTAGCCTTTCGATCTCTTCTATCCCATTTTACTGCTTCATCTGCATTTGTCGGTTTCTTTTCTTTTCCATAAACAATATCCCATAAGTCTTTGTTGATTGGGAATAATTGAGTCCGCACTTACTAGGTATGAAAATATTTACCTTTGAATATTGGAAAACTACTCGCCTTTATTTATCTACCTGATCTATAGCTAGATGCGACTCAATGCATGGCGATTCAATCCCACACATCATGTTGTTCGAGCCAACCAATGTGATGACAAATAGCTGTATGGAGCTGATTCTATTTTAGTACAACCGAGTGAATAGTAGAAGTAGGCAATGTGATCAGTGTGGGGAGTAACTAAATGCAACATATATTGGAAGAAGAACGAGCAATGAGTATGAGCTGTTCTTAGAACATGTCAATGGCTAGTTTCATATCCTTACTCGGCGATCTGATTGGGCGATGCAAAAACCATTCGGAGATCTGAATGGATCATATAGAAATCTCTACGCCTTTATCTTTGACCGATCTGCCAATACTACATCATATAGTATTATCTCTGGCTTGTGACTGAAGGTTACGAGGACGTTGGAAACAGAGATGGAAAAAAATAAAGGCATTGTAACTCCAATTGGTTCCACGTGGTAGATGTGTATGTAGAACTATAATCAATTTGACCACTAATGGCCTCCTAGAACCTTACTGTATGATTAGTTACACATCTTCCTACAAAATTGGTTGACATCTATAGAGGGATGATCAACTTCATGAATGGATACAAATTTAACAAAATGCATACGAGACTTAAGATATAAATACCAAATTTTTTTGGGTTTACAATCTCTACAAATTCGGATGTGAATTGTTGTGGTGTTTTGAATGATCGATCTCCTTGTGATGTTCACAGCTGAGTCTCCAAACAAATGGAATGTTGAGCCGAGTTAAAGCAATATTCTCCAATCACATGCAATTGAAAATTTGACGGACTAAATAAAATTCAATCAACCATTAATGATGGATGTAGGGGCTATCTCGATCAATGTTTGCTACAGAGTAAATGATGCAAACAAGTGCATAGATATGCTATATTCAAATCCTTGACGTGTATGTAGGTTTCCTTTTATACGGGTATAACCATAACTATTACCTTATTATTCCACAAAAGGGGGAACCAAAGAATAGTAATGGAGATGCCCTATTTTATACTCAAAGTTCCATACACACTTTTACAGTTTCAACCTAGTTTAGTTATTTTTCTCAGACACCAAATGAAATAAATGCCCCAGATTTGCACAATAAAACTGTTTAGATTTATACACGGAATAATGATATATATTATATTCATTCCGGATGAATTACATAAGATGCAATTAAAAATATATAGGCACATAGTTTCCTATAAATTAGGAAATTACTATACTAACAAATACTAATCTCGTGAGTTGTTTGTAACAACCAAACAAATCAACACACATTCGTTATTAGTTGTTTTATATAACAACTAAATAACAAATTACTAATATAATAATAATTACCAAATGTAATTATTATCTACACAATGTAAATACTAATTCCTAACAAACTCGCATCAATTATCCTATATATAGAGAAGCCGACTCAACTTACAAAATGAAAAACGGATGAATAAAACTCTAGATATGACCTACTTTCCGAGGCTAATTAATTTTATTTACAAGTTTTTGTTTTGAACAAAAACATCTAGAGACCTCCTAAACACACTTGGAAAAATAACTCTCTATTTATTTTTCTCTAATCTAATTGCTCCAGCACATTGGCATGGAGAAATACTACATGTTAGAAGTCAAAAAATTTAATTTCCTACTAACACTCTCTAATTTACTGGTCCAAACTGAAACGATTTTGCTTAAATTTAAGTTGTCTCAAAATAAAATGTGATTAAATGAGCTCAAAAATGATTTTAACTATATGATCAAACGGTTTTAAAAGTTGGGTTTAAAGTTTGTTGTGACTACCCATGTCACTAGAGAACAAGATTATCCAAATCGGTCACTACCATGTGGACCAAGGAACCATTCTGCACGTTGTTTACTAATGAGTTTCTCTTAACTTTTACTAGTTGTTTTAAAAAAATTAGGTGATCAAAATTTGTGTACCACTTATTGTGTTAGCAACCATAATACTCTATGTGGTTACGTGAGAGATACTTGACCCATGAAATGGTTTAGCGGAAACAATTTTTTTAATTATTTTACTTTTAATATTATTAAAACATTAATAACCTGTTAACAGTTCTACCTAGAGCATCCGCGTGTGCGAATCATCACTCTGATACCAAATGTAATGCCCCGCCTCGGGACACCAGAAAACCTGACCAATAAATCACTAAAAATTTGGGTAATTTTTTTTTTTGAAAGTAATTACTAACAATCTAAAATGATTCCCGATATTATATATTTTAAACTAAAATGGTTTACCCAATTACTCAATCATTATCCCCAACCAAAATTTATTTAATTATTTACGATTAGATTTAACTAGGAACACCCAAATAAGAGTCTACACCCCTTTTAAAATTAATTAGACTTCCCCCTTTTTATTTTTATTAACCCACTCACACATTTTAATTTTACTTCCCATTCAAACTAAAGTTGATCCATGACCTAAAATAAGGTAGGATTAATTTTGGACCCTAGGATCAAAGAAATCTCAGCCCTAGATCTTACTTTTCCCTAAACTTACCCTACCACATCTTTATCTCTTTCTCTCTCTATTCTTCCTTCCTCATTTTGTTTTGTTTTGTTTTGTTATTTGCAGGTTGTTTGGAGATCCGTCAAGCTTGATCTCATGAGTATAAGGATATTATCTTAGTGTCTTCTTATTGTTATTTGTTCTCTTGTTCAACTTCTACCAGATGCATCCTCTGGTTTTCTTTGTGAACACCCAATATCAATTTATTGATCTTAATTTGTTGAGGAGGTAACTCTACCTAATTATGTATTTATAAAATCCAAATATGGAAACAACATTTAAGAAAACCGAATACAAAATGGCAGCTATAGATTTAAAGGGCGGTGGATCTATTGTGGCCCCATTTTCAATGGAAGGAGGTCTTTGTGTACAGACATAAAAGTGGCAGAGATTGGGGTTTATATCCACGAACGTGTGTGGGACATGGAGATCCGTGCGGAAGGATGTTGGGAGGAGACGCAGCGTGGAATGGGGTGTTGGGGGTTGCATGGAAAGGAGGAAAATGGCCGCGGTTTGGGAGAGAGGGGTCAGCATGGAGAGTGGGGAGTGGCAGCAGTGTGGGGGATCCAGTGAGGAAGTGCGTGGAGATTGGTAGAGGCTGTGCAGGGAGGACAGAGGAGAGGGTTGAGCATGTAGGTGAAGCCTAGTGTGGAAATGGCACAGGAGGGGGAAGTGATGGTGGATTCTGGTGGTATGTGCATAGGGTTGGGGGGGTCTGACCCCTCCCCACAACCACATTAAAAAACCTAAACAAAACAATGAACTTCTTTTTTTTTTGTTTTATTAATTAAACTCTGTTTTTATATATATTTTTTATATTATATTATATATATATATATATATATATATATATTAAAATTAAAATTCAATATATTGTCTTACAATGTAAATCTATATTAATACAATAATTTATGTATAATTATGTTTTAAAAAGACCATATAGTTATATTATGAAATATAACTATATTAATACATTCTTTATAATATATTCCTATATTACTAAAATAACTAATACTGAACTGCATTTCAGTATAATATAATTATATTATAAACTATAATTATATTAAATATAATTTTAATATATTTATATTACTTTCACAGAGGAGAAAGATTGCTTCATATTGTAAACTAACAGATGTCATTTTATGTTCTTTATAAAGCATGAAAAACATAAGAACTTAGCAATATCTAGTTAGGATAAAATGCTTTAATAATCTTGAGATAATAAGGAATCCAGCAAGGCCTTTTCAAATGATAAGAGATGTTTTGAAAATAAATTGTAAACTTAGAGAGGGGAGAAGTATAAACACACATGATTCTCTAATTAGGTCGTTTTGTTAAGTAACAAGAAATAGAGTAATCCTGATTTTATTCCAATTTCTATGTTGCAACAATTTGCAAGAAGATATCTATTTCAAGAATGACAATTTATTTTCATCCAATAATGTTGCACTTTCATTTTAGAATCCCAACGTTTCATTTTAAACTTCTATTGGATAAACTTGTTCACATAGTTTCTAGCATTCGATTCTAGGAGAGACCTCTCCATCACATTAGCTCTTTAGCAAGGGAAGATCTAACTTTCATTTTAACAAAATAAAACAAGTTACTCCATTTCACATTTTAAACTAAAATTTGAATATATACTTTCTTTTCAAATCAACAATTAAGGGCATAACTTCTTAATGTAACAGGACTCTTCCACTCATGGAGAGTAGCAAGTTTTATGAATTACATACAACTTTAACTCTATTCAAAGAGAGGAATAAATGCTTATAATAGAGCTATACATGTATCCCAAAATGAAGGCTTACAAAGGGACTACTCCAATATCTTTACAAAGATCACATGTTTATCAAGAAGTAAAAAACAAAATTCCAAAACAAGAAGAGAATCAAAAAAGACCATACCACCAAAGATACTCTAGCAATCCCCCAAGCTTAAAGCTCCAACCATCATCCATATGAACTCCAACCTTTGAAGGTTTTCAAGGATCCAAATTCAAGAGAACAAGGCTTGTTTAACCACCCAACCTTCAGGCATCATTACATGCCTTTCCAAGGTTGGAAGACATGCTAGCCTCCCCCAAGCCCATGGAGGAGAGAGCTAACTTCCACATCTTGTGCACAATATTTTAGGGATACAAACACCACAATATATTCACATAAAATCCAATACCATGTACTAAGGAAAACACAACATTTAGCAAATAAACGAAAGGAGGAGAAATCCATATTCATCCTCTAAATCTGGGGAAGAGTAGATGAGATACTCGAAAGTGCCATAAGGTGTGATCCAACCATAGGATGCACACAGCAAGATTCTTCTAACTCTCCTTATTCCTCTAAATCAACAAAAACCCTCATTATTGCTCCACCCATTCACCAAAATCCTTCTTGGGAGGATTTTCAAACCCATTGGGTTTCCTCTCCAAGAATGGGGAAGGCATTCAAACCATATGAACCTCCTTACCCACCTCAAACCATATGAGGGGAGTAAAAAGGAACCTACATCACTTCCCCCAAATAACTCCAACATCCATCAAACCATATGATGGATGGAGAAAAATAAATACAACAACCATACCAAACAACAAACCATACAAGCAACTAAACAAACAATCCAACTATGAGCAAGCTAAGATCTAACAAAAACATACAACATAAAATGACCTCATTAGCCTACCTCTAAGATCTTTCCAAAAACAATATTTCCAACTTTCTTCCTTAAGAAATTCTCTAGCTCCAAGATCCTCAAGCCCCAAGCCAATGCTCTAAAAAAAATGAACAAAAAATTCTCCTTCCCCTCATTGAGGGATAATTTTAAAGAAAAGCCAATAATTTTCCTTTCCAATGAGGGGTTGACATGTGTCACCCTCTCCTCACTAAGTCAAAGATTCTCAAAATAAAAGAGAGAAAAGATAAATTAGCTTTTAACACCCTTCTCCAAAATTACCCAAAATGAAAAACAAAAAGAACTTGTGCAACTTTTAACAAACATGTATACCAATCCATCTTACATGGATGGTGACCAAAGAGAGGCAAAATGGGAGGGAAAATCCCTCTATGCCTTGAAATTAGGCCCCCCTACCTATTAGGTAGGGTCTAATGGCCTATTTTAATGCTAAGGGAACTCCCAAACTTAAAAGAAGTCACTTAAAATGCCTAAAATAGCCAAATTTCGGGTTTGGCACATTTGGGCATAAGTGTAGAGGATGTGGGGCCCACCCAAGGGTTCACATTTAACCCTAATCCCCTCTAATTAAATACACCATTACCCAAACACAAAACTTAATGCAAGTGGGATCCATTAAGTCCCCAAATCAAGTTTACAAAGAAAAATAAACATCCTAAACAAGATTAATATTACATGACATACTACACTACAAATGAGGGTCACTCATGCTGCCCAAAATAATAAAAACTAATACTAAGGCCTCATACAATAAACATGGTTAGTACTTAGCCCCATGGGCCACTCGTGAAAAAATTTTGTAGCCGCCCTGAAACCCACATTCTCCTGTGACCTATCACCTGCACACTCATTCACACATTAAAAGCACATGTCCAATACAAGAGAAAACTAGCTACTCACTAAGGGAATCATTTCAAACATGTACATTAATGATATCACAATCATCAATGTTGAATGCACAATCTTACACAATCTGACGTATGTTAGGTATTACAATACATAAAAATGTTAGATCACCATGCCATCATGTATCTTTATCAACAAATCGAATACTTTACAAAATAAAGTTATGTGACTAAACTAATTATCCAACATGTATCAATTTGACCCAAATCACATAGAAAAGTGTTAGTGTCCACAATATCAAATAAAATGTGTCAATCTATTAATCTAGTCAAATTGGTGCTATGCACCCCAAATCACCATACGTGTCCATGAAGGAAAACCAGCATATCATAATGTCCAAAATATGTCCAAAATCCATGTTAAGTCATAACTATGGTTTAAGAATTCAGTAGATAATAGAGGCTAGAAAATGTGGGCACTACAGGATTCTTAAGATAGTTGGCACTCCTTATCCTCCTTTGGATGTTTCTACCTCATAATCCTAATAAACTTCCTCTAATTTGAAGTTGTAAAGCCCATGATGTAATATTTGGTTAAGGACTATTCTATTAATGTATTTCTTAAGTAGTATTTAATATTTTAGATTAAAAGAAGTTGTAACTGAATGTAACTATTTTTGTAAACTATTTAATGGGCTCTCCATGCCATTGTTTACACAGTGGGGCTCTAATACATTTTTCAAAATGTAAATAGAATTTAAAGTAATCAATACAACATAATTTCCCTTGTTTCTAGTTTTAATATACTATCCTTTTCTTTCTTGTCTGAAATTTGTGAATCATCAACCTTTCATGTTAAGAAACTGTGTTCTTATAATATGATTTCTATAAAAAAAATCTTATGGAATAATTATGATGTTGCAAATGTGAATGATTCTATTTTATATCCCTCTTTCTAATTTTGTTTAAGGTTATATTATGCTATCTATAGTACCTGAAAGTATTGTTATATTCTTCCCTTTTGGTTTCTTTGTTCTTCCATTCTTATGTATTGATAATCCATATTGGTATAAAAATTTTCAAAATATCGAAATTCCTCATCAATATGAAAGTTGTATATTTGTATATAAGCTTTGTTGCTCACTTTCAATAAGGGAACCTCTCCCATAAAGAGAAGGGACTCGTTATCCCTTGACTGTTGATCACTATAAAGTGTTAATTCAAAACCAACAGTTTTTTGTGACTCTACTAGCGACTTTGTTTCAATGTATCCCTTTCTGAATAACTTCAAGACCAGTTGGCAACCTGGCGAATCAAAGATATAAACATGGTTAGAGATCCCTTGGTGTAGATGATTCCCATTTTCAACTTCTGGAACATCAAGGCTCACCTCTTCCTTTGGCAAGAAGGAATAAAATAAATCGGTCTACAAGCATACCTCCTACTAAAGATAAAGTTTCTAAGAATAATAGTCCTCAAGATCAAACTAGTCCTAGCCTCCATGCTCTAGTACTTGCCATAGTTATAGTTCCCCTTCAGTAAATATTTCCAAGGATGGTAGCACCATTTCCTTGGTGACAACGTGTTGGACCTCTTGCTCTTCCTTAACCATTGCACAAATTACCCAAGGGTAATAGAAAACATTTTCCTAAATTTTGAGGTGATGGAAAAGTACACCTAGATGAACACATTGTAGAATTTGGGATTCTTTGGGTTGAACATGAGGATGTTTCTATTAGGCTCTTTATAGAAACATTGTAGGACAATGCCGCTAACTACTTCTATCAGCTTCTAGTTGGTTCAATTACTAATTGGACTTTTATGACAACTCAATTTGAGCAACGTTTTAAACTTGTTGAAGATGTGCATGCCCTTTTAGCCCAAATTTATCATATAAAAAAGGATCCATACATGCCCATGATGGAGTTTGTGGCCAAATTCAACAAGTTGATTCATAAAATTCCATAAGCCACCCATCTTATAGATCAAATCCAAAAGTGCTTTTTCCTCGATGCTCATTTTCCTAAAGTGAGTTATGCACTAAGGAGGGCTAATCTTCCAACTCTGGATGATGATCAATGATTTTCTATCAGTGTTGAGGATGATCTAATCATGTTTGGTAAATTGAAAAGAGAACCCTCCAATCCTAAAGCTTCTTCTTCTTCCTCCTAGGGAGCCAATTCTAATCAGGTAGTGCAGAAGTTAGAAAATGACCTTATTGTTATCAAGAAACAATTGGCTCAACATGCTCCTTACCAAGATATTCCAAGGAAGAATTTTCAGACTAGGAATCATTTTCCCTCTTCTTAGCCTAAATTGGATATTGAAGGCCCACCCATCAAGGTTCTGGTCAATGCAACCTATTAAGTTCAAGAACCTGATGATGAAGAGGAGAATGAAGACTGTGAGGAGCCTGAAGAAGAGTTTGACACAGAATAGGAATAGCTTAGTGATTCTCAAGTCAATTTCCTCACCACTGAAGGTGTTGATGATGAATATGAATATGATGAAGTAGTGGCAGATATGAATAGTGAGTCATATGTTTTTATGACTTGGGATAAAATGAACAGGAAGGAAAAAATGGTACGACTCTCTAAAAAATATAAGGAGGCCCCTGTAACTATTCTGGTAATTGCAAGGAGAGGAGCCCCTATTCCCACTACCTCCACATAAAAGGTGAGTAATGCTAGTTCTTCTCCTTCTACCTCCACTTTCAAAACTTCTTTCCCTACAACTCCTAAACCTGATAAGTCTAAATTTTCCCTCATTCCTAGTAGTGATACCCCATCCACCTCCAGATATTTTGATATCATCGACCACATTAAGAGGAAAAAGATCCAAATCTTAGAGGCAGAATTTTATCAAACTCACCCAAATGCTTTTGCCAAGGTGGTGAAATTCGTCAATTCAAAATCCAAAACTTCACCCAGTACTTTTAAAGGTCTATTTCCCACTCCCTCCCCATCATCTCAACAAAGTCTTGTGGATGTAGTATTTTCATCTAATGAGAAAATTGGACCATTCTATGTAACACTTATCATAGTTGGCCACAAAATCGGTAATTGTCTTATTAACTCGGGAGCATTGGACAATGTGATGCCTACAAAAGTAGATCACACTTTAGGATTGAATCTAACATGTAATTTTAGTTCTTGATATTCCATGAAGAGTAGGGAAGTACCATTGGTCGGAAGAATCAAAGATGCACAAGTATATTTCGTTAATTTTCCATAGAAAAGGGTCAAAGCCACTATTTTAGTGGTTGTTATTCCTCCATCATATGGTATGTTACTGAATAGAAACTTTTGTAGAGAAGTGGGAGGTGAAATCCAAATTGACTGGTCGCATGCTCTCATCCCGGTAAATGGAAAAATGAAAAAGCTGCTACTAGAAAGATAGACTAAGTACATTGTGCAAAAGACTAATGACCTAAAGGCACAAATACTCTATGAAGATATAAGGCATGGTAACGATATGATCATGTCAAAGGATGAGGAAAAAATTCCTAAGGGAGTGATTCATAATCATAATGGTGTTTGGACTTTGGAGTTTGATGGAATTTGTTCTTCAGTTGGTGTAGTGTTAATCTCTCCAAAAGATAAGATTCTTCATTTTCATATAAACTTTATTTTGAAAATACAAACAACACAGCTGAATATGAGGCTCTCCTTCTTGGATTGAATGTGGAAAAAGAAATGGGAGTGAAGAATCTTTTTGCTCATGGTGATGCGGAGTTGATTGTGAAATAGGTTAGGGATATTTTCCAAGTCAAGAATAAGAGATTGAAACACTATAGAAGTCTTGTCTGGGATTCCAATGAATTTTTTTACGCTTTCTCAATTGAGGTTGTACTAAGAGAAAAGAACACTAGGGCTGATTCTTTGTCTGTTTCAGGATCCCTATTGATCCCTCACCTAGATTTCTCTTAGGATAAATTTACCATTGAAATGATTCATAGGCCTAGTGTGTCGCATAATGCAAACAATTGGAAATTTTTCAATGATGATTGACACTTTCTCTCTTTCCTGGAGCTTAAGGATAAATTTAATCAATTATATTTTGAATGAAGTGAGAGTCTTGCTAGAGATTATGTACCCTCCAATGAAGATGATATTAAGAAGGAAATGGATCAGGATGGCTATATCAGGCTGAGGGGTAATAGGATACCCAAGTCTAGTGTGTCTAGAAGATTTGTTTGATAAGAATGATAGGTACATCAGATCTAAGGCTTCTCAAAGGACTCATCAATCTGCTAAGTATGAGAAGGTCAATATTGGAAGTAATGATAAACCCAAGATGGTGAATATTGGGAAATAATATACTCAAGAAGAAAGGAAGAAAGCAATGAACCTATTGAAAAGGTATGTTGATGTTCTCGCTTATTCCTATGATGATCTCAAATCCTTTCATCCAAAAGATATGCAACACTATATTCCTTTGAAAACTAGGATTAAACCTTTCAAAAAAAAGCAAAGGTAATACAATCCCAAGATTTCTGACACTATCTACCAAGAGATTCAAAAGTTACTAAAAGCAAAGATTATCTTTCCTATACATCATTCAACCTAGATCACCAACATTGTGCCAATAAGGAAAAAGAATGGTGAGATTCATATTTGTGTGGATTTCAGAAATCTAAATTAGGATTCTTTAAAAGACAACTATCCTCTCCCCATGATGTATCAAGTCTTACATGTTGTCATAGGCTCTGAGATGTTGTCCATATTGGACAGATTCTTTGGATACAATCAAGTGAAAGTTAGTGTCCCAGATCAGCACAAGTCCACTTTTACTACTCCTTGGGGCACCTTTACCTACAAGAGGATGTCATTCAATCTTATCAATGTTGGTGCCACTTTTTAGAGGGAAATGGACTTAAATTTTGGTAGTATCAAAGGTAAATGTATCATTGTGTGCCTTGATGATTTGACTATTTTCTCCAAGACAAGGGCAAATCACTTTCAGCATCTTGAAACAGTCCTTCAAAAATGTAGAGAACATGGAGTATCCCTTAATCCTAAGAAATCCATCTTCTGTGTTACCAAAGGAAATTTTCTTAGGCATATTTTCTCCAAAGAGGGGATTAAGATATATCCATAAACATTTCAGGAAATCCAACAAATTCCTCTTCCTACAAGCAAAAAGGGTGTTCACTCTTTCTTTGGCAAGATAAATTTCTTGAGGAGATTCATTCCATATTTTACAGAACTGACTATGAGCATTTCTCATATGATGAAAGGGAAGCAAATTTTTGGTTGGACTTTTGAAGGAAAAGAAGCTTTTGAGGATATTAAGAAAGATATTGCTAAAAATCCTATCCTAGCATGTCCTGATTTCAACAAGGATTTTATCATCTATCATTATGCAAATGAGAGTACTTTGGCTACTATACTAACTCAAAATATTTTGAGAATCATGAACTTACGATTTCCTTCATGAGATATGTTTTGAAATCTCATGAATTGAAGTATACTTTGATGGATAAACACACTTTTGTAGTGTTCAAATTTGTTAAGTAGTTTTGTTTTTATGTCCTTAATTCTCACTCTGTTGTATTTGTACTTGATACAACTATCAAGTATATTCTTACATAGTAGGAGTTTGAAACTAGGAGTGGAAATTAGGTGGCCAAGTTTTAGCAGTATGACCTTGATATCCTTCCAACAAATCTATTTCGGGGTAAAGACTTATGAGAACTTATCGCCAAGGGAGTTGATGAGGAATTGTCCATAGAAGGGCTTGATGTTCCTATTGTTCTCTTTCTCAGTTCAACAGACGATTGGTATGTTGATATTGCACATTTTATTACTTATGGAGAATGTCTATCTCACTTAAGTGCCAAGAAAAAGAGAGCTATTAAGCTAAGTTCTGAAAAGTACGTATTGTGGGAAAATTCTTTATTCAAATGAGACATGATGGAAGATTCCTTAAAAGTGTGGACAATGAGCAGTAGAAGAAATTGTTCACAGCTTTTCATGATCAAGCTTGTGGAGGGAATTTCTCATCTACTGTCACTGCTCATAAAATTCTTCGTGCAAGGTACTATTGGCTGACATTATTTTGATATGCATCAAAGTAGGTAGGAAAGTGTGAAGCCTATCAAAAATTTTACGGGAGGCCTAAATTGGATGCTTTACCACTCAAACTAGTAATCATTTATGAACCTTTTCAACAGTGGGGATTGGATTTTATTGGAACTCTCAACCCACATTCCATTGTTGGACACACTCATGTGCTAACTGCTATAGATTACTTCACAAAATGGGTGGAAGCCATTCTAGTCAAAATTACTACCTTCGAGGTGGTGTGTAATTTTATGAAAGAAAACATCTTGATAAGATTTGGATTACCAAAAAAAATTATAACTGATAATGCTTCCAATTTATCTTCTTTCGAGTTGATGGATTTCTGCTATGAGTATGGAATTTCCCTTACTAATTCTTCATATTATTACCCCTGGGGGAATGGACAAGTAGAATAAACAAATAATAATTTGGTAACCATCATCCGGAAGCTTGTCAATGACTCTCAAAGGAATTAGTAGAAGAAGCTCTATGCCCTCTAGGAAAATATATTTACATCCAAAATATCAATTAGAATGTCTCCATTTCAAGTGGTGTATGATGTTGAAGCTCGTCAGCCAGTAATAGTTGAATTTCCAACCTTGCACTTAATGAAGGCTATTGAGGATTCAAGTTTCATCAGTTCTTTAGACAAAAGGATCGTGTATCTCCAGAAGCTAGATGAGGACAGGATGTAAATTTTTGTAGAATCTTTTCTCACCAATAGAAGGTGAAAGGTTTGTTTGATAAAAAGACTAGACATAGAGATTTTCAAGTGGGAGACATTGTCTTACTATGAAACAAAATATATGAGCCTCATGGAAACCATGGTAAGTTTGATTCTCTTTGGCTTGGTCCTTTCAAGATAAGACACTTTGCTGGAGAAAATTATTTCTATTTGGATTATATATATGGATCTTCCCTCCCATTTCCTTATAGTGGGTAGTATTTTAAGTTGTTCAAGTCCTAGGTGATTAGGCAATACTTCTGTATATTGTGTATAGTGTATTTTTTTTTTGTCTCTCCCTTGTGTCTTGTTTCCTTTCCCCTTTGTGTGTTGTCTTATGTATTTCTTTTCCTTTGACTCTATTTTCCCAATGGATAAGGTACTAGTCTATTTTCCCATATTTTTCTTTTGGTTCTTGATCTTGCCTCATCCCTCTATTCTAGTTAATTCATCCCCAGAAAGAGCCAGATGTTGTCACCTTTAAAAATTTCCTTTCTTTCTTCAAGAAAAATTTTCAAAGTTTTGAAGAAGTGTCCTTTGGAAGTGTTTAAGTGAAGGGAAAAGTTCAAAAATTTAGAAAATTCAGCCTTTGGGGTCATTTTTAATGTTTTGTACCTAAGTCAGACATTTTTTTTCTGTGTCCCAAGTGTAGGTGGGCCTCCTGTTCACTGATTTCTACTTTACCCACATCACTTTACCATTGGCTAAATTGGCTATGCATGTCTCACGTGTCCCTGTGTCCCATGGACCGTCTGTGCTCTCCAAACCCACTTTTGCCACATTCTTCTTGGATCGGGTGTTTCAGCTCCACACATCCCTCGTGTCCCTATGTCCCATGGACCATCTGGGCCAATTATTTCCACCTTTTCCACATTTCACCTATTTGATTCAGCATGGGATTCATTTATTGCACGTTCATTTTCTTCTCTCTCCATCCATTTTAATTCATGGCTATTTAAAGGAGTGTAATTCTTCTTTCTTTCACTCACTTGCTTGCCCTTTCTCTCCCACTCGTTTTCTTGCAAAATAATTTATTGCCTACGTTTGTGCCTCTAGGTTTTCTCTTGCAGGGATTGTTTGAAATTTTGATACAGTCAATCGAAGGTTGTTTCTCTCCCTATCTTTGTCACAATGGAGATTCGATACAAAGGTCATGAGCATATCTCCTCATTAGAAACCTATGTGCCCTATGTAGGGGATAGTGAAGCTTAGCACCTTGACCTTGATGAATTTTGGAGAAGGCTTGGATGTAATAACCCTACTCCCATCACCTAATTAATCAAAGATGGCGGAATTGCATTTTCAGGGGGTTTCCCTATGTCTGTCCAGTGCACTGGTACCATGCTCGCCTACGGGTCCTATTTCAATCCAAATTATAAGGAGATTGTTTATATCCATGGTGAAGTGGTTGCGTGAATGGATTCTAATGTTATTTTTTCTACCCTACACATCCCATTAGTGGAACATGATCATACCCTCACTCTTTCTTAAGCACAAACACTATTTGACCATGACAGTGATAGATACAAGACCAAGGTAGTTAAACCATGGCTAAAGAACCCTAAGAAAGGAGCATCCAAACTTTCTAAGTCATTTTTCAGGGTTGATTTTAAGGAAGAACTTTCAGACATCATTACTCTTCTTGTTAAGATCATGGGAATAACCTCTATAAATGATTTTCACTTTTGGATGTGTCCTTATATCAATATCATTTATGAATGGAAGTAGAATTTGAATTGGGGTGAAATAATATGTGAGAACCTAATGGAGTAGCTAATCAATGTTTAGAGAACTCAAACATTCTACATATCCTCCTATCTCATGTACACCATTATAGCATCCAGGGAATGGCTTGGTTTCTCTTTCATCAAAGATAAGAAGGATGCTCATATATATGATTATTGTCCTTAGTTAACTCTCAAAGTTAGCAATCATCATTTCAGGAGATTCAATGACACTTTCATCATGTATATTGTGAGGATTTTGGAAGGAAATACTGCTCGAAGATTTTATGAGGAAGCGAAGACATTGATCTCGGAATATGGCAGTTTCTTCACTCAATTCAGAAAGTTTTCATACATCATGATGGTTGGTTTTGAAGGCCCTCCTCTAAATCTTCCCATGTTTTGTAATGAAAAAATTGACCTTGTTGATATTTGTAGACAATTGGACAAACTTCATAGGACTTTCAGAGATAAAAATGTTGTCGGCATCCGATTCCCTATCACCTTGGCAAATTATACAAGCAAGACAATTCTAGATGCTTAAAACATTGATAGAACCATTGCTCCTCTCACACTTCATCACTTCAAGCCTAGAACTTGCTTTGATATCAAGTGATGGATTGCTAAGAATTTAAGGATGGGTTTCTATCACCTTGTGGATACTGAATATTATTGGGCTGATTACATAGATGATTTTGAGGCCAGGAGAAGGTATTATGGCAGACTCTCTCTTGAAAAAACCATGTTTTTCAATCTCTACAAAGTACATGATAAGATCCAGGATGATGATGAAGACCTACAATCCATTGAATATGAAAGGTCCATCAAACACACTCCTCTTGAAACCATTGATTGGTTTGTAAGAGAGAAAGATGATTTCAAAGAGGTGATCAACCCTATTTGTGTAAGAAACATGCTCTGGTTTGATAAGAAGATGCAAACCTTCAGGATGTAAAAATCTAGGTCTTCTTCAAAATAAACTTCCTCTCCTAAGAAAGAAGAACATGTGCTTAATGTTGAGGTTCCTGAACAGTCCACTCCTTCCTCTTCAACAAAGGTATACATGAAGAAAGGTAAGACTATTAAGAAAGAGAAAATTGCAGAAGAAAAGGAAGAATTTCCTTTGGAGCAGCCACAAGTTCCTATAAGGCTAGAAGATGGTGTTGTTTTGAGTGAAGATAATAGTGATGAGATGAAAGAAGAGGAAGAATCCCCTGTCAACACTACTGAGATGGAAAATAAATGCCAAATGTCTGAGTCTCTTAGTTTGGTGGACCATTCTTCCAGGGATATTTCTGAGGATATGCTAACTTCTCCATTGGAGACATCTATGGTGCAAACATTGAGTGCAATGTGTACACTTGCACTTTGACCGATTGCTCCTTCCACCTCTTCCTCTTCCTTTTCTTGGGTTCAACCATTCATTGATAGCAAGAAAAGGAAGTCTACTTCTCAAATTATAGTTCCCAAGTTTTATTTTGTGGCATCCTTACTTGGTACTACTCCTCCTCCTCAAGCAAAGAAATCAAATATTACCTCAAGGATGGTGTCAGATTCTAAGGGCCAACAATTCATGGAGATTACAAATCCTAAGGTGGACAAAGAGGAAAAAGACATTTTAATTTCTAACTTAGAACTCACAAGGATTCCACTTAGAGAGTCAACATCTGAAATTGAGGTTCATAACCTCAGAGAAACGATGACAAGAGTTATTGAATGTGTTGAGAAGGGTAAACAAACTATGGAGCAATTGGAGGAACATAATCAAGTTCTTTCAAATTTTATAAAATCCTTTTTGGAAAAGGATAAGGTCATGGATCCAACTCCACTAACCACTCTTCCACCTCCCATAGTTCTCAATAAGTATGAAGTTCTGACCATCAAAGATATTCATAAGTATGCAACCTATGGAAAGGCCGTTGAATCATTGGTTGATGATATGGTAGTGGCAGGATTGAGATTCATCGAAGAGGCATTCAAGTCATATGAGAAGGTATCCAAATTATAGTTGATATTTTCCACAACACTCAGTGGCTTGGAGAAAGAGCTAAAGCTATGGTTTGAATGCATCCAGGATCTCCATTTGATGAGTAGGACAGATGAGTAGATCTTATTGACAAGCAAGTTATTTGACGAGGCCAAGATCAATCTGTCAAGACCCTGGGTTTTCAATGTTGAGTAGAAGATCAAATTTTTGGAGGAAGCTTTAGGAGAACTAAAAAATATGTGTCAAAAAGGATAAGCTTTCAAGGATTGTGTTATGTTTTCCTTCCAAGATATTCATTGTCAAATCCAGAATAAAGCCTCAGGTGATCACTTTTCTATACATATGTTTCGCACGGAATGGTTTCGGCTCTGCAGAATAGACTTGCTTCTCTCCTATCATTCCTTTGAGAAACAGATAAGGGTTAGGGATAGGAGGAATGCCTGTTAAATGTTGAGATGGTGTGCACGTACCGTAGAGAAAGATCAGATCAACTGTGAAGAACTCCTTTTTGTCTTGGAAGGACTACCTGCAAGTAAGAATACAAGACCACCAGATTTTAATTAGACAATAAATGAGGGATCTGCCTTAGGCCCAGGAAATATAAAACTTCCTTTCGAAGGTGGTCAGTTCCCTTTTTTAATATGATTTAACACAAATGATAACAAAGAAAGCTATTACAAAATCACAATTTAGGTATCTCGCTACAAAGCAATAGAAACTAAATTATCAATAATAAAGCGTCACGTTGTTTGTTCGGTTATTGGTCGTTGGTACGTTCAGGTTGAGTTATAGGGATAAACCAGACTGGATCTGAGGTTGTTAGGTGGCAAATAGGCGAGAAAAAGGGTTTTGGGGTATAAGTCACAGTGACCGACGCCGGTCACTGGGTAACCGACCGCGGTTAGAGAACCGCTGCCGGTAGGGGATAAACGATACCGGTAGGGTTAGCAATCTAAGTGCTTTTGGATAGAGGTTGGTTGCAAGGTGATTGTGGGGTTATTAGGATTGGGGGATGGCTGAGGGGAATGATGGGAGGATAGGGAAGACTCAGAGTGTGGTAAAATGGCCTTCTGGGAAATATCAGGATGTATGGGTGAAGGTTAAGTGCAGTATGTTACTGGTAGTAGATCTAGGAATAAACTTATGATTACTATTAAGCAACAGGTTCAAGAAAATGGTGCTTAGAAACATATGAAACACTACTTACTCGTCCCTGATGTAGGTGCAGGTTTCAGGAATGTGATGGTGAAGACAGGACCCAAGTTGGATGCAGTCTTCTCTTCTGATGCTCGGATGAGTGTTACTGGGCTCTGGTTGTGCCGTTTGCAATTTTGGGCTTGATGTCCTTCTCTACAAGTTCTTCCTGTTTCTTCACTTGTCTCTGCTCGGCTAAGCAAATCCAGATCCTTTCGATGATTTCTCTTTCTTCTCGATCAAATGAAAAATCCCTCCTTTGTTTTTGGTTGGAAGTGGTAATTTACGGGGAACCGATGGTGGTTACGCAACCGACAGCGGTCGAGTAGGAACCGGTATCGGCCAGGTCAAAGCGGGCTATTTTTGGTAAAATAGCTAGCTTTCCCTCCTTTTCTTCCGAGGGATTGGTAGCGGGCTTGGTCAAGTCATTATGAAGTTGGTTTTAGGTGCGGATGAGGAGTAATTAGTCATAGGTGTGGAATTAGACCAAGTTATAGGTCTTAAATTAGGTTAGCTTAGGGTTAAGACTAGGACATGATGAAGGTGGTGACATGAGGTGGCAGGTATGGTGATGTGGATTTATTAATTATAAGGTAATTAATAAATAATTGTGTAAGGTTTAGGTGATGAGGTTAGGTTGCGAAATGAGATGCGGGGCACAAGGGGTCGTAAGACACAAATTTGGTGTCTACATTAGCCCCTTATTGTCGTGTAGTTTGTTTTGTAAAGCTACTACGAACAATAATAAGAAGTGGTTACCCCTACTAAGGGTATAGGTAATCCCCCCTCAAATCTATCACAGATTGAGGTAGCGTGAAAGCAGGGATAGGGTTGATAAAGGGTAAATGGTGTTGAGATAATGGTAAGATGGTGGGGTAGGTCTAAGGAAGCAGATGCACGTTGAAATGCAGTAGTGCGACCAGGGTATATGATTTGAAGAGCAAACAAGCAATTCATAGGAAAAGGTCCGATAGTTTATCCAAACAAGGGTGATATAATCCTAGTATCCAAGGCATAGGAAGTAGCTCCAGGGGATATAACGGGTAAGGTACAGGAACGTTTAGGCATGTTCGGCAAGTAACCAAATGGTTGGTTTTGGTTGAGATAAATGTCACGGTCTAAGTCTAGGCAAAGTTGGTCGACAGATCAAGTCAAGGACCCTAATCATGCTAAAACACGAACATGTGAGCTCGATTGAACAAAAATCTACATGATGGGTGGATAAAAGTGTATGTTGTTGATGATGTTGGGCGGGATATTTAAGTGGTACAGCCTTGGGTCGGGCTGATTGATGAGTGAGGGCCGTGGGTCGGGCCAAATGGTTAGGGTGCGGCCTTGGGTTGGGCCGGATGGGTAGGGTGAGGCCTTAGGTCCGGCCAAGTTGTTGGGTTGCAGCCTTGGGTCGGGCCAAATGGTTGGGGTGAGGCCTTGGGTCAGGCCAAATGGTTAGGGTGAGGCCTTGGGTCGGGCCAAATGGTTAGGGTGAGGCCTTGGGTCGGGCCCGGATGGGTAGGGGGGACGGCCTATGGTCAAGCCGGATGGGTAGGGGTGAGGCCCTTGGGTCGGGGCCGGATGGGTAGGGTGAGGCCTTGGGTCGGGCTGGATGGGTAGGGTGAGGCCTTGGGTCGGGCCGGATGGGGAGGTTGCGGCCTGGGGTCGGGCCGAATAGATTAACAAAGGGGGTTGTAGCAAAGGTTGATATAGGCGATGGTATGAGAAAGGGCGATTGATAAATAGGGGCAGAAGTTGGGGGAAGGGTTGGAGAAAAACTAATGTCGATTGTCTATGACCGATATCAGTTAGGAAACTGATACCGGTTCCTTAGGGCACAATAAAACCGATATCTGTTACAGGTCAAAAACCTATAAAAAGAAAAAATACAGCCAGTCATTGTCACATTTGCAATTTGAAAACCAATTTGAGTTGTCTGACGTGGAGAGTTGAGATTGGAGCATTTGTTGATTGAGGTGGAGCTATTTTAGTGGAGGAGTGAGTTGTTAGTGGGCCCGAGTGAGGAGGAGGTAGCAGTTGATTGGTGGAGGACTCAGAAGAGGACAGTTAGAGCCATGGCACAGCCAGGAGGAGCAGGAGGGGCTGGACCAGCTAGACCACCACCACCCATCCCACCATGACGACGTGTCGTCGTACGGGTAGGTTCGAAACCCCTCATTGTTTCATTTTATTGCATTATGCTATATTTGGGATTTTGGGTAGGAATGTACATTTTTGTAGAAAATAATGAAGAAATGGAAATGATTTGAAAAAGGGAGAGGGTAGATGGGGTTAAATAGGTCAAGGCGGCAGCGTGGGTAGGTTTTTAGGGGTATGCTGGGGTGGGTAAATTGGTAGAGAAATAGGAAAAAATGTAGTTGGGGGGGGGTGCGCGGGGTTCGGCTCCGGAAATTTACAGCGACTGATGCCGATCACTAAGCGACCGGCATCGGTCACAAAATTTCGGGAAAGGTTGGCTTTGTCAGCGACCGGGTGTCGAGTGGGAAGGGGACCGGGGGTCGGTTATGGTGTGATCGATACCGGTCCTTAGACAGGATTTTCTATTTTTGTTGCATCATTCGGTGGTGGTTTTGGGTGTGAAGTTCTCGTTGGGGATGGCATGTTAGGTTGTTTGTTGTTGTGTATGATTGGGTTTTATGTGTTGGGTGTGAAGATGGAGGGGGATATCGTAGAGGTTGTTAGGGTAAGATAGGTGGGCGTAAATGTGCGTTATGGAGTCGTGGTGTGGTTAGGTGGATAAGAAAGGGGATAGAGAGGGGTAAAGTAGTTGTTGTAAAGAGTAGGGCTAATGTAGTGAGTTGGTTTTGCAGGCACGTCAGCAGCTTACGATGCGGGACAGGATGCCCCCACTATTGAGACGGATGCGGCCACACATGTCCGCAGCGCAGTGGGCCATTATGTGCGAGGTGGGACTTGGCGGAGTCCAGTATTATAGGGCCATAGAGAGAGATCACATTTTGATGGTCGCCCTCATCGAGAGATGGGATCCGGTGACCAATGTGTTCCATCTCCCGACTGGAGAGATGACCATCACATTGGAGGATGTGTATCGCATCCTTCGATTACCGATTGATGGAGAGGCAGTCTTTCAGGTTGACGCTGAGACAGCCATAGACAGCATCCGACACGTATTCGGGGATGCAACTGCGCTACTGACATATCACAGAGTGAGTATCACGTATGGGGATATGTACCGAGCCCACCGCCATGAGACATGGCTTGTTGTGCTGATGATGATTGGGATCACCTGCTTCGCCCTCCCAGACTCAGAGGGAGGCCGCTTTCCACGAGCACTTATGGGGGTGCTACATGAGATGGTGGAGGAGCACACATGTTATGCTTGGGCACCAGTATACCTGGTGCAGTTATACCGAGAGCTGTGGGGCTATCGCCGGATGAGGCGATTTGAGATTTGCTTGATGTTTTTACTACACTATTGGGCGTATGAGCATATCGTATGCATTAGACCAGTAGGGCTGCCCCAGCAGCCAGGGCCACGGGTCATCTATAGATACAGCTTTTAGAGGTGGTTGGGGGTCGTGGGCCAGCCACGAGCAGTGCTTGCAGGGCGGGACGTTACTTATTACAGACATATGTTAAAGGGCCTGACAGCGTTAGATGTTGTATGGAGACCGTATAGAGGTCATCACCCTCACGGAGGAGCCTGAGGACAGTTGCAGTGGATCCAGTATACATTCTAGATAGTGGGACGGAGGCCGGGAGAGTATGAGAGGATACCCCTGGAGAGGGTACGCAGGCAGATGGGGCTACGACAGGATGAGCCCCCTTGCTTCCCTCAGTACCTGAGGGATGATGTAGAGGCTCCACTACCTGCACCACAACCCGTGGACCCAGATTGGGTTGCTGAGAGGCCGGCAGATGATACCGTAGATGATGTCGGCTGCACATGAGCATTTTTGGTTTGGTGGGCCGGAGAGAGAGTTGCGAGGATAGCACAGCCCGCACAGCCAGACTTAGCGGCTATTAGAGCAGAGAGGGGACCAGCTCAGAGGGCAGGTATAGTTATTACAGGGGCAGCTTGTTGCCACACAGGCACAGATAGGTGTCTTACAGGGGCAGCTAGCCTAGGCTCAGGTACAGGTACAGGTACAGGCACCAGCAGCACCACCACCAGCGGCACTGGCACAGCCGCAGGTACAGGTACCACCACAACCACAGGCACCACCAACGGCACCAGCACAGGAACAGGGGGCACTGGTAGTAGGAGCCAGGGGACCAACCCCAGCACCTACGATGGCTCGTGATCGTTATATGGAGGCTAGAGCGGAGGCCCGGTACTATCAAGATATTCTTGATGGTACCGGGGTTGATTATTAGCCATATGTGGCACATAGAGCAGAGACCTCTCAGAGCCAGAGATCTCAGGGAGGTGCAGCCACAGCTGGTGGGTCTGTGACAGGTAGGAGGTGAGAGGCAGCATAGGGACCAGTAGGCAGACAGGCAAAGGGCGATGGAGAGAGCTGAGGGGTCCCTATATATTTTTTATTTGTATATTAGACATGGGCACCGGTCTGCGAACCGGTTGTGTTTATAGAGGCCTGCGTGCCTAGATATGATTTATTCATTCATTTTTTTGTATATACCGGCCTGCGAGCCGAGTCGAGATTATTAATAGTTATTACGGCCTGCGTGCCGGCTTTGTTGTAGTATGAGATCACAGAGGCCCCGATGCAGGGCACATTGTATATTTGAAACTTTGTATATATATAGATATGATGAGTTGACCCACATGTTGTGCGTAAAAATGTGTTAAGTGTTTTGAAAATGGTGTGTGATATTTAATGTATGATCAGTTTGATTTACATGGTGTTATATATTAATGATGTTGATGTCTTTTGTTAATGGGATGCATGTATGTATATATAAATGATGAGTTTAGTTGACATGTTGTATTATGAAATGTTGTATGTTTTGTCGCTGGTTTATTGAAATTGAATGTATGTAGCTGTTGATTTGGATTCAAATGGTGTTAGATGGATGGTTTTTGATATCGTTTGTTGATGGCGTGGCTGTTTTTGTAACATAGATAGATGATGTTGATGAAATTGTGATGAGATATGGATTTAATGAAAAATATGGATAATGGTGTTGTTCATGCAGGAAAAAGGGACGGGTGCCACAAAAATGTGCAAATATGAAGAAACGGCTTAGGTTTAAGCAACAACGGGGCACATGACCGATATTGGGTATGGAAAGAACTAACGTTATATAGGCGATACTCCCCCAGCGTAAGGCGTTGCAAAACATCTACTAAGGGGTCGGAGGTTGATATGTTATCTGCGGGAAAGGAAGTAATATTTGTAACGGCGGTTTCATTGGTTGAAGGTGTAGGTGCGTTGGAAGTGGATGGCTGGGTTGGATGAATGGGTGTTTTGACTGGTACAAGCACATCATTAGGGCGATACAACATATTGCAAGTTTTGAAGGGGGGAGGATCAGCTTTTATGGTGTAGGACTTCCCCTCATACTCAAATTTTATGCATCTATGTAAAGTGGAGGGAACGCATCCCATAGCCCGGATCCAAGGGCGGCCTAACAACATATTGTATTGGAACTCTCCCTCAAGGACATAGAAGAGTTCAGGTAAAGTGTGTGGTCCTACACGAATGTTAAGGATCACGGTGCCTAAAGTGGAAGTAATAGCATCATTGAATGATCGCAACATGATGGGGTTGGCACACATGCAACTAGAAGGGATATTCATTTGTTGGAAGGATTTTGAAGAGATGATGTTTAGGCTAGCGCCCCCGTCAATCATAACACGACATACCCAAATATCCTGAACGTACGCTGAGATGAAAAGAGTAGGGTCAGGATCTTCGGCACCGAAGTCAATAATTTCATCTTCAGATAAACTGATAGCAGCGGCTTATTGTATAGAGATAGAAGTGGTTGGGGAGATAGATTGTTTGTTGAGCGAAGCAACGTGATTGGGTGTTAGAATAGAGGTAATGGGCAAGGTTTCTTTAGGTAAAACTTCTATCCCTTGAAGGATTTCAATGAGAGCTTGTCGATGAGATTCAGAAGTCTGAATGAGATCATACAGTGTCATTTTTATAGGTGATTAGTGAAGCTGTTTGATCATAGTTCGGTGGGCAATGCCATTAGAGATGGGATAGGCAGGTCCGCGAATAACCACTTTAGGTGGTGGTGCAATCGGGATGGTGGACGGAGAAAGAGATGCCGCAGGTGTGTTTTCTTTCGCTTTCCCATTGTTTTTCTGCCCTCGAGTAGCAACACTAATCATACTGATCTCGTGAATACGAGAGGAGGAAGATGGTAGGGATAGGTCATGGTTTTCGAGAGGTGGGGCTGTAATAATGATAGATCTTGGTGAGGTGGGGACAGGTGGTATAGGAGATGGAATTGAATCTAAAGGTCTCTCTCTTTGGAAGTTGTCTTTCTTAACTTTTCTATCTGAGAGAGGTGACAGACGAAGTATGGCTTTCAACGCTTTGCATCCCTCTACGTCATGTCCTGGTGTGCGGTGGTAAGCACGGATTTTAGACTCATCGTAACCTATAGGTCGAGGTTTAGATGGATCATAAGGTCTAAGTGGGGGTAGGGAAATGGTCACATTCTCTACCAACATAGCAAGGATTTTGGCATAAGACCCTTTGAGTGGGTCAAAGTCAGAGGAAAATGAGGCTATTGACTGGGTCGATTCTGGTGATGACGTGGTGGGGTTGGTTCGTATGGGGGGTGTTTTAGCCAAGGAGTTTTGATAATGGGTTTTAACTAAACGTGGCTTCTTTGACACAGAAGCTAGGTTGGATGATGAGGCCACAGATGATGTGGTATCAAAAAACAACCACGGAGAAATAAGAGTGACAGAAAACAAATCTTTTGATGATGGAATTTGTTTAGGGTTGATAGGTGGACAGGATACGCGGGGTGATGGCGTTGCTATACCTTTGGATTTCTGTATGGGTACAGAAGGTGTAGGTCACTTAAAAGAAAACGCAGGAGGTAAGGTAGAGGGATGGGGTCCCAATATGGAAGGTAGGTGTGACGACGAGGGTTTTAGTTGTGTTAACGGCCTAGATGGAGGAGATAGAGTCTGTCTCCTAATGGGATGGATGGCTTTATTTTTAGATAAATCAAGCCGCTTAAGTGGATGTGTTAGACTAGGTATGGGTGAGGTCCCAAGCGTAGGGGAATATTTGGTTAGGTTAATAGAAGTGGATGAGGTATTTGGTAGAGATGAGGGGGGTGAAGATGAGGACATAGGCATTTAAGCTTCTGTAAACACTTCGGGTATATGATAGAGGCATCAGGATTGGTCATTTACATTTGAGTAGAATATGGCGTACTCAAACGTTCCCATAGGACCTGTCTATCTTCTAGGGAATGACAGTCCTCACGTGTGAATAGGAACCATTGTATGGAAGAAAGGTGGGTTGTGATTCCGGTCCACTGTGGGTGTGATACAAAGGGTATGTGAGGCACTGTATCAATGGGCGTTAAGAGGTCCACCAGTTGCTGAAAAGATTTAGGTGATGAAGGAATAATAGGTAGGAGGGTGTGTTTGAGAGGATCTGTCATGTTTAAAGAATGTGGCGATGTCGGTTCAAGAGGTTTCTCGTCTAAGGATGACAAAAGAAGTGGCGAGCCTTCCTCTTGTGTAGTAAGAATGGTAGAAGGAGACGTTTGGGAAATAGATAAATTAGATAACATCCGCTCACAGTCTTGCAAGGATGTGGTATAAGAAGGCTCATTTGTGAGAAGGGAACTCTGGGTAGTTAATTCCTTGATGGATAAAGGAACGGCAAGGATTTTAGTTTGTCTTGATGGCGAGGAAGGGGGTTCAGTTTCCTGCGTTAGTGAAGAGGTTTGATTCAGAATTTGTTTGATAGAGGTCTTTGGCTGGGAATCAAAGACTGCATGGATCTCATGAACACTCTCCTCGGCTAAGATATCTTGGTTTAGTTTACTGTTAGAAGAATGATTCAGGAATGGTTTGTTGAATATTTTCAAATTTCAATTAGCAGGGGCGTTAGGATTATCGAGGGCTATATCCCCCGCATCAACCATTTCCTGCACTATGTTTTTCAACATCTTGCAGTTCTCATGACTGTGTCCCTTCACGCGGTGGAAGTTACAGAAGTCATTTTCTTTGTACCAAGAAGGTATGGCGCGAGTGGAATCGAACCCGGACTGAGGTTTAACAGGAGGTAAGGTAATGGCTCCTGCTTTGAGCAATTTTTCCAATATCACACCATATGTTTCTCCCAAGGGAGTGTAGTTGATGGGCTCAGCTTTATACTTATAGGTGGTTTTTGGTGGAGTATTAGACGGTGCTTGAGATTTGACCATCACCACGTGGACAGCTCCTTTTGATTTAGAAGAAGTGGATGCATGAGGAGTGGTGGTGTTTGGTTTATTGGTAGAATCTGGAGTTCAGAAATTGGGGTTTTTGTTGCGCAACCGCAATTTCTCTTCTTCTAAGGCTCAAATTTCTAGCTTCCGAGCCATGGTAAAGGCCTCATCAAATGTGCAGAAAGTTTGAATTTGAAGAGTAGGAGAAATGTTCTTAGCACATGCCCGCGTAAAAAGTTCGATAAGTTCAGCCTGAGGCAAGGCATATGTAAGTTGGTTGATAAGGCCACGCCATCGTCCAATGAAATCTGTGATAGATTCATCTTCGAATTATCGGATGGCATAAAGGTCAGTGATAGATACTTTCTTGGCAATGTTAATGGAGAAATGATCCAAGAAAGATTGGGCTAGTTGGTTAAAAGAGAATATTGAGTGCTGGGTTAAAGCACTGTACCACTCCAAGGCAGGTCCTGATAAGGACATGGGAAAAGTGTGGAGTAACAAGGCATCATCATGAGCAATCAAATAACAAGCATGTCTAAATGATCACAAGTGTTGTTGAGGATCCTCTTTACTATTAAAACGAGTAAATTTCGGCAATTCCCATTGAGGAGGATATGAATGAAGGGGGACAGAAGGGTGAATAGGCTCCCGACAAACTTGCTCGTATGTCAAGGCGCTACGACTTCCCGAAACAGAAGCCTCCAGATTTTGCATTTTGTCCATCATTTGTTTGATGAAATCTGTGGTTGGATGAGAAGATGGTGCGGTTGTGGTAAACGGAGGCAAATTGGGCCAAGGGCCTCTGCTAGACAATGGTGGGGTTAAGTGTTGATAAGGTATGGAGGATGAATATGTTGAGGCGACCGAATAGGGATGTCCCATATAAGATGTTGAGGTCACTAGATACGTGTATGGGAATGAAAAGGTATGCGGAGCTTGAGAAGGAAAGCTAGTGTGGATAGGTGGAAGAGAGCAAGTCATGAACGGAGCAGTCTGCAAGAGAGATGAGGTAGGAGCAGTCGGCGGTAATGATATGTGGAGTCCAAGATTAACTAAAGGAAAGCCAATCTGTGTCATATGAACCTCTGAAGCCATCAAATTGGGAGACGGGGCTAAAGACGCAAGAAGCAATGCGGTGTTATCAGGCGGAGTGGGAGCTAAATGAGCAGCTATACTAATAGGCATGCCAACAAGGAGTTTACCATCGAGCGTACGGTCAAGGGCATGATATAAATAGTATTGTACAGTGCTAGGATTAGCATCCAGAAATTTGGCAAATTCCTTATCTCCTACAGGAATTTTGGGGATCTCACTGGTGTCTGTAGGGTTCCCTATAGAATGTGAAGGGGGTGATTCAGGTAAAGGCACAGAGCAGGCATGTGAAACCATGGCGGCGGCTTGCTTCTGAGTGATAACAACCATGGACAGGAGTACATAGTAGGGTTTCAATCTATCAAGAACAGAAACAGACTCAGAATGGTGAAATTGGCAAGTTGCTGGTTTGTCAGGTACTGTAAAAGACAGTAACCGATATCGGTCTGATAACCGATGTCAGTTAGACTATAGCCGACGTCAGTCAGTTAACCAATGTCGGTGTAATAAGACTGGTATAAGAAAAAATATGAGAAGCTGCTGATTTGATTTTAAACAATGTTTAGTACACTTATCAAATAGTTCTAAGGTGATCACAGAAGAAAGTGTATGACAGAGAAAACAGAACTGAAAACAAGCAAGATGCACACGTAAATCAAGAGACTAACCCTAGGGTTAATTTAAATTATCGTGGGCTTATGCCTTTATACGTAGAATGATGTCAGAATCCTAAACAACAGACTTAGGGGAAATGTCAAGTTTGTTTTGGCTTATAAGGTTACCTCAATCGGGTGGAGGAATACCGCGGAAAAAGGGGGGATGTTTTGAGCTGTTGTGTTAATTATGAAGTGATTCGGTATGTGTTGTGCAGTGAAAGTAAGATTAATTTCCTGTCAATACCGTGGAAATCACCCCCACATGTACGACCTGTTACTTAATCTATGTTCACTAGAATTGAAAACAGCAAGCAAGAATGTGATGCACGTGTTTTAAAACCCAAATCGAAAATGATATTCGATGAAGCAAAAGAGATGACTTTCACTAATGCAAGATGTAAAAGTAAAGCAAGTTCTTTTATCAAAATAACAAAATACCTTGTGAATATCTTTTATAAGAAGAAAACAGCAGATATGCTCCATATATGAAAGCAAGCAAGAAAGAAAGAAACCCAAAATGGTCCCACCGGGCGTGCCAAAATGTTTCGCACGGAATGGTTTCGGCTCTGCAGAATAGACTTGCTTCTATCCTATTATTCCTTTGAGAAACAGATAAGGGTTAGGGCTAGGAGGAATACCTGTTAAATGTTGAGATGGTGTGCGCGTACCGTAGAGAAAGATCAGATCGACTGCGAAGAACTCCTTTTTGTCTTGGAAGGACTACCTGCAAGTAAGAATACAAGAACACCAGATTTTAATTAGACAATAAATGAGGGATCTGCCTTAGGCCCAGGAAATATAAAACTTCCTTTCGAAGGTGGTCAGTTCCCTTTTTAATACGATTTAACACAAATGATAACAAAGAAAGCTATTGCAAAATCACGATTTAGGTATCTCGCTACAAAGCAATAGAAACTAAATTATCAATAATAAAGCGTCACGTTGTTTGTTCGGTTACTGGTCGTTGGTACGTTCAGGTTGAATTATAGGGATAAACCATATTGGATCTGAGGTTGTTAGGTGGAAAATAGGTGAGAAAAGGGTTTTGGGGTATAAGTCACAGTGACCGACGCCGGTCACTGGGTAACCGACCGCGATTAGAGAACCGCTATCGGTAGGGGATAAACGATACCGGTAGGGTCAGCAATCTAAGTGTTTTTGGATAGAGGTTGGTTGCAAGGTGATTGTGGGGTTATTAGGATTGGGGGATGGCTGAGGGGAATGATGGGAGGATAGGGAAGACTCAGAGTGTGGTAAAATGGCCTTCTGGGCAATATCAGGATGTATGGGTGAAGGTTAAGTGCAGTATGTTGCTGGTAGTAGATCTAGGAATAAACTTATGATTACTATTAAGCAACAGGTTCAAGAAAATGGTGCTTAGAAACATATGAAACACTACTTACTCATCCCTGATGCAGGTGCAGGTTTCAGGACTGTGATGGTGAAGACAGGACCCAAGTTGGATGCAGTCTTCTCTTCTAATGCTCGGATGAGTGTTACTAGGCTCTAGTTGTGCCGTTTGCAATTTTGGGCTTGATGTCCTTCTCTGCAAGTTCTTCCTATTTCTTCACTTGTCTCTGCTCAGCCAAGAAAATCCAGATCCTTTCGATGATTTCTCTTTCTTCTCGATCAAATGAAAAATCCCTCCTTTGTTTTTGGTTGGAAGTGGTCATTTACGGGGAACCGATGGCAGTTACGCAACCAACAGCAGTCGAGTAAGAACCGGTATCGGTCAGGTCAAAGTGGGCTATTTTTGGTAAAATAGCCAGCTTTCCCTCCTTTTCTTCCGAGGGATTGGTAGCGGGCTTAGTCAAGTCATTATGAAGTTGGTTTTAGGTGCAGATGAGGAGTAATTAGTCATAGGTGTGGAATTGGACCAAGTTATAGGTCTTAATTAGGTTAGTTTAGGGTTAAGACTAGGTCATGATGAGGTGGCGACATGAGGTGGTAGGTATGGTGATGTGGATTTATTAATTATAAGGTAATTAATAAATAATTGTGTAAGGTTTAGGTGATGAGGTTAGGTTGCGAAATGAGATGCGGGGCACAGGGGGTCGTAAGACACAAATTTGGTGTCTACAACATAAGATCAAGGCTCAATTTAGTACCTTTGTTAAGGAAGATCTCTTAAAGGAAGATTCAATTTCTAAAGATAAAATGAAGGAGGTATTCTCCCTTCAATCAGCTATCACCGAGGAAAACAAGGAGTTTCTTGAAAACACAGATTTTGAGAAGGATATGGAGAAGTGCCTTGGTATATGGACTCATACCACTTCTAACACCACCATCCCAAAGTGCATGGAGATATTTGAAGCATTGACAATACTTAGACATCGGATTCTTAAGATAGTTGGCACTTCTAATCCTCCTTTGGATGTTTCTACCTCAGAATCCTAAGAAACTTCCTCTAATTTGAAATTGTAAAGACCATGATGTAATATTTGGTTAAGGACTATTCTATTAATGTATTTCTTTAGTCTTTAATCTTTTAGAATAAAATAAGTTGTAACCAAATGTAATTGTTTTTGTAAACTATTTAATGGGCTCTCCATGCCATTTTTTTCATGGAGGGACTTTGATACAGTTTTTGAAATGTAAAGAGAATTGAAAGTAATCAATACAGAATAATTTCCCTTATCTCTAGTTTTCATCTATTAACCTTTTCTTTCTTGTCTAAAATTTGTGAATCATCGACCTTTCATGTTAAGAAACTTTTAGTTATTATGATATGATTTCTAGAACTTTATGCCTGTGGAATAATATCTAATGTTGTAAATGTGAATGATTCTATTATATATCCCTCTTTCTAATTACATGTAAGATTATATTTTTCTATCTATATTACCTGAAAGTACTGTTATATTCTTCCCTTTCAATTTCTTTGTTCTCCCATTCTTATGTATTGATAATCCATATTGGTATAAAAAATTTCAAAATATCAGAATTCCACATCAATATGAAAGTTGTATATTTTTATATAAGCTTTGTTGCTCGCTTTCAATAATGGAACCTCTCCCATAAAGAGGAGGGACTCATTGTCCCCTAACTATTAATCACTATAAAGTGCTAATTAAAAAACCAACATGTCTTCAGTTTTGAAGGCACTTCTTCTATCCTTTACCTTATTTATGCCCTTACCTACCTCATGTTGTTCCTGCACTACTTCATCCCTTGTATGTGGTTTTTGTTATAGCCTTCTTGACACCATGATTCAGTATCCACCATTTCCCTATGCATTTTCTTAATCTTACGCACTTCCTTCTACATGGCCACTCAAATTTTTATATTGGCTTATACTTTGCTTTGCATTACTCCACCACACACTAAAATAGATTCGTGGTCCTCTACACATACATAACCTTTGTAAAATAATAAGTGGCTACTGGCAAATAAGGCATGTAAAACCATAACCCAACAAGAAAGGAACAAGCAACGAGAAAGGGAAACATAAGGAAAAGAAATGCATAAAAGGGAATCCTAAGCTAAATGACAATACTGCATTATTTACAAACACAAGGAAGAATTATTTATAGTAGGGCTTCATCCTACTCCCATTGAAATGACCTGGTAACCATTTTCCATCAATTGTTTGTAACAGGAAAGCACCCAAATCAAGGATGTACGAGATGATATATGGCCTGAACCAATGGAATTTCAATTTCATCGGATGGTGCCAAAACTTGGAATCCTATAACAAAACCATCTACCCAACCTTGAATTATTTGTTTTTAATATGACAATCATGTCATGCTTTATGTCGTTCCTTTTAAATCTTTTGACTCCACATAGCAAGTGATCACCTTTCATCCAATTGAATTAACTTCTCCATGTTCTCCTATAGTGCTTTGCACTCATCAGCTAATCATCCTGGTAAAACATCTTCCATGCCAAACACCAATTTGAATGGTGTGGCCTTGTTCAATCTCTTTAGGTAGTCATATATGCCCATAATACTGCTAAGACTTTGTCATCCCAATAATGTCTTCCCACATCACAAATTTTGGTCAATGTGTGACTTAGTATCTTGTTAAATTCTTTAGCAGTTTCATTAGCTTTGGGGTGATACAGCGGTGGTCTTACGATGGGGCACCATGAACTATGATAGTAAAATCCTGACCATCTCATTCAAAAAGTGTGTGCCTCTGTCATTAGTCAGGCTTAAAGGGCACACTATCTATTGAGTATGTTTTCCCATAGGAACCTTTCTCTGGGGTTGCTGTGTAATCCTTTGTAGGCGATGCCTCTGCCCATATTGTTAAGTTGTTAGTGCAAGTGATGATATGGTGTGAACCAGTCCTTCACGTGAAAGGTTAAATTGGTCCTACAAAATTGATGACCCACTTCTCAAATGGTTCTGTGCTAACTATCAGTCTCAAGGGCATCTCATCCCTTCTTCCTAGTTTTCCAAGGCTCTGGTAATGTTCATAGGCCTTGCAAAACTTAATATAATCCTATTAGATAATTTCCCACCAAAGCTCTACTAGTAAAATCTTCTACGCAGTGGCATTCCCTACATAGTGTCCTCTTGAAATCTCACCATGCGTTTCCTCCTTGATTGTAATGCACTCAGGTTATAACATATACCGACACAAAACATCATCATGGCCCTAGCTTGTATAAGTCTCCACTAATTAGCATGTAGGATGTAGTGCATATAGATAATTGCTTCCTTTTCAAGGTCTTCATTCCCTCTAGTGCAACACCCATTTTGAGAAACAAAATAATATCTTCTAAGTCAGAGGGCACGCACCGTAATCTAAGATAATTGTGCATATGGAATTGTAGCCTCAATGCTCTGTGTGTCCTCCCTTGAGTTAATCATTAATAAATGGCCAGTCCCTGAGTTACTCTTTCCTGGTTTCACAACAACTGTAAACTCAAACTCTTAAAACAACAAGACCAAATGAAATATGCGCCCTTGTAAAATGGCATGTGGTCCGTATAGAATATCAAGGGTGTTGCTAACATGATATTTCCTAAATTTGCGCAGGGCATAAATCATTGATAGTGCTTTGCGCTCAGTAGTAGTATATTTTTTTTCTTTGCTGGTGTTAACTTTCTGTTAGCAAAACACAATGAGTGGTCAATAATTCCTTCTCCAGGTTGTGCTAAGATTTCCCCAATCGTCATTCCCAAAGAATAAACATGTACATGGAATGGTTTATCCTAAGAAGGAAAGCATAATATGGGTGCAATGATAATCTTATTATTCAATGTATCAAATGCCATCTGTTGCATCTCTCCCTAATGGAATGTGCATATGTGCTTCAACAATTCTCCTATGGCGCGATGATTTTGGCATACGCTTTGATAAATTTTTAGTAATACCCCGTATTCCAAAGGAATATGCGCACTGCACTCTGGTTAGTAGGCTCCCCCAATGCCACAATAACAGAAACTTTGGTAGGGTCCACTAGTAAACTTTCCTTACATATGATATGCCCCAACAAGGTTCCAAATGGAGTAGCGAAGAGACATTTTTTGATGTTGAGGGATATGTGCAACTGTCAGCATCTCTCAGACATCAACTGTAAATTATCACAATGGTATTTCAATAGTCCATACACTATCTAGTCATCAAGGTAGACCTGAAGGAGCTTAGAGATAAAATCCAAAAATGCTTGGACCACTATGCGTGAAAACACAGTAGGCACATTCTTTAGTCTGAAAGGCATGATCATGTAGGAAAAACTTCCCCATTCAGTGGAAAAATTTGTGTTTTCTTGGTCCCCCTTTACGATTCTAACCTAATGATATCCCAAGAAGCTATCCATCTGAAGGAATAGATCTCGCGCCCAACCACTCCTAATATTTCCTTGGTAAAAGGGGTTGGAAAAGGATCAATTAAACATACTACATTTAGGTCCCTGTAGTCAACACAAAATCCTTATCCATCAATCCTTTTTAATGCTTATGACCGTGTGTCTTATCCATTCTAATTCCTCCATAGCTTCAATGATGCCTGATGCAATCATCTTGTCTATCTCCTTCTTGACCTGGACGCATAAATTTGGATTCATTTGGTAAGGTATCTTTTGAATTATTCACACACCTTCCTTTAGTTTAATACACATCTCTCCTAAAGAGTGGTGAAATACCTTAAGCTCATGGTACCCGTGTAGAAATAAATCATGAAACTCACACAATAGATCAATGATATTTGAAACCTCCTTTTCTGACCAATAGTCCACAATAGTAGCCTCCTTAGGTTCCATTTTTGAGCCAATGTTAACCTTGTTTTTTTAATGGGTTCATGGTAGGAGCTCATTAATCAGTGCACTTGCTCATAAACACTATCTGTTATTTCACAGCGTACCCATAGTATGGTTAACATACAAGTTCTCCACTTCTTCGCCATCTATCACACAGACCATTTTTACCTTCTCTTTCTTCGTGCAAGTGTGTTGGGCCGCTAAAATATTGACTAAGTACAAAAAGGTGCTTGGGCACACAAGGCCTAGGTTGAAGGATGGGCACGTAATTCAGGGTTCTAGGAGGGTTTTAGAAGGGTTGTGTTACATGCTAGAAGAAAAGGCCTCATGACTTAGCCGTATTTGGCGTATCAGGCAAGACACGAGAAAAGTGTGATTCGACTGCGTATGCGGAGTGGGTAAGGTGTTAGCTTGGTGACAGGTTCACCTAGGAACGAATATGCCTTGCAATGTAATCTCTTATAAGACTATCATGGAAAAGAGTGGAGAGCTTAGGCTTGAAGGAGCATGCGCCCATAGAGAACCAAATTCAGACACTTGGCACCAGATCTGAGGCTGCATAAGGATGAGTTGGCACTTTGGGGTGCCTATAAATACAAGTTCCTACAAAAGAAAAAGAGAGATCAGGAGAGAGTAGGGCTCTACAGAGATGGCTACAAGGATTTTTTTGGGTTGAGTAGATAAACTATAGGAGATGGATGTATCAAGGGCTTGGGGTTATAAAATTTCTTTTTGAGAGTTAAAGGATATGGATCCAGTTATGATGCCTGACTTTGGTCTGCCATAATGTGGTGTTTTGTAGTGAGTCTAATGAATGTAAAGAGGTTACCAAGTTATCTGAATATGATCCTTCTTGGTTCGGATTCATGACATGATTCTTCATAGTTCTTTTTCATGTATGTTTATAAGATGAATATGAATCCCTATGCATTTTCATTTCTATTTTGATTTAGTTCTTTAAGTCTATTAAAGTATCTTTGTCTATAATGACTGCAATGGTCTAGAGATGTTCTGAGTTCTTCGATGTTTGCATGTCTCATTCCCACTCACTTTCGTTAAAGCTTGGATCATAGATGATGTTTTCCCACTTAACTCATATAAAATAAAGACTCGGCGCCCTCACATTCCTCGGGTGAGCACCCAGTTCCGTTGGGTGATAGGTCGATGTGTATGGGATTCCCTTGTTCTTTAGTGGGTGTAAAAATGACTACATCTTGGCTCTGTTACTAGGAACTCTTTTCAAAGTTGTAGTTGGAAATAACATACAACATGATCTGTGTAATGAGTGATGACAGAGAATTTAACCTATGAAAGTGTTGAATCATGGTTTAAGAGCACAAAGGATGAGTTTTCTCAGAGATTCAATATTGGGCCTAAGTTTGATGCATGGAGGTGGGTGGAAGAGAATCTTCTACCATGAACTATATGAAACTTTTTTCTATGTTGTTTCCCGGTAGAGTTGTATGAATGGATCTAAACATATTCGTCTAGGGATCAAGTTGGTATCTATAGAGCGTGTGTGTGGACACAAGAGGACTATCAAAAGACTGTAAGATGCAGATATGATCTAGACAGGTGTTGTTGATCAATGGTGGAAAAGAGTGTTGGCTAGCTACTACCCTAGAATACACTATTTCCACATGTATTCTTGTTCTTGACGTTGCTGAGTTTGATATTTTTTTACGGATCCCAGAGGGTCATTTCTATGTGTTATTCCTTTGGCAATGAATATCTTGGTTATTACCTTGAGTTTAGAGGCATTTTCGATAGTCAGGTAGACCTTTCTGAGTGTTGGGTGAGGAAGATAAGGTGGAGGAAGATGATAGACCATTGCAACGAAGAAAAAAAGGGAGGAGAGATGACAAATCGATTATAGTAAAGTGCACGTGAAAGGGAGATTTCTAGACAACATGCAAGGTTGTATGTGTGATGGATATATAGAGGTAGACATTGCAGGAAGGATTTGAGTTTCAGGAAGAGGATGTGGAACTTGAACAGTTTGTGTTACCCCATATTGGAAAGCACGTAAGAGAGACCCCCTCTCAGATTTTGATGAGAGTTTCTTCATGTGGTGAGATGAAGAGTTGTTGGCATGCATTTGAACCCACCTAGTGACCAGAACCTTGAGTGCTTGTTTTTCTAGATAAAGGAAGGAGTACCGCTAACCCAGTTGGTATCAAGTAAAAGTGACAGATTTGTGTTCTCTAGGAGATATAATTTTTTTATTTCCTACTTCTATGCCTATGCAAACTATTCTAGTATTCAAAGGAATTTTTGGAGAATGAGAAAATATACAATGCCTTAGGTCTCGCATCTAGGAGTGGCGCGTGGAGTACACAAATGACAGCAACACAATCTCATAGAATGGTTAGACACGTAATTTAGTGGGACATTGGGGACCCTAGGTACGACCACTTCAGGCTCCTTACCTTGCTGCAAGATGATCTTGAGGTGGAACTAGTGGTACTGGAAGGAACATGACCTGGTGGATCTATGGATTTAGAGGCTTAGGAAGCACATAACCTAGTCGATCTAGTGGATCTGGCAGAGGAGGAAACACCAGAAGGAAACGAAGGAACTGGATCAGGAGGATAAGGGCCCCGAACCACCTCCTCAAATCTTCTTTGAAATGTTTTTACATTTACCAGATTATAGAAGTATTGATGATGTTGCAGAAAAATGTCCAAAAGTGTGAGCTATTATGGAACACAAAGGGGATCACAACCCTAAAGTGGAAGGCCAGTCATTTTGCAATGATATTACAAGGGTGCACGTGCATAGCTGGTATAGGAAGTATGACCCACATCAGACCCTAGTAGATTACACCACATTGACAGAATTCACTTTCCTAGCAGAATTCCACATCCTTGAGTTTGAATAGAAGAGCATCAATGACCTTAGGGAAATTCAATAGGGAACGACAGAGAGTGTGTAGGAGTATGATGCGTGGTTTAAGACTCTTCTGTCAAAATTTTCATATGGCTTATCACCTTTCACAACAACGCTCAATGGTTTTTTGGAGGGTTGATAACAACATTTAGAAATAGCATTATCTCATAAGAAATCCATAGACCCATACGAGGTGTTGGAAGCTGCTCTTCATACTGAAGCTGTTGGAAGTGTTGATAATAGTGTTAGCCCATTTTTGAAAGATCAAATAACTGTTATGGCTAAGCATAGCTAGAAAAGTTATCTGCGAACTCAGCCGATAAGACTCACAATGGAATGTGGTGTACAGATTGTGAAGTAGAGGGGGTTGCCAAGGATAGTTTCCCCCAGAAGATAGTATGTGTTATAGTAGTAGACTATGAAATTTGTCCTAGGGACCATGATGCGAGTAGATTTCTCGTATTATAATGCTGTAGTTTGAAAAAATGTATCTTGCTACTATAAGATCTACACCTCTACAACCCATAATACTAAGGAATGCAGGCTGATTGATTAGATCTATGAGGCCATTGATCATGGTGTGTTCCAGGCCAGTATTTCCAGTATTTCTAAAGGAGGATGATAACATCGCTATGAGGAGCACACAGATGGAGGAGCACGTGTGGAAGGTGATTTTGCATGGAGAATTTTATGGACATGGTAACCGTGGGGGAGGAAGAAGTGAGTTCCCACGTGGAACCTATTTTAATTATGGATATACAGACCACTACCAGTGCGAGTGCCCAAACTAATTGCAGTGCTTATGGTGTAGGAAGAAACACAAGTATGAGGCAGTGCCCTGAGTTGTTTAAGCATATGAATTAGGATCACCAAAAAGACAAGGGTGCTGCTATGGTAAGCGTTAAGAAGGATGGACACCCAATGGATGCTACAGGTGAAATGTGATGTAGGATTAGAACCTGTTATGGTAACAATAAGAGTAGAGGCTGCATGCATGAAAATGTAAATGCCAAGGTAGAAGAACCTGGTTTTAAGGGAAGAAGTGGTACATGGGAAGTACCCAGGACCCTGCGCATCATAAGTTGGTATATCAAGAAGACCATGAACGTCATTCAAAGTTTACACGTAAAACATCTAGTGTCTAAAGGAGTAGTCTAGGCAAGGAAGAGAATAGGAGGAAGTGTTGAGGCTCCATAGAAGGATGACCTGGATGATGTCAAGGAAGTATGTAAAATTCTAAGGCAAGAGAATATTATTCCCTTGCTAGGAGCATGGTTGAAAGAGAAGGTACCACATGCCAGAGAAGAGCATGAAAGGAAGGTCTTGCATGCAAACCTTCCCCCTCATAGCCTTGACTATGATAGGGAGATCACGTTAAATGTAGTTGTGGATGGATGGCTCCTTAGTAATATCCTCATTGACATAGGTGCGAAGGTCAATGTTCTCCCCTTAGATGCATGGCATCAGATGGGAAGGGATGCATTATAGCCATCTTCGAATGTTCTGTATATGGAAAATAAAATGAAGGCAATGCCCATCGATGTCTTAAAGGATGCATCTATCACCATTCAGGGGCTAAGTTTACTGGGGACTTCGAAGTCTTGGCACTTGATGAGGTAGATAATTTTCTAACACTCCTTGGGCACCCATGGTGCTATAAGAAATAATGTGGATCTTTAGTTCAATAAGGGGTACATAAGCTTTGAGAATGAGGAGGAAAGGGTCATCATACCCCTGGTAGATGGGAAGTCAACACCCTATACAAACCTTTGGGAGAAGAGGTCCTGGATATAATTTATGTGTGCTCTAATCTAGGGATCCATAGATAATCCATCCTACCAGAAGGAGTTATCTAGTTTGAGGATGCTCAGTCCTTAAGTGACACCACCAGTATAATGTGTGATAATTGGGTGCATGGAACCTATGAGTTGATCAGACAACAGAAGGGGATTGTAACCAAAGGTGTAAGGTGGGATCACTTAGGCGCCAACCTAGGAAAAAGGAAGTTACCTAAGTACTCAGGAGGAGGCTTACCCTGAGGTATTTTTGCAAGAAATGGAGGCTCAGTAGGAAGGAAGAATGAATGAAGGGGGATGTTAAGCTATGTCCTACTCAAAACTATTGTACGTGATAGTGGGAAACACATCGAATGATAATCTCTTGGAATGGCGTGAAGTGAGAATTGCCCTATATGTTTTCTTTAGAAGCAACACACCCACCACCATCAAAGACTACCATGGTAAGGAGCCTTCCTCTTTCCACATCCACGCCTGTGAGAGAGACTGGAGGGAAGGTGCGGAAGCATTACCACCTTCCCTTTGGGTACACAAATTGTATTCTACATTGTAGGGTTGCACACGTGCACATGGTACATCACTCCAAGACACACCGCCAACTAGGGAATTGGCAAGAACTAGCGGCTGATCTCGTCCAAACATTTGAGTATCAAAGCACAAAACCATTAGTGGATAAGGCATTGTAGGAGGTCAAGTGCCTTACCATGGGGGATAGTGCAAAGGAAGAGGATAGGCTTACTAGAATAGGTGAACTTGGTCTGGAGATCCATGCTTTGAGGGAAGAATTTGGTGAAGATGAGTCTGATGAGGTGTATTTTGAGCATGCGCATGTACATAGAGAAAGAAAAAGGCAAGATGGCCTATGTCATAGATGGTGAAGAGATGGAAAATTTAGAGGTTAACCATTCTCTAGGCTTGTGTTAAGTGATGGTACAGTGTTGATGAAAGAAAGTGTGCTTATCATGAACATTTAAAGAAAAAGAAGGTTAATATTGGGTTGGAGGTGGAACCCAAGGAAGCTATCATTGGAGATTATTGGTCAGAGAAGGAAGTCTCTAAGATCATTGATCTTTTATGTGAGTTTGAGAATTTATTCCTATGTGAGTATCATGAACTCAAAGGCATCCACCATTACTTGGGGGAAATGAGAATTAAGTTGAAGAAAGGTGCGCACCCAGTCCAGAAGAGACCATATCAGATGAATCCTAATATGTGCATGAAGGTCAAGGAGGAAATAGATAAGATGATAGCATTAGGAATCATAGAGGCTGTGGAGGATTCAGAGTGGATAAGTCCAATGGTGATTAGTATAAAAAAGGATGGAAGGATAAGGATATGTGTTGATTATAGGGATTAGAATGCAGTGTGTGTCATTTATCCCTTCCCAACCCCATTCACTGAAGAGATCTTAGAAGGATTGGCAGGACGTGAGGTCTACTCTTTCATGGATGGGTTCTCAAGCTATCACCAGGTAAGGATTGCAAAGGAAGACAAAAGAAAGATAAACCTTTGCCACTGAGTGGGGAAGTTTTGCCTATACTATCTCATACCTTTTTTGGTTAAATAACACGCTTCCTATGTGTCTCTTGCACATTGTGGTGCAAGGCCTTCTAGGACTTCATCCACAAGTTTCTCTAGGTATACCTTGATGATTGGACAATATATGGGTTAGTAAAGGACCATTGTGACCACTTAAGATTGATGTTTGAAAGGTTTTGGCAGTTGAGGATATCCCTCAACATTAAGAATTGTGTATTTTCTACCCCATTTGGGACCCTATTGGGACACATCATATGTAAAGAAGGCTTATTAGTGGATCTTGCCAAAAGTTGTAGTAATTATAGGATTGAGGGGAGCCTACTAGTCAAAGCACAGTGCGTGGGTTTCTTGGACACATGGAATACTATAGGAAGTTCATCAAGGGGTATGCCAAGATCTCCATGCCTTTAGAAGAGTTTCTTAGACATAAAAGTTCCTTCCATTAGGGAGAGGTGCAACAAAAGGCATTTGACACTTTAAAGGATAGGCTTGTCACCGTGCCCATCCTACGTTTCCCTTCTTGGGATAAGCCTTTCCATGTTCATGTGGATGCCTTAAAGACCACCATTGGAGCAGTACTTACATAGCCTAGTGAGGGGATTGTTGATCATCCTTTGTGCTTTGCAAGCAGGAAATTGACACCAAGCATAGAGCAGAATTATACTACAACTGAGCGCGAGGCATTATCAATGATCTATGCACGGTTCATAAATTCAGGATAGTATTTGTTGGAAACCCCTTTTATATTTTACACTGACCATATGCAGCATTAAAATACTTAGTGAACAAGCCCATTCTACAAGGGCACATATGTCGGTGGGTACTATTGTTCCTAAGAATTTGAGCTCACGGTGGTTGTCAAACTAGAAATAAGTAATTCCGGACCTAATCATTTATCTAGGATTGATTCAAGGGAGGACTTGTGTATAGCATTGAAGACACCATGCAAGGTGCACAACTATTTAGGTTGTAGCACGTGCCCTCGGATTCAAAGGACATTTCATTATTTCTCAAAATGGGTGTGGCGCCACTCAGGATGAAGGCCTTAGAGAAGAAGAAGATGACCATATGTGCCACGCCTTCACATGTTAATTAGTGGGGATCTTAAAAGCCCAGAATTAGTTGTGATGAGGTAGTCTCCTATGCCATTGCGTGTTAGAACATGAGCGCAGTGCACATTATTAAAGAGGCAAATGGCCGGAATCTAGGATAAGGAGCAGGAGGACACCATGTGGGAAATGCAAACACGCAGAAGATTCATACTTACAAGATGCTTTGGTGGGAGACCATTTATCAAGATTCAAAGTGAGTTTTGCAAGGCCTGTGACAATCGGCCCAGCATAGACACAGGGCAAATCTAGAAAAAGGGATGAAATGAGCCCTTGCGACTGATATCCAGTGCAATTTTACAATATGAGAAGTGGACTATCAACTTTATCAGACAATCACTCGCCAGTGATGTGAAGGACTGGCTTCATCCAATATCACTCACTTGCACTAGATTATTTGACAAGGTGGAAAAAACATCCCTCAGCACCTTACAAAGGATTGTATAGTAGCTACCAATTACTACATTTTGAAAAATGACACGGAATCAGAAGGGAGAGAATGGATAATCCCATTGAGTTTAACAAGTGATAGAGGCATGCACTTCCTGGAATGAAACGGTCAGGATTTTGTTGTCCAGAATTCATGGTGGCAGAGATCACAAGAACTAATCGACCTATCACCCTTAGGATTAGAACTGTTCTTGACTATCAAATAAAATTCTTAGCCACATATTGACTATGCCATATTTTTTATGTCGGAAGACAAGATTGGGATGAGAAGTTATTATCCGTATTATGTTCTTATTTGATAACTTATAATCAGGTTGAACAAAGCCACACCATCTCAATTAGTGTTTGCCCCATGAACTTGACGGCTATCTTACCAGGTTTGAATGCATGTTACCTTCTTACGTATAGCAGCCAAAAATGTAAAGTACTCTGAACAAGCAAAATAGGTCAATCAATGATGAGCTGACAGAGTTTCTGAACATTGTACAAATATAGGCTTGAAGCAGGTGTCCTTTTGGGTCATTTTTAACCATCAAAGAACAGTAAATTGATCCAGAAAGGTTGGGTAAAACTAATGAGGGTTCAAAAGGGTATTTGTTCGATGAAGTTTCACTGCACTGACACCGGTTGTAACTGTGAATTCCTTTTAAAACAGAAGATGAAGAAAAGGTGGTTGTGATTTAAAATAAGATATACAATCAACTGTCCCAAAATTTTGCTTAATTTACGAAAAATAGGGTCCAAGAACACTTCTCTCTGTCATTGAAGTTGGAATACACGTGCAACTTTGAATGAGGAAATTGCAAGGAAAATTAAAAAGATGAAGAACGTGTCCTCTCACCTTAGTTTTGCAAGCCAAGCAGAAACACTATTAATCTGTGTGCCAAACATACGATCCTAAAAGTGCCTGTTTTCTCGAATTATGGTTGTTCAGCTTATGCTATAAGGACTGACTTTTTGAACTTTAGAATAGAATTTTTGGTGAGGAAGGCTTCTCTACCGAAGAAAGATGTAGGCTTCTAAAGGGAGATGTTTTAGGTATGTCTATGGCAGGGGTGGGTTACGGTCTCAAAGATTAAATTATGTCACTCAATAGAAGTAGCGAGTTGGGGAAGTACCTTCCAATCCTGTCTCTATCAGATGCGATCGTTGACTAGGTTTTCTACAGGAAATTCTCATTTCCAAGAATGTGTATATTTTTGAATTTGTGCAGTTTGGTAAGAAATTGAAGAGAGAGAGAAGATGTTCTTTCTAATATACGTCAACCTTTTTGATCAACATCAGCTTTGTTTGAATTTCTCAGCATATAGGTTGCCCTCAACTCTAATGTGAGCTAATGCAGAAAAGCCAGAATGAACTAAAAGTTGATTTTTAAACAGCAAATCAAAATATTGAATTAATGATTTACAAAAGAATGAACAGGAGAAGGGAATGCTATACTGCAACTAATGTGATACCAATGACCAAGGAAATAAATGTTTGGTTTAAAAGCCCAAAATACAAGGCTCATTAGTCGGTGGGTGCTGTTAAATAAGAGAAGATTCCAGGGTCCCCGAAGAGAACAAGTAACTCTTTCACCTAAAATTATCTAGAAATGCAAAGAACCCCGGAGGGTCCCACTAGCATGTGCCAAATACCATCACCAAATTTTAGAAGTTATCTTTGAATATCGATGAAACTCATAAGGGTAGAGGGTCTATGGAGGGATACCTGTTAAAATTCTAGTTGTAGGTTGTTGCCAGAAGGGATGAATTCTTAGATCCAAGAAGAAGTTAGCCATATGCACCGCATTCCCTACATGTTGATTGGTGGGGATCTTATAAAACTTGGTACGTGATGAAGTTTTGCAAGATGTACTAGAGCATGAGCAATTTAAATATCATAGAAGATGCACATGGTGGACTTGCTAATGTATGCTATTATGTAGGAAGTGTGATAACCACTAGAAATTGTAATCAGGACTATGGTGGGAAACTCAATGTTATCAAAGATAAAATCCTAACTGTGAGTATTAGCAATGATTTGTATCTCATTTGAATAGCGCATTGGAAAACTTTTTCACAAAAGGATGAAATGATTGAATCCAATCCCTAGCAAGGTCTCAGTTTGAGAAATGGGAAATCAACTTTGTAGGATTCCAGGTTGTTTTGAAGGATTTGGATCAGGTATATCCTGACTTGCACTTTATCTTGACAAGGTGGGTAAAGAAATAGAGACCAACTAATGACTGTATTCAGTGGCTACAACCGATGTTAGTGGGAAAACATTATCACATGAGGTATGGATGCCCTTTAAGTTTAACCAGTGATAGCGGGTAACCAGCATTTCTTAAATGAGTCGGGTACATGGAACCTATTAGTAAAACTTCATGGTGGGTCATCTAAATACTACCCCTTATCACCCTCAATGGAAAATGGAATGACGACAAAGGCTATTTAACAAAATACTTAGTCATACTTGATCTCTAAGATTTGTGTATGTTGGAAGAACGGTATGGGATGAAAAATGTATCAGCAGTTGCTATGGAGGCTTATAGGACAACCTATAAGAGGTTGAATAAAGCTAACAACATTTCAATTACTGTTTGGCAATGGAAGTTGTCCTACCAGTTGAATTCATGTTACCTTCTATTACGTATAGCATGAGCATAGGAGGATCTAGATGGAAATGGCTCAAAGAAAGAATTCAAATGGAAGGAACTTTGTGATGAAATATGATCACTCCCCAGGTGGAGCCAGTGAAGGAAATGGCAAAACAAAATTTCTGATGGCATGATGATCACATTAAGAATAAAAGTTTCTAGGTTGGGCAGATGGTTTCTTACTGTATGATTTAGAAGTTTGTGCCAACCATCCGTAGGAAGTTAAAAGTGCATTGGTTGGGTCCCTACCATCTCATACATCCTTGATTCAGGTGCGTGGCTATTTAACAAGCACTGGATGGGACGAGATTTACTAGGAAACTTCAATGGGAGTAGGTTGAGGCCCTACTATAAATAATTCTTCTTGGTGTTCGTAAATAAGGTAGTATTTCCAGTTAGTTTAGGATTTCCCTTAATGCATTTTATTTTCTTTTGTTTTCCTTTCTCGTTGTTGTTTTTTGTTGTGCCTTGGGCACCAGTAATCTCATTACTTGGGGTGAAGGTTGTAACTACGATAGAGGACCACACATCATTTTAGTGTGGTGTGGGAGTAAGGTGGATAGAAATTAAAAGTGTGAAGGACCAGGAAGGATTGCATTTAAAATCCCAGTTGAATGGCCCTGTGAAGGAAGTACATGCAAGGAAAGTGTGAAAAAGGATGGTTGGTGTTGAGGATAAGGCTGACAATTGGGTGATCCACGTATAAAGAGAGGAAGAAGTGCAAAAATAACACGAGGTAGGATGAAGAACAAAAATCATGTAAAGGATGGAAGAAGTTCCTTCGGCGTTGTTGAAACGTGCATAAGAGTCTTCTATCATATGGATTGGTTGCATGCCGGAAGGTTATAGAATTATTCGTGCAAGGTTGAGCGCATGAGTTAAAGCGCTAAAGTTAGACTTTGGTGGAAAAATCCACATTAAGTGTTAAAGTACAGTGGTAGGTAAGGTAGCATTTAATGTTAAAAAAGTGGGAAAAACTATAAATAGAAGGTTGGGCACTTCATTATTTACTTTGTGTATATGAAGAGAGGAGCACTTTTGCATCTTTGCAAACTAGGGCTTCCAGAACTGATCCGTGTGAAGAAAAATTTGAAGAGTTTGAGCATGAGTAACTAGTTTGGATTTACAAACCAGAAGGAAGGGATTTCACAAGCGTAAGAGAAGTTGTGAGAAGGCGTCGTCTTGTGAAAGGATTATCCCAGTTAGGGTTTGAAAAACTAGGGCACGGGTTTAAGAGGTTTTCTTCACAAGTTTGAGATCTAAGGTTGGAAGGAGTGGAAGAGAAGAGTAACAAGAAGATATTGAAGTGATAAGAGGACCTAGAAAATGGCACCCAAGAAACCAACTATGTCACCCAAGAATCCCAAGGGCAAGGGAAAGGGCAGAGAGCTAGCAGCAACCACCATAAGCATGAATGAGGAGTGGTATGCAGAAATGCAATACCCAGATGGAGTTTTGCTTGGGAAGGAGTGGGAATCCCATTTGAGAAAGATGGCAGTGAGAGATTATAACCATCACAAAAACACAACAGAGAAGGAAATGGCACTGGATGTTAGTGTTCCCGAATGAACAAAAGGACACCAGAGGGTTTTCCCATCTATAGCGATGAGGTAAAAGTAAAGTTGGAGAAGGAAAGGTTATTGCAACTGTATGAGTTTCCCTACTTTGGAAAGCCTAAGTGCCTCTATTAGTGGCTAATGTTGCACGTGCATGAGGACCACTTTTAATTTGTGGGGTGTAAGATGCACATAACCCCTCAGCTGATTTTGAAGTTTACAGGCCTCATCTATGAGGGAGAAATCATAGATGATGACCTGAGCGACAAGGATGCCATCAAAGAACTGTCGCTGCATATGATTACAAGAAGGGGTCAAGGTATTTTGATATTGCAGAAATCCTCATATCCCATCATGAGAATGGCCGCGCACCTGGTCACAAAGTTAAATGATCAAGAAAGGTGGATGCAGGTGAATAAGGCCTGGTTGAATGTATGTAGAAAAATATCAGAGGGCACAATCTATAATTTATCAGCCTTCATTGCAGATGAGATAATCAACAATGCACAGGAAGGAGACAAGATACTCTTTGGAAATATCCTCTTGAAATTGTATTTTCAGAGATAGGAGTGCCTGATGTGGCAGACAAGTTTGTTTGGGAGTATCTAGATGAAGATCCCTTGCCGTGAAAAGATTTGCAAAGTATACATGTGAAACAATGACAGCCCTCCCACAAGGCGTGCCTCGACAAGTGGTATAAGCACTTAAGGGATGCATTTGGGGTAGAGTGGAGAATCCCAGAGACAACTACCAGTGCTTACAGAGGAGAGAAGCTAAGTTTTTTGTGTACCATACACTTATGCATAGGTATATTCAAGTTGGTGGATGAAACCATGAGCCCATGGTGTAAACTCCCATTCTCCTTCACCGCATAGTATTTCCAAGCGGCAGTTAACAGGTTCAAAGAAGCAAAGAGACTAAGGTTTGACCTTAGTGAAGTTGATCATGACCATAGGGAGATGTGCACAGGACACTGGTCTACCCCAAGAAGTGCACGTACGTGGAAAAGTACATAGCACATGAAGTCCAAATGATGAAACCCCTGACTCTGCCAATTATAGGAAAGTCCACAAGTGCATGTGTATATCTCCACATTAGGCCAAATTTTGAGAAAGGCACATACATGGAGAATGGTGTCTCCATTCCTGAAGACCCCACGGGTAGAAGAAATCGCGCACTCAAGAAAAGGAAGAGAGAAGAAGAAAAAGCACCAACTATGTAGACTGCCCAACCAGTAAGTGCACTGGTGGCAAGTGCCAAACCTAGCACCTATACGTGCAGGAAGAAAGTCCCCGGTAAAGAAGAAGACCCCAGAAGAAGAGGTGTCCAGAGAAACCCCTCACCAAGGAGAAGTCACCAGAGGAAGTAAAGAAGGTTGGATCCCTGCACTGGAAGAGTCACCTCTTAAAAAGAAGCAAGAGGATAGAAGAGGAAGATGACTCAAAAGAGACTGAGAGCTTTAGAGGCCTACATAGGTGAAAAGGATGATGATGATGAAGAAGATGATCCTGAAGAGGATTCAAGAACCACTTGTTTTCAGCATGCATGATTCAGAAGAAGAGGGTGAAGAAGAAGAATATGAGTTCCTTTTCATGTGGCACAAGGGTAGCTAGGAGGAGGAAGGTGCCTCAGGACATGGGAAGAGGTGAGGAGGTTAGGCACGCAGGAGTAGAAAACTCCAAGCCTTACGCAGGAGAAATTAAAAGAGGTGGAAAAAAGAGAAGCAAAAAAAATAATTAAGGCCTTGGTAGAACAAGAATTGGAGCATAGCATTGACATAGTGATGGAAGAGGATAAGGAGGAAAGCATTGAGAAAGAACAAGTCAGTGTGGGAGGAGATCCCAGTCTAATGGTGAGTTTCCCCAAATCCACACACTCAAAAAGGAAGAGCCTTGATACAGAATGAGGACAGGTCATGGGCTATGTTGATGACCCAAGGAAGGTGCTACGCACGCATGCTTCTAGAGCACTATACCCATGGAAAAACTTAAAACTATGGCATCATTTGATGAAGAGGGCGCATACCCCAGGACAAGGAAGATTCTCTCTTGGGTGTTTGAGTCCCATATTGACGAGCCAGAGTTTGAAGTATACCAAGGGGAAATCATGCCAGTACCAGAGTCTAAGGGAGCCAACCCCTTGGTAAATGCCTAGCAACTCTCGGGATGAGCAATTATGTAATGCATTTCAACAAGGTCGCGGTTGAGGCTAAGGCTAGGCTCTTTGGAAGAAATGACAAATTAAAATTTCTAGAGGGAGAGCTAGAAAAGAAGGAAGAGAAGCTGGCTGAGAAGACTAAAGGCTTGAAACAAGAAGAGTTGATCAGCGTGTAGCTGAAGCGCAAACTAATGGATGAGAAGGTGAAGGTGTGTACGAAGTATACAAAAAGGTGGAGTCTATCACAAGAACCATTATGTTGAAGCATCTAGACCTAACGTCTGCCACCCACATATAAGTACATATCCAGCTCTTGAATGCTTAGAAGATCTGATGTGCATCCTCACCATGGAGAGACAACCATTGGCCCTAGAGTCCATGCTGAAGAAGTGGTAACATGCTTAGAGAGGGAAGATAAATTGAAAGGTGGTAGCAATCATCATTGAGTTTAGCAAGGTACTTACAAATGTCAAGATTGCTACCCAATCTGTTGAGGCCACATACGATAATTGCACAGATAGGGATAGAGTGGTGAGCATCTTGGTCACCACTCATGAAGCAGAGCTGAAGAAGTTTCAAGAGAAGAATAAGGGAAATAGGGCAGAAAGGGACAGAATCCTTAGCTGAGGTCGAAAATAAATCTACAGGCCATTGAAACCTTAAGGGGTTCAATCAAAAACTGGTTGAAGGAACTATACCCTCAGATTACAAGAAGAATGGATGCACTTGAAGATATGGGAAAGAAATTGGAAGGGATAGTTGAGACTATGAATACCCAAGGAGATGGGTTAAGTTTTAAGGAGGTAAGCACCCTAGTTAGTGACCTCTACCAGAGAGTGTAAAATGAAGTCAGATGCCTGGAACAAGATGGAGGCTAGACTTGCAAAAGGGATTTCCCTCTGCTTGTTGCAGCAATAATGTCAACCTTCCCCATTCTTTCTTCTTTCCCATTCTTCATCCCCTTATTCTTTTTCCAAATTCTTTTATTCTTATGGAACATATTGTAATTCTTTATTCATTTGAGAAGTGTTCCCATGGATAGAGAATAGGCGTAGTGTGGGGTGATGTTGGGCCCCTAAAATAGTGACTAAGTACACAAAGGCACATGGGCGTGCAAGGCCTAGTTGAAAGAAGGTGCACATGCAAGGAGAAGGCACACAGGATAGGGTTTAAGGAAGGGTTTTAGAAAACTCATGGAGTTGCACGCCGAAGAAGACAAGAGTCTTCAAGACTTAGCCATATTTGGCATATCGGGTAGGACACGAGAAAAGCATGACCTGACTGCGCATGTGGAGTGGATAAGGTGCCAGCCTAGTAACATGATTGGCACATAGGAAGGAATATGCTATGCTGATAGAGAGATTCTAGAAGCCATCATTGTGCAGGAGTGGAGAGCTCAGGCCTGGAGGAGCATGCTCCCATGGAGAACCACATTCAGACACTTGGTGCCAGATCTGAGGCCGTAGAAAGATGAGTTGGCACTTTGGGATGCCTATATATACAAGCGCTCACAGAAGAAATATAGACACACAAACTCAGAGAGAGTGAGATTAATAGAGAGCGGAGCTCTGTAGAAATGTACGTATGCAAATTTCTATGGGTTTGAAAAGATAAATTTTAGAGGGAAAGGGTGTATTATGGGGTTAGAGCTATGAAATTTCTTTTCTTTATGAAGTAGAGGGCAATATCGATTCAATCTATGATGCTATGACTTCGGTCTGCACTTTCTATGATAGCTATTGTAATGAATCTAATTCACTATAATGAGGTTATCAGACATATTTTGATATGAATATACTTGATTCAATTTTATGATCTCTGGTGCATTATACATATCTTCATGGTTCATACATGTTATGCATGTCTCATGGAATGAAGTGTGAATCCTTGTGCATTTCCCTTTCTGGTTTGAGGCATTTATTAACTTGCTAAGTACTTTACTATGTCTAGAATGACTACATTTATCTAGAAGCCATTGTTATGAGCTCTATGATGAATGAATGTCTCATTTCCACTCTACTTGCTTTAAACTTTAGATCATAGATGATGTTTCCCACTTAACTCACATAAAAGAGGGACTCAGTGCCCGTGCTTTCCTTGGTTGAATGTCCAGTGCCCACTGGGTGATAGGCCAATCGTACATGGGATTCCATTGTTCTTTGGTGGGTGTAAAAATGACTACAATAACATGCGTGTGCACAGTCTTGTAAGGTGGAATACAACTTATGCACCCATAATGAAGGTGGTAATGCTTTTGCACTTCCCATCTAGGCCTTCTCCACACTTGGATATGAAATAAGGTGACCTCTTTACCATGGTAGTCTTGGATGACAATGGGCGCATTGTTTCTAGAGAACCTTATAGAAAATTTTATTCTTACTTCGCACCATTCTAAGAGGCTCTCCTGATGAGTGGTGCATCAGCGCGTTGTAGTTCTGAGTAGGTTATAACTGATCATTCCCCTTCTATCATCCTCATTCTTCCATTGGGCCTCCATTTCTTGCAAGAAGACTTTAGGATATGCCCCTCCAGAGTAACTTAGAAACTTCTTTCCTCTCAGGCATTTGACTAAGCACACCTTTTTT